>JAPVLO010000029.1:24760000-25360000 GCA_027257055.1 Cephalopachus bancanus
AAGTTCTCCAACCTATGAGAAGCCCTTTCCCAAAATAACCAGGATAAGTCCAAGTCATAAATCATCCCCTTGATTAACAGAAAATACAGGGTTTTAACAAGTTGTCTCCCAAGGGCCTCAGAAGAATACAAGCATGTTCCAAAATATGTCCTACATGTCATTTGTCCCTCAATAACAACCTCCCTCTAGATCTTGCTCATTCCCTGGAAATGTCCTCTCACCACTTCAAAGCTGCAGCTTCCCCAAGCACATTCCTTCCTCCCTACTCTCCAGACCACAGCTGAGAGATCAAGCTAGAACAGTTAATAAAACAGTCCACAAAATATTACTGCTCCCTAGAGCCAGAAGCCAAATCCCACCTAGTGGAATCACTCTCAGATGAGCTCTTCTAAGCCCCACACCTAACTCTTTTCAACTTGGTTTCCAAAATAGAATGACAGCCTTTTGTCATTTTCTCTCTGCCAGATCCAGAGATCTGGTTCAGAGAACTCAACCCAAAGAGATAGATCAAATCTGATTTCCAAAGAAATGCGACTATACCATCAATGAGCACGTCCACCTATATCATTTTGAATGCCTGTAATTCAGAGGAGGTTCTGGTCTTTTTGTTGGATTGAAGAAGTATTTTTATGATGTCTTACAAAATTGACATGCAGTCTTTGCCCAAAGTCTGCCTTAGAGCAATAAGAATTTATCTGCTTGTGTGTAAAAAATGATTGTATGCTACTGCTTCTGTGTATTGAGACTTCAAAAATATTAGACTTGGTATCAGAACACCTTATTACAAATATATATCATGGTTGACACTGCCAGTGGGGCCCTCTCAGCACCCTTTCTCCCCTACTTTTTTTCTTCTTGTGATCTGTTTACACACTATACTAGGGTTTTCTGTTGCTTGCAGTCAAACTCTTCAACTGGTGTGTGTGTGTATTTAGAAAAACTGTGATCATGTAAACTTCTATTTTAGGAGAATGTGATAAAGTCTTTATTTTAGGCATGAAGCTGCCTCTCCCAGGTGCACAAGGAGGCCTGTTGTTCAGATGTAATCTCCTAATCAGAACTGACTTGGCTTTATCAGTGACATTTCCTGAGTCAGGCCCACAGAAATACCAACAAATATTTGTTGAGTACATTAATAAAGGAAATAAATGTTTCTTGTTGTCAGGGTCCCTATAATCTGGTAGAGGAGGTAATAATTAACATTTACAAGCTGTAGGGTCATATAAGGGCTACTTCTATGGGGATCACATTTTTCTGGGTCAACCCTGCAACAAGAATTCTGCTGACTTTGCAGAAGCTTGTCAGTTTAATGAGGTCCCACTTGTCTATCTTATCTCTTATTTCGGGTTTTGTTCAGGAACTGGATGCCAGTTCCAGTCTCCATAAGGATGTGTCCTGCATTTCCTAAGGTTCTTATGGTTTGAGGTTTTACATTTAGGTCTCTGATCAATTAGAGTTAATTTTTGTGTATGGGGATAGATAGGAGTCTTGTTTGAAACTTCTGCATGTGGTCAGCCAGTTTTCCCAACACCATTTACTGAATAGGTCCTCCTCTCCCCAGTGGTAGGTGGTGGAGGCTTTGTCGAAGATGAGTTGGTTGAGAAATTGAGGTTTTGCTTCTGGAATCTCAATTCTATTCCATTGGTCTATATGCCTGTTCCTATACCAATACCAAGCTGTTTTGATTATGGTAGCTTTATAGTAAAGTTTGAAGTCTGGTAATGTGAAACCTCCTGCTTTTTTTTTTTTTTTTTTGCTGAGGATTGTTCTAGGTATTCTTGGTCATTTGTATTTCCATATGAATTCCTATATTGTTTTTTCTAGGTCTGAGAAGAATGTTGCTGGTAATTTGATGGGTATTGCATTAAATCTGTAGATTGCCTTAGGTAAGATGGACATCTTCACAATGTTGATTCTTCCAATCCATGAGCATGGCATATTTTTCCACTTTGTGTCATCTTTGATTTCTTTGAGCAGTGTTTTGTAATTTTCATTGTAAAGGTCTTTCATGTCCCTGGTTAGGAAGATGCCAAGGTATTTCATTTTTTGTGTGGCTATTGTGAATGGGATTGTGCTTTTATTTGGGTTTCTGTTTGCTTATTATTGGTGTAAAAAAATGTGATTGTCTTTTGCACATTTATTTTATACCCTGAGACTTTGCCAAAGTCCTTTATCAATGCAAGAAGGCTTTTGACAGATTCTCTTGGGTTTTCAAGGTACACAATTATGTCATCTGCAAAGAGAGATAACTTGACTTCCTCTTTTCCTATTTGGATACACCTGATCGCCTTCTCTTTTCTGATTGCTCTAATCAGGACTTCCAATACTATATTGAACAGGAGGGGAGAGAGTGGGCATCCTTGTCTTGTTCCAGTTTTCAGTGGAAATGGTTCCAATTTTTGTCTGTTTAGGAGTATGCTAGCTGTGGGTTTCACATAGATGGCTTTTACTAGTTTGAAGTATGTTCCATGTATGCCTACACGTTCAAGGGTTTTTATCAAGAAGGGTGCTGGATTTTATCAAAAGTTTTTTCTGCATCTAATGATATAATCATGTGGTTTTGTTCTGACGTCTGTTGATGCATTTAATTACATTTATTGTCTTGCGAATGTTAAACCAGCCTTGCCTCCCTGCTCACTAATCATCAAGGAGATGCAAATTAAAACTACACTGAGATACCATCTAACTCCAGTCAGAATGGCCATTATCAATAACTCAAAAAATAACAGATGCTGGAGAGGATGTGGTGAAAAGGGAACACTTCTACACTGTTGGTGGGAGTGTAAACTAGTGCAATCTCTGTGGAAAGTAGTGTGGTGATTCCTAAAAGCTCTAAATATTGATTTCCCATATGACCCCGCAATCCCCCTACTGGGAATATACCCTGAAGAACTCAAAACACTCTATAAAAAAGATACCTGCACATGTATGTTTATCGCAGCATTGTTCGCAATAGCAAGAACCTGGAACCAACCATGCTGTCCATCAAAAGAGGATTGGATTTTTAAAATGTGACACATATACACGATGGAATACTACACAGCTATAAAAAAGAACAAAATCATGAATTTCGCAGCAACCTGAACGGAACTGGAGTCTATAATACTGTGTGATCTCTCACAGAAACAAAGATCTGAGTATCACATGTTCTCACTCATAAGTGGACCTTGAACATCTATCGTAATACTATAAGTAAAGGATCCACAGTGGTGGGAATCTATGGGGGGGACAGGGAAGGCAGGGTGGTAGGATTAACGGTAGTCAATATCTGTCTGGGGACCGGGGGACACCCCTTATCAACAAGGATGCCTGAACGATGCATATTTGTATACCTAACCCTTAACTGTACCCCACAACTTAAAAATATGTTCAAAAAAAAAAATTCTGCTAAAGCTTTTTTTTTCCGATTTTTAACTATATTTACATAAAAATTTTATGAGGATATCTTAATTTAAAAACATCCAACTGCTTTCTACAACTTCCTCCGCTCCCACCCTGATGAAAGCCACATTGTCTCATCCCTGGCTGTCAAGTTTGCTTCCTAATGGTTCTCACCAAGTCCATTCTTACCCTCTGCAAGTGGTTCACAGGTTTTTGTACATGGACACTGGACAAGTAAAACATACTCTTTTGGAGTCCTAATCCAACATGATATATAGAAGCCTTAGGTTACTAATGGCCAGATTCTCCACTACTTAAAGAAAACTATTTGACAGTAGAGAAGAATATAATTAGCAAAGCCTTAGCAAAATAATTGGAGTCACTGGGTTCAGCTGTACCTAAAGTTTTTCCCTGTTCTTTCTAGATACCTTAGTTGACTTCTCTGTTGTGCTTAGATTCCTTTGGAGTTACCTTTCTGTCACTTGCAAACAGACAGATGTAATTCTCTAAGTCTTAGCTTCCTGGAAAATAAGCTACTTCCTAGTTCTGTTGTGAGGATCAAATGGACTAATGTTTATGTCAGAGTTTTGTAAATATAAAGTAAAATTACTCATTGCCATGTACTTTCCAAAAGCACTTATTGGCTAGAATGCTTTTCATTGTAAATGATAGAGCATGAAATTAAGATTCATCAAAGCCAAAGCTATTTATTTATTCTTCTTCTTCTTATTTTTTTTGAGTTGGAGTCTCACTCTGTCGCCCAGGCTGGAGTGCAGTGGCATGCTCACAGCTTCTGTAGCCTCGACCTGCTGGGTTCAGGCAATCGTTCTGCCTCAACCTTCCAAGTAGCTGGAATTACAGACATGCACCACCACGCCTGGCTAATTTTTTTTTTTTATTGTAGAGATGAGGTCTTGTCAAGTTGTCCAGGCTGGTCTCGAACCTAGGTTTCAGGTAATCCTCTCACCTCGACCTCCCAAAGTACTGGGATTACAGACTTGAGCCACCGCGCCCGGCTAAGCCAAAGCTATTTAAAGTGTGAGCACTGGGACAACATCAGCATCAGCTACCACGGCTTGTGGAAACGGATTTTTCAAGGTGTCTCAGGTGAGTTTCTCGTTAGTTCAGAAAGGTCAAGAAAAGAGCTTGGGTAGACAGGAGCCCAGTCTTCTCAAGGCCACATGAGGTGTCACATGATCCATGGCACCACCTGATGTGGATGCTCTAAAACACCAATGTCAAGGCCACACTCATAACACCAGCAATGCTCCCTTATCAGTCTTATAAGCAAAATCATTCTATACATAATCAGTTCTCTTGTCACCTCGTGGGTGCCAAACATCTCAAGGGATAGGAGCCAAGGCATTCGTAATCTCTAAATTTACGAATGCCACTGTAGCTGGTAAATTCCCCCATAAAATGCACCAAGTATATTTCATGTCAATGAAAACAAGTACGCTGAGAAGTAAGCACCTAAGTTGAGGTGTGGGTGCTGGCAAGCAACCTGGCTCACTCACTAGGCCATGCTTCTTTCTGCACACCAGCCCCTCAGAGTTGTTGTGGCAAGACCACAGACATGAGATGCTTTAAGATAACACTTCAGCTGCCTTGCAACAATTCTGCACTCAGGAAGAAGTGAAGGCTTTAGCCAGCATTAAGAATCCAAGTGACTGCTTCCTCTCAGGATTATAGGTTCTGTTTTACATGAGTAGAACCTAAGGTTCTACCTACCTCACACATTCACCTTTCCGGAAAGTTTCTTGTCTGTTTCTATTTGGGGATACATCAGGAGGCAGGACCTCATAATTACAAGTAAATAAACTTACCAGCACATTTGACAGGCAAGTATACACTTTGAAAACAAGGAGAAGAATAGCAAGCAAGGTGAGATATACATCCGAAAAGAGGTGTAAATATGCTTTTCAAAAACAAGATACATGATAAACAAGGGAAAGAAAGGAGGTATAGACATGCATCTAAAAAGGAATGGGGCTGGTATTTGTTTACTGTCTAACTTTTAGGTTATGCAACATAAAATTATTTTGATCAGGAAGCTGATTTCTCCCAGAACTCTCTATATATCAAATTTTCAGCTTAAAAAACTGACAAATTAATACATAGGTTGTTAAATCTATGGATGCCAAGGACCTACTTTATATTTAGTTTGGGATGAGGAAGAGTCAGGAGAGGGGTCCAGGAGAGTGTTGACGGTGTGCATTGACATCATCCCTGGATCCATCTATAGTAAGAAGCTCACTTGGGAAAGCTGAGTCCTGCAGTCAGTTTACCCACAGATTCTGCTGTTGTCTATGGTTCCTTCTTTGCATTCTTCTTTTTAGTTGATGTGGTTTTTGCTTTGGAACTAAACATCTGTCTCTTCCTAACCGTTTTTATATTTCATCTTCTTCCTACCACAAAATATGAATCCTACAAACTATTTTATGACTGGCAGATCTTTGCAGCCCTTGTCAGAACTACAGGTTTGCCTGAACTTGACCCGTAGACCACCACTAAGTAACCATGTGTGACCTTGGGCAGCATGTTTGGGCTCTGTGAACCCCAGCTGGTCTCTGTAAGATGGGGGGACCATAAGAGCATATACTTTGGGAGGGTGGCAGACGATGAAATGCTGTCTTGCTTGTGATATGCTCAGGGGAGTGCCTGGCAAAGAACAGTGCCCAATAAATGCTTACCTTGGCTGAAGGTGAAGATGATGACGGTGGAGAGTGCAGAACAGTACTCAGGTGGTTCTTGGTACCTCTCTCCACTCCCTCTTAAGACCCATGATAGATACCAAGAGGAGGTGATGGCCACCCAACAGGTACAGCGGAGGGGGATGGTGGGGTCTGCAGCGCACCAGCAACGCCAGCTAGGCTCCTGGGACTCTGCTGGGGAGAGGTGGCAACAACAGGAGGCTGGTCTCATTAAGGATTTACCTGTGGACCCTTGGGAGCTCAGAAAGCAGATGGCCTGCGTGAGTCTACACCAAGTCCTCAGCGGAAGGATGCTCTGAATTTCTTGGAGGAGAGTTCTGGCATCTTGCTTCCAGACTCAACTTCCACTTGACAAGCTGCACAGCCTTCTCCACAGCCCACCTGGCAGTGCCTCCAAGACGGGCTTGGTCAATGGGCAACCCCCATGTCCCAAGGGCTGCCAGGACCAAAGCAGCTGCATGGCCTCTAGTGCCAGAGGTCCCAGGAACTGGGGAGCAGCTGCTTACCCGGAAGTACCCTCATCTCTGAGAGTGCTCCAGAAAAACTGAAAACTGTGGGAGCCAGAGTACTCTGGAGGGATTTGAGCAGCAACATGAACCCTGGGCCCCTGGGGTTCTTCAAGTTGAATCATTTATGACACTGCATTTGTCTCGTTTTTAATTAGCATCCTGGGAAAAGGCTGTGGCTTTGTGGTCCTCCTGTGGAATCTCAGGGAAAGCTCTAAGGCCCATCACATTGTTTTGGTAACAGGATCCGACCACTGTGAGCTTGTGGCACCTCTAAATGAGATGCCCCCCCTCACCTAACCAGGCCCTGAGGCATTTCTCTCATATTCCTGAGGGCTTGCCCTCTCTCCCAGGGCACGGAGGCTTATATGGGGGTTATATGTAAGAGGCAGGCTCAGTGCTCCAAACCTAGTACAACTCTTGGCATGGCATTGCCTACGGGCCCCGTGCTGCCTTTGAGCAGTGCCTGGGTGGCTCCGGGGGCAAAGAAACCCAGGGACGAACAAGCCTGTTTCCTGAGCACTTGCTCCTGCCTCTGCCTTTTGAAAGAGCTGCGTGAGCCTCTGCAGTTACAGCCAGGAAATGACTAGAGTAAAAAGCCTAGTCAGGGAGGAGGCAACAGCAACCTTGGGGAACCAGGAAGGAAGAATCAGCTGCTTGAAACCACACAAAGGTGAGGAGCCTTGGCTACGTGGCTCTTAATCCCAGGTAAGGGGACTTGCTACACAGGAGGAGGCAACGGGGCAGGGTGGAGAAACACGAAAGCCTGCCATGACTACCAGCTCTGCCTCTAACTAGCTAGTGGCCTGGGACACTCTTAACCGCTCTGTCTCAGTTTCCTTCTCTGATAAATGAGTCAACAGCAATGACCTAACACATAGAGGTGCTCAGAGAAGAGTATTTGCTTCCTTTTGCCTTTTGGCAAGTTACTTGACCTCCCTGACTCTCAGTTTCTTCCTCTGTAGTTACAAGCCTCGTATAACTGAGTTATGCCAAAAAAACGTAAAAACTGATGTGTACTGCACCGATTGGGCATATACTCCATGGCTCATACCATTTTGATTCATTTTATCCTCCCAATAAACCTATGAAATGGGTACTATTAATAACTCCATTTTACGAGCGAGGAAATGAGACACAGCGAGGTTAAGAGAGCAGCCCAAGGCACGCAGCAGCCTATTTGCCCATCCATGTCTGCATAAGGAGAACAATGGAAGGTGGGTCTCTGAAATATCATCATAGTTATTCTGAGAAAAAGCACTTTAGCATTTTAAAATTTCTTTTCTGGGCTTTTCTCTATTTCCAGTTTTCTACTATGGAATGTGTAATCTTCATTATCACCCAAAAAAACAGTTTCAATAAAAGTTAAAATATATCAAAAACAAAAACTCCAATCCAGCCTTTCTTAACCTGATGCTCTGCAGGTT
Source organism: Cephalopachus bancanus (assembly GCA_027257055.1). Lineage (NCBI taxonomy): Eukaryota > Metazoa > Chordata > Mammalia > Primates > Tarsiidae > Cephalopachus > Cephalopachus bancanus. The sequence continues at coordinate 24,768,029 of JAPVLO010000029.1, forward strand.
GTTGTTGTTGTTGTTTTTAAGTTGGAGTCTCACTCTGGCACTCAGACTGGAGTGCAGTGGCTGCTCCCGGCCACTGCAGCCTCGACCTGCTGGGCTCCAGCCATCCTTCTGCCTCAGCCTTCCAAGTAGCTGGAACTACAGGTGCGTGCTACCACACCCAGCTAATTTTTGATTTATTGTAGAGATAAGGTCTCGCCAAGTTGTCCAGGCAGGTCTCAAACCCGCGGGCACAGGCGATTCAATCACCTAGGCCTCCCAAGGCGCTGGGATAACAAGCTGAGCCACCGAGCCCAGCTTGCAGGTTGTTAAGAGGATGTTGACTGGTCTTGGTGGCTCAGCTTGTCATCCCAGCACCTTAGGAGGCCAAGGTGAGTGGATCGCCTGAGCCCGTGGGTTCGAGACCAGCCTGGGCAACTTGGTGAGACCTCGACTCTACAATCAATCAAAAAATTAGCTGGGCGTGGTGGTGCGCTCCTGTAGTTCCAGCTACTTGGAAGGTTGAGGCAGAAGGATCGTCTGAGCCCAGCAGGTTGACACTGGGGTGGCTGTGAGCATGCCACTGCCCTCCAGCCTGGGTGACAGAGTGAGACTCTACCTTAAAAAAAAAAAAGAAGAAGAAGAAGAGGCTGTTGTATGATTCTATGTATTTGAAATATCCAGAATAGGCAAATCCTTAGAGACAAAAAGTAGATTGGTGATTGCCAGGGAATGGGGGGGCAGGGAGGGAGGGAGGCGGGAGAGCAACTAACTTTATGGGGATGGATTTTCTTTTGAGATGATGAAATGTTTTGGAACTAGATAAAAGTGGTAGTTGCACAACATTGTGAATGTGCTAAATGTCACTTCTCAATAGTAAATTTCTGGTTATGTGAATTTAAACTCAATAATTAAAACAAAAACATAATGAGAGTGAGCGTCGCACCTCCAGCTAATTCCTGTTCAAGGACTTATTCAATGGAAAGACCTTCCATTTTCATATCCCTCCCTCCCAGGGAAGGAGCTACATTTGAGAGCTTATGGTGAAGTGTTGCCTGACCCCTTGGGGAGAGACCAGCCCTCCCCCACCTCCCAGTAGCCCCTGAGGAGGAAGAGACTTTGGTCAGACTCCTTGAAGCCCTGAATGCTTTATCTTGGTGTTTCAATGTGGGCGGGTCTATGCAATGAGAGGCCAAAGAAACAGGCTGACAGATTCAGTTTCTTAGAAAGGAACTTAACAGGGACTTACAAACAGAAGCCATGTCTATGTCTTGGGAGTTGGTGAGACAAGATGGTGGAGGATGCCTGCCTTTACCTCCGAGATGCAGGACTTGTATGCCATAGGGAAAGGGCACTCAGAATGAATGTATAGAATAATTGAAGTACATAAAATCAAGGTTGTTTGACCTAAGGGCAGGATTTACAGTAAATACCTGTGCTTACACAAGGAATAATAGATTTAAAAAGCTTAGAGGAAACCTTAGAGGTCTTCCCAGAACTGGGGTTAATCGGAAGTCAATATGGCAGATTAGCATCAAAGATGGAGCTGCTTAAGCCTCCCATCCAAGATGAAGTTGCTTAAGCCTTCATACTTAGGGAAGACTTTTTCCTCCATCCTCCACTGCACTGGTAGCTCCAGAGCCCAGAGTTCTGTTTTCATCCTGGTAAAAGTCCCCTCAGGGCCTGCCAGAATGGAGAAGATGAATAAATGCCGTGCCTGTTTCTAAACTTTATCATTGTTCTTTCTCTGTAATGTGGACATTAAAGTTTGGTCATTTTTCTCCCTTAAGTTTCCTTCATCCTTCAAACCTGCTACCCGCTAGTCTCGCTGAGCATGAAACTGGAAAGCTGATCTCATGGAATTAATGTTAGGGTCCAGAGAGGGTGAGGATGAGATGGATGGAGAGAGAGAGGAGAGGCGCAGGGAGGCACAGCACCGCCGGAGCCACCCAGCTGGAGCTGCGCGCTGGCAGCCCAGAGAGCCCAGTAAATGCAAAGAATTGCAACACACAGAGGGGTGAAAGAAGATAAGATTTAGTTAAGAAAAGTTAGCCCCCCCACAGACAGGGAGCTGGCCTACACTCTGAGTGTGGCGTTGTAGCCCCCCAAAGCCCTGGCTTAAATCCCTTTCCTTGGAGATGTTGCAATCAGGTAGACGTGACTGCCGTGACTTCCTTATCGACCACCTGTGGATGTCTTGGAGAACCTGTGACACAGAGACCCACTCATGTCTGCCCACATTATCATAGCCCCTAGAGAAGGGTGTGACAAGGATTCCAATTCTCCTGCACCTTCCTGAATGACATTCCTTAGTGCTAATGGAGGTGTACTTCCCCTTATCTCCTAGGCATTCCCAGTGGGTAGCTTCAGAGGATCCTTGGCTTCCCTGTAGATAGAGCCCAATTTACTGGAATATCGAATCCCCACCTGCTCTCCCTCTGGCGGTCATAACTTTTATAAGTACAAGTTTCATGACTTTTACTCTCCTTGCCCAATGCATGATGTCTTAGGCCTTGTAAATTCCCTTTATTCTAGGCAAGCTTGATTGCCACTATGAGATACTTCTGATACCTGGAAGTCTGTTTCTGAAAAGACAAAGTCGGTAAAGTTAATTTTACCTAAAGTGTGCATTTCTCCAAAAGCATAGCTTCTACTTTCTCATCATTGTGTCAGGGTTTAAGTACAAGATAAGGCCAGGCTCGGTGACTCAGCCTATAATCCCAGCACTTTGGGAGACCGAGGCAAGTTCGAGACCAGACTGGACAACTTGGTGAGAACTCATCTCTACAAAAAAAAAAAAAGAACAAGATGCAAAATGGCCTCCCACTGTCAGTCTGTCCTTTCAATTAACACAATTGAAATGCGGTGATAGAATCTGGAAGTCCTGAGCAATCTTCTGACCTGGAATTTCTTCCCTGCTCTGCTGCCTCTCCGGAAAAGCCTGTTCCACACAAACTGTCAAGGTACAGGGCCTGCAGGTCTCAGAGCCTCAGTCATATGACTACCCTGATTTCTGATTTCAACACTTTTGGGAAAACAAGTTGGTAAGGCAGCCCTTAAAGGGAGCTCAGAGGAGTCGACTCCAGATGGTGTAGAAAGGATGGCCTATGTTTTCATTCTTCCTTTCCTTTCCTTTTTTTTTTTTTTTTTTTTGAGTTAGAGTCTCGCTCTGTCACCCAGACTGGAGTCCAGTGGCACGCTCCCGGCCACCGCAACCTCTACCTGCTGTGCTCCGGCGATCCTTCTGCCTCAGCCTTCCAAGAGCTGGAACTACAGGCCCGCACTACCATGCCCAGCTAATTTTTGATTGATTGTAGAGATGATGTCCTCGACAACTTGCCCGGGGCTGGTCTTGACCCCATTAGGCTCAGGCAAGCCACTTGTCTCGGCCTCCCAAAGTGCTGGGATGACAGGCTGAGCCACAGAGCCTGGCCTCTTCCATTCCTTTCTTAGTGCAAAGAGCTAGTGCTCAGTAATGGTTCCCCGATGAAACAAGAGAGTGTGTTTGACTACCAGCTTAGCCACTAACTAGCTGGATGACTTTGCGTGACTTTCTCTGCTTCCTTGAGCTTGGGTTTCCCTGTCTGTTAAAGGGAAAATAAAAGCCCAGCACTTGACTCGCCGAGGTATGAAAGGCTAAGGTGGGTGAACAGCTGTAGGCTGGCAGGCCTCTTGGAGGGTTTCAGTTCATGTAGCCTCGATTTGGAAAGGGGACATCATGGGAAAGTGGGCAATTGTACTTTAAAAAATTCCCCGCAGTCATCTGTATTTTCTTGAGGTTAAGCAACTTGGGTTTAAAGAACTGGTGCCTCACCAGGCTTTTGTTGGCTTTGCAATGTAAATAAGGAAACAGCTACTGGGCCTTTCATTTCTCCTGGCTGCCAGGGATCAGATCCTGGCATCACCTCGGAGAAACAAGTGCTCGGTCCCATGTGGGCACCAGAGGAGATAATTGGCAGCGTTGCGACCTAACCGCAGAGAGGTGGAGAATCATTATGATTACAGAGCTTTTTCTGTTTGCAGCATGAGGGTGCAGCCTGTTTTGGGTGTGGAAAAACTCCAGAGCCCCTGAGCCCCTGAGCCCCTGAGTTTTTTCAAGAGTAGCAGCTTAGTATGGTGGGGAAAAGGCTTGGAAGCCCAACCCTTGCCTCTTACTGGATGTGAGGGCCCTTGAGGGGGGACAGTCAACCTCTCTAAGCCTCAGTTTTCTCATCTGTAAAACAGAGACAATAATTCCTTTCTTGTGGAGTATGGATTAATATGACAGGGCTGCCATAACAAAGTTCCATTGATCAGGTTGGTTTAAACAATAGAGATATATTGTCCCATAGTTTTGAGGCTGAAAGCTTAAGATCAATGTGTTGGCAGGGTTGGTTCTTTCTGAGGGCTGTAAGAGAAGACGTGTCCCAGGTCTCTCTCCTTGGCTTGTCGGTGGCTGTCTTCTCCCTATGTCTCTCCACATCATCTTCTCTCTGTGCATGTCTGACTCTGCATCCAAATTTCCCCTTTTTATAAGAATATCAGCCATATTGGATTAGAGTCCACTGTGCTGGACTTAATTCATTTTAACTTAACTAATTACCTCTGTGAAATCTCTGTCTCCAAACAGGGTCACATTCTGAGGTCCTGTTTGTTAGAATGTCAACATATGAGTTTGGTGGGGGGACACTATTCACCCATAATAGGGTGGCTGCAATGATGATGGGACATCAGGGATGGGTAGGTGTTCGTAAATGTTACTCTCCCAGAAGCCGGGGGAGCCCTCCTATTGGGGACATTGTATTTGTACTCATGTTGCCTGGGCAGTAGAAGCAACTCATGTAGGACTCTTGTTGGGTGGTTCCTACTCTATTCTAGGTGATTCCACTGTACACTCTGTGTTGAGCATGGACCATGAGCTCAGCATAAAATGTCATAGTGGCCCAAAACTCTGACTCGGTTAATTCTTCCAGACCCTGTTTTCTCTTCCTCAAGCGTCAGACCTCTTCACTTACCAAACAATCTGATGTGATAGCCAGACGCCCGAGCCCAGAGTCAGCCAACCTACATTCCAACCCCTTACCTTTCTTCCTCAGCAATGGCCCTTTGCCAAGTCTCTTCATCTTGGAAATGAGAATTAATCAATACTCTGTGTCTGGAATACAGTGTGCGCTTGTATCTAGTCTACCAAGTTTAACTATAGACAGTATCAGTGTACACAACTATGTTAAGTGCACATCCTCTTTCTGTCTTACTCTCCTGACAGTTCAGCCAGGCTCCACGCCTTTTGTGTCCCATCTGAATTTGGACAACTGCTCAGCATTGCTTACTTCAGTACCTACCTTATTAACAGGGTAAGAGTTCCTCTGCCCAAGCCTGATGGGGAAAAGAAGCCACATCCCCACCCTGCATCTAGTAAGTGCTCAGGAAACTCTCAATGAGCCCACAGTGCCCTGGGGGCCCAAGACCCAGCTTTTGCCCTGCAAGGCCACAGCAGCACCTGGTGGCAGGAAGGCCGCCTCACCAGGCTCCCAGCTCCCCTGGTTGGGGCTGGTGTGCAGAGATGACTTTGAGGAGCCAGATCTGGTGAGAGTTCCCACCCTAAATGGCCATGAGCAGGGGCAGACCCAATCCAGGCGCACCAAGTGTTGCTGTGAGGAACTCTTCTGCAGAGGTACCTGTGGTCTTGGTAATAACCTTGGGAGGACAGTGGTCTAACGCCTTGATGTGACTGAGCTGGTGTTCCAAGTTCCCAGGTGCTGGGCAGGGTCTCCAGAGAGAGTGGCCATTCCCAGTGTCAATCAGGCAAGTATCTTGGAGGTGGGCCTTAGGCTGGTAGAAGTTGCCACCTTCTGCTCTGTGGGCCCATTTCTCCTGGAGGTGGATGAGGAGTTCTGGGATATAGGGAGGACAAGTGCTAGGAAATGGAATTGTTGGGGGTGGTGGCGGCTGCCTAGGAGGAGACTGACAGGGCAGGGGACAGAGGTGGGCAACTTTGGGAGTTCTGAGAATGGCCAAGGGCAGCAGCGGGCAGTTGTCAGTGACTCTGTGTATGTTTAGGTCTCCTGTGAAATCGTGCTAAACTGTCCAGCTCGGTCTCAGGTGGGTTGAGACAAATGGGGCAAAGGGTCTGTGTTCAGGTGTAGGTCAGAGTGTAAGGAGCAGGCAGACCTCGCAATGCCAGGAATATGATGACACCAGTGAGACCCCCCCTGAGGGAAAGGCAAGACTCTCGTGGCCCTCCCGTGAGGGGGAATCTCCCTGCCTGCTGCCAACCTTGGAGACTGGAGGTGTACATTTAATCAGGACAGCAGTAGGGGAGGTGAAGCCACCCCAGTGACTGAAGCCCTTCCCAGTGGATGTCCTGCCTGAAGACAGGTGGCAAGGATTGTGTACTGAGGGATGCAGCCAATCTGGGATTTTTGGAAGAGCAAAGGGAGCCAGTGAGGTGCCAAGAGAACCTGTTTTGGAAAACCTGGGTTGAAACTTCAGGCTCGGAGAGTGGGAGCAGGATTGGAGAGTGGGTTATAAAGCTTAGAGTTGGGAAACCTTCATCTGTGATTTCAAACCCTCTTTGACCTCATTTTCTAGCCCTGCACTGGAACCACCCAGGCCTCTTTGCTGTTCCATGAGCACATATTGATGGCCCCGGTTTCAGGGCCTTTGCACCTATTGTACTTGTACCTCGGACCTTCTTCTCTCAGGTATTCACTTCATTAGAGTCCTTGCTCATATTTGAGAGAGAGAGGTCTCGGACCATTCCGTGGAAAAGAACACGGAATCTATCCCTTACACTTCGTTTTACTACACAACACTAATTCTCTAAAATTATATTCTACATTATGCTTCTTTGTTTCTCTGATTATTGTCTGTTTGTTCCCACAGAGTGTAAGCACCATGAAGGCAGGAACTGTGTCTTGCTCACTGCTGATACCCAAGAGCCTTAAACAGGGCAAGGCACCTAGCAGCTTGTTTTTTTAACTTTTTAAAATTAAAACTTTTTTCACTGGAGTCTCACTCTGTCACCCAGGCTGGAGTGCAGTGGCACACTCACGGCCACCCCAGCGTCTACCTGCTGGGCTCTGGCGATCCTCCTGCCTCAGCCTTCCAAGTAACCAGAACTACAGGCGCGCGCTACGACGTCCAGCTAATTTTTTTTTTTTTTTTTTGAGTTGGAGTCTCACTCTGTTGTCCAAACTGGAGTGAAGTGGCCACTCCCAGCCACCGCAGCCTCGACCTACTGGGCTCCGGCGATCCTTCTGCCTCAGCCTTCCAAGTAGCTGGAACTACAGGTGTGTGCTACCACACCCGGCTAATTTTTGATTTATTGTAGAGATGAGGTTTCGCCAAGTTGCCCAGGCGGGTCTCGAACCCGCGGACTCAGGCAATCCACTCACCTCAGCCTCCCAAAGGTGCAGGATTACAGGCTGAGCCACCGAGCCCGGCTCCAGCTAATTTTTGATTTATTGTAGAGATGAGGTCTCGCCAAGTTGCCCAGGTGGGTCTCGAACCCGTGGGCTTAGGCAATACCCTCGCCTCAGCCCCACAAAGTGCTGGGATGACAGGCTGAGTGTCCGAGCCCAGCCTGTTTTTAAATTTAATTTTAAAGATGCGAAGTACAATTCAGGATTAGATATACCTGGCAGCTTTCAAAAAATATTTGTTGTGTGAATGAAGATGATAGTGTCAACTTAGCTTGTACTAGAATCTCAGAACTTTAGCTTCAAGGGGTGGGACATGGCTGAAGTCAGGTTGAAGAGCCACAGCCATTTGCACCTGGCCCTTTCTCCACTTTGTCCCCCGCCTTCCTTCCTGTTACTTGGCGTTCTCTCCCGAATAGATCCTCCCTGCCAGAGGGTTCCTCAATGACAACACACACGTGCCTTCTTCCTTGCCTTTGCTCTTGCTGTTGCCTCTTACAGATTTCCCTCCCCATTTTTAGCTGTCCAAGATCTCGTTCCTCTTTAAGGCCAGAGCTTATTCATCCTTAAGAGGGCTAGCTTGAGGCCCTTCCATCTTTTTTGTAAAATACCAGGTGAAATTAATATTCCTTTTCTTTGGAACCCAGAACCCTGCCTTTATGTTTTAATTAAATCCGTTTTTGCAATCCAACATAATTAGGGCATACCTAGGCTTTCCAAAGCAGATTCTCTTGGCCCCTTGCTGGCTCCCTTTGCCCTTACAAAAATCTCCCTCCAGTTGATCCCTCAGCACATAATCTTTGCCACCTGTCGTTGGGCAGAAAACCCACTGAGCAGGGCTTCAGTCGCTGGGGTGGCTTCACCCCCTTCAGTGGTGTCCCAATTAAACGTACACCTCGATTCTCCCTCGTGGGAGGGCGTCCCTGAAAGATGGTGAGATTCTTGAAGGCATAAAGAAAGTGTTGGCGGCTCTAGGACTTTGCACATAATAAATGCTCAATCAATGGCTGCTTAGTTGAATAAAACTGATGTTATTCTCAGAGAGTGACGTGGGGAAAATGAAATGAGTTTAAATGTGTGCTGTGTGCTACATACTGTTAATCATGCCATAACACACTTGATTCCCTAGAATTCTCACAGCATCTTACCATCCTTGTTTTATAGAATCAGAGAAGTTACATGAGCTGCCCAGAGTTACACAGTTAGTATAGGCAGGACTGGGTTTAAAGCCAGATTTATACATTGAACAAAATGGCTCAAATTCATTCAATTATTTTTATCCCTACAAATTCAGTATGGAACTTGTACTGAATTCCAGAGTAGATATCACTGTTACACATGAACAGGCATGGTTTTGGAAGTCTGATTTTAACATGCCAAAGAATAAATAAAAATAGTGTGTCTTTTTTTTCCCACGAGGATAAGAATAATTTTATATAGTCTTTCTGTGTGAAAAGAGTCTAAATTACACAAACACCTGCACCAAAATCTGTGAGGTCCATTAAATTGGTGATGCCTAGTTAAAAAATCCGTGAGGTCCATTAAATTGATGATGCCTAATTAATATTTTCTTGGGGCCAGAACTAGTGTTGGCACATTTGGGACTGGAAAAAGCAAGAAAGATATTTATAGCAACTATAACAGCTGATTGCAAGTATCTGTATGCCAGTTAAATTTATTCTAGGAAATACTATAAATACCGGGCTTAATAGTTACCACTTTGGCCTCATCAGCTGAAACAACAGTTCATAATTCACATTTTGAAAATCTCCATTGAAGCTACGAATAGAGAAATAGAGGATTGCCCTGGAGAGGTATCCAAGGGAAAATTTAGCTCACTGAATTTAGCTTGGTCCCTGAAGAAGGAAAACATTGCAATAGTCAAAGTGAACTGAAGTCTTTGCCACATGAAAACTCCATAAAAGAGCATCTTTCCAAATAATGTAGTCTGTCATGTAACGGAACATATCAGAGCATGAAAATTGTCCTTTAAAGCATGTACTTTAACTCCTTTTTTAACTAAATACTTTCAAAGTTAAAAACGAGTGCATTTTTAATGCTTTTAATAGAAAAGCTGGTTTCCAAAATGTCTCATCTGTAAACTTGAACAGTAACGACGCTTTAAAAAACCTAAAAACTTTGTAAAGAAGGCTAGGGGGAGTTACTTTTATATAATTACAGTGATTTGTTTTTCCTAAAGAGAGTGTTCTTCTTTTAGTGATAATTAAATTTAAATGCTTTTTCATGGAAAATATAGAAAAATTAAAAGGAGAAAAGAAAAGAAAAGCACTTTCCCTCATTGCTCATGGAGACAATCATAGTGAAAATGTCGATGTATTTTCTTTTCTTCCTAAGCTTGGTTATAATCATTCATGGATTTGTTGTCATTCACTTGCTCATCATTTGTTCTAAACAGCACCGGTGATCTTGTAGATGCAGGTCATGGGCAGCAGGAGGTGTGGAGGCAGAGGGTGATGCTGTGGTCTTAGGTGAGTCACTTCAGGTCTCTGGGCCAGAAGTCTACACAGGTTGATTCTGAGAATCTGAGAAAAGCAGACCCTCTCCACAAAACACACATAGACCCACACTTTGCATCTAAGTTCAGGGTCTGTGCCCAAATCCCTCCGCAATCTAAGAGCCTCAGGTTAAACACCCTGGACTAGGTGATTTTTAAAGACCCCTTGACAGTTTACAGTGGCACCTTCTCAGAGAAGCTTGCAAGTGTCTCTATTTATTGCTTGAGTCAGAAAAGGTTCTAAGTAAAAAAAGAGAAGAAAGCATTCCCAGAAGATTGCCTGGGCCTCTCCACAACAGACAGCTCTGCCACCTCTGGAAATCTCAAAGCCATGCTACAGGAAGCAGGGAGAAATGCAGGCTTTCTACACCCGATCCCACATACTCACTGCCAGGGGCATTCAAATGAGTACAGTGTATCTGTGTCAGCCTGGGGGTGTGGGGAATGACCCAAAACAACCATCAGTCAAAGTTCAAGAAAGGCTTTGTTTTTCCTTGCAAACGGTCCTGGCTCATTGCATGCCCTGACATGCATCTGGGGCCACCTGGGTGTGATGACCACACCCAACCCTGATCACACAGGGTCCAGAGGAACCAGGACAATGACCAAGTCCAAGAGACACCAACTTCCCAGCCAACCCAGCCCAGTCCTCTCTCTGCTCCCCTAGGGACACAACAAAGCTGACACCAAGACCGTACAAACAGCAAGTTCATTTGGGGACGGAGCCAGGTGCTGGCAGGTCAAAAGGTCTAGTGGGGTCAATCTGGGGACTTAGGGGTAAATGGAATGGTGCACCGGGAAGACCTTCTAATTGGAAGGGAGCTGGGGTAGAAAGAAACGAGGAAGCTTCTACTTACTGAGCAGACTGCACCCAGTACTGTGTGCACCGTCATTCCATTCTTCTAACATTTCAATAATCATGCGAGACAGGTAGTGTTCAGTCGTTGACCCAATGAATATTATTGACTGGCGAATCTGTGCCAGACCCTGGGGAGACAGCAGTGTACTGACCCAGGTCCCTGCTGCCATGGAGTTTACCTTCTAATGGGGGAACAAACAAGAAAAAATTGGCCCAATAAGATACGTCATGTCAGGTGGCCTGCACCAAAGGAAGACAGAGCTGCGGAGAGAGACAGCAGGTGATGGGCAGTTGGGAAAGGCCTGGGGAGCGAGGAGGCTGTGAGGCTGTCTGGGGCTCGCCCCTCCATGCCCAGGAAGGGGGAGCAGTCAGGCAAAGGCCCCAAGAGGAAGACTGGGAGGGAGGCAAAGGGGAAGATGTTGGCGTGAGGCTGGGTGACAGGCCATTACAGGCCACACTGGGCACGTTGAACTTTGTGCTGAGTGTGGAGTGAGATGGGAACCATGAGGGCTCTTGAGCAAAGAGATAATAGGATTTGGCTTCCATTTTGAAAGACCACAGATGGGCAAGAGAGAAAGCAGGATGAACTAGGATCCCTCGTACTCAGATGAAGATTCTGAGGCTCACAAATGTGCCCCCAAAATCTGATGGCATTGTGACTGTCCCAAATCCTAGAGTGACTTCCCTCCACCTTTGGGATTGACCACACACAGGCACACACAGCCATGTCTGCTGTGATCTGCTCTAGCCTCCCTCCCCATTTCCTTGCTACCGTATCACCTTCTGGGCTTTTCTCTTGGGGATGCACCTGCAAAGCCTGGCTTTGTGCAATTTCCCCGATGTCTGCAGCGCTCCATTATGCTTCTTCTCCTGGCTGAGTCCTAGTTGCCCTTCAGAGAAGTCTCTTCTGTCCCGCCCCCCCAGGCCAAGTTGACTCAGAATGTCTGTAGGGCACATCCCACCCTTTCATCACACTTCTTACATTTCAGAGTCCTTGTTCTTTGTTGAGCTCTTCCTCTGGGCTCAAATCATCAAGGGCAGGTTGACTTCTCTCTTGTTCATCCATCAGCACTTATGGTAGGTGCATGGTCTCAAGCGTCCGGTGGCACCATGACCATCCTGGATCACTTGGACACTAGACAATGAGTATTTGGGTTTTTTTGTTTTATTTTGCTTTGTTTTTGAGTCTGGATCTCAATGTTTTGCCCAGGCTGAAGTGCAGGGGTGAAGTGAAGTGCTCACTGCCTCAGCCTCCTGAGTAGCTGGAACTACAGGTACATACCTCCATGCTCAGCTAATTTTTCTTTTAATTTTTGTGGAAATGAGAGCTTGCTATGTTGCCTCAGCTGGTTGACAGTGAATACTTTGTGAAGTGACTAGAACACTTGCCCAAGATCACATAGCTACTAACTGGGCAGATCAAGCTTCCAGTTCCAACTTATTTCTGGTCCCAGGACCAGAATTCGAGTCTTGGCTTAGCCCCAGCTAGAGATGGCTGGAATAAGACATTTAATTTTTCTGGGCCTTCATTTCCCCTAATTATTAAATAAGAGGTTTGGACAATGAGTTTGTTTCTACAGCTATGTGCTCTGCAAGTTCATCTGACCACAAGAATCTCCCAGGCCTGGGGATACTTCTTAAGAGTATTTATTTCTGATCTCACCCCACCCGGCAGAATTACAGCCCCAAAAGATGGACTTGGGATTCCAGTTCTGTTGATTTGTTTGTTTAATCAAGTGCCTCAGGTGGTTATTATCACCAAATAAGCTTGGGAAATATAAGGGAGGACCCCAAAAAACCAGAATTTCTTTATAAAAAATTGTGTATTTATTCTTATGTGCTTAAACTTCAGTCACCTTCAAAGCTCTCTCTATTTGATGCAAAACACTTATTGAGACACTTTTTCCACTGCTCAAAACAGTTTTTGAGCTTGTCAATTTTGATGCCTTTTAGTGTTACTGCCGTTTTTGGTTTCACCTCTTCCACATCAGTAAAACGTTTCCCTTTAAGAACTTTTTTTCCATCCAGGGAAACAAAAAAAAAAGTTGCTTAGGGTGAGATCAAGTGAATAGGGAGGGTGGGGCACAGAGGTCATACCATTTTTGGCCAAAAACTCCTGAACATTCAACACAGTGTGGGCAGGTGCACTTGTAAATCATCCATTATGAAATGGACAAATGTACTGAAAGAATCAGTAAAAAAAATACAATTCACTGAAACTGAACGCAGTCGCTCACAACAATGCTGGATGGTACATTGGTGCCGATGGGTTCCGAGAACTTACCTAGCGAGGGAAGCCTGTACTACAAGGACCTCTCCCTCCACAAGATAACTGTGTTTTTTTGAGGGGGAGGTTCCTCTTGTATATTTCTATGAGACTCCTTCCCAAAGGAGGTTCCCAAAAGAGAAAGGTCAAAGAGAAGGCAAAAAACATGATTGCTGTGACTATTTCAGCTACAGCAACAGTTCCTTCTCAAATGTCTCCTCTCTATTATAAAAAGAAACTTTGCAATGGAAACCTGGTATTTATATGTGTGAATTATTTTAGGGGCCTAACGGAAGGTTCCAGAATTACTACTGAGAATGCAGTTTCCTGAACAACTCTAAATATCCCTGCCCTGACAGGCTTTGACCACATCTGAATTAAGGAACACTCAAAAGGAGCACAGCAGGGGTGGGGAGACTCTCAGAGACCCTGAAAGGAGAGGCAGAAGCCCAGAGAGGTTAACTGACTTATTTGAAGACATATGGCTGGTAGGTGGCTAGTAGGAGTTGGAACCAGACTCAGTCCTCTGCGTTCCTGGCTGGTATTTTTCCTTCTGAACCTTGGAGCATATCACAGCAGTGTTGATTCTGCACAGAAAACTGTGGTGCTCACATTTTGGAGCAAATGGCACTCCATCTATATGACCTCAGTGATGACCTGTCCCAGAAACAGTGGGTGGCATTGTTTTCCAACAGGGGTTAACTGATGGACTAGCCCCACCCTCTTAGCACCTTGATCTAGGAACAAGACACGCTTTTCTGACTTATTTATTCTCTGCCTTGTTGAAATAAATTTATGAAATACCTTAGACAGTTTCCCACTACTCAAATTGGAACATGTTTGATGATTTAAAAAAATAGTGCTGGGGAGACGGACTGATTCTCATGCTGCCATTTCTTTGCCTCTCAGAGCCTTACCTGGAAAAATGATAAAGCCCCCATCATTGCGTGGTTGGTGAGGATTAGGTAAGATACCATATGGCACCCAGTGCAGAGTTGCTCTGTGCTGGTTAAATGAAAGAGCAGCCAAACGAATGAGAGGAAGGAAATCGCTTGCTCTGCCTTGGATGTGGAATTTGTCCTCCCTCCTTCCAGCCTTTTGCTCTTTCTGTCAACTGTGCAGCTGTAGAGCTGGACCCTTCCTGAATGAAGGCTGAGGGGAGAGTGTGAGCCCAAATACACTATGCTAATGAAGGCACACCTGAATGACAAAGAAACCCCACAGAACCCATCATCTTACACTGAATGTGACACATTGGCATTTCATTAGATATGAAGAAGTAGCAGAAAAACTATGGCTTAAACTCCAGAGGTTTATTTGCCACTCAGATTCACAGAGGCAGAAGGAAGCCTATACAGTAATGGAGTAAAGATCCACTGTGTTAGGCACCCAGGTCCCTTCCATCTTATTGCTCTGGTGTACGTGGTTTCTATTTTCAGAGTTGATCCATGGTTGGCCCAAGATGGTTGCTGGAGTTCCAGCCATCAATCTAAATTCTGGCTAGCAGGTGGGAGGAAGAAATGAAGCAGAGGCACTCTCTCCTTCTAAGGACATTTCCTAGTAATTGCATACGCCACTTCTACTCAATTCTGCTTGGCTATAATTTAGTCGTATGGACACCCTTAGCTACAAGGAAGGCTGGAAAATGTAGCATTTACTTTAGGAGGTCAGGTGTTCTGCTTAGTTCAAGATAGGAAGAACGGATATTGGTAGACAAAGAGCAGTCTTGGCCACATCTTTATTATTGTGTGCTATTTGAATATTATTCAAGGCTAGGGCTTTTCTTATGTTGGCCATTTTAAAATGTTGAGTCCGGGAAGCGGGGAGGGGTGGAGGGAGGAGGGCAGGACAACAGAATACTTCTTTCTTAAATGAAAATCTTAGTAACCCAATGTTTATAATTAACATATGTTAGTTTACTTGTTTTCAAATGGGGTTGAGAAGTCTAGAATTCTTTCTGCTCAGACTCTAGGGCTCTGTGACTCATAGTTAGAAAACCACACTCTTACTCTTTTTTTTTTTTTGAGTTGGAATCTCACTCTGTTGCCCAGACTGGCCGCTCCCGGCCACCGCAGCCTTGACCTGCTGGGCTCAGGCGATCCTTCCGCCTCAGCTTTCCAAGTAGCTGCAACTACAGGCGCGTGCTACAATGCCCGGCTCATTTTGATTTATTGTAGAGATGAGGTCTCGCCAAGTTGCCCAGGTGGGTCTTGAAAACTCGCGGGCTCAGGCAATCTACTCACCTCAGCCTCCCAAACACTCTTACTCTTAAGTGGTGGGCCCTTCAAGAGAAACCTTCTGTTAATGAATGTGTGAATAGGCTTTTAACAAGGATGGGCTGGGTTAGATACACATTTCTACTATGCTCTTCACTGATGGAGAGGAACCTGAGGCTCAGAGAGAGCAAATTCCTTGTCTGAGTTGTGGAGTCAGCTCACCCAAACACCAGCCCCTCTCCCGTTTTCATGTGGCCTCTTATTCCACAATGAAGGGGCCTGGTCTGGGCCTTTCCCCATATTCTATTTTCTTCTGTCATGAGATTGGAGGAAAGATCCCTGAACTGAGGAATCCAGAAGCCTGGGTACCCATCTTCCAGCAATCCTCTTTCTGTAATCTACCGACTCCCGCTCCTGGAAGCCCAAGTGAAAGAGGGGCTTGTGGGAGGGAGAGATAGGGGTAAGATCTGAGCAACCCTGGCTGAGGAGAAGGGAGGTTGTGCTTGAAGCCCTGCAGGCCCTGAGCTGGACGAGGTTCTCCTCTGCCTCGTTCAGAGACAAGTGTAATCCGCACTCAGGCCATTTCAGAGGCCGATGTGAGTGAGATTTGTGTTTTGGCTGCCACAGTGCAATAAGGCAGACCCCACAGGGCAAGAGGACTCAGGTTTACATTGAACATTACTGGGAGTATCCTTCGGCCTTGCTCGGGGTGATGGGTGGGCTGGAGTTGGGGAACCCCTGGGCCAGATGCCCCCAAGGAGTCCTGCAGCCTTCCCTTACTCTATCCTGCGTCATGAGGGTGCCCAGGAGCCGGGAGATGTAGCAGAGGAAGCCAGGGGGCAACATTTCAGGAGATACTGCATTAACACCAAGGGTTGTGTAGCAGAGAGACTTTGTGGCTATGACGGTAACTGTTGACCGTTGCTCTCCAAGCTCCAGCCAGGATGCTGTGGGCTTGCCCTTGACTCCAAAGCTGGAAGCAGAGGGATACATTTATATTATGAGAAGCAAGCAGCTGAGTCCAGGCTCCATGATGACCCCAGAGGAGGAGGGAGGGCGTGCTTGGCAGGTTTAAGTCTTACCCCTTTTTCCTTCTTTTTCTTGCCTTGAAGGTGCATGGCATACTGGGAAGAATGGTGCCTGTGAGTAAGAGAGACCTGGGATTTAATCATGCATCCCCCAGTGACCAGCACTGTGACATCAGGGAGGACACCATCCAGCACAGGGCAGACTCACAATAAATACTTTTCGAAAATAATATGTGGCAGGCACTGGGCAAAGCTCTGAGCAAAATTAACTCACTTGATTCTCACAGTCTTCTGCCATAGCAAGCACTGGTCACGATATACAGATGAGGAAACTGAAACGTAGAGAGGTTAAGTAACTTGAGGGACACAGGTTGCAAGTCACAGTCAGTCTATCTCCAGAGCGTATCTTTAAACCCCTCTGATGTGAAACATTCAATGCTTGCAACTTCCCGGAATCTCTTTATCTCATATGCAGGTGACTGGTGGGATGGGACAGGATGCTGCTTGAGCCTAAGTCGTTTCCAGTACTGGGATTGGGACCAAGGAGAGAGAGATGTGCCCCAAGTCTCTGAATACCCCTAGGACCCATGTCTGACATAGAAAAGTGAGAAAGAGGCAGAGAGACAAACCCAGGGCAGAGAGTGGGGGAAGGAGCCTGGCCATGGTGACTCACGCCTGGAATCCTAGCACTTTGGGAGGCCAAGGCAGGAGGATCGTTTAATACCAGGAGTTCAATTGAGAGTGGAGAAAGCATAGAGGAGCAAGACCTCCAGGGAGCCATACGAGGGTGCAGCTTATGAGAGGATCAGCTGGGCACTGTGTACAGCACAAAATTCTCACAATGACTCTATAAAAGAAGTGCTATTCACACTTTGTCAATGACAAAACTGAAATTCTGAGTAATTAGACCACACGTTCAAGATCACACATGCTATGTTATGGACATAGGTTTTGAACCTAGGTTTGTTTGGCTCAAAAGACCATGTTCTTCCACCTATACTTACTTTATACTTTTGCTTAGAGCTGACCCTGAACAGAACATACTTGTCATATCAAAAAAACTTCTAGAACCTTCTGCAGCAGAGCATTGCCTCCTACAGTGCAGTTACAGTAACACACAGCATAAGATGTTTCAGGCAGCCACAGAACACACTCTGACGTGAAACACCCAATGCACACAACCCTCTGGAGTTCCTTTATCTCATGCACAGGTGACTGATGTGATGGAATGGGATGCTGCTTGCGCCTAAGTCATTCTCAGTGCTGGTATACATGACGGTGCCCCAATAAGATTATAATACCATATTTTTATATTTTTACTGTTCATTTTCTATGTATAGATACACAAGTACTTACCATTGACTTAAATTTTCTAGTACATTACAGTAACGTGCTGTACAGGTTTGTGCCCTAGGAGCATAGATGTAATAGGCTCTACCATCTTGGCTTATGTGAGTGCACGCTATGATATTCACACAACGATGAAATTGCCTAATGATGCATTTCTCAAAATCCCCTCCCTTTTTTTTGGATAAATAGATACGGGGTCTTGCTCTATTGCCCAAGCTGGTCTCAAATTGGCCTCAAGCAGTCCTCCCACCTCAGTTTCCCAAAGTGCTGGGATTGCAGGCACAAATCACTGCACCCAGCTGGATCCCCATTATTAAGCAAGACATGACTATTAAGATGTATTTGAAACACCACCATCAAAGTCATTGCCAACTGGGGTTGCTCTGAGCAGCATACAGAAAGCTGGGGCAGGATGGACACAGACTCAAGTAGGAAGGGGACTGGGAAGCTTAACATAAGTTTTTAGCTGGGCTCCGTGGCTCAGCCTGGAATCCCGCGCCTTTGGGAGGCTGAGATGAGTGGATTGCCTGAGCCCACGGGTTTGCGACCTACCTGGGCAGCGAGACCTCATCTCTATGATAAATCAAAAAATCAGCCGGGCGTGGTAGCACATGCCTGTAATTTCAGCTACTCGGAAGGCTGAGGCAGAAGGATCGCCGGAGGCCAGCAGGCGAGGCTGCGGTGGCTGGGAGCGGGCGACAGAATGAGACTCCAACTCAAAAAAAAAAAAAAATAGTAAGTTTTTATAAACCTCTCAGTGGTAATCCAGACATTAGCACTGAGTGATACCCTGGATTTTCTGGCTTATTTAAGACTCAGAATAGATTGACTAACAAAACTTCTGAGCAGCATGACAGTATCTACTAGTAAGTAGTTATTGTTTCCCAAATTAAAATTTTAAGCTCACTATGAATCACAAACTTGCTCCAGTATAGTGCTCACCTTGGGGAAAAAATACATTATAGACCATAGGACCATAAGAATCTCAGCAATTTTGCTCTTGGATGAGGAAGCTGAGTATTAAATAGTTCCTGAAGTCTGTGGGTCTGATTGTGGCAGAGTCAGGCCTAGAACCTTCAACCCTTGACCCCAGCTAGCACCCAGCATTGGTTGGCTCTTGGGCTCACAACAAAAGAACTTTCCACTTAGAGTGAAATCTGGATGTGCCTAGGTAGTTCTTAACACCTTCTGAAATGATTTGCTTGGTTTATTTGTTCCCAAGTCTTTTCATCCACCTCCCCAAACTAGACAGTAGACTCTTCCGTCCTCTGTATTGGTCTTGCTGTGTTCTAAGCACTTGGGGCAGTGCCTGGCACATAAAGAAGGTGCTCAGTAAATATTGTAGAAGAAAGGGCAGGAGGGGAAAAGGAAGGAGGAAAGGAGGGAAAGGAACTTCTGTTGGCATCTGGTATAGACCACATGCTCTCTCCATGGTCACATCTCATTTTCTTTGCGTATTAACTTATACATCACTTTATTTCTAAATACAGGTATAGGCATTGTAAGGCCCATTTCCAAAGGGGAAACTTAGGTGTAAAGAAGTAAAGCAATCCCTTAAGAGTGGTTGGATCAACATGTAGTGGAGAAAGATATGAATCTAGGTTTGGGTGCCTCTACCAAATTCTTTCCACTATCCAACTTGCTGGCCAAGAATAAGTACTCATTCATTCAACGCATATGTAAAGAGCTCCTCCTTTGTGCTAGGCTAGACTCCTGGGATATCTTAGTGAACAAAACAAATCCAGGCCCCTGCCCTTACAGAACTTACTTTTCATGGAAATCTAAAATTTCTGTGATGTGGAGCAGAGAAAAGAGCAATGAACCCCAAAGCTAAACACGAGGGTGGTGGACCTTCAGAGGCTGCCATCTTGGGCTGAGCTCACCAGTGCCTGTGTCTCGGGCCTCACGGAAGCTTCTCTCTGGCAGACATTGCTCAGGCAAATGGGGAAGCATGCAGTCTTCACCCACGCTAGGCCTGGCTCTTTAAAACCTAGTGGAGAGGGCAATTCAGAGCCAACCAGTTCTCTGGGGAGAAGTGGACATTTGGATTAAATTCAGATTGCTCCATTGTTTTTCTGGGAAAACCACACACCCCAGTGAGCTTCTAGCCATGCAAACGGAAACTAAATGTCTTCTGACATGGAGATATCTGAGACCTTGGCTCCAAGAAGCAAACGTGCTCAGTACACTGATGGAAACGGCTATCTCTGAGGCTGAGCTGCACACACAGGAAAAGGAGGGCAAGGGACCTGGAGAACAATGGGGAAGGTGGCACAGAGTCTCTGCCCTGGGCCCTCCCGTGGTGGGAGGTGTGAGTGTCTGAGCCCTTCTGCTGGGGGCGGGGTGGGGGAGGGGTTACAATCCCATGGCTAATCAAACACTTCACAAGATGCTTAGGAATCGTCAGGAACATTCATAGCTGTTTTGAGTTCTGAAGTATAGCCCGAATTTGGGGAGGAGGCCATTCTCCCAGATCTACGCAGCAATCCCTGGGGCTCCAAGTTTTAAGGGTCTGGAAGAATCTGGAGACAGCAGTGACATGGATGTTGGTGGCTCAGGGTGGTCAGCAGAGGCAGCAGAAGGGCTTCTTTGGGTGATATTGTGGGCCATGGGCTTCAGGGCGGCAGTCTAAGAACATGCCAACTCTGAGTAGAGGATGATAGCAGGGGACAGACCGTATGTGAATCATGTCAGTGGGGATTCCCAGGAGAACCTCACAGGAGCTTTAAGAGGCACTTAAAGGTGGGAGCGGTGGCTCAAGCCTATAATCCCAGCACTTTGAGAGGCCGAGGTGAGTGGATTGCCTGAGCCCAGGGGTTCAACTGACCTAGGCAACATGGCGAGAATTGTCTCCAAAAAAAGGGAAAAAAAAGGCACTTAATTTTCTGTTTAGGTAGGTGGAGGTGTGGGCAGAGCATGGAGTCTTTCTATCTGGGACATAAGTTTAAATGAGTTTTTATTGTAGATCCAGGTCTTAAGGCCGGAAGACAATTGTTACAAGTAATCATTGCACTTTGCATGTCAGCGGCTGGGGGAAAGGCCACACAAGGAGAGGTAAAATCTGATGGATTGTTCAAAAGCTCAAAGTCCCTCAAACTACAGGAAAAGGCCAGACTCCTTAATGGGACACCACAGCCCTTGTAAACCAGCCTGAAGAAGCCACCTGGGTTGTCTCCTGTCAGCCTCCTCTCTCCACCTTTCTCCTCCCCAGGCCTCCTTCTGGGATGATCTTCCTCAAACAAACATCAAACTGTTCTTCTTCTACACTGTTTGATGTTTCCTCATTGCCTTCAGATGGTTCAAATTTCTCAGCATTGTATGAGAGCCCCTCTACAACCTGACCTCCTCCAACCTACAACTCTAGAATCATCTCTCTCTCTCTTTTTTTTATGAGACAGAATCTCACTCTGTAGCCCAGGCTGGAGTGCAGTAGTGTGATCATAACTCATTTCCTCAGACTTCTGGGCTCAAGCAGTTTTCTGCTTCAGCCTTCCATGCAGCTGGGACTACAGGTACATACCACCGTGCCCGGCTAATTTTTATTTTATTTTTTGTAGAGACAAGGTCTGCTATGTTGCCCAGGCTAGTCTTGAACTCCTGGGCTCAAGCAACCCTCCTGTCTTGGATTCCAGAGTTGCTGGGATTATAGGATTTAGCCATCGTGCTCGGCCCTGATTATTCATTTTTACCAACATTATGTTCCACCGCATACAATCCAGCCCCACGATGCCATTAATTGAATCTGACATGCCTGGGTGTGCTGACTCTTCTGCCCAGAAGGCTCTTTGACTTATTCTTTATCTGGTAAACTTTTCATTCTAACAAGTTGGCTGGAACATCTTTGTCCTGGGAAACTTGTTCTGAGCCACCCAGGACTGAACTGAGCAGTCCTGTCTTATGCCCGCGCTTACCTTGTGCTCGTCCTCTGTTGGTGTATTTAGAATTCAGAGTGGCATTTATTTACTAGATAGGGTCATTCTCTAGGGCAGGACTTGGTGTCATCCCTGCATCCTTAGAGCCTAGTACAGTTGAGTAATTTGTTTTATGAAGGAAAGAAAGAGCGTGGACATGCTCTGGTCTTGGCCAGTGTTGCATGGAGGGAGTTCACACAGCTCATTAATTATGGTAAATAATATTTATCGCAATATTTTAAAAGTCCAGATTTATGCCCAAAACTTCATGGTACGTGCATCTCAGAACGTTAAATAAAGACAAGATCTGAGCCTGCACTTATGTGA
Organism: Cephalopachus bancanus; assembly: GCA_027257055.1. Lineage (NCBI taxonomy): Eukaryota > Metazoa > Chordata > Mammalia > Primates > Tarsiidae > Cephalopachus > Cephalopachus bancanus. Next base: position 24,789,877 of record JAPVLO010000029.1, read on the forward strand.
TCCCTGACTCTCCTCCCTTAATCCTGGCACCAAGCAATGAACTTAGGGTAGGGGGACGCCATACAGGGTGATGCCCTGACTGGCCATATGAGCACTGCCATCATGAGACTGGAGGGAGGGAATGAGCTAGAAAGAGAAGTGAAGGTGAAGGTGATGTTGGAGGAGGTGTGTTTCTCAGTCAGGCATCAGCAGAAGCCCACCGTGGCTAGTCTTCTCAGAGCAGGAATGTCCCAGCAGGGTATTAGATGACTCCCGGCCCCATCAGGAAGCTGGAGGGCAGAATCAGCATGCAGGGTGGTCACAGCCAGCCTGGTGAAACACTACTGCTGGCATCCAGCATCGCCCATGCCACCACCACTGAGACAACTTTGGTCATTTCACAGACCCCATGTGTCGCATCACACACTCCGCAGCGTTGAAGTCCTGGGCAGGAGTGGTCAACTGGCCAGGCCTTGGTAGAGTCAAGCCGAGGTGCATGACAAGTGACATGCAGGACAGGTGTGACACGGGAGGACAGCTGTTTGGCTGTTGTAGTGGGAGGTGCTGGACTGTGTCCCACTACTGCCCTCCACAAAAGGAAGTTTCCCCCAGCCAGAATGGGGGTTGCGTGGTGGACAACTAACCACGTGACAGATAATATAGGTAAGATCGAGTTTTCCTCTTGGGAGACTGCTTGAAGTCATTAAGATAGTAACTGGAGAAGGAACAAGCCTGTATTCTTTCGGAAAATGGCAGAAGGAAAATAGTAAATTGGTTTCACTTTTAGAAATGTACTCTGGCCTCATTTGCACATGTGAAGGCCAGTAGGACACGTTTGGACTGTTTTTCACAGTTAGAGCAAGAAGTCGGGGGGACGGACCCTCTTGTACCTCCCAGCACAGTTTTACTAAAGAGCTTTTTCTCTGGAAAGTGGAAGCCCGGTAAGGTCGGAGCCACGCTGTAACTCATGCCTCGTGTCTTCATGGCACTACATTATCCAGCTTATCCAACCAACCCCCTGGCCTGTGGGATAGCACAGAGCAAGGCAGGAGCCTAGGGAAGGATCACTGTCTTACCCATGTGCAACCAGAGGTGGAGTGGTCAGAAGAGCACCAGCTCTTCCCGGGACCCTCTGAAGTGCAGGGCCGTGCATGTCTTGTCTCACTGGAGATTCCGACACCCAGCTGTGCTACCTACCATGGCTAGCTCCATTTTCACAGGTGAGGAGACAGGCTCACAGGAGATACGTGTAAAGGCTGAAGGCAACACATAGAGTCAGGTCTGCCTGAGTCAGATTTGAACCCAATTCGATCTGCCCCAGAGACCACGTTGCTGCCTGGTCCATGGCTGAGAGGGAATGGTCTCTTATTTATTAAGCTTTGGAGGCATTTGGCATTTTCCTTTCATAAACATTCATGTGATGAAAGTGGCCGAGAATAGATAGACAGCAGCTTTTCCTTCTTACTGGCCAACTCTGGCCCTTACCCCAGATTCCCCCACCCCCCTGCCAGCACACCCCACTGCAAGACCTCGCCCGCCGCTGCCACACCCTTGCTGCAGCTCATTGAGGGACTCTGGGGTCACCTCCATTCTCCAGTATTCCAGCTGTTGACTTTCTTTTTTCTTTTTACCTTTCTATAATGGAACATTTCACACCTGCACAAAACAGACCCCTGGTCCCTATTACGCAGCTTCAGTAATTTTACGGACGCACATTTGACTTCAGCGTACCCTGACGATGTTCATTGGCCTTCTTCCTTGCATCCCCAGGTCTCCTTACCAGGAGATTTTCCCCTCATTGTTCATTTTACTTTCTTTCTGTCTTCTTTTAAAATCCTCTTCAAATTAGGTAGAGGTATCGCTACCTCTTTTTAGGTCTGTACTTTTTAATTCTTCTTGACAGTATTAAATAGCTCCTGAAACGTTATGCAAAGGGCATGCATAGAAATGTTTTCTTCTGCAGATCCAGAACCGTTCTTTTGCCTCCGTTCATCTCCAGAATCTTCTAACTTCGGCTCAGTTGTCCAAGGCCTTGTTTCCCCAGGTTTATGATCATTGCTCTGTTGCACTTAGACAGGTCCAGGATCCAATTCTTTCCTCTTGTGTTTTCTAAGTTATTATTTTATTTTATTTTATTTTTTTGAGTTGGAGTCTCACTCTGTCGCTCAGACTCAAGTGCAGTGGCACGCTCCCGGTCACCGCAGCCTCGACCTGCTGGGCTCCGGCGATCCTTCCGCCTCAGCCTTCCAAGTAGCTGGAACTACAGGCGTGCGCTACCACGCCCGCCTAATTTTTTGATTTATTGTAGAGATGAGGTCTCGCCAAGTTGCCCAGGCAGGTCTCGAACCCACGGGCTCAGGCAAACCACTCACTTCAGCCTCCCAAAGCATGGGATTACAGGTTGAATCACCGAGCCCGGTTTAAGTTATTATTTTACTACTCACCTTCATTATTAGGCATTTAATAGAGTTTAATTAAGTAGCTACAGTGTATGAGCAGCCAGATCCAAGCAAAGAGTTTCTCATTGGGATGGAGTTGAAGTCACCTCTGTGTCCCTAAGTGTCAAGGATAGGGGACTCTTCGGGCACAGACTAAACGCCCACTGAAAGCTCATTGAGAAGGAGTCTTTACTTCTAACCTAGGTCAGAACATAGCTGTCTGTATTCATGGTAAGGGCTTCCAATTTGGAAGCAGGAGGTGGAATCTGGAAACAAATTAGCTGTTTATTTGTTTTGATTTTGGGCAAAGCAGGTCTTTTCTACCAGCTCTCCAGATTTCAGTTTCTTCCACTGGACTCTTGGGTGCTCTGTGAACAGGCCAGGCCGGCTCCTGCCTCATGTCCTTGCTTTGGTCCTGACCTCCTGTTTCACCACTCAGCCCCTGCAGGTCTCAGCTTGAAACCCTTCCTCAAAGAGCCCTACTGTCATTGCCACTCTTAAGGCTCTCTTCTTTTCCCTCCCTGTTCTATTTTAGAGCTTTTTTTTTTTTTTTGACGTGGAATCTCACTGTCATCCGGGTTGGAGTGCAGCGGCACACTTACGGCTACCTCAACCTCGACCTGCTGGGCTTGGCGATCCTTCTGCCTCAACCTTCTAAGTAGCTGGGACTACAGGCACCCAACACCACGCCCTCCTACTTTTTTAACTTATTGCAGAGACAAGGTGTCGCCAAATTGCCCAGGCTGATTTTGAACTCCCGGGCTCAAGCAATCCTCCTACCTGGGCCTCCCAAAGTGCTGGGATTACAGGCGTGAGCCACCATGCCCAGCCAGAGCTCTTATAAACTTCTAACACACTATGTGTAAATGTTTTTATGATTGTTTATTGCTCATTGCCTTGTTTGGGACAATGGCTCCATGAAGGCAGGGATCGTGTTTTGTTCGTGGACGGGTCCCAAGTGTTAGTAACAAGGCTGGCACAGGCACACTGTAGGTGCTTGATAGACTATTTGTTACATGAATGAATGAAGGAATGAACGATTTTGTACCTTTTTTCTTTTGAGTTGGAGTCCCACTCCTTCGTCCAGGCTGGAGTGCAGTGGCACGCAGGCTCACGGCCACCCCAGCGTCAAACTGCTGGGCTCCGGCAATCTTCCTGCCTCAGCCTTCTGAGTAGCCAGAACTACAGACACGCGCTACCATGCCCGGCTATTTTTTATTTTATTGTAGAGACGAGGTCTTGCCAAAGTTGCCCGGGTGGGTCTGGAACCCATGGGCTCAGGCAATCCACTCGCCTTGACCTCCCAAAGTGCTGGGATTACAGGTTGAGCCACAGAGCCTGCCTGATTTTGTATTTTACAGAGCAGGGGTCCTCAGTTCCCGGTCCAGGGACCACTACCAGTTCATGGCCTGTTCAGAACTGGGTCGTACAGCAGGAGGTGGGCAGCTAGTGAGCAAGCAGAACTTCATCTGTATTTATAGCCCCTCCCTGTCACTCGCATTACCGCCTGAGTTCCACCTCCTGTCAGATCCGCACTGAAAAGCCTACTTCCATTTCTGGCATCCTATCTTTGTGAAGCGGAGTGTTCTGCAGCGACAGCAACCAAAACAAAATGACAGGGTAGACTGGACATAAGCAACACACTTTGGCTGTCACTGTCTCCCATTCCCTGGAAAATAAGTGCAGGGCTCCCACTGATTCGGCATTATGGTGAGTTGTATAATTATTTCATTGTCCCTCACAATGCAATAATGACAGAAATAAAGTGCACAATAAATGTAATATACTTGCATCTTTTTGAACCATCTCCCCCCATGGAAAAATTGTCTTCCATGAAACCAGTCCCTGATGCCAAAAAAGTTTGGGGACCGCTATTATGGAGATAATCACAGAGTAGGAATTCCTGAAGCACTTTCTGACTTGTCTTCTTGAGAACTGGTGCAGCATCGTGGTTAAAAGACTGGCCTCCAGGGCTGGTCACGCTGGAGCCAGAATCCCACCTCTGTCGCTGGGTGGTCTCCAGCCAATCAATTTCTCTGAGAGTCATTTACTCCATCTGTAAATGAAGCTGTTGTGGGTTGAATTGTGTGCCCCCAAAAGATATTAAAGTCCTCATGTCTGTTATTTGTGAATGTGATCTTACTTGGAAATAAGGGCTTTGCAGATAATTAAGTTAAGATGAAGTCTGGGGTAGACCCTAATCTAATATGACCGGTATATCCTTTTAAAAAAAAAAAGGAAATACGGGCACAGAGACACGGAGACAGAGATGTACAGAGAGGGAAGATGATGTCAAGACACAGGGAAAATTCTATCCACAAACCAAGGAACATCTGGAGCTACCAGAAGCTAGGAGAAAGGCCTGGAGCAGATTCTCCGTCACAACTTTTTGAAAGAGCCAACAGTTTTGATTCCTCAATTTTAGCTTCCAGACTGAGACCTTTGTTTAAACCACCCAGACCATAGTACTTTTTTTGATTTTTTGAGTTAGGGTCTCACTCTGTTGCCCAGGCTGGAGTGTAGAAGCATGATCACAGCTCACCACGGCCTTGACCTTCTGGGCTCAGGTGATCCTTCACCTCAGCCTCCCCAGTATCTGAGACTACAGGCACGTGCCACCACATCTGCCTAACTTTTTGGAGCAATGTAGTTTCACTATGTTGCCCAGGCTGGTCTTGAACTCCTGAGCTCAAGCAATCCACTTGCCTTGGCCTCCCGAAGTGCTGGGATTAAAGGCGTGAGCCACCATGCCCAGCAAGACCGGGGTACTTTGCTATGGCGCCCAGGAAATGAATACAGATACCACTGTCATGTGGTCTCATGACATACATGGATATGTCCTCTTATGTCAGCGGTCCATAACCTTTTTGACATCAGGGGCAGGTTTCGTGGAAGACCATTTTTCCACAGACGAGGTGCGAGGACTCAGAAGCTATGAGATTCTCAAAGGGAGTGGGCAACCTAGATCCCACGCATGCACAGCTCACAATAGGGTTCCGCTCCTATGACGATCTAATGCCATTGCTGATCTGACAGAAAGCAGAGTTCTGCTCGCCCTCTGCTCACCTTCTTCTATGTGGCGGGTTTCTAAAAGGCCGCGGATCGGTACCGGTCCACAGCCGGAGGGTTGGGCCCCTGTTTTATGTAACATCACCTCACCTGGATTGCTAACATCTACTTCTCTTCCTTATGATGTGGAATTTTCAGATCACCCTGGGCGGGCTTCGAGAGTATCAGCTCAATGGGTCGGCCAGCCAAGCCCCAGAGAGGGTCGTCGAGGAACTGGTAAGCCTGGCCCTGAAGTGTCAGCTCTAATGGGCAGACAAGCCAAGCCCTGAGAGTGTTGCTGGTTTGGTGGGCTAGCAAGCCTAGCCCCCTGGGTGTCTCAGCTACCAAGTCTCGCCTTCTTCCTGGCAGCTCTCCTGGTTCAACTGACTCCATCGGTTGACAATCCAGCCTCTGGGGTGCACAGCACTTCGGCTCCCATCATCTTCTGCAGCTCTTCAGGTTGCACCTCTTCAGGGTGGAGGTTCTTGTCTCATGCCCAGGAAGAATGAGGGGTACAGACCACCAGAAGGTGAGAAAGCAGGATTTATTGAGAGGACAGAAAAACTCCCACAGTCTGACGGACCGAAGGGTTTGCCTGCCTCTGGGTGGAAACCTGGTGCTGATATAGCCCTAAGTCCAAGCTGATTGGCTAGCACTAGCTGTGAGCTGTTGCTCTTCTGATTGGTCAGTATTAAGGACCAATCGGCAGGGAGTAAGGACTAGTGGTGAGCTGATTGGTTACTTTTGGATCCCAGCAGTGAGTACTTAAGCTCTAGCTTGAGAGACTGGCAGGGAGTTTGTTTACCAATACTGAGTCTAAGAACCCTGCTGGGAGTTTGCTACATTGTTACCAGTGGACCCACCTGTCTGTCTGCCTAGCCTTTCTCTAGCTATCTCCTGTCTCACTTAGACCATAGTTCTATGAGTGCAGGAGCTATCTGCCACTCTATGCCACTACCTAGCACTATGGCATATGACAAATACTCAGAGCATTTTTGTTTAGTTTGCCTGGATAATACCTACTCAATAGGATTGTCTTAGACATCTTAAACATGAAATATGCCTGTTAGGTGCTTAGGGTAACAGTTGCCTGCACAAACAGTAACTCTTATTATGGATGTAAGAAAGTAGATCCTGGGTCTGTGAGCCTCAATTTCCTTCTCTGGAAAATGGAGATAACAATGCTCCCATATATAATGAAATATAAGAGAATGTATGGGGCCGGGCACGGTGACTCATGCCTGTAATCCCAGTACTTTGGGAGAATGAGGCAGGAAGATTGCTTGAGTGCAGGAGTTTGAGTCTAGCCTGGGCAACATAGTGAGTCCTGGTCTCTGTTGAGGGAGAGGGAGGGGGAGGGAGAGGGGGAGAAGGCAAGGGAACACATATGGAAAGTACTTCACTCAGTGCCTAGCAAATTGTAGGTATTCAACAAATGGCAGTGACAAGGACATTAAAATGTCCTATGGATCACTTCGCCTAGCTATTAGAACACTCTTGCTATTGCTACATTTATTTTTCTGCTTAAAGAGTTTATCAGTTCACTTTACTGCCCCTTGTTTTCCTCTGAGACTTATTTGTGGAAGCCCTAGATGTGCTAGGCCATTTCTCATTTAGCGTGGGAAATGTCATTAATAGTTCTCCCGTTCTTTTTTCTAAGTGCTTCTATGCTTAATCTTATGAGTCAAATGTGGAGTTCCCATAAGTGCTGGGCTACTTTCAGAACAAGTACACATTGATGTGTGCTGCAAATGTCCAAGTGAGGAACTCGAGGCGGCAAGAACGTTCCGCGAATCAGTTAACTTTGTTCCAGGGCCAGCTATCATGGGGGTGATGTGACATATGTGAAGGCTAACCCCCCAATGTAATTCTATTGCTTGTGTGTGTGAGAGAGAGAGAGAGAGAAAGAGAGAGAGAGAGAGTCTCACTCTGCCACCCAGGCTGGAGTGCAGTGGCACGATCACAGCTCACTGCAGCCTTGAACTCCTGAACTATTGGGCCTGCCTTGGCCTCCCAAAGTACTAGGATTACAAGTGTGAGCTACCATGCCCAGCCTCTTATGGACTTCCTACTCTTGCTCTGTCGGTTGTTTTACTAAAATATTGGTCTGATTAGAGGCTAAATTACCCAATCAAGTGAAGTCTGTTTCCCACAGTAGTATAGGCCTTCTCTCACCCCTGGTCTGTGCAGACCTTCCTTTCTGTGTCGGTAGGAGGATCCTGATAAGGAGTCTGAAAGCTCTGAGTCATGGTCTGTCCCTCCTGTGACCTTGGGCAAATCTGCTTCTCAGCTTTGCCCAATAGGGCTGATAAGACTTGCCTGAAAGGCTTTGTTCGAGGATTACAGGAGAAAATAAGTATTTATCAACTGCAAAAATCTTGTAACTTTTAATCAGAAGGAAACTCACTTGCCCACAGGACCAGGTAGTTAACATAATTGGGTGTACAGGTTAGGGTGCTTCTGTTCATGACCATAATTCTTAGTGTTTGCCAAAACTGTTACCAGGAACCCACTCTTCTGCCCAAACTCATTTAGCCTGTGCCTGTGATTAAAAATAAAAGAAGCCCGGCTCGGTGGCTCAGCCTGTAATCCCGCGCCTTTGGGAGGCTGAGGTGAGTGGATTGCCTGAGCCCGCGGGTTTGAGACCTGCCTGGGCAGCGAGACCTCATCTCTACAATAAATCAAAAAATCAGCCGGGCATGGTAGTGCATGCCTGTAATTCCGGCTACTTGGAAGGCTGAGGCGGAAGGATTTCCGGAGCCCAGCAGGTCGAGGCTGCGGTGGCCGGAAGCAACCACTGCACTCCAGTCTGGGCGACAGAGTGAGACTCCAACTCAAAAAAAAAAAAAGAAAAAGAAAATAAAATCATACTCTAGGTTTTGGTCATTTGGGGTTGCTATGACTGGACGTGAAAAGATATACTTACATCTTCTTTTGCACAGCAAAAGAAACCATCAAGAGAGTAGAGACAACCCCTGGAATGGGAAAATATATCTGCAAGCTATGCATCTGACAAAGACCCAACATCCAGGATCTATAAGGATTTCAAACAAATTGAAAGGAAAAAACAACCCTATTAAAAAGTGGGCAGAGTACACTTCTCACAAAAAGACACACAAGCACCCAGCAAACACATGAAAAAATGTTCAGGCTCACTAATCATCAGAGAAACTACAATGAGATACCACCTCACTTTGGCAGGGATAGTTATCATTAAAAAGTAAAAAACCAAAACAAAACAGACAAACAAAAACAGGTGCTGACATGGCTGTGGAGAAAAATTAACTCTTCTACATTGTTGGAGGGAATGCTAGCTAGTTCAACCCTTGTGGAAGGTCATGTAGTGATTTGAACTTCATACAATCCAGCAATCCCTCTTCTGGGAATATATCCAGAGGAATACAAATCACTCTATAAAAAAGGCATTTGCACACACATGTTTATTGCAGCACTTTTGACAATAGTAAAAACATGAAACCAACCCAGTTGCCCATCAAAAGCAGACTGGATAAAGAAAATGTGGTACATATACATGATGAAATAGTGTGCAGTCATAAATAAGAGCAAAATCATGAACTTCACATCAATTTGGATGCAGCTGGAGACCATCCTACTAAGTGAACTATCACAGAATCAAAGAACGGAATACTGCATGTTCTCACTCAAGTGGGCCCTGATCACTGGTCACATAAGCACAAGTGTGGGATCTGCAGACACCAAACACTGCTAGGGGAGGAAGAGAGAAAGGGGGGAGGGGTCACAGGCCAACACACTGGATACCTGTTCCACTATCAGGGGAGAGAGGGCCAGCTAGAAGCCCAAACTTCACCTCCATGCAACTTACTTATGTAGTAAACCCTCACTGGTGTCCCACAACTCTAAAACAACAACAACAAAAAAATCAAACTCTGAGTTTTGAACATTTTTGGTTGTGATGACTGAGGGTAGGAGATTGTGCTTACATCTGATGGGGTCAACTCCAGGGATGCTGTCAAGCATCCTAGAGTGCACAGGACTGCCTCCACCACAAGGAATTGTCCAACCCCCAAAGGTGAGAGTGCTGAGATTAAAAAACCCTTAATCTAGGCCAGGTTCAGGGCCTCACACCTGTAATTCCAGCACTTTGGGAGGCCAAAGCAGGAGGATTGCTTGAGCCCAGGAGTTTGAGACCGGTCTAGGTAACATAATGAGAACTTGTCTTTACAAAAAGTAAAAAAAAAAAAAAAAAAAATTAGTCAGGCATGGTGGCGCACATCTGTAGTCCCACCTAATCGGGAGGCTGAGTTGAGAGGATTGCCTGAGTCCAGAAGGTCAAGGCTGTGATGAGCAGTGAGCCATGATTATGCCACTGCATTCCAACCTGGGCAACAGAACAAGACTCCGATCAAAAAACAAACAAATTCTGATCTAGGACAGTTTTCTGACTTAACTTGTCATTTTTCTTCCTTCTATATAAAAAGTGTTCCAGAAATCCCCCTCAAATTTTTACCTAGATTGGAAAGCATTAGGTGGTCTCACTATTTTATTCAACTTCCGACCACAATTTCTGCAAATGTAGCCCATCCAGTCAACTCTGCCTCCATGCTCCCTGATCTTCATGGGTGAGGTAATGCTATTTGAATTGTGAGGATGGGTGTTTTGACAACATTTGAACTTGCTTCCCACACACTTTCCTTTATCTTTAAGAACCTTGTGCTTGATAATTTTTTTTTTTTAAGTAATTGTGTGTTTTCAGCAGTCAAAAGGAATCTATTAGTGACAGGACCAAGATGGAGTTGATATACCCAATGTGCAGTCATTTTGACATTGCTTAGTTCTGCCATGTTTTTCTAGCAGTTCACTTAATTTACCTGCTAACTACTAGCCAAGGACAGAACCAATTTCTCAGAGGTAGCTATTGATCATTGTTTGACAACCCCTCCCCAAGCTTGTTTTGTAGTCATTAGCTTTTCTATTTCAAGTATTTGCCTCCACCCATAAGATGCAAGTTAACCTAATCAACCCTTCATGACCTCCATGACAGATCCCATCAATATGGCAATGGTCATGTGACTAACCCACCCATCTACCTGGCATCCACCACCTGATGTCAGTACCTGTGCTTACCTGTCCCCTTCGTGATGAGGTGGAACAGACCAGCACCCAATCACCTTAACGACCTGCCCCATCAAAGGGAAAGTATAAAAGCATTCAACTTCAAGCTGCCATTGGCCATTGCTTTGTTAAACTCTGGTCAAGCCACATACCCCTTTGAACTACGGCTGCTATGTTTCCTTTGGCCCCCTCGCCCTTGGGAAGTTGAATCTCCTCTCTCTCTAATTTACTTGCTAAATAAACTATATTTTTAACCTAACTTTTGTGCAATTCTTTGCATCTTTTGTGCAGCACGGGATTGCAGACCTCTCCGGCGGGTCTGACCTAACATTTTGGTGGCCTCCGCTATGATTGTGACCTAACAATTGGAATCTAGCTCTTTTAATATTTTCCTTTTTCTCCAGCAGTTCCTTGGGACCTTGAGTGAGACATTGCTGAGATTAGAAGACTAAAGAAAAATAATAAAAATAGTTGTCAGGAACCTTTGACATGAGGCTTGTGGCATCTCTGTCCCAGCAAAGGGACTGTTATTACAACCCAGGTCAATATTAGAGTCTCTTGAAAGGTTTAGAGGTAACTGTGTATTTCACTTTTCCAGCATTTATTCAAATTTTAATTTAAAAATTAATTGTGTGGTGTTTAGCATTTGCTATTTGCCTTCCTAGAGATGATAAATTATTAAGGCTTCTAAATGATTATTTTCAAGGAATTTGCAAATATACAGAGAACACATGTCAAAGATTTTATTCAAGTCATTAATTTATTAGAGAATTATTAAGGAGCTGTGACTGAACTTGTTCAAAAGGGAATTTGAAAAACAGATATTTATATAGGCAATTGGAAATCTGAAATGAATATTTCATAATAGATGCGAAACTTGTCAATAAAATGCTGTTTGGGATCTTTTCCTCAGGGTAGAAATGAGTTGTTCCTTACTGGAGAACATTCATTTGCGTCACTATCAGTTTTCTACACTTCAACTTCTTCCTTTACAATTATAATATAGGCTGGTCAATTGAAATATGATCAAAGGCCCTCATCTCTGCAGACCTTATAATTTCCAGAAGGTGCCTTAGATCATGCCCCCTGCTCCCCTTAAAGGATGCCTGATTGTCTCCTTTGCCCACTTTCAAGTCTTAGACAATTTCTTTTGACAGGGCAAAGGTCACAATATGTCCTGCTCCTTAGACTTTTCTGGTCTGGAATCTTTACAATCTTTGAAATGTCATATGTACATATTTGTGGAATGAACATTTATTTAGCTTATGGACAAATTGCCCTGCATTTCTTTCTTTCTTTCTTTCTTTTTTTTTTGAGCTGGAGTCTCACTCGGTCGCCCAGACTGGAGTGCAGTGGCTGCTCCCGGCCACCGCAGCCTCGACCTGCTGGGCTCCGGCGATCCTTCCGCCTCAGCCTTCCGAGTAGCCGGAATTACAGGCATGTGCTACCACGCCCGGCTGATTTTTTGATTTATTGTAGAGATGAGGCCTCGCTGCCCAGGCGGGTCTTGAACCCGCGGGCTCAGGCAATCCACTCACCTCAGCCTCCCAAAGGCGCGGGATTACAGGCTGAGCCACCGAGCCCGGCTGCCCTGCATTTCTAATGTATAAAATTGGAAAATTTTTAAAGAGGGTATAGTACAAGTTAGAGAGAATTTGTCAGAGAAATAGGAGCAGAAATGATAGCTGCCATGAATTGCCGACTGTGTACTAGATGTGTGCGTATATCATCTTGTTTTGTCTTTGGATAAAACTCGGTTTTGTAGGTAAGGAAACAGATTCAGAGAGGTAAAGTGACTTAAGGCCATACAGCAAACGTGCTTCTGAATTTGGTGGCTTGTTTAGTGCTGTCTATAAGGTGGTAAGTTCTGGGAGGGGAAGGGGCTTTGTTTTCTTCTCTGCCACATCTATTTGCTCAGGCTGGCCTGCAGAAGGAACTCAGTTGACATCTGTTGAACACATCAGTAAGTGAATGAATGGGAGAGTGAATGAAAGAGTGAGTGAACGGCATAGCAGAGCTAGGATTCATTCCCGAGTCGGCCTGATCTCCACATGCCATGTTTTTCCCACTCCCCACCCCCCGCCACCCCCCCATGTACACAAGTATTCCTTTTACCTTCACTGATATAATTAGCTGGATGGAACTATGTTTCAACACCTTGATTGCTCTGGCAAAGAGGGACAGTGTTTTAATTAGCAGAAAGTCTTCTGGGATTATAATAAATATCCACTTACAGCTTAGATAGCAGATAAAATATGAAACGGAATTTTGCAGAGACTGATGTTTTTGAAAAAAGTCTCATGTAGGGGAGATATGCAAGGGGTGAAATATGAGAAAAAGCCAGTATTTGATAAAAGGTTTATTTTCACAAGTGTGTTATGGGTCAGAGGTCCTATCAGTAACTGGAGTCCTTAGCTCCTGACCTATAGCAGGTGTGGAGTCAATATCACTGAAGGAGTGACTGAATAACTGACTAACAGATGCTTAATAAGCACTTTCAGATGATGATGACATTAAGTGGAAATTAGCAATTCTTTAGAGGATGGTACTGACACTTATTCCCAGACAGGTGCAACATTGCTTAGCATAGATGTCAGTGTTGTTGTATAGATTACAGGTTGTGGGGTGAAGCTTTTGTGGATTATAATAAAAATGGACAACTATATAGCACCAGAAATTCTGGAATTCTTCTGTCTTCTACCTTCAGCAGTCTCTCCACAGCACTTAGAAGGAGAGACCCTCCTTTCCTTTGGAAGGTGAGATCGTGTGCCCTGATGCTTCTGATCCCCTGCCTTTCTGCTGCTCTCCTTTCCCCCATATGGTTATTAAAAGCAAACTGCTAAGCCTCATTTGGATTAGAGCATATAAAGAAGGATGTCAGAGAGAAAAGCATAGCTGAAAGACGGCTCTAGAGATAAGGTATTTATTTTAAATGGTTACCAGAAGACAGATTTCGGTGCACAAAAGATAAAACTACCCCACACCTGCCTCCATGCAAGTGTGACTGAGTTTTCCAACCTCTTCCCAGCTTTTATATTCAGAATCCAAGCTCTGAGGCACTGCCTGCCCCTTTCTCGCTCTTTTCTCTCCTTTGTTCAAAGTGGATTGAAGTTTTCTTCCTCTGCCTTCGAATTCGTATGCGATGGGCTTGATGACCTGTTGCACATCGTACCTGAAGGTGCTTGAAGCTGTTTTCTGGGTTTTTGGTTATTAAAGCTATGCTATCCAAGCCCAGAGGCAAGGGAGAAAAAAAGCCAGAGGAATAGGAAATCATGGGGTAAAACACGTATGGGAGAACCCTGGCTTGCTGGAAGCTATTCAATCTCTCTCTCTCCTTTTCTTCATTTGCCTTCTGTTCTTGACTATCTCTTACACAAATTTCAGTCTTGACAGAGCAAAGCAGTGGTGCTGAGATGACACAACTGTTTCTTTCAGGGTCATATGCCGCCATGTATGTTGTTACACAAACACATTTTTTTAAAGCATATTCATGGTAGAAACCGTTAGGATAACTAGAATAATATACCCACAAACCTATTTTGTTTTAGTCTTAGTGACTCAGAGAAAAATATCTAAAACCCTTCATAAAAATCATCTTGTCAAGGAGACAGTGTTGTTGAGGGATCAAGTTTTCTGAATTCTGACAATAATTAATCTCCACACTTCAGTTCTTATGCCACATAACCCTTATAACTTTTGTTGAAACAAGTTTCTTATCTCAGGCCTGTTGTAATTTCCCCCTTATTATGGGTGATTGTTTCACCTACTTTGATTTGCCCCAGTGCTGTCCAATAGGCCTTTTCTACAGTGATGAACATGTCCAGAATCTGTGATGTCCCATGTGGTCATTGAGCACAGCTGTTACACCAATGAGTGTGAGGCCAAGGGAAGTTACGTGACTTACCTGGGGTCACATTGGCAGTTAGTGAGAACCTGAATGAATCTCCTAGCTCTCCATTCAGAGCTGTTTCTAGAATGCCATGATGCCTTAGGCTTAGATTTCAGAAAGAGAGATCTAATTTTTGCATCTTATAACTCTGAGTGTGGGTGTGGGAATTAACACATCCCCTCCCAGTCTTGCATATCACAAACGATAGAGAAATTCAGTTATGCTAAATTTCAGGACTATGGAATCAGGACTCCAAGTGAAATGGAATGAAACAAATTGTTAGTTCTTGCCACTGCCTTCCTACGGCTGCCCAGAACAGGTCTTAATATTGTGTTCTATGTTTATTATTTATTCACTCACTTATTGAGCACCTGCAATGGTCTAGGAAGAGTAGATGCTGGGGTAGGATATGGAAAGGGATAAAAACAGCTGAAGCATGCTGTCTACCACAAGATAGACAGCCACCCATTTTAGTCCAGTGCAATAGTAGCTTGAGAGAATTTTATGTTATTTTCTGGTGCACTGGCGATCAGGCCAGATCTGAGTTCAGGGCTTCTCTTTGTTTTTTTTTTTTGTTGTTGTTGTTTGTTTTGAGTTGGAGTCTCACTCTGTCGCCCAGACTGGAATGCAGTGGCCGCTCCCAGCCACCACAGCCTCGACCTGCTGGGCTCTGGCGATCCTTCCACCTCAGCCTTCCAAGTAACGGGAATTACAGGCATGTGCTACCACGCCCGGCTGATTTTTTTTATTTATTGTAGAGATGAGGTCTTGCTGCCCAGGCGGGTCTCGAACCCGCGGGCTCAGGCAATCCACTCACCTCAGCCTCCCAAAGGCGCGGGATTACAGGCTGAGCCACCCAGCCCGGCTCAGGGCTTCTCTTAATAGCTTTGTGACTTCATACACTTTTCTGAACCCATTTTAGCGTTACCTTTTTTTTTGAGTTGGAGTCTCACTCTGTTGCTCAGATTGGAGTGCAGTGGCCGCTCCCGGTCACCGCAGCCTCACCTGCTGGGCTTCGGCGATCCTTCTGCCTCAGCCTTCCATGTAGCTGGAACTACAAGTGCGCGCTACCACGCCTGGCTAATTTTTTGATTTATTGTAGAGATGAGGTCTTGCCAAGTTGCCCAGGCAGGTCTCGAACCCGCGGTCTCAGGCTATCCGCTCACCTCAGCCTCCCAAAGCGCTGGGATTACAGACTGAGCCACTGAGCCTGGCCTTAGCGTTATCTTTTAACTGAGACAATAATATGATCTCACACTGCTGTTGTTGCCAAGGTTACATACAATAATTCGCTTAAAGCACTAGGCATGTGCCTCGTTCATAGCAAACGCTCATTAAGTGTGAATGCTCACTACTACAGCTGCTGCTGTTGTCGATATTGTTATTTTTAGGAATGAAAATGAGCCCTGTGATAACTGTTTTCATTTCGCAAACCAGGAAACTGAGGCTTAGAGAGATTAAGCAGCCAAAGTCACAGTGATAAAAAGGGGCAGGACCAATCTTTGAGGCGGATCAGAGCCCCCTGCTCACAGGACTAAGAGGTCTGTCTTGGAGCAGGTGTGCAGGCCTCAGAAGGGGAACCTGCAAGTCTGATTAGAAGCTTCGGATTCCACCTAAACTTGCCGTGTCCTAGTGTAATTTTCAGAAGTTTTCTGAGCTACCATTTATTGTCCTGAAAAAATGCACACTCAAGATCAACTTAAACTTTAAAAACAAACAATATTCCCCCCACCCCCCAGTACCTGTTTTATGCTAGATTCTGAAGTAAAACAGGTGCTGAGTGAACGTTTCTGCTCGTTATTTATTTCTCATCTGTACATCCATTCTCCCATCTGTCCATTCTTCTCTTTATCTATATCACAAACATTTAATAAACTCCTTCTGTGGTAGACACTGTCCTGAAGGTGCATTTCTTTCCTAAGCCTTATTCTCCTACTAGACAGTACAGCATCATCAACTCAGGATAGAAAGTAGCGGGTGAACCAGGCTCGGTGGCTCAGCCTGTAATCCCAGCGCTTTGGGAGGCCGAAGTGAGTGGATTGCCTGAGCCCGTGGGTTCGAGACCCGCCTGGGCAACTTGGGGAGACCTCATCTCTACAATAAATCAAAAACTAGCCGGGTGTGGTAGCGCGCACCTGTAGTTCCAGCTACTTGGAAGACTGAGGCAGAAGGATCTCCAGAGCCCAGCAGGTAGAGGCTGCAGTGGCCAGGAGCGGCCACTGCACTCCAGTCTGGGCGACGGAGTGAGACTCCAACTCAAAAAAAACCAAGAAAGTAGCGAGTGAGGGTGAGATGCAAAATGGTTAGGGCAATTGGAGGAGGGGGTGATTGTTTTTTTTAAATAGTCCTTAGCAAGCCTTGATATTTTTGTTTTCCTGAGGGGTGACTGCTTTTGACGGGATGTTTCCATCACTCAGGTGAACCACAGGGCGAAGACTGGGGATGTCCTGCAACTCACAGCCGTATAGACCGACATGCACTGAGTAATTACAGTGCAGCGCTTCATGCTATAGTGGATGCTTGCATGTGTACCTGGGAGCGAGTACTACTTTAAGCTGATTTTTTTTCTCTTTTTTGCTTTGTTTTGTTTTATAGCTCCCAGCCACTAGCACTGTGACTGGTGCACACTAAGAAATCAAATAATTTGGTTTTTGTTTTATTTTGGTTAAAAAAAAAAAAAAGACAGCAGGGCTCGGTGGCTCAGCCTGTAATCCCAGCACTTTGGGAGGCCGAGGTGAATGGATTGCCCTGCCTGGGCAACTTGGAGAGATCTCATCTCTACAATAAATCAAAAAATCAGCCGGGCGTGGTAGCGCGCGCCTGTAGTTCCCGCTACTCGGAAGGCTGAGGCGGAAGGATCGCCGGGGCCCAGCAGGTCGAGGCTGCGGTGGCCGGGAGCGGCCACTGCGCTCCAGTCTGGGCGACAGAGTGAGACTCCAACGCAAAAAAGAGAGAGAGAGAGAGAGAGAGAGAGAGAGAGAGAGAGAGAGAGAGAGAGAGAGAGAGCTTGCTCACATTGGGATCAGGCAACAGAAATGTCTAAAATCGTCAGGGGAGAGACAAGAAGTTTTTAGGAGAGTAGCTGCATTCCAGGCTCCAGCAGTAGGAGCTAGATGCTATCCAGGTCCACGTGGGCGCCCCGGGGCATCGTGTCGAAGAAGCTCAGCCGGGCCAATCAGAGCGCGTCCAGAACCCCAGGCTCCGTGATCTTTGAATTACTGAGCTAGGTCCCGCCCGGCACCTGGCCGCGCGTTCAGCACGCCCACCTCGGTGAGAACCTTTAGAAATCATTCCCATTCCGGCGGCTCCATCCCCAGGTCCTCACTTGGGAACTAGGGGAAGCCGCAACGGGTCCTCGCCGGCATCTGGGCCTAGCTCACTTGCCTCCCGCCAAGTCTAGGGGTCTGGCAGCTCAGCCGCCTGCGCCCCTCCCCGGCTGGAGGGCTGGCCGGGGGGCGGGCTCTTCGAAAGTCGTCGGGGTGGTCCCTGAAGCCCGTTTATAAATAATTCATGAGCCGGGACCCGGCCAGCCAGGCTGCGAGGGGAGGGGGCGGCAGCCGCGGTGTCGAGGGCGGGAGCTGGAGGGAGAGCCGGGCGCGCGGTGAGTTGCTGCGTCCTCAACTCGGAGCAGGAGAGGCGTCTGCGGGCCGGGCGGGGGGGCTGCGGGCACCCCCTTCCAGCATACCGAGGGTGGGCAATGAGGAGTGGAGGGATTTGCTCTTCGCCCCTCTCCCTCCGGCCATCAGCGCCCTCGCCCTGGCCCCGCGGCAGGTGGTGTGAGCTGGGGAGCCTGGGGTGCTGCGGGGAGAGAGGGGTTCCCGGTGCCAAACCACAGGGATATCTCGGGAGGGCGCCGACTCGCGCAAACTTTTCCAGGTGTGTGGTGGCCTGCGTCGCTTGGGTCTTTGCGTCCACTGGAGGGGAGCCGGCGGCTGTGGCTCGCCAGGTTCCGGGGCGCTAACAGGGGGCGGATTGCGAACTGGACCGGGGCCCCAGGAGCTGCGGGCTCGCTCTCGGGGAGGGCGGCTGACTGAGGGGGGAGGGTCTGCAATAAAGGGAGCTCTAGGGATGACGGTGGGGACGTGGGGCGCTGAGCTTCTCCGGCTGAGTTCGGAAAGGGGCCAACCCTCAGGTTTGCCAAATTGAGTGCACAGGGCAACCGACCACTGCAGGAGTGGGATATAGGGGTGCAGCGGGAAACCGTCGCCCCACGTCCACAGGAGAGTGCATGCACCCCCGGCTTGAAGCAACCCCCCGCGGCTCTTCTGGGTGCACGTGCGGGGACCCTCGGCTATCGCCGGATCGGAACTCGGGGCGCACCCTGCCCGACCGCGCCGACCCGGGCAACAAAGGCGAGTGTGGGCGGACGAGCTTCGCGGCTGCAGAGTCAGGCGCTCGGGATCAGTTTCCCGAGGGCCCAAGCCCGAGGGGGCAGGCGATCGGGTCGGAGGGGAGAGCGTGGCTCCGGATGCCCTCCCCTCTGGCGGGAGCGCCCCCAACCCGTGCCCAGCAGGGGCCGCGTCGGGGAGCTGGCGCCGACGCGCTTCGGGCAGCCAAGTTTCTCCGGCAACCCCCTCCCCTGCGGCGGCGGCGGATTCCTGGAGTCTCCGGCTTCCCGCGCCAGCCCCGCCGCGCCTTCTTTGTGTCCCGCAGCTCGGGAGAGGCTCCTGCCCAGGAGGGAGCGAGGCCCGGTGGGGCCCCGGCCTGGCGGCGGGCTGGAGCGAAGGGCGGGGGGAGCCGGCGCCCCAAGCTTCCTGCGGCAACAAGTCTCGCTCCGAGTCCGCGGGGGCGGCCGGTCTTTCTCCCTCCTGGATGGAGAAAGGTTTTCCGTGGCTCCTGTGGCCGGCTGCAGCCCTTTGTTAGGACCGGCACGTGCCCGACTGGTGGCGTCCCCCGCAGGACTCATTCGTGTCCCAAGCAACCGCGGCGTTGTGTTGGGTCGAACTACAGGAAAGGGTCTTTTTGGTTTGGGGATCGAAGATTGGAATGTCGGCCACGTCGTATAATGCAACTTCGATATTGCTTATTTTTCTTTTCTCACTCGTGTGTGAGTGTCCTCTTCCAAAATCCTCAGAGCTGTCCTCTCTGTCCAGGAGCCAAGGAGGAGTTCAGCTCAGAGGATGGATGCTAAGGGTAGCAACACAGACCCCTTCTTCCCTCCCGCTGTGCACCACGTGCTTTACCTGTTAGATTGCTAACCCCCCACCCCATGCGAAATCGCCCTTTTCGTGGATGGTAAAAGAACGGTTGGAATGTAAGCAACTGTCATTGTCACAGAGGAAATAAGTGGGACCGAGCCTCCTGTCCTGTCTCAAAAACTTGGGCTGCTGTCTATTTAGCAGTGCCTTTAGTTTAGTTGTGTGTGTGTGTGTGTGTGTGTGTGTGGTGTGTGTGTGTGTGTTGTGTGCTTAACGTGTCCCATATTTTTTTCCTGACTTCCCTTATGATTTCTATGCTAGACAATTGCTCTGTGTTTTAGTACAGTGAGGTAGACAAGTGCATCAAAGGACGGGTGGAAAAGAATAAAACTTTAAATCAAGTATTGTTGTGTTAGTGCTGGTCACAATAGAAAGGAAGTGAGTTTTTCAGGGGCCAAGAGCTATCTTTGAGATTTGTTGAGGGTCAGGATGCTTTCTTAAAACAAAAGAAGCCAGTTCTGGGTAATTTTAAACAGAAAAGGGGTTTTTTGGAAGGGTGCCTACTGGGTGGCTTAGGGAACTGGCAGGACGGTTGGCTAGCCGGGCTCGGGGACCCAGGACATGCCACAGTATCCCCAATTGGTGTGTGGCTTCGGCTGCTGGCGCGGGACACTGGATGTAGCTGCTGGCACAGCTGCCATCATTGCTAGAATGAATTAGAAATTGCCCTGCTTCAGTGGCCAGGTCAGGCCCAGGAGAAAACCTCTGATTGGCTGAGCATGGCTGACCCCTCCCCCACCCACACAGTTCGGGCACCTCAGCTGCCTCACAATGAAGGGCTGGGCTGCCTTCCACAGGATTCACCAAGGTGGGCTCAGAAGTTGGGTAGTCCCCAGTCCTCCTAAAAAGCACCCTAGATGACATCCATTACAGAGATCCTTTTAAAGAAGAAAGATTTTTGAGAAGTTCCATCAAAAGAAGAAATGAAGCTGGTTGCTCTCCATGTTTACTTTTAAACCAGTGTTGAAATGCAGTTCTCTGGACTCCAGTCTCAGAGTCATGTGAGGTACTTAAAAACTGTTTAAAACTGACTTCTCGGGCCCCTTTCCCAGTTTAAATTCAGTGCACTGGAGTGGAAACCAGGACTCTGTGCCCCATAAACCAGGAAAATGGTGAGATGGCCTTAATGATGAGTCTAGTTCCTGTTTAAGGGGGTAACCCTTGAGGGTCGAACCTGCAAAGTTGAGGGTCTCAAGGTTTCTTTCCCAGAATGGCAGCTTAGTTGTTCTGTGGGTGAATCCGGTGAGGAGATAGTCTGCTGCCTGTGTTGGAGGAAACAGCTACAGAGAATCCTGTGGGTGACATAGAACCCACCCATCCTGTCCCTTCTGCAGGCTATGACACTGCTGATAAATAAATGCTTGATTCAACTTTGAAACAGGTAAAAATGGCCATTTAGTGTCAGCCCCCTTCCCCCACCATTTTTTTCAGCAGTCCTTTATTGAGTGCCTATTGTGTGCCAGGCCCTGGGGATACAGTGGTAAATCAGGAACCCTCACAACAGCTAGTATAGATCAGTTTAAAGCAATAGTAAAAGTGCATCTGGGAAGCTTTTACCTTTTATCTGTTGTCCTGCAGTGTGTTTGGGAAACCTGAAGTGTCCTTGGAAAGTGGCATGAATTGGCCCGCAGGTACTCCAAAAACAAAGAAGCCATTTTCATACTTCAGTTGTCTTAAGAATCAATCCCCAGGGGAACTTGTTAAAAATGCACATTAAGGCTCTGCTCAGTGGCTCAGCCTGTAATCCCAGCGCTTTGGGAGGCCGAGGTGAGTGGATTGCCTTAGCCCTGGGGTTCGAGACCAGGCAAGGCAACTTGGCAAGATCTGGCCTCTACAATAAATAAAAAATTATCCGGGGGTGTTAGCGCGCGCCTGTAGTTCTGGCTACTTGGAAGGCTGAGGCGGAAGGATCGCCGGAGCCCAGAAGGTCGATGCTGGGGTGGCCGTGAGTGTGCCACTGCACTCCAGCCTGGGTGACAAGAGTGAGATGCCAACTCAAAAAAAAAAAATGCAGGTTAATAAATTTCATCTCGGAAATTGGGTCCGCTAATCTGCATTTTAAGTTAACACCTTATTTTATGCTGATACAAATGCTGCTCTCAGAAGCTCTCAGGACCTAGTTAATAGATAAGTCCATACCTAGACCTTCCCTTTTGGCACGTCCTATTAAAACTGGGATGAAAAGTTCCTTCTTTTTGACTTGACTTTAATCAATGGTCTAGTGTTTCCTAATTAGTGAGATGTTAATATTTTCTTAAAATTTACTTTAAGAGGTACCTACACTTTGTAGCGAGATGTAAAGAAATTTGGACACGCAACTCCAGTTACTAACTCAGTTGGTACCTACATCTTTGCAGCAATGGGCATCGTGTTTCATGTGGCATTTCTCTTTCCCTGCTTGGAAAGCCTGTTTCTCTGTCCCTGTCTGAGGCTTGGTGGCGTTACAGGAAGTGAGCCTTTCTCAGCAGCTGAGCCTTTAATCCTTCCAGCTGCTGTGCTCCGGGCTTAACTGTCTGCCAGTCTTGTGGGGGCGGGTAATAAGGTGTGAGTAAGGTGTGTGAGTATGTGGTAGATATTGAAAGGGTGCCCTTTGGAAACAGTTACCAGGGTCATGGTAGCTATTGTGGGTGTGGCAGAGGGTGGAAACGGAAGCAGGGATGAATAAGGACGTTGGTTCTGGGAGTCGGTTAGGATCTGAGCCTGAGTGGACCATGATTTGATAAAGGAAGACTATAGGGTCATTCCATGGGTGGCTCTGGGATGCAGTAATTGGAATGGGATGGAAGTTTGAAGACGCAATCAATATCTAGGAGGATGAAATATGAATTGACATCTTTGTTCAAATAGCTCATGAAATATCACCTCGTGTCTGAAGCTTGCTTTGACTTGGAATATTGGCAGTGGGTCTTCTGGCCCCTTGTAAAATGTGTATGTTTTAGGAGCACCCTGTACTTACTTGAAAGTTAGTCAGTATGTATCTAACTTACGAAATGACAGCTTCCTGCTCTAGAGAACAGTACATCCTAGTTCTCAGGTTCTGTGCTGACTCGCCTACCCTCGTGAAATGGTACAAGGAAATCAGTTACTTTGGTTTATTTAATTTTTATATTCAGCAGGCTCTTACTAAACGTTGACTTATGTCATGCCCTGTGCTGGGTTCTGGGGATTGAAAGACGGGTAGGACAGGCTCCTCCTTGGGAGCACTCTCTGTTCCATTCCTTCTACAGACACCGGAGAGGCAGCTGTTTTTAGGATTCCTGTTTCTTTCTCCCTCTACCAAGGGGTAGGTGAGAGCCTCCCTCTGCCTTGCCTTTCATCTCCTAAGCTCCTGGAGGTGGTGATTTAGGGTGAGGTTTCCATCAGGATTACTTGATGAGTTTATGAGAAAGACAGATTCCAGCATCACACGGCCTTGGGGACCTAGTTTGGCCCCTGACCTTGAGACCATGTCCTTCTGGTTTGGTTTGGGAATGAGATGGAGAGGGGAATGTTTGAAACAAAGAAGTAGAATATAAGGCAAAGTAAGACATATCTCCAGAGGCAGGGAGAACAACACATGCTTGGGGAAAAAAATAAAAAATAAGTACACAGTCAGTTTCAGTTGCTGTTGTGGTTCTGACTGGAGCTTGAGAGGGAGGGCTCTGTGAAGACAGTGTCTTGGTGGAGTGGTTAAAACTTGAGCTCTAGAGACAAGCTATTGAATTTAAATTCTGACCCCACTGTTAGTCACTTATGACCTTGGACAAGCCACTGAAATCTTCTCTGTCTCACATCATCTGTAAACTAGGAGAATGCCTTAAACAAGCTCCTACCTATGAAGCATGGAGAGTGTAGTCAGTACTTGATAATTGTTCGTTTCCAAGCCCACCTAGCCTTCTCTACACTACCTGGTGTTTTTTGAGCCCGTAAAGGGTCTCTGTGGGGAGTGTGTGGGTCTATGGAGGAAGAACCTTCTCGAGGCATGGCTTTAGGCCAGCGCCTGCCCAGTGACTTTGGAGCAGGCTGTGGGGTTTCCACCCACCTGCTTGGATTAGGCTGAAGGGCTTGCTCTCAAGCTTTGCAGCCTTCTCTCGGTGTGGCTGCAGGTACCAGCAGGCTACGGACATCGGTGACTTTGCTGCTGTTCTGCTCTCTTCCAGGGATGGTGCCTTGAGTGAATGACCCCTTTGGAGAACATTCTTCTGCGCCCCTCACCACAAGCCAGGACAGCCGGAAGACTGTGCCCACAGCATCTCGTCTGCACAGAAACGCTCCTGCCTTTCCCAAGGCTTCTAGAAGCTCTGAAGTGGGAGACACCCAGTTCCACCTCATGTTTGGGGGATCTTGCTAGCTATGTCCCTGCTACTCGGCTCCCTGCTGCTGCTGGGGCTGTGCGGAAACACCGTGTCAGGAGGGCAGCCTTCAACCACAGGTGCTCCTAGGACTTGGAATTATGAATTGCCTGAAACGAATTATGAGACCCAAGATTCCTACAAAGCAGGACCCATTGGCATTCTCTATCGAATAGTGCACATCTTTCTCTACGTGGTGCAGCCGCGTGATTTCCCCGAAGGTAAGTGCCCATGGCGGGAAATGGGTTTTTCTCCAAACACACTCAAGATACTGTATTTCAATGTCAATGCAATCAAGCATAATATATTCGGTATTTTGAAGTATGAGATTCAAAATGACTGATCTGCACAGGAGCAGAAAACATTTAGGCAGAAATTAAACTTGTATCAGGTTACACAGGCTGGCAGGAGTATAATAAGAAGTAGAATTAAACTGTATTGCTATGTTGGTTTTCCAGGTATTTATGTTTTTTGTTGTTGTTCATACAAAAAAAAAGCAACGAACTATTCTAAGGCACATACCAAAGGTAAAAATCAGGGTGAAGTTAAGGTAAAATTAGGCAAATTGTCATCAAATGAGAAATTAATAATTACCTGGCTTCTGATTTGCATTTCAACATTTAACTCTCCTCCACCCACCACAAAATGCAATTTTGACATTGCTTAGAGCAAGGACAGGTCTTTCCAGACTGGTTTTCCTGACGAAGTATTTTTTTCAGTTCTAAGAGCTTGGGTGTGAGAAGCGTGCTGACTGGCTGGAGTTTTTATGGCCTAGTGCTATTCTTCTTCACTGCTCTTCATGTGCAGTGCAGTTTGCCATGTCAGCCTTCTTACTATTGTTTATCCTGCTCATCTGAATTTGGGGGGTGTGTTTGCGGAAACAGGATTAAGAAAATTAAACATTCTATGTGTAGTATCTGCTACTAGGCTTTGGCATCCTACATTTTTGACTGACTTAGTATTAGATCTGTCTATCCTAAGCTTGTTCTTTAAATTGTAAAGATTTGAATGCTATCATTGATTTTAAAGTTTGTCGGGTTTTGGGGGAGGTTTTTTGAGTCAGAGTCTCACTCTGTCACCCAGGCTGGGAGTGCGGAGGCCACCACAGCCTTTACCTGCTTGGGCTCAGGTGATCCTTCTGCCTCAGCCTTCCAACTAGCTGGAACTACAGGTGCATGCCTCCACGCCTGGCTAATTTTTAAAATTTATTGTAGAGATAAGGGCTCACCAAGTTGCCCAGGCTGGCGTTGAACCCCAGGGTTCGGGCAGTCTTCTCGCTTCTGCCTCCCAAAGTGGTGGGAGTAATATTCGTTTTCCTTGGCTGGTCTTATTTTTGTGTTTGTGTGAGAATTTGGGTATGAAAGAGAGAGGTGGGAAAGAGGGGGAAGGGGAGAGAGGATGTATTTTTGAGCCTCATTACTTGTTTATATATTATGGGGAATTTATAGATTTTAGTTAGAATACATTTTTATGGAATTTTAAAATATTTATTTGTTTTAGATTGAGCAATTAAAACAGTTTGAAGTGTAGTTGTCAATGTTTTGTTAGTTAAAATTTCAATTCAATGAAACATATCACTTGGAGCCCTCATTGTCATTAACAAGAGTTCTGAACTAATGATTACTGTTTATGACACTATTTAAAAGACCTACCTTTGGAAATCCAAAAGACAAGTAGGAAATAAGCTGAGTTTAATTATCAACATTGAATGTGAATTAACTCTTCTGAATAGATATCTCAGTTTATTTGTAGACAATGTATTATTGAATAAACAAATACCGACTATTGTTTTTAGTCTTTGCTTTTTTGTTTTAATATAAAAGGCATAGGATTCAGTTATTGAATATGAATTTGCAATGACTTATTTGAAAAGATTGGAAAGCTTCGCATGTCTCATTCTAAGGCGTATCATGTAATTAGTTAATCCCATAATCTCTTTCCATATGTTCTCTTTTAATCCCATTAACTTTCATTGGAAGATTTCCTCGTGCTTATTTTATAAGTGATAGCAGTATTTTTTAAGGCCTTCATTCAGATGACCAGTTTAGAAGACATCCTTTACACAAACTTCTAATGCATTCCAAATTTTTGAACTCCAATGACGTTGTTAGACTAGAAGGAGGCATCCAAATAATTTAAATCCTAACATAATCTGAGGGTGTTAGCCTAGTTTGTCTCTTGACCTTCATGAATACTTATTACCTTGGAGGTAGAAACTTCCAAAAGTTTCAGCAGAAGACCAGCATTACTCCTTTGGGGAAAAAAATGATTTGGTTGCTTAAAGAATATAATATTGAATTTAGCCAGGTGCAATGGCTTGTGACTGAGGCAGGAGGATCTCTAGAGTCCAGGAATTCAAGGTTGCAGTAAGCTGTGATCATGCCACTGCACTGCAGCCTGGCCAATAAAGCAAGACCCTGGCTCTGGCTCTAAATATGTATATGTATGCGTGTGTGTGTGTGTGTGTGTGTGTGTGTGTGTGTGTTATTATTGACTTTAACAGATGCATCTTAATAAAAAAAGATGAATCTCAGAGTGTTAGTTTTTTTCTACCATCCCATTTTTTGTATTCTTTTTTAGTATTTTTTTCTTATGTATTTATGCTTATTTTTATTTTCTTTTACCCAGTTACTAATGACATCATAGTCTCAAAGTGTCCACTGGGTGCTTTGCCATGGAGAGGACATACGTGAGACAATCTTGGTTTTTCCATTTTGGGCCAGTGCATTTCACGGGAACTAAGTCCTAGGTGATGTCCTCATAACCGAAGATGCAAAAAACCAAGAAAGGGAGACAGGGGATAGGTGTTGGGGGGGAGGGGAGTGAGAGAGGGAGAGAGAGAGAACACACATGTGTGCAATGGATTCCTATTTATTATTTATTAGGTTGAGTAGCTTAGTACATGAACCACTGAAGACTTCAGGACTAGTCCTCTGTGGAGTAGTGTTTTCATGGAAGATGCTATCCCTTAAGTATATTTTTCATTTGAAAGAGTAGAGGTGCTTTGAATGCAAAGTTCTAGTGCAAGTTGAAGAATGGAAAACGGAGGGAGGGACAGCCCTGCAACCTGGGCTTCCTCTTTTCTTGCCATCTGACAGGGAGTTTTTCACTTTTATATTCTGTTTGACCAACCAAATTGGTTTACCAAATTTTGCACTTAAAACAATGTTGTACTCTCTTAATTTAATTTAATTTTAATTCGGGGTCTCACACTGTCGTCCAGGCAGTAGCACAATCATGGCTCACTGCAGCCTCGATCTTTTGGGCTCAGAGAATCCTTCTGCTTCAGCCTCCCCAAGTACTGGGATTACAGGCGCATGCCACCACATTTGGCTAATTTTGAAATTTATTTTATTTTATTTTATTTTACTTGTAGAGATAAGGTCTCGCTATGTTGCCTAGGTTGGACTCAAACTCCTGGATTCAAGCAGTCCTGCCTTGGCCTCCCAGACTACTGGAATTACAGTTGTGACCCACTGTGCCCCTTCAGAATTTGGTTTAAGTCCTACTTCTTACCTCCCACTGGGTGATCTGGGTCAAGTTGGTTAGCTTTCAGACATCCTTTTCTCTTAGAAGCAATATGACTGTCATCATAGCCCACTTTATAGCTTTTGTTTGTGAGGGCTACATGAGATAATGTATGTAAAGCCTATGTTTAAATCCATGCCTGAAAGGCACAGAGAAAAACTCTCATTAGTTGTACTTACTGCTAACTTTATTATTTGAGAGGAAGAATTAACCAAGATTGGTCATTCGGTAGGGGATTTGGGAATAAGAATGCATTTCCGGGGGGTCATTGAAATGTCCTTGTTGCTGCCCCCTCAGAGCATTCTGTATGGAACTGCCTCATAAGAAACAGTCTCGGACTTTTGAGATTAAGTGGGCTGTGTCTTTTTGGCAAGCCCAACCGTAGCAGAGCGGCGTCAAGAAGCCAGGGCTCAGATTCAATGCTAGTTTACTGAGTGGTCTTTACTCTTCCACAAAAACGTCTACATTTAACAGACTCCTGATTTTCTCTGTTTCTTTGTTCTTTTCTGCTGTTCCTAGTATCTGCTGTAAAGCTTGCTTTGTTAGGTGTTAGCTCATTTGATTCTCCTGTAAAACGAAATCATCGGTCTTTGTTCTGGACTGAGTTTCTGCTCTAGGCCCCAACAGACCAGACCCAACCAAACTGGAGTCACTCATGCTAAATGTGACATAATCAAACTGAAACTTTAAGGAAGCAGATAGCTCGATTCTAAACAGACTGGCTTTTTTTTCCCTCCTGAAAACAGATTCCAGCATAATAAGGAAATCCACTTTGCTGTAACCTTTAAAAAAACAAAACAAAACAAAAACCTGAAATAACCACCAGATTTCTTTCTGTTGTTCAGTTTCCTTGTTTCCACCTCACAAAACCCATTGTTCTGCTGTTTTCCAGTGGAATTTGAGGTGAAACAAGTCCACTTAAGGTGGTGACAAAGTGACTTCAGTGCCTAAGTATTGGCCTCCCTCTCAAAATTGACCAAACTGACCACCCTCTCAACTTGGACTAATTGACTAAAATCGACTAACTTCTCAGTTTTGAGAGGTTGATCAAAAGTGGGGAAATTGTTAAATTTAGCCTAAAGCTGCCTCCTCACTTATTTTAAGTTCAACCTAAAGATTTCTCCATTCATAGTGAAGTGTGACCTAACTGGATGTATAAACAGACTAATTTACTCTTGTAACAAAGAAGCTGAGTCCCAGCCAATCACAGCAGCCGAGTTTCAGCCAGTCACTGGCAGCCAACTGTTCAAATTATGCTCCACTAAGGCAAACACTGGGTTGTAACCAATTCAGCTGTTTTTGTACCTCACTTCCATTTTCTGCATGTCACTTTCCTTTTAACACCCATAAGTGTTATAAGACCATGTGGCAGCCTCAGAGTCTCTGAACCTATTCTGGTTCTGGGTGTTTCCTGATTTGTGAATTGTTCTTTGCTCAATTACACTCTACTGAATTTAATTTGTCAAGGTTTTATTTTTAACACTTCCAACAACTCTGGGAGGTAGATGATGTTGGTAGGTGGTGGTATTTTTTATACTCTCCTTTTCAGGTTGGAAAACTAAATCTGAAAGAGATTACATGTCCAAGGTACACACTGACTCACAATAGATTGAGAAACTCCCCTCTCTAGGACTAGTTATGTCTCCCACAAACTACAACTACCTTGTGGGTAATTTGTTTCCCTTTTATTTTACTGTGATGCTTTTAAAATGACCATGGATTAATATGGAAAATAGTAATTTTTGCTCATTAGAAGTACCATTGTAGAAGACTATCTGTTGCAAATGAGTACTGCGATTTTCAGTTTTATGTAGCTGTGATGAATTTGGTATATGTTATGACCCAGATTTGAGCCACTCCAATGGAGCAAGCAAAGAAGCTATCTCCCCCATTTTTTAGTTTTATAGAACTTCTCTAAAATTATTCTCTGCCCTGTCTTGGCATATTTTTAGAATGAGATTTTAGGATGGTTGACCTATTTCTAAAAGCATTTTAGGCTTATCTGCTTTGCTCCTGGTATTTGGTGCATGGGAGTGCAGTTGAGTAAGTTGGTGGAAATAGAGAGGAGTTAAGCTCAGTATCCATGGAATTTGAGATGCTATCACCATGCTATAGTAAGTATGAGAACTCTCTGTAATGCAGGTAACCATTCTACTAACTGTCAAAAAGACAAAATTACAACAAGTTTAGTTTAAACATCTCAATTGGCTTTATTTGTAAATCTTGAATTGGGCAGACTTCATTCCATAAAATAAAATAAGTGTTGCAGTGAGTCCAACAGAGGAGATTGACTTTATAGATAGAAAGGGCTGAAGAAGGCAGAAACAAAGAGCAAAAAGTGAACTTGCCATTTCCAAGTTACTTTCCTTGTTAGTCAGGGACAAGTAGACAGAGCAATAGAGAAATAACGGATGGGTTACTCAGGTAACTTCAGGCTAAGGATGAAAACAAAAGGAATTTCATTTTCATGCCAACTGAAACTGGCGTGTTGGGGGAAATTAGGCTGCCATCTCTCTGGATTTCTCAGAAGACCCGATGACAACTTAGTTTTGGTTTGGTCATTTGGAACTTTAGCATGGGTTTTTAGTTTGGTCTGGGGACCTAGTGAAGGAGTGTAGTCCAAAACAGTGACCTCCTGTGATTTTTATTTTAACATAGCCAAGGTAGTCAAAGGGAGTTTATAATCAAGACTCTAGGTTGTGAGGGATGTGCCTCAAGAACTAGACCTCACTCTCCACTACCTTGGCTGCTCTCTATATATCTACACTGTGCCCCCCCACTTTCTTCCTCTGGTTCCCCTACTCCTACAATCCTCAGAGTGGAGAACCAGGTTGCTTCTTGGAGGGTGACTGGGAGTTCTTTCCCTGTCGTCCCAATTCTAAATTCCCAAGGAGATCCTCTGAACCAATTGCCAACTGTGGAGCCATTGAGTAACTATGACCAGGGTCATCTGTGTGGGCCTTGCCGCTAAAAGCCATCACCATCATTGGGGCCTCGGAGGCGGAGAGGAGCTGTTTCCAGGAAAGGGGTGACCTGGTGGACAGCCAAATAGGCGTGTCTATGCTGACATCCAGGTAGAATGGGGCTCCAGCACCTTCGTGTCCTGACTTAATTCAGACAAAGCCAGCATTGTTGCCTTTAAAACATGGGACTCATTTTCAATGGGCCTAGCCATAAATTAGGTCACAAGGCAAATAAATAATTTCTGTGGTTCCTCCCTCTCCCGTGTCAGTCACTCCACTGGGCAGCTTACAGCTGTCATCCCAACAGTCATCATAGCAAACAATATTATAGCAAATAGTATTAAGATATTTAGGCAAGTCAACAATTCTGTGAGCTAGGTGCTGTTATTATCTCATTTTACAGAGGAGGACTTTGAGGCTCAGAGAGCCAAATAACTTGCCTCGCGTCCTGCAACTGTCAGTGGCAGAGGTAGGGTCTGAATCCAGGCAGGCTAGCTTTAGAGTCCAGGTCACTTTTATTTTGCTGATAAGGAAAGTGAGGCT
The DNA here is from genome assembly GCA_027257055.1 of Cephalopachus bancanus. NCBI lineage: Eukaryota > Metazoa > Chordata > Mammalia > Primates > Tarsiidae > Cephalopachus > Cephalopachus bancanus. The sequence continues at coordinate 24,820,888 of JAPVLO010000029.1, forward strand.
TAGAGACAACTAGGAGGCCAAGCGAGAGTTTTTTACCCAGGGCCCTGAGACCCCCAAGTGTGGATTCTGCTCCCCGGTGTTGCCCCATGTTGCCTCCATGGAAGAGGAGATCTGTTTTATAGATTTTGTTTGATGTCACCAGAGACCTGTGAGTGCTGGGTTGGTTTGGGTGGAAGGTGACGTGACGTCTCTGTAGAGTACAACAGGGTCTCTCAATCCGTTTATGTCTTCAGCTTCATAGGACAGCTTTCGTAGCCAAACTGGCTAGGAAAACTCTTCCTGTAGACTTTTATCCTATAACCTTGTCTGTAAAGCCCCCTGAAATACGATCCTATCTTTCCATATGTAAATAATAGAGACAGGCTGTGAATGGCTGGGAAATGTCCCAGGAAAGACACCAGAAGAAAAGCTTCCTGCTCTGCTGATCTCCAGTGATGACATCCTTTCCGGGGACTTTCAACTATGTGCAGGAAATAGGAGATTAAGTATGAATGTAAATACAGAGATGCCACCTAGCAGCTGTTGGATAAAGCCACCACAGTATTAAACAGCACTTGTCCGTGGGGGTTGAGCAGAAATGACGTCTTGAGATCTGCCATTGGAGAAGCAGCCAGAAAGTGTGGTCTGTGCAGGGTAGTGCCAGGTCAGAGCCAATAGCAAGGTGGACTTTACCAGGAGAGATGGTGCAGGCCGCCTGCCACATGCCCTCTGCTTGCCTGGGATCTGAACTCAGAAGGGAGCCCCATACTCTGAGTGAATCTGGAGCCACTGACTAGGTTTGAATCCTGGCTCTGAAGTCTGCTAGCTCTGGGATACTGGGCAAGTTATATATAACTCTCTGTTCCTTAGTTTTTCCTCTGTAAAATGGAAAAAAAAATAACACCTACTTTTTGGGTCCATTGTAATATTTATCTAAATTAATAATATTTATAAAGCACTTAGAATAGTGTTTGGCAGATACTAGGTGCTATGTACATGCTTGTCAAATAAAATATGAATGTATAAAATTCATATTTATTAAAAGCTTTCAAATTAGCCTCAAGTCTTGGTGATGACATAGACAAAAGAAAATGTATTTGACCCTTGGTGTATTGGTTTCCGAGGACAGCTGTAACAAATGATCACAAACCAGGTAGCTTAAAATTGCAGAAATTTATTCTGTCACAGTTCAGCAGGCAGGAAGTCTAAAATCAAGGTGTGGGCAGGATGCCAGGGTCACTCCCATCTCTGCCTGTCCTCACATAGCCAGATATCTCTGTGTCTCTGGCCCCAATCTCCTTTTCATTCTTTTATAAGGACTCGTGCCATTGGGTTCAGGGCCCACTCCAAGTCCATGATTATTTCATCTCAAGGTAATTAATTATATCTGTAAATATTTTTTGTCCGCATAAAGTCACGTTCATAGGTTCCGGGGTTAGGAACTGCATCTGTAGTTTTGGGTGCCACCATTCAACCTACTGCTCCTATTAGATTCCTTCTTAGGTCTCCTGGTAACCCCATGCAGCTCAGACATATTAAGCAATATGCCCAAGGTCATATTTTTCGAAAACAATGGAACCAGATTGAAACTTGATTGGTTCCAAGTGCTTGGTTCACTTTTGCCTATGTATAGTGAGTACCTGCTGGGTGCCAAGCCTGGTGTTTGGCATATGGCATTCACTAGCTTCCCCTACTCTCAAAAGACCGACATGCAACTGAGGGCATCCCCACTTACAATCTCCACGACCAGCTATGACACAGGGCCGGCTGGGCCATGCTCACTGTGAGGTATGAAAAGTGTGCTCCTGTCCAGAGGAGAGATTAGTTACTGTGGGACAATCAGAGAAGACTTCCTATAGGAAGTACCATTCGAGTTGAACTGTGAATGTGTAGAAGTGTTGAGATGCAGAGAGCATTCCAGGTAGAGGGAGCTGAGGCCTGAATGATGCAAGTTGAGACAGTGGTGCACAGGACGTGGTCTGGGGAGCAGTGAGGGAGCCCTGCATGTCTGGGAGGTTATGAGAATGTGAGCTGGGGAGTAGTTAAGAGACATAGGACAGACAGGCTCTGCAATGTCATGCTGTTGCGGTGATGGAGAGCAGGCATCACTCAGGCTGGCCAGAGCTACATGAAGGAAGCAATGGGGAGTATGCATTAGCCACTGGGCCTGTTTCTGGGCATTCTTGTGTGGATTTGGACACGAGTGGCCTAGCTCAGTGCTACTCAAAGTGTAGCCTTTGGGCCAACAGCATTAACATGCCAGGGAGCTTGTTAGAAATGCATATTCTTGGGTTCCATCCCACACTTACTAAATCAGAATCTCTTATTTGTTAAATTTAAAAAGCGTGATAATTTTTATGAAAAAGTGTAATATGCGTACAGAAAAGCATGCATAAACTTACAGTTGGATGACTTTTCATAGTTCACATCCATGTAACTAGCACTCGGTTCAAGAAAAAGAACCATCCCCCAGAAGGACTCTCTCTTGTTTCCTGGTCACTATTCATCCCCAGAGTGTAGATTATAGTTATCTTGGTGGAAACACAGTATATACTCTCTGGTTTCTGGCTTCTTTTCCTCAATGTTTTCTGAGATTCATCCATATTGTCACTTGTAGTTGTCAATACTTACTCTCATTCTTACACTATTCTATTATGTGAATATACCACAATTGACTATCCATCTTACTTGCTTGGAATTGGAAAATTTTCTGGTTGTGGCCATTTTGCACATCGCTTCCATGAAGATTTTTCTGTATGTCTTTTGGCTACTGTATGTACACATTTCTGTTGGATGTACATGAGGGTAGTGCCGCAATTTCATCTTTAGTAATACCAAAATAGTATTTCGCAGTGTATATGCCAACCAAACTATTTAAAAACATATATTACAGAGAATTTAGATAAGTACAAACGAGAGTCTGAGCCCTCATGTACCCATCACTCAGCTCCAACAAGTTTGAACTCATGACCAGTCTTACTCTAGTTATACCTCTGTTCACTTCCCCATTCCTTTTTATTTTGAAGCAAATCCCAGTTGTTCTATCATTTCATTTGTAAATATTTTAATATGGTGTCTCTAAAAATTATACAAAACTCTTATGCTGTAGAAAGTTAATAAGTCTCTGATATAATCAGATATTCAGGAAGTTTTCAGATTTATTGCTTTTCTCCTTGATGCATTTTTCAAAGTAAGTTTGACTCAGAATACAAATAATGTTCATACGTTACAGTTTGTTGATTTTTTTTCTTCGCATATCTAATTTTGATTTCTTGGATGCCCCTCTGTGGCATATTCCCATTTGGAATTTATGGGTTGAAGAACCAACTTGCTTTTCCCATTGTATTTCCCCCAGGTTGAACTTTTCTGAGTGTATCTTTATGGTGTTCTTTATCATGTTCCTTTGTCCTCTGCATTTCCTGTAACTAGTACTTTATATATCAGATTCAGGTTTATTTTTGGTGCAAAAACAATTTATAGATGGTGACATACATTTGCATCAGTAGATGGATAATGTCTGATTGTACCTCTGTTTGTGATGTTAGTAGCACTGATAATCACGGTCTAGATTCATTCTTAACATACCCTAAATCATTCACAAACATACTCTCAAATATATTGAAATGTAAGAAAAAAAATGGAATACTTTTCATATTTTGTACTTGAATTTTTTATTTAACTTTATATTTGGGTATTTTTCCCTGTCTGTTCCTAATAGAGTGTTGCCTATATTTAAAAAAAGGGTTTTTTGTTTTTTGTTTTTAAGCAAGGAACTTAAAACATTCACCAATCTCTTGATATAGGGCCAAGGGTAAAATTTGTTTGTACTAGGAGTTAATCGTTTGAAGTTTCAAAATTAGTGTTTCTTGTATAAATCACACTCAGAAAGCATCCTTTGAAATTTTTTTTTGAAGTGTAGCAAAAACTAAAACACTTGTTCAGAGCTCTAGATTTTTAGGTGTTTTTTTTTTCTCCCAAGACTTTTACAATTTACCCCCAAATAATTTCATCCAAATGACTGGATTTCATCCAAATGACTGGATTTCATCCAAATCCCCGCCAATTTATTTCTCCAATCACTCAACAAAGGTCAAGTACTTGCTATGTCTACTTTCTTGAATACCAGTGTCACAGGGATCAGGATAATGCCACTGATTTATCATACTGTAAAACCCTCAGGGCCATGATCCTTTCTAGAGCTTGTTGCTCTGCTTTTAAATTTTCTTCTAGAGCTTCTCTTACTGTCAGGACGGATACTTTGTTGTTGTTGTTTCTCTATTGTCAACAGTTCGCATTTCTCTTTTCTTCAAATCCTGATGATTCATTTTATACAACTCCAGTGGGTGACTCTGCTTTTCTTGTAGAATTCAATGTGCATGGACTTTGTGATAGCTATTTATATTTGAGAGACTTAAATATTTATTTTCAAGATTACTGCTTTTTACTTCATGGGAAAATTCACATTTGTAACCTTTTTAGCCAAAGGGATTTCCAAACCTAATAGTAACTAAATATCTGTAAAGAGCTCAAGGGCAAGGAACAGCTGTGATGTGGGGCACACGTTGTGTGAATCAGACCAAAGGTGACAAGGGCTCCTGGGGATACTTGAAATGAGAAGGGAATCAAATCTAAATCATCAATTGAGTTCAATTATATATGTCGCTTTCATGTCCAATATTTATGTATTCATTTGTGTGTTTATTTATTTAGAGACAAGGTCTTGCTCTACTGCCCAGGCTGGAGTGCAGTGGTGCAATCACAGCTCACTGCAACTTGGAACTCCTGGCCTCAGGTGACCCTCCCATCTCAGATTCCTGAGTAGCTGGGAGTACAAGTGCACGTCCCCAGACCTGGCTAATTAAAAAAATTATGTAGAGACAAAGTCTTACTGTGTTGCCCAGGTTGATCTCAAAACTCCTGTGCTCAAGCATTGCCTTCCTCTCACCCCTCCACCCCTCTCCAGCCTCAACCTCCCAAATTTTGAGCATGAGCCCCTGTGGCTGGCCCAATATTCATTAAAATAATGTAAAGCTAAATTTGCTTTTAAATGCAAAAGCAATATGCGTGCATGTTGAGGAAAGAGCAAATAGTGCTTCACGTATAAAAATGGAAAAGTAAAATAACCCACTCCACTCTTCAGAGATAATGATCGCTAACACATTTTGCATGTAGCAGTCCATTCACTCATGTATTCGTTCACTCATTGTTTCATTTAGTGGATGCCTAGTGACAGCTTACCAAGTGTCAGGCTCTGTTCTGGGCTCAGAGGAATGTACGTCCATAAAGTGTTTTGGAGGCACACACATGCACACATACTTTTGTTCAAAATGAGTTATCTGACATGCTCTTTTGTGTCTTGCTTTGAAAACATATCTAGCAGACAGTTCCAAATATCCATTTCATTTCTCTTTAATTTAAAGAAATGCAGGCAAATGTAGAGAAAAATTTCATTAAAAATCTGGAGTATACTCAATGCCAGATTGAAATGCAGTCAGGGTGCTTAACATTCAAAAAGAAAAGCATTATTGACAACACTGAAATTCCCTTCACATACCATCCCAAATCCTATTCCTTCCTTCCTTCTTCACAGAAACTCCTATCCTCCCAGTGCGTGTTTTTCCATGGAGTACTGTTTTATGTCTATTTCTTTTTCCATTTACCATTATTGCTTTGGTTTCTACCTATCTTGAAACCCATGGATCCAGTTTATTCACTCGAGCTGTGCTCTGATGTACCATTGTATGTCTGGGCCATATTGTGTTTATCCTGTTTTCTACTGGTGATTTTAGGTCTCTCCCCTCACCTTTTTAACTGCAGCACGGCACTCCACTGATTGGACAATTCATTTCACTCTTATTAATGAATATTTGGATTGCTATTAGTTTTCGCTGTTTCAAACACTGCTTCAAAGACTACTTTGAGTATCTGTCTTTGCATACTTGGACGAGTAAAACCCATAGAAGGAATTCTTAGAAATTACTATGGCAAATGGTATGTACATTTACAGTTTTGATTGGTATTATCACATTGTTCTCTAATTTATATATCAATTTTGTACTCCCAGTATGAGTGCATGAAAATGCTTGTTTTCCCACACATTTTCCAATCTTGGTTATGAAGACTTTTTTTTATCATTGCCAATCTGACATGTTCTAGAAGAAAATTGTGCTTGAAATTATATATCTTTAATTATGAGTGAGTCATATCCTTGTATCCATTTGTACTTTTTTTCAAAGAACTTCCTGTTTTTGTCTTTATTCATTTTTCAGTTGAATTACTGGTATTTTTCCTCTTTGATTTGCTCCAACCTCTCACGAAAATCTAAAAAGTACTTAATATATTACTCAAAACCTAAAAGGTACTGAAAGGATATGCAGTGTGACACCCCCATCCTATTCTTGGTTTTCAGCCGCCCAGCTCGCTCCTTTATAGGCAACCATTGTTATCAGGGTTTGTGTGTATCTGTCTTTTCAGACCTGTTTTATGCATATATAAGCCAGTATGTGTACATGGTCTTTTCTGCGCAGATGGTAGCATATTGTGTCTATTACTTGGCATCTTGCTTTCTTTTTAAACAGCCTGGTCATTATTTTATATTAGTACACAAAGAGCCCCTCATTTTATTGATTTACTGTGAAAAGTCTTATGACTTTTCTTTTTTTAAATTGCTGCAGGGTTGTTTATTATTTATCCATTCATTTCCACCATTTTCCTGTTACAAACACTGTCTCAAATAACTTTAGTTATTTCACAAATGGGCAAGCATAGATGTAGGGTAAATACCTAGAAACAGCTTCCATGCACCTCTGTTCATGGAAGTCTTTAAAAGTGAGTCTTGGTCATGACTTATTCAGAGGCAGATGTATTTCCTCTCATTTTGGTTTCAGGACTTTGTTGGCACAAACTACACCCTATGCCAAGCTTTTTACTTTATACTGTTGCTGGGTCAATTTATAATTTTATGAATTTACATTTTTGATTGATATGGCCCGATGGCACTCCATAAAGTTTGAACCAGTTTATTCCTACATCAGAAAATGCAGAAATTTTTTTATTTTTATTTTTATTTTTTTGAGTTGGAGTCTCACTCTGTCGCCCAGACTGGAGTGCAGTGGCCGCTCCCGGCCATCACAGCCTCGACCTGCTGGGCTCCGGCGATCCTTCCGCCAGAAAAATCTTGCTGAACTTTGCCTATTGTCTATTGAGGTGGACATCATTTCTATGTTATGTACGTGGAAATGGAAGGACTGCATGGTGTGCTGGGGGAGATGGGCCTATCATGAGCTAGATAGAGTATCTGCCTGCTTAGAGTTCATAAGTTCCCTCTTATGTTCCTGTGCTTTCTTTCTTCTTATTTATATTATCATAGTTTTGCATGTCTCTGTAAGCCTAGGCAGAATATGAATAAAAATAAAAATCCTAAAAGGTTGACTCTTTATTGACTGGGATTGAAAAAAGAGAACCAGATCATTTAAAACTAGAAGAAGAAGATGGGAAAGATTCCTCCTCCTCGTCTCCCCAGCCTAGATGAAAGAAGTTTCTTTAGCCTTGCAAGGAGAGTGACGATTAGTTTACAGAAAATAGCTTGAGAGACAAGGCTTCTGTTTTATAATGCTGTGGAGAAGAAACTTCTTCGTCAACTCTGAGAGCCAAAAAGTGGTGATGTGACTATTATATTTGGTATTTCTTTAGCATTCATTACTTTTATGCTGGAATCTCTTAAGTCCCGGAATTGCGATTTAAAATGTTTCAATCTGATGATGTCACTGATGAAATAAGACATGTTTATTAATTAAGATGAAGGCTCTTTGAACCTGATGTGAGTCAGTGGTCTTGTATCCTGGGGAAGAAGAGGTTGTATATGTTTTAATATCCTCCTGGAAATTGGCTGACCCAGAAGCTCAGCCTAATGAGATTTGGACAGCCGGCTTCTAGGAGGACAATTGATTGTGACATGCTGTGTTTCATGTGCCAGATCTACTGTGGTGTAAATGACTGAATCCCCTGATGCCTGCCTGGCGAGGAATTGCATTTCTTTAAAGAGCCATTCCAAATATAACTTTTGCATGGAAATAAAACTAAGCAGAAACGAATATCCCCTTCTGAAATTCAAGTGAATAGCTCTCTGACTTCAGAAATGAAAGCTTCCTAAGAGTTGCATTGCAAAAATAGGGAGCAAGCCAGTCTTGCTAACAACTCATTTGCTTGCAAGGTAACCGAATGTTCTCCTCTGTGTGTATTTCAGATCTATTCCCTTCTCTCCATCAGAGATGTCCTCCCCCAGCTGAGGCAGCCAATCACTGAGACCATGCCCAAGGCCTCCATTATAATGTACAGAGAGACTGGGGAGTGGTGTACAGTGGTAGCCTTTGAACATTGTAACAGCGACACCAACTGGCCTGCTCTCTCTGGAACATGCCCGGCACTGTGCTGGATCACACCCCTTCCATCTGACTGTTGTTCCCTTGCCTGGACCGCTCATCTGCCTCGCTTGTTTCTCATTTCACTCCAGTCTTTGCTTAAGTGTCATCTCAGAGAGAACGTCTCCTACTTCCCACCTCCCAACCCATCTTACCTTGCTTCATCTTTCTTTATAGCGATTATTTTATCTTAGAGTAAATATTGGTTTATTTCACTTAAGGAATCGAAACATCTTGAGGGGGGTGCTCTATTAATTTTGTTAACCTTTTAAATACTGTATTGCCAGAGCCTGGAATAGTGCCTAGAATGCAGCAAGTGCCCAATAAATATTTGTTGTGTGCATGAGCGAATATATTCTTGTTTGTGTACGTTCTCAGGGCCCACTTTCCTTTGTGAGCATCAACTACCCTGCATTTTAAAGATCCCCTTGGCCTCCTCTCCCACCATGGTTGTTATGTGCCAGACTCCAAAAATCTGGTTGCAGCATTTTCTGGTGATTCCATTTTCTTAGGCCTGTACTTGAACTGCTGACTGCGGAATGTGTAAGTCAGTGGATCCTTAAATGTCTCAAGCGAGTTATGGGTTGTAGATTTTTAGTGATGAGGAAAGTCAACTGAGGATATCACATTTTAGCTTTAAAGATTTTGGTAGAGTGGGGAGTAGCATCTGTGAGGCTCAGGAGGATCATGAACAAGACATGTCTTAAAGGCCCAGGGATCTGGCTAGATTGGAGGCATCTGGTTTGAAGGGAGACGTAATTATAGCAACTGTCCGTTAATTGCTTATTATGTGTTGGACATCTCACTAAGGGCTTTTCACACATTGTTTTTAAACGATGAGCATTATTACCTTCATTTTACAAATGAGAAAATTGAGACCCAGGGAAGTTAAATAGTTTGCTAAGGATAAACAGCACTAAGTGTCTGACCTGGAATTTGAACATGAGATTATATATTTATCATACAAACCTTGACATTTTAAGAGTAAAAGAGAGTACCGGCAATGATTATGTCAGGGCAACAAATGCAAATTAGGGTTGTCTGGGCAAAACAAGATGTGTGTTTGGTCACTCTGACTCCAAAGCCCGTACTTACTTGATTTGAGGGTAGGATTACATTGTGGATCGCTTTAAAGTAAATTAGGGAGGCCACATAAAAGGGGGATTATAGACTGATTAACTTAACAGTGCTGTATAGCACAGAATGGAATAGAAGAGAGATGAGAGGCCAAAGGAATAATTAGTGGGTGACTTCATTAAAAATTGGTTAGATGTGATGAAGCTTGAAATTAAATGATAGAATATGAGGGCGGTGAGGTGTCCTATACATTGTTTACAATAAAAAATTCCCAAAACTCAAAGAAGGATACAGTGGATCCCCATTTTCCCAGATGAAGAAATTGCCTGATTTTTAAAAAATTTTCTTTATCTTCTTTTCTCTTTCCATTTTCTTTGCTGAAGCATTTAAAGCAAACCCAACATGACATCATCTTCCCTTTCACCACAATGTACATTTCTAAAGAATATGGACATTACCTACTACCCACAGTATCGTTACCAACTTGCCAAAATTAATAAAAATTTTAATTTTTTACTCTTAATTATCATTATTAGGTATAATACTGACATTTTTCAATCCTCATTTTACTGTTTCTTTCTTTCCCTTGAATCAGAATCCCAACAAGGAAGAAAAAAAAACCACCACAAAATGCTTTGACTCTCCAAAGCTAAGTCAAAAAGTTTTGAACTTGATAGGCCAGGAAAATTGGTTAACTGGCTAATGGGAAGCAGAGTTTGAAAAAGAGAAAGTGATTGCAGAAAAAGATGGAAAGAAGTCCAGAAATTTTTTTGTTTTAATTTTTTATTTTAAGTAACTTAAAACCTTTAGAAATATTGCAAGAACAGTACAAGTGAACACCTGTTTATCCTCTACCTAGATTCATCAATTATTAATCCTTTCCCACACCATCAAGTACTTCAGCGTGAATTTCATAAATCCTCCTACATAACCACAGGCAAATATGAACTTCAAGACATTTGACATTGTTATAACACTTTCATCTACTATGCAGTTAATGTTTACATTTCTCAAATTTCCCATTGATGTTCTTAATATTTTTTTTCAAATTACGTATCTTGTCGGGGTACTACACAAATGATGTGTCCTCAGTGTATCACATCATGGTGTCATTTTGTCTTGTTGGTGAAATTAAGTTGGATTATTTGGTTAAGGTGGTGTTGTCCAGATTTCTGATATCTAATCCTGTTCCTCAGTAGTTATTTGCCTAGTGCTTTCAGCATCCATCAGTTATTCTTGCCTTAATCAACCACCACTGTGGTTGCTAAATGGTGATGTTCTATTTCTATCATTTCTTTTCCACTCATTAGGGAGCTTTCTGTTGTATCAGAAGCATTCTGATACCATGTAACAGGAATGGGGAAAACCTGCTTATTTCATTATTTTCCAAGGACTTGATGGTGATTGTGAGTGGCCTGAGTGCACTCAGGGAGTGCAGTGAATAAGGCTGGAGGCATGGAGACATAGCAATAATAGGGGAAGAAAGGATGGGTGTGTCTTCGGTTGTCAAGGAAACTTTATTTAGCCTGGCATTCTCAGTGGAGGCTCACGAGGGCTCAGGCTCAGCTATCGTAAAACATTCCTTTTCATCTCCACACTGGCTGCAGCATTTCCAAGGCCACAGCTAATAAGCAGGCACAGATATAGTTGCCACAGAAGTTGGCTTGTTTTGTGTTTAAGTGGAAAGAAGGTGACCTTTGGTCATTCATTCCATTCCTTTTTGTTTGAGGTTTTGTTTTCTGACGTTCAGGAACTTTACAGGGGAGAGGTTCAAAGCAAATGAGAAGATGTATTGTTTATATTGGATTCTAGGAAGTTGTTTTGGGACCCGCTGGGCTCTTATTAATCTCAGTCTCATTAGAAGTTTCTAACTCTGCTCTCAACGCTGTCATGAGGAATAATTGGAAGACTTTGATAAAATATTGGGTTCACTAAGCCAGGATCAGAAGCCTGGTTCCAGCTTGTTTGACTGAGAGAAAAATAAGTTCATGTCCAAAGACTGCCCTGGGCCTTGACCAGTCAGCTACAATAGCTCTGCTATGGGTCACAAAGGGGGAACTGCTGAACTCCCAAAGCACATTATGATGAGCCCTTACCAATCCCACTTGACCTATGGTCAGAGCCCCACACTTAGCATCTTATGATATAAAATCAGCTCATTCTGTATTCTGGGAGGGTTTTGTACACAGTAGATACCTTCTTCACCGAATCATGGATATTTAGAAATGTAACGGGTCTCAGAGCCATTCATTATATAATGGGACCTAGTACTCAACAGAATGTTCTGATAATGACAGCTTAACATTTGTAGATGAGGAAACCAAGGTGCAGAATGGTTAAGCCACCTGTCCAAGGCCACATAGTCGTTCAATGGTAGGGCTGGAATTCTCTGCTCTTCACTGTCATACTAACTGCCTGTTCTTCTTCATCTCACATCCTGGAGTTTTTGTTTAAGCAGCCAGTTGTTTTTAGCTCCTCAAATCTGTCGTAGTATCTCAGCACCCCTGTAAATTTGCACATGCTGTTCCCTCTCCCTGGAGTTCCTTCCCTTTACTTAGATTTCTAGTCTTAAGACACAGCTCAGTTATCATCTACCCTCTGGTAAGCCTTTCCTTACTCCTCACAGCTCCCCCAACCTAGCTCACTGACATTGAACCTTGTATACCTACACCTGCCCATATAGCACACCTACTTCATTTTATTTACGTATCTGTCTTCCCAGTAGACAGTGCGTCTATTAACAGCATGAACTGCAGCTTTTCATCCCTGCATCTTTAGTACCTAGTGCAGGGTCTGGGGCATATTCATACCTATTAAACATTTTTGGAAATATAGTCTGACCATGTCATTATATAGATGAAAAAACTTAGGTGTCCAGAGGGTAAGTGACTTGCCTAATGTAATGGAACCAGTAAATGGAGAACCAGAACTAAAACTGAATTCTCTCATCTCCTGGTCTTAGCCTCCTACCTGTTGTGAACAGGTGCTTTGCCAGTGTTGATCTTGAGTTGAAAAGCCCAGAGAACTAACTATTCATGATGTACTGTAGCTGCTACAACCACCACCCCACCTCTGGGGCATTTATTTCATGTCTGGTACTGTTCTAAGTATAACGCAGGTTATTTACATTGATTAGAATGATCCTGTAAGGTAGGATTATTATCTGTTGTCTTAGTCCATTTTGTGCTATTATAACAAAATACCTGAGACTGGGTACTTTATAAAGAACAGAAATCTAGGCTGGGTGTGATGGTTCATGCTTATAATCCCAGCACTTTGGGAGGCCAAGGCTCAAGGATCACTTGAGCCCAGGAGTCTGAGACTAGCCTGGATAACATAGTGAGACCTCATCTCTACAAAAAATAAAAAAAATTAGCAAGGCATGGTGGCACAGGTACTCGGGAGACTGATGCAAAAGGATTACCTGAGGTCCGGGAGATTGAGGCTGTGGTGAACTATGATTTTGCCACTGCACTCCAGCCTGGGCAACAGAGTGAGACTCTGACTCAAAAACAAACAAACAAGCAAACAGAAAACAGTAACAACCACAAAAACAGAACAGATTTATTTCTCAGAGTTCTGGAAGCTGAGTATCCAAGATTAAGGTGCTGGCAGGGCTAGCATCTGGTCCTCATATGGTGCCAGCCTCTTTTATAAGGGCATTCATCCTATTCACGAAGGAGGGAGCCCTCATAACCTAAGTACCTCTTAAGGACCCCTTTCTTTTTTTTTCATAGCTGGGACTACAGGCATGCATTGCCATGATTGGCTTATATTATTTTTTTTTGGTTTTTTTTTGTATAGACGAAGTCGCACTATGTTGCTCAGGTTGGAGTCGAACTCCTGGGCTCGAGCAATTCTCCTTCCTCAGCCTTTCAAAGTGCTGGGATTACAGGTGACAGCCACTGCATCTGGCCGGACTCTTTTTTTTGGAGTTGGAGTCTCACTCTGTCACCCTGATTGGAGTGCAGTGGCATGTTCACGGTCACTACAACCTTGACCCACTGGGCTCAGGTGATCCTTCTGCCTCAACCTTCCAAGTAACTGGAACCACAGGCATGCACCACCACACCCGGCTAATTTATTTGTTGTAATGAGGTCTTGTCAAGTTGTCTAGGCTGATCTCAAACCCCTGAGTTCGGGCAATCATCTTACCTCTGTCTCAGTACTAGGATCACAGGCTTGAGCCTCCACACCCGGCCCTACTTCTTTTTAAACAAATTTTTAAAACTTTCGATTCAGGTCATGATACAAATGCATGTGTGTTCCATAGGCGTATTGTGTACTGGTTGGGCTTCCCCAGAGAGTGAATATTGGGACCCGATAGGTACTTTTTAAACTACCCCCTCCCTGCCTTCCTCTCCTCTCTTCATACCATCACATTGGCCACCTGAGTTTTGGAGGGGACACATTCAAGCCACAGCACCCCTCTTTATGGATGAAGAAATTGAAGCACAAAAACTTCAAGCAAATGACCCAGGTCTCTTCACATGCACACAGGTAGCAAGGATGGAACTGGAATTCGAATCTACACAGGGAGTGTAGGTCTTGAGTTTGAGTTCCTGCCCCATCATTTGGTCTGAGTGATCTCCGGCAACTTCTTCGACCTTCCTGAGCCTCTGCTTTCTTATTTGGGAGTGGGGAGCTTTCTCTGCTGAATCTGGGAGTGGGAATCTGCTTTCTTTGCATGATTGCTGGAAGGATTCTGGGTGATAGCCATCACATTTCACTTACAAACTTTTTCCTAAGTTCACAAGGTGGAAATGGAGGAAATGTGAAGAAATGGAGGCCCAGAGAGTTTCTGTAATTGGACCAGCATTCAAATCAGTCACTCAGCTTGTTAGTGTTGAAGCCAGAGCTTGAAGCCAGTTCTGACTGGTTCAAATCGTCTGCCCGGCCTGCTCGGCCGCACTGTGTAAGCTCTTAGCTTGCTGGTGATTTATGATGCACAGCCTAGGCTCGCTTCTCTACCCTCCCCCCTTCCTCTAAGGCACTCTGAGAACCTTAGAGTGGAAGGGGGGTGATTCTTAGAGAATTACGACTGGACTGATGCATGGTAAAATAATAATAAATAACATGTATAAAAATTTAAGGAGACTGGAGCCCATTTATTTAACACAATTGTGAATGGTGGTCGGTAGGTTTTTTTATGAGAAATACTACATGCTGAAATACTGTAAAAATGACTCTAGGGCACATGGCCTACACAAGTTATGGTAAAATCTGATTTACATCTGCAGGAACTAGCATCTTTAACTTATTTGTTCTAAGAATTATGTCTTTCTTAATTTTTGTGGGGAAGAGAGGGAGATAGAAGAGTAGGTTGATACAATTATTTTATTTAAAAATTAAAATATTTTTTTGAAAAATCCAAGTGAGTTCAAGGTGTAGACAAGGAGAAAAGTTCTCTTTCACCCTGCCCCTAATTCTACTTTCTGTCCCAGGGAAGCCATTGTGAACAGCTGAGCCTTTTGTCGCCTAGAAGAACAAAATGGGGTTTAGCTGATGCACATTCTCACAGCATTGTCTGTGAGTTCACGTGGACCTCAGTACAGGCCAACACATGTGATTCAAACCACATTTCTTTCAAAGAGCCTTCAGGCAAACTTTTCCGGTGAGCAACAGAGAAGAGGGCTGTAAATGGAATCACGCTTTCCAGGAATGTCTTAAGGGAGAAAATGCCACAGGAATCCACAAATATTTGGCAGTGATCCTTGCCCCCTCTCCCTGGATTCACGAAAGGCGGTAACACGGGGCACCAAGCCCAACGTGCTGTGGGGGTGGGGTAGGGGGTCCAGCGGTCCCATCGTCAGGGCTACTCGGCCCCAGCCCTTATCTGCAGCATGGCTTTGTCCAGGCTTCCAACCTCCAGGAGTCCTCGGGAGCCTCCCTCTGGCCTGTGCAACCTAAGTACTGCCTCTTCTACAGGTACTAGAAATGGCTGAAGGACAGATCTGCCCAGTTACATGCTAGGCGGTACTGCGTGCTATGTGCATATAAAATAAAATCACGGTCCACCCATGGGGGTAAGCACGTGGCTGGTAGGAAGCTACAAGGGCCAGACTGGTCCCAGATATTTTCACAAGAAGAGCCTCTTGGGCAGCATTTTTTTAAATGAACTCTTTGCTTGGAGGGCTGGTGAGTGTCACGGTTAATTCTCATAAAAGCCAGTGTGTGTCAGTTCTGCAGGGAAAAGCCACTCCAGTCCATTAAAGGAGAGGAAATGATACGGGGGAGAAAAGTAGACCAAAGGTATTCCCGTTGCATTGGAAATGAAGGAAGGGGATTTCCCACTCCTGAGTACTTGGTGATATTCTTGGAGGCAGGAGAGATCCATTTTATAAGTCTAATAACGTGGCCTGGCTTCTAAAAGTCTGAAGCATCAATCCTTATATTACAAACCAAACCAAAGTGTTTGGTCATGTTGCTGTGAGGATTAGAGGGGTTTAACGAAAGTGTTCTGACAAACTGAAGAGTACAGCACAGGGAATGGTTGTTCAAGCATATCATTCACGTACCAAATTCAGATAGACTCCACTCAGCCACACCAGAAAGAGATAATATACTCACTCAGAAAATGTAGTCAACTCCGGGACCAAAGCAATGGAGTTGAGCCCTTCCAAAATCTCCTTCTTTGGTCTCAGTGTACTCATTCCATTGTAAATGACTGTGAATACATTCAACCAAATGGGTCTACTGGAAGATGGGGTTAAGTACGTTTTTTAGAGATGCCACACTTAATCTTGCAAGTGACAGCTTCTTGAGTTGTAGCATTTTCAACGGAGATTTTTTTCAAAAGGCATTTATTTGCTGGCCTTTTAATTTCATACATACCCAACATATGAGGGACCAAAAAAACAAAACAAAACAAAACAAAAAACCCAAAACAGAGTTTATTTATGATAAATTGTGTATTTATTCTTACATGTTTAACTTTAGTCACCTTCAAAGTACTCTCTGTTTGATGCCATATACCTATTGAGACACTTTTTCCAGTGCTCAAAACAGTTTTTGAACTAGTCAATTCTGATACCATTTAGCACTTCGGCCATTTTTTGTTTTACCTCTTCCACACTGGCCAAACATTTCCTTTGAGGACTTTTTTTCATCTGGGGAAACAAAAAATAAAATCAGGGTGAGATCAAGTGAATAGGGTCATGCCGTGTTTGGTCAAAAATTGGCATTTTTGGTCAAAAACTGCTGAACACTCAGTGTGGTGTGGGCAGGTTGTTCGTGTAAGTCACCCATAATGAAATGGGCAGACAAGTTGAATGAATCTCCCCCAGAAAATTCACTGAAGCAGAATGCATCCTCTCATGTCAACACTGGCTGTACCCTGATGCCGATGGTTTCCTAGAACACTTACCAGGCGGGAGAAACCTAATTAATACAGGCTTCCCCCAGAAGATAATTCTGGGTCTTTTGGGATTCCCCCTTGTAAATCAACTTTTGGGTGGGTAAGAGTCCTCATTCAAGGTCAGCTGTCTTCGGAGACTGTGTGTGGTCTCCTGCCCTTGCACTAACTCTGCTCCAGTTGCTCTCCTTTTTTATAGGGACCTGAGGTTGTCACAAGTTGTCCTTACTGGAGGCTCATCGACCTTCTCTGAGCCAGGGTTGCTCAGAGATGCACTGCTCCAACACACCTACTGGCTAATCACTCCAACAGGAATAGTAGCTGGCTGGGGTAGAGTTTGTTTTCTTTGTCAGGTTGGGCAGGCCATAGTAGTCAGCGACTTAAACACGAATTAGCTGTTGCTGTTTAAGTATTTTGAGGATGTGATTAACCTCTACAATTAGTTGACTTTAAATAAAAGACATTGCCTTTAATAATGTAACTGGGCTTTATCCAATCGAATCCTTTAGTAAGAGCAAAAACGGAGCTTTCCCAAGAAAGGAGAAATTCTGCCTCAACCACTGTAGTATCCACTCCTGCCTGACTTTCCAGCCTGCTGACTGCCTTATTGACTTCAGACTTGTTAGTCTCCACAATTCCTTAGAATAAGTGTCCACTACATCTATATCCGCATGTTTCTATTCATTGTCTCTCATTGGTTCTTTCCCTCTGGAGAACCCAGATAGATTCAGGTAGTTATTCCCAATGCTTGGGAATTAGGAGTGGAAGGAGTATGTAGTTAGAGAAAAACCCATCTCTCTCCCTGTTCTAATCACTGAAGAGTGAAATGAGCAATGTACCCTGTATTGGGATGCAGAGTCTGTGTTCACCAAGTGCTTTCTCTGAAGTGTCCATCTACGTGTAGACAGTGTGACTTTGTGAGTGATGAGGATATTCTCATCTACCCTAAGCTTGTGGTTTGGAGGTCAGGTGACTGGCTTTGCATCAAATAATGGGCAAATGAATGTGTACTTGTATGTCTTAAGTTAAAATGTCCAAGGCCTGATTTCTTCCTTTTTCTTTTTCAATTAACCTGTCAGAACTCAGCACACCTACTATCCTGATTCAATGTAGACTTAAACATTTTCATGCAATGACTTGGCTCCTTAGACATTTTTTTTCCTTGATAAAAGGTAAACTGATTTAAGCATTTCAAATAACCAGAAATGTCTGAATTTGTTGAAAGTCACGAGGTGCTTTTCTGTTGAGAGAAGACACACTTTCATTTTAGAAATCTGAATCAGGAAGTCTTATGTAAGAAAAAATTCTGTGTGTTCAGGATGGTATGGCTGTAGACAGGAGGTTCTAAAGCGTAGAAACAAAACCCAGCAAGCTTAGGCCAATGAGGGAAGTTAAAACTCAACTGTCCTGAATTATCTCAGTTTGTAATCTAAGATCCCTTTCCTATGGGCACTCTGGAGGAAGGGCCGGTGGCCCACACAGACCACATAAATGTTTATATTTTCACCAACTGGCCCTGCATCTTGCGTTAAATCTGGATTCTTCTCCAGAAGGAATGACTTGGACCTGCAAACCTGTGCTCTCATCCATCTTACCAGCCATTTTGTGTACGTAACTCTTGGAAATGGTATGAAGATCTTAAGCCAACTTAGCCATAAGCCCCGTCTGATATACCTTTTCCAGGATAACACTGTCACTTGAGAGCATTTCCCTTAAATATTTTGGCAGTAGAGACTAGCCAGCCTCAGTTGTTTACATTGGTTGTGAACATCTGTTTTGTAGATTAGGACAACTCGACCGGTAGTAAAGCTTTAGAAAGGCATATGGACATGTGTTAGGCCTGGGATGGCTATTCAAGCTTTGTAGATGATGAATAAGAAACAAGCAGGATGAGTGGTTTCATCTGAGCTATAGTGCACTGTATTTTGTAGTGATTTTTATGAGTTCAAATGCTTTTTCATACATTCTATTTTCTGAATACAGAAAATCAAATCTTGGAGTGAAGATGTCTTTTATTTATTTATTTATATATTTTTTAAGATGAGAAAATTTAGTTTATTTAGAAAGTAAATTGGAGAGAGAGAGAGAGAGAGAGAGAGAAAGGAGATTCACCTCCCCAAGGTAGGGAAGGGGGCCAAAGTTTAAGAAAACATGGCCAGGTCATAGCTCAAAGAGCACGTGGCCACTCCATGACTTAGCAAGACAATGGCCGCGATGGTCTGGCAATGGCTGAAGATATCTTTTAAAATCTTGCTTTATGTTTGTGCCGACCTGTAGGTTTCTCCACATCTCTCTCTCTCTCTCTCTGCATGTGTCATGTGTGTACATTCTTCCTGAGGAAGAAATGAGTTTTTTCTCATTCTTTGGTCAAATTGGCAGGATAGGCTATAGTTAGAGGTGGCATGCAGCTAGAAAATGTTAGGGATCTTATAAGGTAAGCCTTATTTTAGCTAGAGTAGATAATGCCATTTGCTATAACAAACAAGCTCAAGTCTCAGTAAAAAATGTTTATCACTCACTGCTCTGTCCACTATAGAGGGTGCAATGAGTTGGGTGGAATGGTCTGGAGACCCTAGCTCACTCTATCTAATGGTTCTGGCAGCTCCATAGACTTCAGAATTTTTCACTGGATCTTCATTCAAGAGGATTTGTCTGAGTGATGAGTAAAGAGGGCGTGTGGGAAGGATCTTTTAGGAGGTTTCACAGGCCGGCACTGGAAGTGGTATGCATACGCATTTACCCACATTCCACTGGCCAGAACTCAAGTCTCATGGTCTTGACAGCAAAGGGACCCAGAGAATTGAGTCTGGCAGTGGGTCAAGGAGGAAGAGGTAACACACAGACAGCCAAGCACTTGTGTTCTATACCACTAGAAGAGGGGACGAGCGAATTGAAGGCTGTGGGATACCAGAGTGGAGGCCAAACACACTAGTATGTCTGTGTCAGTGCCTACATAGCAGGCACTGTGCACAACACTTTTCTTTGGATGAAATGATCTTGCCCACCCTGTGTAATGCCAGCACTTGTAAGGAATTAATCAACACTTTGTGAACTGCCTGAATCTGTGTTTTATGTGGAGTCACTGCCCCTTTCCCCCTCAAGAATTTGGTCTAGACTGAGCAGGCTGTCATATTTGTTTGTCAGTGCCTACAGAAAAACACGCCTGGAAATGAGCACTTATAATTGAATTTGAATTCATTTTATTCTATGTGCAAACCTGATACTTTTAGAAAAATATGAATAACCTCTTTTACCTTGATCAGTGTTGATTTAACACATGAATTAACAGATTAATCCCCTTAGCACAGAGCCATGCACGAGACCCCGACCACGTGTGTTTAAAGTGGTGCCACTGAAAGCAAAAGAGCAACTCTGTGGTCTCTCCACAGAGAGGCACTTAACACTATTTACACTCTTAATTAGTCACATTTGCCGAGTAAACACAAGTACCCAAGAGGGCCGACTTGTAGATATTATCAGCAGAATCTTTCCAAGAGCACTTAAGCTTGGCACAAGTCTGATAAATCAACTGCAAACAACCTGGGGGGTTTTAAGTTCTCTATTGACTTTACACGAGAACATTACAAGGGTGGAATTTCGCTTAGGCCCATCTTGGGCCAGAACATGGATCAAAATAAGCCAATTAGGGAATAGAAATATCTTAATCAAAGATGAGTTTTAACTAAGATAAGGAAAATGGCCCTATCACACACGGATCCTAACACGGCACTTTTCGTATTTTATCTTCTGTGGCTCAGACATCACAAATCTCATAGAGAAATACACAAATGCGTGCGCGCACACACACACAGCCTATTTGAGAAGCTCCAGCCACATGTGCAATGAATAGAGCCGGGTCAAAGTGCGGTGAGAGGATGCAATAGAATCCCATGGAACTGAAGACTTTCTGCAACTGCTGTTCCCTGACTTGGGGGCGGGGGTGCTGTGTGTGTGTGTGTGAGAGAGACACGGACAGACAGACAGGCCCTGACTTCCAGAACTAGTTTTTGCAGACTTGGTTGCTCTTCACAGAAGGCCCATCATGAGGCTCACAGTCAGGGATGCTCACTCCCAGGACCCACACTGTGGAAGAGCGGCAGGAAGCCGAGAGAAAAGTCAACACAGGCAGCAGCAGGATATAGAAAGAAGCACCTCTTCAGTGACAACCAACATGCACCCTCAAGAGCAGGCAGCCCTTGTTTTCTTTTCTTTTCTTTTCTTTTTTTTTTTTTTTGAGTTGGAGTCTCACTCTGTCGTCCAGAATGGAGTGCAGTGGCCGCTCCCGGCCACCGCAGCCTCGACCTGCCGGGCTCTGGCGATCCTTCCGCCTCAGCCTTCCAAGTAGCCGGAATTACAGGCATGCGCTACCACGCCCGGCTGATTTTTTGATTTATTGTAGATGAGGTCTCGCCGCCCAGGCAGGTCTCGAACCCGCGGGCTCAAGCAATCCACTCACCTAGCCTCCCAAAGGCACGGGATTACAGGCTGAGTCACCTTGTTTTCTATACCTTCTGGGCTACAGTACAAACCCCTGCCTCCTCAGCACGTGCAGTTAAAAAAACCACACAGAACGGGGCTCCAGTCGTGTTGCCAGGACTGTTTTGACACTGGTTCTCACCTTAAGCTTGACCGTGGCTCCAAACCAATGTCTTTTCCACCGCAGATCCAGGACCAGGATATAGGGGGCCAGCCCCCCAAAAGAGATTTAGAGGGTCCCTGGAAGGTGGGGCAGCATCGGTGAATATTCTGGAGAAATAAGGAGAAAGAAAGAGACTGGACTCTGGTGCAGAAGCCGATTCTGTAGTAGGGATAGATATTAAAAGAAAGAAAGATGGAGGGATAGAAATAAAGAGGAAGAAAGAAAGAAAGAAAGTGGACAACTGTTCAGTGAAATGAGCAGAAGCCGTTTATTGGGAACCAACGTGAGTCTTTTATCCCAAATTTTCACATGTTAAATCACAAGACTTTCACATGAGCACAAAGCCAGGTAGATGAGGGGCATCCCCCACCTACCAGGCGTTTCCTTAGGAATGAGGAAGGACAATCCCAATCAAATCACAAGAGTTTTACGTGAACACAAAGCCAGGTGGGTGGAGGGTGCCCTCACCCACCAGGCGTTTTCCTTAGAAATGAGGAAGGACAATCTTAATCAAATCACAAGAGTTTTACGTGAACACAAAGCCAGGTAGGTGGGGGGCATCCCCCACCCACCAGGCGTTTTCCCAAGCATGAGGAAGGACAATCCCAAAGTTATCTCATTGTTCCTCATGCTTGGTTTATATTCCTCAAAAGCAATATAACTGACTAAAATCCTAATACCTTTCTTATCTGTGCTAATTTTACCTGTACTATAAACAATTCTTAATTATGGCTTAAACCAGTTCCTAAAGAATGTGGCCCAGCCCAAAGTTCGTGCTGGGGCATTTCTGGCAACCCTAGATAATCATCTATACCATCTAACGCTGGAAACAGCCCTCTAAATGTATATACTAATTTTACAAATATATTTTTAAATCTTATGAAGAGCTTGTATCATGTATAAGGCTCCCAAATGTGATCTGAGTTTGAACTGTGTTCAGTTTAAAGCCGAAACCGCAGTCTGTGAGAAACGGGAACATTGGATCCCTAGAGTCAGCCATGCCTGTCGTATTCTCAGAACTTCATGCTTAGATCATCAAAATCCCTGCCAGTGGGTAATGCTAAACAACAAAGAAAGGTGGGAGGGAATGGGCCTTCAGCTCCTGAACCAGCCTGGTGGTCTCAAGGTCCACAGCCCCTGGATCCCTAACGCTCAGGCAGGCCTCCACGGCCGGCTCCCAACACCAGGAGAGTGTGTGTGTGGGTGGGTATTGGTGAACATTTTCCCCCTCAAAAAGCCAAGACTTGGGTCTATCTCTTATTGCCTAAAGCTGAATTGTTTGCTGACTCCCAAACCAAACACATGGAGGTAAGAGGGACTGGGATATGCTACTTGGCCCAGACCAGAAAGTCTCCCACCCTGTGGGTCTCAGAGACCCCCTTGGACCCTTGAAAGTTACTCAAGGACCCACAGAGTTTTTGTTTATGCCTATCAGCTTTTAGCATATTTGAAGATAAAATGGAGAACATTTTAATGCATATTTGTTAGTTCGTTTAAAAATGCTGCTGATAAACCCTTTCTATAAATAACATGATTTTGTTAACAATAACTTCATTTTCCAAAAGCAAAAATAGTGCAAAGAGTGGCATTGGTTTTCATATTTCTTCAGATCTCTTTAACATCTGGCTTGGTGCAAGTCAGCTGGATTTTTCATCATCTGTGTCTGGATTTGGTCTGCTGAGGGCCTATCTTTTAGTTTGGTTGAAGTACATGTAATAGGAACATCCAGTCTCACAGAGATACGTAGTTGTAAAAGGGAGAGTTTTAGTAGTCTCTTCAGATAATTGTGGATGCTTTTCTTTCCACACCAAAACTCAAGTGTTAGTTTTCGAAGGCAACTTGCAATGTGGAATCTGGAACTATATGAATGAATTCTTGATACTTTAATACATTAGCATCCATTGATGTTTTCGACTCTATTTTAAAATTTTATTTGTATAAATTTATGGAATACAAGTGTAATTTTGTTAACGTGGATAGATTGCATAGTGGTGAGGTCAGGGCTTTTACGATATCCATCACCTGCATAATGAATATTGTATCCATTAAGAAATTTCTCATCATCTACACGTCCCCCTTCCCCCCACTTCTTCCACTATGAATGGATCTTTTTTCATATGCAGGATTTTGTGACTGTGTAACTAAATGTATTTTAATAGAAAATTTATAATCCTTTTTTTTTAATCAACAGTAGACCCTTTCAGCCAGTGAAATTTTAAGCAGAACCCTAATCTATGAAATAGACCAAAGTACCACTGAGTGGTTGAAAGGAAAGGCAGTCTGTAGGGTTGGGTACCCTCAGGTCCTTCCAATCCTTGGGCAGCCCCTGAGGTGCTTGGATGAACTACTGGGATTCCCAGGTACCTACAGGTTTGAAATCCCTCTTCCAACAGCATAATCTTCAAACATCAGCTTGTGTCTACAGCTATAGAGGAGCAAAGTTGTTTTACTGAAAACCCTGTGGGGAAGTGGTTTGCTTTGTTTTCCTGTATGCTAATCTGGACATCTTTTCAGATGTTTTTCCCTAACCCTAACCCCAACACCTAACTTGAGGTGTGATGGGTATAAGTCGTAGCTTGCAGAAAATCATTCCTGGATGAGAGACAGTGTGCAATGTGATGGGAAGGAAGGCACTTGGACAGGAGAAGAAAGCCCAGGGTCTTGGTCTGGCCCTCTCACAACTCACTGTGTGATTCTTAGGCAAGCCACTCTCTCTGTCTGGGCCTCAGTTGTCTGGTGTCATATCAATCTTGGGATAAGAGGTGACTCTTAACCTTTGGTTGGTCACAGACCTATGTGAGAATTTGAAAATGCTCAAAATAAATACGTATGGGTAAGTTCAGTTTTGTACAAAATTTCAGAGTTTTTGTGTACTGCCTAGAAATGGGAAGAGAGAGATTTCTTGTGTTAAAAGTTCTAGCATTGGATTAATTTTAAGGTTTCCTTTCTTTGTAAAATACCATGCAAATGTGGTATTATTGAAAAATAAATTGCATTTGTGGTTCCAGATAATTAAGACTTAGTAATTTAGATTTAGTAATTTGGTCATTTCAGTGTCTTTTTTATCGGTGATTATTATTTTTTTGTTTTGTTTTGTTTTGTTTTTTGAGTTGGAGTCTCACTCTGTCACCCAGACTGGAGTGCAGTGGCCTCTCCCGGGTGTAATCCCGTGCCTTTGGGAGGCTGAGGTGAGTGGATTGCCTGAGCCCGCGGGTTCGAGACCCGCCTAGGCAGCGAGACCTCATCTCTACAATAAATCAACAAATCAACCGGGCGTGGTAGCGCATGCCTGTAATTCTGGCTACTTGGAAGGCTGAGGTGGAAGGATCGCCGGAGCCCAGCAGGTCGAGGTTGCGGTGGCCGGAAGCGACCACTCCAGTCTGGGCGACAGAGTGAGACTCCAACTCAAAAAAAAAAAAAAAAAAAAAGAAAAAGAAATAGGAAATCAAATTATAAGAATAATGTATATAGATAGGTGTAATAATTTGTAAGCATACACAGACCTCTTTTTTCTAAATATGTATTTTATATTTTTACTGAAAAAATAATTTTACTGTTTTGTGACTTTTTTCCCAGATACTTTGAGAAAAGTCACACAGAAGAAATTTCAGCTTTCAACTAATTTTGACAAGGTAATTTTTCATTGATGTACTTGTTATTAAAAATGCAAAGTGTGAGAAAATTTTGGCTAAATTGAGGGTAAATCTTTAAACAACTGGCTATTTAATACGTAATTTTAGAAACTTTTTGACTAAGAACTTCTATGGAATATTGAGCCACCTTATAGATCCCGTTTGAACTACAGCAGAAATTTCAAAAGTAGCATTTGAGGAAAATCTTTCAAGCTGTATGTTACTTAAAAACTAAAATTTGTTAAAAAATAAATATTATGCTACTTTCTTAGCCAAGGGAGGAGAATCCCTAACTTAGTAGAATTGTTTGAAAATCCCTAGAAACAGTGATTGTGCACTTTGTTTTAAAAGGTAGTTCATGGCTGGGCATGGTGGCTCACATCTATAATCCCAGCACTTTGGAAGGCCACGGCTGGAGGATTACTTGAGCTCAAGAGTTCAGGACCAGCTTGGGCAGCATAGCAAGACTTCTTCTCTACAAAAAAAAAAAAAGTCTAAAAATTAGCCAAGCATGGAGGCATGCACCTGTAATCCCAGCTACTTGGGAGGCTGAGACCTGAGCCCAGGAATTAGAAGCTGCAGTGAGCCATGATAATACCACTGCACTTCAGCCTGGGTGGCAAAATGAGATCTTAACTAAAAAAAAAAAAAAAAAAAAAAAAAAGTAGGCTGGGCTCGATGGCTCAACCTGTAATCCCAGCACTTTGGGAGACCGAGGTGAATGAATTGCCTGAGCCCGCAGGTTCAAGACCAGCCTGGGTAACTTGGCGAGACCTAGTCTCTACAATAAAATTTAAAAATAGCTGGGCGTGGTAGCGCACATCTGTAGTTCCGGCTACTTGGAAGGCTGAGGCAGAAAGATCGCTGAAGTCCAGCTGGTCGACGCTGGGGTGGCCGTGAGCGTGCGTACCACTGCACTCTAGCCTGGGTGAATGCACGAGACTCCATCTCAAACAAACAAACAAATAAATAATGTAGTTTGTTTAAAAAGTAGTTTCCCTTGGCAGGGCATGGTGACTCACACCTGTATTTCCAGCACTTTGGGAGGCCGAGGTGGGAGGATCACTTGAGCCCGGGAGTTCAAGACGACCTTGGGCAACATAGAAAGACCGTGCCTTGTTATTATAATAAAAAATAAATAAACAAATAATAACAGTAAAGTAGTTTTCTATTTGAACAAGGTTTATTGAACTCCTGCTTTGTGTGAGTACTTGGCTAGACTTGAAGAAAGGTAGAGATGAGGTCTCAAAAGGCTTGAAGCCAGAAGGCAGGGACAATACCTAGCTAATGTTTTAACAAGGACACCCAGAGGGCTGGAGCTGGTAGGGAGATATTCTGCTCGCGGTCTGGAAACCACTTGAGCAAAGAAGTCGAGAAATGAAAGAAGCAAGCCCCCACTTTGAGGGAAGGGAAAGAAGGTGGGTTGGGCCTGATCACGCAAGGGCCTTGAATACCTCGTGAAGGTGGGTGGATAGTATTTTCAGGAAAATATCAGAGCACCTTGCATTTCTCTGCTTACCACCCAAGGTGCTGTCGAGTCGCTCCCCCACCCCCCGTTTGCTTCTGTGACAGGTCTCGCCAAGTTGCCCGAGCTGGTCTTGAACCTGCGGGCTCAGGCAATCCACTCACCTCGGTCTCCCAAAGGAGACCTAAACAGAAGAATGTTGATTCTGGTTTGTTATAAGTGTAGATTGCCCGTGAAACAAACAGACTAAAGATTATTGCATCAAACGTAGGATAACAAAAATTAGTTGAATTTGTCAGGTTCTCAGTCCTGCAGGGTAAGTGCGGCATTGCGTTCTTTCTTTTCGGTATGAAAGTAGTTTTCAAGATAGTCATAAGCAGATGTACAGGTGGACATTTCTAACTAGCCAGCACAATAGATCAGAATGCTAGTGTTCCCAGTAGAGGAGGAATGGCAGGTAACTCTCACCCAGTGAATGGTTAACTCAGATACTGTAGTTACAAATGGCCTCATCATATTCTTAATTCACACTAAAAGGATACTCAAGAGAAAAGAGGACACAGAAACCAAAGAGGAGAGCCTAATCTAAAGGCCATTTACATTCAGCAACAGGGAAGGCCATTTGGAAGATGATGGGCGAGCTATTCCCTGGTGTCCACAGCTTTCCCTCGTACATTTTCATTCGTCAGTGCCACTGGCTTCACTGATGTCTCCAAATGTGACTGCCCTGTCAATCTGCATCCCTGGGCAGAATAAAATGACGATTTTGTTTATATTTGTATTCAATGAGCAGCTGGGCCTGGATGCCAACTACTTCTGCCAAGAAATGAATGGGAGTAAAGGACAGTGCTTCGGTCGGATCCAGGCTTGGAGGATGAGGTCCCGAGACTCCGAAGTGATCGAGAAGGCTGGCAAAATCTGAGCTGGAGTTGAGCTGCCCCTGATCCTGGCAGGGTCTTAGGTGGACAGCAACTCCTTCATGCCTGGCTTTGCATTAGGTTTGGAGCTCCCATAACCTTGGTTTATACAACTGGCTCCTGGTTTCCTCTCTTGCCTTTGCAAATGGAAAAAATCATCGAGGTGAGAGTGCAGTGGAGAGAGGCTGCAGACCCGAGCCTGCATGAATGAATTGAATCCTACACTATTTGTGGCACTGGACCATGTTTTCTGTTTTTATCTGCGGAAAAGGGATTTGTTAAGCACAGACATCACAGAAACCAGAGCACCTCTGGAGGAGCGCTTTCTTATTGGAATTAGTCTGATAGACACTGGGTGTGTGAGGTCGCATTCCCCCTGAAGCAGACCCTGAGCCGGGACTCCTGGGCAAGTCATTTATTTGGGAGACGCTGGGAATGCAGATTTTTAGTCTTACCCAAATCTTCTGGCTCGTGCTCTAGGAAAGGAGACCAGAAGACAGTGTTTTTAATACTCACTGGGAGGTGCTTATGGTTGGTGAGTTTGGGAGCTTGTGCCCCATATGGTAACAAGCCCATGAGGTACTCACTTAAGAAGAGAGGCTGGAGTCATTCAAGATGCCCATGTGACCCCAGAGGCAGGAGTATCTGAACTGCCTCCCACTCCTTAGCATTTTGGATGCCTCATTTAAAAGTGATTTGAGGCCGGGCTTGGTGGCTCAGCCTGTAATCCCAGTGCTTTGGGAGGCCGAGGTGAGTGGGATTGCCTGAGCCCGCAGGTTCGAGACCTGCCCGGGCAACTTGGCGGGACCGCATCTCTACAATAAATCAAAAATTAGCTGGGCTTGGTAGCGCTCGCTTGTAGTTCCAGCTACTTGGAAGGCTGAGGCAAAAGGATCGCCTGAGCCCAGCAAATCAAGGCTGCGGTGGCTGGGAGCGTGCCACTGCACTCCAGTCTGGGCAACGGAGTGAGACTCCAACTCAAAAAAAAAAAGTGATTTGATATAGTTCCAGCTACTTGGAAGGCTGAGGCCAAAGGATCACCTAAGCCCAGCTGTCGAGACTGTGGTGGCCATGAGCAGCGTGTCACTGTACTCCAGTCTGGGTGACAGAGTGAGACTCCAAAAAAAAAAGTGATTGATAACATAAACATTGTTCTGTCAGATCTGCTAAGGCAATAATTTCCAAACTGATGGAATTCCTGGCCCAGAAAATTTCAAAAAAGCAAAAAAGGGAATGGCATAGAGCCACATAATTTTATTTTGCCACATAAAATTATTTAAAACCAACCATAAGAACAATAACACATATTACTCCCCAAAACTAGTCTGATAAATAGAGTAAATTTACCTTTCTGCTTTATTTTTCTAGCTTTTCTGAGGATTAGTCCATCCTCATCACTGACTGGCTTCCGTCTCTAGACCACTGGCTAGGAATTATTGGTCTAGGGTGGTGCCTACCTTCCCTCTGTTCACCAGCTGATCTGATTATCAATGGGTGACTGTTTTGGGCCATGTCCCCTGCTGAGTACTTGGGAGAAAGGGTCACCAGGGAGCCAGTTACTCTAAGCGGGTCAAAGGGCAAGTGTAGGGCTCGACATGGCTATATGAAAGAGGATGCACAGCAAAACCCGACTTCCTGGAGGAGGCGACACCTACACTTAGACTTGAGTTTCATCTGGGGAAGAGTGACGGGAATAATGTTCTGGCCAAGGGGGCAGCATGGGGGAGCCCAGAATGAGGAAGTGGGGAGAGAGCCCATGATGCTGGCTGGAAACCAGAATGGTCAAGAACAGTCAAGAAGAATGGAGACCTGAAGCCAAGTTTAGGAAGTGTAGGCCTACATTGAGAAGTTTGGATTTAAAGTAGTGAGAATCCACTGAATGCTTTAAGCAAGGGGAATGACACCATCAGACGTTCATTTCAAAAGATTGGCAGTAGCAGAAAACTAGGGAGGGGGGTGGGATGCGGGATTGGCAGTAGTGGGAATCTGCCGGGAGACTGGGGCACACCTCATCGACAAGGGTACCTGCATAACAAACATTTGTGTACCTAACCCTGAATTGTACCCCACATCTTTAAAATTAAAAAAAATAAAAGATGTTCATTTCAGAAAAGGATGCTTTTGACCATGCATGGTGGCTCATGCTTGTGGTCCCAGGGTTTTAGGTAACTGAGGTGGGAGGATTGCTTTGGCCCAGGAGTTTGAGACCAGCCATGGCAACATAGTGACCCTCATGTCTACAAAAGATTTAAAACAAACTAGCTGGGCAGGGTGGCATATCATGTGTCTGTAGTCCCAGCTACTTGGGAGGCTGAGGCAGGAGGATGTTCGTTATGCAGGTACCCAGCTACTTGGGAGGCTTGAGCCCAGGAGTTTGAGACTGCAGTGAGCTATGATCATACCAGTGCACTCCAGCCTGGGTGACAGAATGAGACCTTGGAAAAAAAGAACAAGAGAAAGAGAGATGGAGGGAGGAAGGGAGGAAGGGAGGGAAGGAAGGAAGGGAGGGAGGGAGGGATAAAAGCTCTTTGGAAAATGTTTCCTTTGGCTCTGGGGTTTTCAGTGTCTGTTTCTCTATTTAATGGAGATCACATAGTTAGTGTGTTAAGCACTTGTAATTTTCCCCTCTAATTTTCCTTTCCAGATCTAGCTAACTTATTGACTTAGAAGCTTTCTAGAAATTCAAATGTAAATTTCAAATGTAAATTCCAGAGCCTGGAGCTATTTAAACCACTGTTTCTCTAATTCACACTCAACTTTTATATTTCTTCCTTGTGTTGCTCCTTCTGTGGCTCACTTTTCTCTGTCGATATTAACATTCTCGGTTGTGGTTAATCACTCATGTAACTTTTTCTGTCTGCTTCCTTGATGCATGCTGCCTCTGCAAACACAAACTCCTCACCTGCGTTGACTTCTGCAGCCAGAAAATGTACTCTTGTTTCTGAAGGTAAAGTCTTTGCCGTCTCAAGTAGCTCTTAGAAAGCCTTCCCATTCTTCACTGGGATGGTTTTTAAATTGAATTCGTTTTATTTTTGTTTCTACCATAACGTTAGCCTTCTCTTTTAAGCTATACTACTATGTACATATAAACCTTCAATATAATCTACAAAGCACTCGAAGATCTTGGTGTGTCACAAAACAATTTTAGGTACCGACAGGTCTAAGTCTATCTAGCGTGGAAGAGAGCTCTTGAAATGATTTCTCTTCCTAATGCTGCCTGATAGTAACATTAGGAAGGTCATGTAAAATATAAAATTTACATTTAAAACTAAAATTAATGCATTTAAAGCATTTCAATATACTGTCTCTCCTGGTTTGGGTTCAGTATCTCTTGATATTCGGAAATAATTCAGAATTTCTTTAAAATAGTAAGTAATTTAGAATATTTGCTGGAAAAGGATGGAAAAATATGTAAGTAGGAGTTGGGAATGTCTGGCTGGTTCCTTAATTATCCAGTGATACTGGTCCTCAAAGAAGGGTTCAAGAGTCAGCTAATAATGACTCTTGGTGGACATGGAGGAGGGGAGGTTAGCTTAAGCCTGAGCATATACTTGAGTGCAGCAAAATCCAACCACTTTTCTTCTTGCCATTTTTAACCTTAAGCCATGTGCAATAACTACTACTCACTGAATATCTGCTGTGGGTTGGGCACTTGGCTAGTTGTTTTCTCATTCGATAATGTTATGGTCTCTCCTCACAATATGCTTATAAGGTTAATGCTAATGTGACGTGGTCCAGTTTAGAGAACCAGAAACCCTCTGCTGGGATGTAGGGCAAGTTTCTTCCAAGACATCACATTTACTCCCAGGAACAAGACTTGTGTTTTGTTTTCCTTTGCTCAGCTTGGCTTCGGCATCAGCTGCTGTCTAGATTGCTGCCAACTTGTAATTTTCTGCCATTCTATAGAAATGTGAGCAACTGCATGCATGGATTGGAATGAGATCAAGTTTCATCATCCAGTTGCGTTCATTTCCATTTATTTGGAATAAAGCCAGCAGTGATTATGAAAATCTATTTAGGTCATACGATTGTAACTAGAAATTGTGCTGGTTCTGTTGATGAAAAGATGCCAAACTCTGTAAAATATTTTAGGATGGTTTCTTCTGTCCAAACTTGAGGAACTAGACTCATGGCATAGATTCCCAGGAGGTCCTGAGAGCATGTGCCCATTATAGTTGAATAGTAGCCTGGTTATATATAATTACAGAGGACAGAACTTATAAAAAACCATAAGCAATACATGTGAGATTTACACCTGGCTCAGTCTAGGGAGGAGGGACATTTTCATGCAAGGGTTGCAGACTATAGATGCATTCAAACGTTCCCGACTGCCAACTAGTTAGTATTGTTAGCTAAGGAAACTTGAAAGCAGTAAGGAAATGGGCAGTTTAAGGAAGGTATGGGAGCAGAATTTTTTTATATGTAGATGAAGTTTGAGGGAGGGTGGTAGTGGTACACTTCCAACAGAACAGACAGCGTTACAGGGTCATAAAATACAGTGAGTCCCCTACATACTAGCCTTCAAGTTATGAACTTTCCAAGATACGGTCATGATGCCAGCCCCTGTATGCCAGCTGTTGTACTGTTCTGTGTTACTGTACTTTTCAAGGTTTGTACTGTAAGATTAAAAAATGTTTTCTTTGTCTTTGTGTTTGTTTTTTATGTATTATTTGTGTGAAAAAGTTTTAAAAATCTGTTACAGTACAGTACTATATAGCCGATTGTGTTCGTTGGGAACCTAGGCTACCTTTGCTGGACTTACAAACATTGGACTTAAGGAACGCACTCTCAAAACAAAACTCGTTCATATGTGGGGGACTTGCTGTACTTTGACTTTTCCTTACTTATCTGCCAGTTGGGCTGGAGAGTAAATCACGTTAAAAATTAGGAATTTGGTAATGAAAATAAAAGACAGTTGAGTTGTCAGTTCCTGGGAAGTTAGAAACTGTCTGACACATAGGCTACTGGATCCAGTCTGGGGGTATGCCTCCTGGGCAGACATGAGAGGTGCCTTAAGTATCTTTGCTTGTTACATTGCTGAGCACATTATCGCTAATAATGCATTATCCTAATTTTCATGATGACCTGACCAGGTACGTATTGTGATTCCCAGTGTATCATGGAGAAGCTCAGTGAGTGGCCTGCGTTTAACATGCCTGACTCAGAGAGTTTGAGCCTTTTTTCTACATTTAGATACGTTCATGATTCTTTTGTAAATAACTGCCACTTAATCCAAACTGCTCTGACTCTTTAATAACTTCTACTTGTCCTATCTTTCTGGTATAAAGCAACCTCTGTGTAGATTAATCATTATGCAAGTTCTCTTGCCAAGATTTATGAAACCATTTAAAACAAACAAAACACACTTCATGAGGTAGCGTATTTCTGCTGCAGTATTTGCTGCTTTCAAAGCTTTCAACCCTTAGCGTTGAAATTAAACCATTTATAGCTTGATCCTGCAATTGGACATCTTCCTGGGAGTTGAAAGGAAGATAGCAACCACTTAATCCTGCTGTGTAATAATTCAATTCTCTGCTTCCTCTGTTTCAAGAAGGAGCTTCACAATGGAATATATGTATATATGTAGATATATATGTAGATACAGATATAGATTTACCGGGTGCCAAGAAAACGTATATAGATTTTTAGAGATGTTATGTATGTATTACTTTAGTTCACTGTAATCTGAAGTGTCGGACACTGATGGAAAGGACTTTGAGCACTTGTTGCAATTTCAGAAGTCAGACATGATTTGTATTCATCTTTTGCTATCGGTATATATTGAACATTATAATTTTAATAAAATTATTCTTTTCTTAAAATGTGTACACATTTTTTGGCACCCTGTATATACACGTTAAGAGTCAACTCACGATGGCTAATATGTTTTTAAAAATGAACTGTCTACATGGGAATGTTCTACTTATTATTTTGTGTTACAGTATGTGATGTTTCTTTTGTTTGGATTGCAGGTTGTCTACTATGAATTAGGGATTATTGTGTGCGCTCTCCTTGGAGTGCTCTTTATTATTCTGATGCCTCTGGTGGGGTATTTCTTTTGTATGTGTCGTTGCTGTAACAAATGTGGTGGAGAACTGCACCAGCGACAGAAGGAAAGTGGACCCTTCCTGAGGAAATGCTTTGCAATCTCCCTCTTGGTGATTTGTGTAATTATAAGGCAAGTAGAATCTTGGACAACAGCTGATTGTGTTTTAAAGGGTGATGAGGGATGCCTCATGTCTTAACAGTTAAACCCAGGAGTTTAAACCTAAACAAAATAACAGCAACAATAACACCCCACAAAACAGGAAAGGGAGAATACAAGTGCTTGTCGAGGGTGATTTAAAAAGATGCCACTATCATCAGACATTATTACCATTGTAGTGAAGCTGCCCTGACTTCACGACAAGCCAACCCTTTGGCATTTTTATTCTTGAAGATATCCTTCCATATCTTGGACTGCAGAAAGCAGTTACCTCCCAGGACAGCAGCCTTCCCCTTTTTAATAGCTGTTTAGAGACAGGCAGTGTGCAGAAAGGCAGAGCCTGTATTTGCTAGTTGTTTTGCTAGTTGAGTTCAAAGGAATCTTGATGGGTGGGTACAGTCCCTGAATTTGGAAAATTGAAAATGTTGTAGAATGCAATTAACTTTCTAATAATAAACCCAGTGTAGTTATAATTGCTGCTAATCTGTTACCCTCTCTTGAAGTCTGGAACGTACTTCATAATTTAGTATATTTCTGCTGCAGCGCGTACTACTTTCAAAAGTTTTCCAATTTACTGACAAATCAGGAATCATTGCTTTTAAGGTGATGATATTTTTCTGAGTCCAAACTGAATTCCTCAACTGAGGAATGCACATTATGACACTGGTTCTCCTGTGGTGATACTCGGTTCATGTTCCACATGTCCTCATTCGTTTTGCCAGTGTTTCACACAGCCACAGAAATGAAGTGCTTACTGCATGAAGGCTTGTAGGCCTCATGGAGATACAGGGCCCCATCGGCGTTCACCTTGTCTCTCCACACACCACATTTTCTTGGAAGCCAGAAGAGTCTTTCAACTTAAGTCAGTGATATTCAGGAATTTGCAGGAAACAGTAAGGCCTGTAAGTTGAAGTTTTAGTTACAAACCCAAGAAGAAAAACTTTTACAAACCCAAGAAGAAAAACCTTTAAATGTGGCCGTCAGCAGGGTTCTGGCAAGGTATGTGACTTGGAGTGACTTTTCAGCTCTGGACATGTTTATTCAAAACAGTCACCAGGAAAGATGAAGTGAAAAAAGCAGTTGCCGACCGTGTGCAGAGCACAGTAACTGATAAAAAACAGAATAGGAGGGAGACACAAGCACTGGGTCATATTTGCATAGAGCAGATGTGAAAGTGTTGACAACAGTGGTTGCCTCTGGAAAGGAAACTGAGATCATGGAGGGAAAGGAAGGGAATTCACTTCTTGCTGTAATTGGGCTTTTTGTCTCTTTTGAATCATGTATCAGGCTCGGGTAATACCTATTGAATTAATTAATCTAAAACTAGAAAGTTAATTGCATTCTACAGTTCTCAAATTTCCACATTCAGGGACTTGTACCCATTCATCAACGTACTGAATTAATGAAACTTGAGCAGCAATAAAAAAAATAATCTCCACAATAGACAAAAGCTAATGCATTGCCACTTGTTCCAGGGCAGTGATTATTTAGACAAAGGCAAACTTTTGCTAAAAATAGTGGAGCAGTAGACCTTAACAATATAAATATGAAAATGAGAACCAGATGGCTGTTAGCTAACTTCCTGCGATCTTGGTAGACCAGGGAGTGCCTCCTGTTTTCTCTGTGAGATTGGGTTGTGGACATGTCTCTCTCAATTCCTCTCTCAATCCCTCTCTCTCTCTTTCCACTTCTATCTCTTCTGTCTCTCCCATCTCTCTTTTTTACTGTCTCTATCTCCCTCTGTGTCTCTGAAAATAATTTGAATTTGACTCTTTCTTCCCATTGGATTCTGAAAGGTAGATTAGGATCAGGTTAGTGGTAATTCCAGATGTCCCTGTCTCTTTCTGCTTTGTGTTTGATGTACTCTCAGGAATGCACGGACCCCCGCAGCTTAGGGGTGGTTACCTTCTCCTTAGCTACCAGAAGAATATCAGTTACAGCTCAAAGGCCTGTTAGACCTGACAGGGATCCCTGTGCATTTCCGGTAAGCCTGAGACATGCTTCATGTATCCATCCAGAGACTTGGACAGTCCTTTTCCTCGCTTTCCATATAGCCTGGAAATCAAAGATGAGGCTTAGATGGAAAAGTGTCACCTGAAAATATTGCTCATAAGGCTTATTGTAAGCAATGTTTTCTCACCTAACAAGTTCATAGTTTTTACCTGATGTAAATACAAATATTATAACCTTGGAACAACTCCTTACTGATTATAGTTATTCATTTATTCAATAAATGTTTACATGTTTAATAATGGGCTTTCCATTCTGGAGGATAAAGCATGTATTTTATATTGAGTTTCTTTTTAAAAATCAGACTCATTTGCATTGCATATAACTATGTGCTGTGTATGTTATAGCTCACTCTGAACTGATTGAATTATTTGCATTATTTTTAAAATAACAAAATATAAACCAAAAAGCAACAAAGTCAAAAATAAACTTGGCTTCCATTTATGTATAAAGTGAATGCTATCATATTTTAATTCTTGAGCATTCACACCTGTCAAACCAATTTAGAAAAGACTTTTCCTCTAAATATATTTTATTTAGAAAAGTCTTTTTAAAAAATACATTCTGTGATTCTTTAGCTTTCTATACATTCAGTTACATTTTGTTTCCCTCTCAAGTAAAACATTAATTTAAAAGTCATAATTTTAGATTTGAACATAATTAAACCAAAGTTAATCAACTGTTTGAGGTTCAGTGACAAAATGAAAACTAGTTTGATTTCACATAGCACATTGAATTTATATATAACTTATATATAAGCCTAAATGAAAGTAGTATATGAATTTTTTTGTGTGTGTGCCTACCCTATCTTAAATTCAATCAAGACATTTAAACTTCTTTGCCTTGAGCTTTTTGGTTTACTGCAGTTATTTTGATGTCTTTCTTTTGAAATTCCTATTGGTTTGCAAGTATCTTAAAACGTCATGAGTTAAATAAGAATTATATATTGTTTACAAGTAATCAAAGCTAGCCGGGAAGATTAAAGACCTGGGAAAGTAAAGATTTTTGTATTATAATTAGATAGATGGGAGAAGAAAGTATGTCAGCAAAATCAGATTTAGATAAAAATAAGAGGGGAAAGAATGTCAACACAATTAGAAGGCAGAAAGAGAAAGAACGATGTTGGTAGAGTTCTCTGTGGTTTAATGCAGGGCTTCTAGCTTACATTGACCTCAACAGAGATTGGATATTACTGAGAAATAGTCTTTGAATATGATTTAAAAGAAATTCTTTCAGAAAGCCAGAGCAGTCCGGTTGCCTTTTATTAGGCTCGATTTCATTTTGTGGCTCTAAATGTAACAATTATATGGTGTTGGTTTTAAAATTAGTCTTGAATACCCTATTTTGCATCCATCTTTTTTTATTTAAAAGCTTTTTATTTTTTGTGTGGGAGGCATAGGTGTTAAGAAGAAAGATTCCCTAGCATATGTGGAATACATGCGGTTATATTCTTTGTTTGAGCTTTTCCAGGAGCAGCTGCGGAATGTTAGAATTCCATAGACGTGACATGTTTATGTAGTTGGTTTCACCATCAACAGAAGACTGAATTTCCAACCTCTTACTGTAGACTGATTAAGCAGATGTGTCTTACTCCAGAAAAAACCAAGTTTCGTCTCTTTTCACTTATCATCACTGCATTTTTCAAAATTTCAAAAGGATTATGGAAAAAAAAGAAAAACCATACCTTGACTTCTTTTGTTTCTGAATATGCTATGTCTGCTTTGCTAACAGTTCTTGTGATAAATGGAATCCCAGTCATTTTCAGAAAGCTGGCGATGTGGTTGTCAGTTCCTGATCTGGAGAATACACGGTTGTAGGAAAAAAATTGAGCTAAATATAGCATGCCTGAAAGTTAATGGGAATGAGGTCTAGTAATTTTAAATTAAAATTTTTAAATTATCTTTAAAAAATAAAGACTAGTTATGGGCTGAAAGCATCTATTTGACTTTCATTGGCTAGTTTCATGAAGTCAGTAAAAATTGGTAAGGAAAATAATGCTACGTGTTTTAAAGGATTAGCTTTACTCTTTGAAAACTAAGTATCTACTTATAAGTGTATATGTGGGAAAATTGACTTTTCTACAATAAAATAATTATAGAAGATGTAAAGTTAATATGCCATAAAAATAAAGATTCCTGTCTTCTACTAGAAATTTTAAGAAACTTTGCTGTGATGTTTAAAATAATTGCAAACCAGTAGGGTCTTCAAAAGAAAAGCATCAAAGTAGCTATAGTAAATTTAAAAAACACGTTTTTGATAACTTAAAGACATTTATGTCAAATGTCAGAGAATACTATTCATTGAAATTGTATTTCCTTTTTATGTTAGGTAAATTTCTCTCATTATCCTCAGATCCTAATAGTTGAGTGGTTGTAAAAACAAAAACATTAATTATTTTATTTATTTATTTTTTGAGTCATGGTCTCACTCTGTTGCCCAGGTTGGAGTGCAGTGGCATGCTCACGGCCACCACAACCTCGACCTGCTGGGCTCAGATGATCCTTCCACCTCATCCTTCCAAGTAGCTGGGACTGTAGGTATACACCATCCTTCCAAGTAACTGGGACTATAGGTATGCCTAGCTAATTTTTTTATTTATTGTCGAGACAAGGTCTCGCCAAGCTGCTCAGGCTAGTCTTGAACCCCTGGAATCAGGCAATCCTCTCACATCAGCCTCCCAAAGTGCTGGGATTGCAGGCATGAGCTACTGCTCCCAGCCAATTATTTTATTATTATTATTTGCTTCAAAATGCATCAAGCAATAGGAAGTGTCTAAATCAACAATAACAAAAAGCATAATTTCATTGTTCTCTATTTGTATGTACATATATAAAGAACTTAAATTAGAGATTGTAAATGGAGACCATCAATTGGTCTACATAATATTAAGGTTTTTTTAAAAAATTAGTTGTTAATATTTAGAAATTGGAATATTTCACATAAGAATCCAGATTTCTAGATTGGATATTGGAAAGATCTGACAATACTGGTCTGCCATCATGATGACACGTGGTGCCATCATTTGTTATGGTGGCATTTTTGAGACCTGCAGAGCAGCTGTCTCCCCCCCAACCTTTGATCTCCCAGTTTCATTGGCCCCATGCCACTCGCTTTCTTCTTCACTCTTGCTGCCAGCTCATGTAGGCACTTGAACTTGTCATCTTTAATTTAAATATAAAGCTTATGCTGTGTACAGACTGAAAATTAGCTTTGAAAATCCCTGAAATCTATTCCATAATTCCATATAGTACAGTTTAAAAAAAAAATCAATACTTTAATTTTAAATGGATCCATTATTGATGAGCTGAAATGGGCAACCTGGTGAGACCTGATCTCTACAATAAATAAAAAATTAGCCAGGCGTGGTAGCATGCACCTGTAGTTCTGGCTATTTAGAAGGCTGAGGTTGAAGGGTCGCCAGAGCCTGGCAGGTCAACACTGGGGTGGCTGTGAGCATGCCATTGCACTCCAGCCTGGGTGGCAGAGTAAGACTCCAACTCAAAACAATAGTAATAATAATAAGATTACCTTCAGAATTAACACAAATTTACTATGGGTGTGGTGGCTGATACCTATAATCCCAGCACTCTGGTAGCCTGGGGTGAGATGATTTTTTATGCCTAGGGAGTTTGAGACCAGCCTAGGCAACAGAGCACGACCTCATCTTCACAAAAAAAAAAAAAAAAAAAATTTTAATTGACTGGATGTAGTGATGTGTGTCTGTGGTCCCAGCAACGTGGGAGGATGGCACAGGATGATTGCTTGAGCCCAGAATCATGCCACTGCACTCTAGCCTGGATGGACAGAGTGAGACCCTGATTCAAAAAAAAAGGAAAAATAAAAAATAAAGAAGAAAAATGAACTAAAACTTAAAAGTCTTAGAGAAAGTGTGGACATCCAGTAGCCCCTTTTTTACAGTTTGAGAAACACCTAATCGAAGTGAGATTGGATATAATTTACCTATTTACATCTAAAGATCTAAACTGATCTGCAGTTTGGAGATACCAACCACAGCTCACCTAAGGAAAGGGACTTTCTCAAGCTTGCACAGTGAGTGTGTGGTAATAGATTTACCAGACCCAAATCTTGTGTTCCTAGTCTCGTGCTTATTCCATTGCAGTTTGTTAACCCTAAGAAATATTGCTCAACGTTGTGTTATATCGTTTTTGGGATCAGCTTGCAAAACCTAATGGACCTTTGTAATACTGCTATGGGAACATATTTTGAGACCAACAGTGACCTAAATACTTTTTGGAATGTGTCCATACCATAAGTGAGGTGAGTGACGGTCCCCATTCACCCAGGATTGAAAAGTTTCCTGGGGACATGGGATTTTCGGTGCTAAAAATAGATGCTTATTCATTTTACCTGTAAATAGATAATGCACACATAAAGCCCCAAGACATTGCTTTTGCTCAAGAGGTAGTGTATTGATTTTCTGCATCTGATCTTTTTTTTCTCTCTCACACGCTTTCTTATTATTTGAAAATGCTGTTCTAAAAACATAATCTATACCTTTCTCTGGATGGTTACAAACTAACACTTTTGTTACTTGCTTCTGAGGTAAAATAGTTATGTAATTTCTTGCTGACATCTAGTGGTCAAATCCAACAAGACCTTGGAATGAGCACTTTTAATGTTTTAATGTGGAAAAAAAACCTTTGTTTTGCCACATAAACAAATCAAATGGTTAAATTAATTTAAGTCAGAGGATTGTTAGTAACTAGCCAACATTAAGAGCTGTTAAAATTATTACATGTATACATTTCAGATGGCTTGAACAAAATGTTTATTTTTTCACATAGAGTAGCCTTTTGTGCAAGATGCCTTTCATATGGTGTATTTTTATTTTTTGGAGTAGAGTCTCATCCGTTGCTCAGGCTGGGGTTCAGTGACGTGATCACAGCTCACTGCTGACTTTACCTCCTGGGCTCATGCGATCCTTCCACCTCAGCCTCCTGAGTAGCTGGGACTACAGGCATGCACCAGCATGCCTTGCTAATTTTTTGATTTTCTGTAGAGAAGCGGTCTCACTGAATTATCTAGACTGATCTTGAACTCCTGGGCTCAAGCTGTCCTCCTGCTTTGGACTCCCAAAGTGCTAGGATGACAGGCGTGAGCCATGGTGCCCAGCCTCATATAGCATTATTGAAACCTTTTATGGAAGTATACTTTACATGGAGAAAGTGTCCTTTTTGTAAATACATGTGCATGAATTTCCATGAAGCAGATACACCTGTAACAGGGTACTCTGCACTAGCCATCCCTCACTCGAGAGTAACTACTGACTTATAGCTTCATCATTTTGCTTGTTTTTGTACTTACTAAAAAAGGAAATAATACAGTGGGTACTGTGTTGTATGTGGCTTCCCATATAGCACTTTGATGCTAAAGTAGCTCTTGTTTTTTTTCAACCTGTACAATACGGAATCTAATAGGCAATTAGAGAAACCACAACCATTACAAGGCCCAGTGTCACTCTTACCATCTCAGTGTTTTTTCCTGTAGTCTTCTTTTACCAGGGGAACAGGAGTATGCTGTGTGTGTGTGTGTGTGTGTGTGTGTGTGTGTGTGTGTATTTCTAGTGCAAAGGAGGGCATGCACACACATTTACATCTGGACAGGAATGGAACTGGATCATGCAGGTTGCCTTATGCCTTTTTTAGCTTCTATTGTTCCACTTGTCAGAGTCGTTTTGAGCAGAATACTCAAACTGGAATGGAGATTTGAAAGGACTCCTATTTTGTGACGCCCATGTGGGTAGCAGTTTGACGGTGGAATTGTAGCGGAAAGGTCATAGCAGGAGAGGGCAGGGGCAGAGGAAAGCCCTTCCAGTTCCTGCTGTGCTCCCCAGAGCTGGCGAGACGACCCCGGGCCACGTGGCAAACGATCTCTTCTCCTTTCTTTTTCCTGTAGCGTTGGCATCTTCTATGGTTTTGTGGCAAACCACCAGGTGAGGACCCGGGTCAAAAGGTCTCGGAAACTGGCAGACAGCAATTTGAAAGACTTGCGAGCACTCCTGAATGAAACTCCAGAGGTAAAAGCCACAATCTGTATATTCCTTGGTGCTTTGTATGTTTGGCTTTTTGGAGCCCCTGTGTGGATTTGGAATCTCATTCGAACCTTCTAGAAACCCAGTGGATCAATGTAACTTGGCGTTATCTTTTGATGTTGTAGATGAAGAACTAAAGGCCCAGC
Organism: Cephalopachus bancanus; assembly: GCA_027257055.1. NCBI lineage: Eukaryota > Metazoa > Chordata > Mammalia > Primates > Tarsiidae > Cephalopachus > Cephalopachus bancanus. The sequence goes on from JAPVLO010000029.1 coordinate 24,862,784, forward strand.
AAGTGATTTTTTTCAAGAGTACAAATGCGTAATTTCAGCATTGGTATTTTTATTTTATTTAAGGTAAACCATGAAATTATAGAACGTATTATAAAGGTACTTAACAATTTTAAGGCTCTCATGATATTTTTTAAAAAGATGTCTTTGAGTGCCATTCTTCTTTCTTTTTTGGCCATATGATCGACTCCCCATCATTTGCCTAGCGTTGTGCTTATAATGAAATATTTCTGCTTTGTAACACCTGTTTGGTAATGTCCATACAGATATGTCAAATTCCTGGGGAAGAACACGCACACACACACACCTCTCTTGCACACACTCAAACACACGCATAAGCACTCACACTCGTGGACATACAAATCATCTTTGAAGAAGGGGAATGGGATGGCTGAAGGGCAGTGATGGGAGGGGAGGGCTCCTTTCTTCTATATTCCAGAAGCATGTTGATGTCCTACCTATTCAGAGCATTGTTTTAAAAAGCGCCTGGGCAGGAACCAGCCTAACTGTGTGATGCTTGTGGGTATCAACATGGCGGGGGAGCGTTCTCTTCCTGGATCCCCTACTAAGAATCCAGTGGGCCTCCTCACACAAGATGTGTCCTTCCAAATTTATTCTAAAAAATTAATGTTAACTGTTGTCAGAAATAGTTGGAAATAAGAAAGAAATGAATGTAGGCCTCTTATTTTTTAAATTTATAAAGAAAAAAGGTTTATTTGGCTCACAGTTCAATACTGGCATTTTTAACTATTAAGAATATAAAAATCCATTTTATCCATAGTTTTATAGTTTGTATGCAGATGGAAATCTTCCTTTTACACATCTGTAAATAAAAAATTTGTAGTATTTTTTACCTGTAATTCTAAAGAATCCAAAGAAAAACTTTTTTTCTAAAAAGTTGGCAAAATTAGACAGCAATTGTGACTGGTAAAGTTTGGGGTTGCTTTCATAATCTTATAAGAGTAGTAAATTGTTGGCCGGGCTCGATGGCTCAGCCTATTATCCCAGTATTTTGGGAAGCCAAGGAGAGTGGATTGCCTCAGCCTGCGGATTTGAGACCAGCCTGGGCAGCTCGGTGAGACCTCGTCTCTACAATAAATCAAAATTTAGTCAGGCGTGGTAGCATGCACCTGTAGTTCCAGCTACTTGGAAGGCTGAGGCAGAAGGATCGCCGGAGCCCAGCAGGTCGAGGCTGGGGTGGCCGTGAGTGTGACACTGCGCTCCAGTCTGGGTGACAAAGTGAGACTCCAACTCAAAAAAAAAAAAAAGAATAGTAAATTGTTATGACTTTGGGAAACTTACTTGTTTAAGATACACAAAGAACTTTAACAAGTCTATACAAAAAATTGGGCAGAGAATGCAAATAGGTAACCTACAGAAGAAATATAACTGACCCCAAGCAGATAGGATGTTCAACCTTACTCTAGTAATTGGAGAAACGAAAGTTTAAACAGCCATGCACATTTTCACAGAGGAGATTGTCAATCGTTATTTTAAAATGATAACTTCCAGTGTTGCACGGGGAGTAAGGAGATAGGTTTGCTAAGTCACAGGAGACAGGAGGGTAAGCAGCCCCTTCGGAGGCCAGTTGGGATTGGTCACTAAATAAAATGGATTTGGTGGATCACAAATGACTGAGGATTCTTGGTGGTTTATCCCATCTAGGGGTGAATCTGTTTCTTAATGCTTGGAGTCTTGGCTGTCCCTGTGACTTGCTTCTGACCAGGAGAACACAGTGGACATGACCTTGTGCTAGTTTTGAGCTTAGGTTTCCAGAGGCCTTGTGGCATCCACTTTTACCCTCTTGTGGGTCACCTTAGAGCCACCATGTGAAAACATCCCTGCTTGGAAGATGAGAGGCTACATCGAAGAAGAGACACTTGTTCCCAGCCAAACCAGCCCTGACAAGAAGATCCACATAGCTAATCCGCAGAATCATGAGAAATAATAAATCAAGTTTTAAACCAATAAGCTTTGGCATGCTATTAGGAAATCTGCGTGTCAGAAAATAGAAATGTCTCCAAGAACCCACTGATTCCTTAATTTTAAAATGTTCTGATTCAGGATAATGGTTGTATGCTAAGTCTTTTTGTTGTGGCGTTAGACCGTAGAAAAGGAGGTTTCATGTACTTTTTTTTTTTTTTCAGAAAATCAAATATATTCTGGCCCAGTATAACACCACTAAGGACCGAGCATTCTCAGATCTGAACAGTGAGTAAAATTTAAAGTTGCTTCCAATTTTTGTTTCATTATTTGTTTTAGCCAAAATGTGCTACATGGCCATCTTTCGTTAAACACAGTCTAAAAAAATGAAGTACGTGACAATAGGGGGAAAACAGAAATAATTCCCTGAGGTTGTGGACGACTTGCTGCTTGTTACTTGGTGATTAGGGTCCAGCATTTATTGAAAGTGTCTGTTTCACGAGCAGCGGAACTTTTTGTGTTTTCGTTTTACGTTTATTGGAAAGCTTTTGCATTCTTGTGGTCACAGATACTTGTTCTCCATTCTCTGTGTGTGAGAGAAGTTGTGTCCCTGCCAGGTACCCTGTTAGAGTCACAAGTGGCTCCTTAGGGAAACCAGTGACTTCAGAAGTAGATGGTGGAGAGGGCTCAACCCTGTACACCATGGGGAGCTCACACACTGCTTAGCTTAGATCTTCTCAATGGAAGGTGACATTCGGCACATCTGGGGACATCTGGAGACATTCCTGCTTGACACAGTGATGTGAGGGTGGAGGGGCGGGTAATGCTATCAGCATCTAGTGGATTGAAGCCCAGGTACTACTAAACAGTGCACAGGACAGTCCCCACCACAAAGGGCCCGTGCCATGGTCTAGTTGAAAAGATTAGGGACACAAGCAGTTACCTACAGCACAAGGGTACAAATACCATGTTCCTTAGTACAAATAAATACCGAGTCTGTGGGTCCATGGTGATTAATTTTTCCCTGGGGGACAGCCAGGGTGGGGACTTTGAAGAGAAAGTTCTACGTGAGAGTCGACACCCAGACAGAGTATAAGATGAAAATGGATTTCATGGTGGGAGACGTCAGCAGATGCCTACAATGAAGAAAATGAGGGGTAAGGGGGGAGAGGTGAACAGAATCTTCCCTCACTATCCCTATGCATCTTTGCATGCAGATATTAATTCGTTGCTAGGAGGTGGAATTCGTGAACAACTGAGACCCACCGTGATCCCTGTTCTTGATGAGATTAACACCATGGCAACAGGTAAGCGCTGTGGCAGAAAATGACCGGAGAACGTTGCATCCAGAGGTCTCTGGACTTCACCGGTTCATTTACTCTTTTCTTGCTTTCTCTGAGAGTTCGACAAGGAAGAGCCATGCTCTATGGCCATGCACATGGGCCAGGTCAAGACAGCAGTTTTGTTTTATTACTTCTTTACTTATTTTAGAAATGAGTTCTTAGTTTGTTGCCCGGGCACAATCGTAGCTCATGCAGCTTCGACCTCCTGTGAGCCTCCTACCTCAGCCTCCCAAGCAGTTAGGACTACAAGTGCACGCCACTGCTCCAGGTTAATTTTTCCATTTTTGTAGAGAACAGGATCTTGCTATGTTGCCCAGGCTGGTCTTGAACTCCTGACCTCAAGCAGTCCGCCTCAACCTTCCAAATTGCTGGGATTACAGGTGTGAGCCACTGGGCCTGGCAGATTTTTGTTTGTTTGTTTTTGTTTTTTAGCTTGTGCCACAGTTGTACTGATGGTTTTAAAGTCATGTGGGGTAAGGCGGCAGAATTTGGTAGGGGCTCACGACCTGTTTTTGTAAATAAGGTTTTCTTGGAACACAGCTACGTTCATCTGTTGAGGTATCGTCTATGCCTGCTTTTGTGTCATGAAGGCAGAGTTGAGTCGTTGTGACTGAGATGTTATAGACCACAGAACCCCCAATATTTACTATGTGGCCTATTATGGAAAAAACTTTTTGGCCTCTGATATAGGAGATAAGTAGCCCATAGAAATTTAGATCTTTTGAGGACTATGGATTACTTTTTCCTTGTCCCCCTTGAAAGATCCACTTTTAGAAACAAGGAATATATATATAGCCACAATGATAAATGGTATAAGTGGGCAGTTATGTGGATTTTAATGAATTGCATGTTCTACTGCAATGAAAAAAGACCTCTTGGTCTCATTCGGATGTTGAGAAAAATGTCTGTACTAGGTACTTGATGGAGAGGGCAATTTCACCTGTGGAAAACTTTTGTTGTTGTGCCAGTATGAGTTTTACTTTTACGAGCTAACATTCCTGAGAAAATAGACCATAAAAAAAGGAATTATATAGAAGTTGGAAAAGTATGCCCGTTCCTTTTGGCATTTTTTAGTTCAATAACTCAGACAAAAGTACAGAAACTGGAAGGCGGGCAGAACAGGTAAGGAGTGGTTAAGATTAGTCCTAACTAATTGAAAAGGCTTCTCTTGCCTTTCTTCTTGACCCTGCAAGGGGTCCAGCCATAGTCAAGGTTAGGCCCGATCCTTGAGACTTTTTTAACCTTAATTACCTCCCTAAAGGTCTTATTTTCAAAGACAGTCACATTGGGGGTTAGAGCTTTAGCATATGAGTTTGAGGGGTAGGGGCACACTTCGGTCTATACAACTGGGTAGCTGGGGGAGGGGCGGGTCTAATACTGAGACCCTTATCTGATGAAGCCTGTGCTACCTGGACTACCCTAGATGGGATTCAGTGCCTTTGGGCTGTTTGGGTGCAGGACACTGCTGCAGCACCCATGGGGAGGCAACACCTTTAGAGAGAGAGTTTAAGAATCTGGAGTTTGGGTGCTGGTGTGAGCACAGCATGACACCGGGCGTCCCTGCATCCTGGATCCTTTGTGCATCAGTGCGTTTGCAGTGTCAACCTTTCAAGATCCCAGTCCCCAAACGATGTCATAGTAAAGGCTGAACAAAAGTGTATGATGCCGTGTGGTTGGTGTGTACCTTTATTTTGTGCCCAGTGTTGCAACAGCTTTTAATAATTGAATTACAGTGCTTTTTAGGTAAAAGACAATTAAAACAATTTTTATTCTTGTCTTCAGTGCTTTCTGTGTTATTATTAAAGTTCTTTTTTTAAAAGCCAGCCATTTTAGCCTCTGGTGTTACCAGAACTTCATAAAGCGCGCTTATTAAACTACTTTAGTAAAGTATTTGCTAATAATGCTTTGCAGCCTTATGTGTTGAATAGATTTTGTAGAGAGCAGAAACATGGAAATTTTTTTGTGCAAATCATATTTCGGTTGCAGGTCGGGGCATATAAAAATATGCTATGGGCTGGCAACATGTTATTAATGATTAACTGAAATTGAAAATCTGAAACATTTTTCACTTCAGTGACATAATATATCACATAATATATGTGATCTTGGTAGGTTTGGAATGACTCCCAGAGTTACAAGCTAGTTAATACTTCATAGACATAAAATGCTTCGAAGCTTTTGGAAACATATTTATTACTTCTGAGCCATTCCTGAGACATGACAGAATACTACCCATAACCCAGAATGTCTATGGCTAGTACCTAAATACACACATATTTTCTAGGCCATCAATTTATTTTATCATCTGTCATTCTCTTTCTTTCTTTCTTTCTTTCTCTTCTTTCTTTTCTTTCTTCTCTCTCTCTTCTTTCTTCTTTCTTTCTCTCTCTCTCTCTCTCTTCTTTCTTTCTTTCTTTCTTTTTCTTTCTTTCGGTCAGTGTCTCACTCTGTCATCCAGACTGAGTGGTCATGGCTACTGCAGCCTCAACCTGCTGGACTCAACCTTCCAAGTAGCTGGTACCACAGGCATGTGCCACCACATATGGCTAATTTTTTTGATTTATTTTGGAGACAAGGTCTCACCAAGTTGACCAGCCTGCCCAGGCTGGTCTCGAACTCCTGGACTCAGTCTTGTTTTTTGCCTTAAAGTAACTTACTTTGAAGTCAAAGTGGAAAGGATTATGAGGGGTGAATAACAGAACATTAAAATGGGAGGTGTATTTTGGCGTGCTTTCTTGCATTCTGTTATGTGTTTCTGGTTGCAGCTGACTTCTTTGTTTTTAATTTGAGCCTCTACTATGACCTGGTTACTTAGGCTTGATAATGCTGACAGGTGGAAAGAGAGATGAGAAACTGATGCCTAGGATGCTCTTTGATATCCTTAATATTATTATAGTTCTGAATACTATTAAGCTATTATTATGCCAAAATTCAAGAGAAAATACTCTTTGTAGCAGATTTCAAAATTCTCTGTTCAGGTAAGGTAATAGAATTTGAGACCAAGGAGCATGAAGTCCAGTTCTGGAAGCTTTCCTGGGTCACTGTGTACATCCTTGAAGTTTGGTAGCTAATCAGACTTGGTTATCAGGGGTGATCCGATTTTCTTGAGTTCAGCCCCACAGACCTTTAGGATACAGCCGAAAAAAATCACAGACTCTTCTGGTCACCAGATGACCCAACCTACTCCATAACTTGCAGATGAGGAAACTGAGATATAAGAAATGAGAATTTGCCAAAGGTGCTATAGCAAGATAGAAGCAAAATTGGGGTGAGACCGCAGGCTCTTTTTGGCAAGATTCCGTGATGCAGAGGCTTTAACAAAGGCTGGGTGTGTGGGGGGGATTTAACACTCAAGTCTTATGTGGTGCCAGGGAAAGGTGGGGAAACCAGTTTTGTTTTGTTTTTTTTGAGTTGGAGTCTTACTCTATCGCTCAGACTGGAGTGCAGTGGCCGCTCCTGGCCACTGCAGCCTCGCCTGCTGGGCTCTGGCAATCCTTCCGCCTCAGCCTTCCAAGTAGCAGGAACTACAGGTGCGCGCTACCACGCCCGGCTAATTTTTTGATTTATTATAGAGAAGAGGTCTTGCCAAGTTGCCCAGGCGGGTCTCGAACCTGCAGGCTCAGGCAATGCGCTCACCTTGGCCTCCCAAAGTGCTGGGATTACAGGCTGAACCACTGAGCCAGGCCGGAAACCAGTTTTTAAGAGCATTCACACTTTCTTTGACACCCCCAATTGCAGCCTGGTGCTCCACCATCTGTTTTGTGAGCTGCAGAGCAAAGACCTGACCAGGAAGATTCATTTGCTTAGAAGCACAACAGTGCTCTCTAATGTAAATTTCACATCTTTTACTGCTGAAACTTTCAGCTGCCATGGAAACACATTGTACTCTATGGCCTTCCCAGTCTGTATATGGAGCTCCACCCCCTGGAGCAATCCGGAGAGCGAGTAGCTATTTGGGATTTCCTAGTGCAGCTGCTCCTCAACTTAGCATGGGTTTACGCTCCTGCTCCCGTAAACCCATTGTGGGTTGAAAATATTGAAAGCTGAACAAGCATTTAATACACTATAGAATATCAGTGGTTTGCCCTCTTGATCTAGGGCCTGGCCGGGAGCTGCAACTCACTACCACGGCCCAGCATCATAAGAGAGCATTGTACCCCATGTCTCCAGCCCAAGAAAAGATCAAAATTCAAGACTTTCAAGTACAGTTCCTACTGAATGCATGTTGCTTTCCACCATCGTAAAGTCCAAAAATCATAAGCCCTTACAAGTCGTGAACTGTCTGTATGAGAAGGTGTCAGACTGTGGGGCTCCCAAAATAAAACAGATAGACTCACTGCTTTTAAGGAGTTTCCATCTGATTGGTCTGATCTCCATGTTTTGTGATGAATGTGACGGTGGTTTCAGTAATTTAAGATGAAGGAACTGGCTCAGAGAGGTTCGGGCATCTGTTTCTAGTCACACGGTAAGTATTGAAGCCCAGATCTGTGTCTAGACCTGCCTAAAGCCAAAACCATTCTCATAATTGCTATGCCAGTTTTAATTTCAACTCTTATTATTTAGAGTTAAAATATGTCTGGGTGTAATCCTTTTTCATGTGAACGAAAACTTCTTGGGATTGACTTGTTTGGGCTGATCTCTTCAGGGTTGAGTGGTGACACCTTTGCCATTAATGCTACACCACGGTGTCCACCTCCTGTTCTCGGGTAAGTGCTTATCCCTCTGTTTCTGTTTGAGAGAGACTTTAAGGGGGGAGAGCTGAGCTGGTTGGAGTGGCTGGAAGGAAAACTTAGCAGGGCCCTCGCACTTCTCTCTCAGACTGCCCCCCGTGGCAGGCTTCTATGCCTGCTGTACAATCATTTACAGGTTCGTCTTTAGCCCGCTTTTGTACATGAAAAGGGACTTGGTACTTCTGCTCTGAAGTGGGCTATTGTTCCTACAGCCATCAAAGAGACCAAAGAGGCCCTGGAGAACATGAATGTCAGTTTGCACAGCCTGAGCAGTAAAAGTGCACAGCTTAGCAGCAGCCTGAGGAACAAGAAACAGACAATGCAGCAGTCACTCAGTGACCCTGTGTGCATGGTGCAGCCAACGCAAGAAACCTGCAACAGCATCAGAATGTCTCTAAGACAGCTGGAGAGCAACCCCATGCTGGGTCAGGTGAGCAGCCCTGGGCTTCCTGTGTCCTGGGCAGCGTGCTGAAGACAACTGGGCAGGGCTAAGCATGCGTGGACCTATCCAGTGCACAGTGGCCTGGCTTGGAGAGCAGTAAGCTGGGGCATCTGTCCACCTTCCTGGGCCGGCCGATCACCTCATTGGAATGGGGGCAGTAGGAGTAAAGGGGACCCCTTCTTGGAAGTTTCTGCCGTTTGATGAAACATATCAGAACGAATTCAGCTTTAAAAAAGAAAAAAGGGAGCAGGATAAATTCGTGTATACCTTTAAGAATTGAAAAATATTTTAAATGATGTGTGCCTAGCCTATTAACGATATATGCTGAAATGGAAGACAATTCCTCAATTTCTCCAAATAAAAAAATTTTTTTTTTAGATTTTTTTTATTTTAAAGATGTGGGGTACAATTCAGGGTTAGGTAAACAGATGTTCATTATGCAAGTACCCTTGTTGGTGAGGTGTGCCCCCGCCTCCCCTGGGAGTTTCCCACTACTGCCAACCCCACCTCCCCTCTCTTGGCAGTTTCCCACTTCTGCCAATCCTTTTCTTATAGTATTATAATAATTGTTCAATGTCCGCTTATGAGTGAAAACATGCGATACTCAGTTTTTTGTTTCTGTGATAGATCACTCAGTATTATAGACTCTAAGTCCATCCAAGTTGCTGCAAAGTTCAGAATTTTGTCCTTTATGATTGCGTAATAGAAAATATATTTTTTTTTAATTTGGGGCAAGTTGAATATATGAAGTTCTAGGATGTAAGTAAATGATCATGTCTATTGATATTTAATTTATTAACTTAGTTACATATGCACCTTGCATTTTATATAAAATAATATTTTAATACAAATATTCTTTTTCTGACTCACATTTTATGAATTAATTTTTTTCAAATACTTTGCATGCAACATTTGTGTCTGCATAACTGTTAAGATCATTTTTGGAATCATTGAACAGTTTTTTAGAGCTTAGTAGCATTTAAGTTGTTTGAGATAGATCCTTTTTGAGGCCAACATTTTAATGTTCTTTTAAACATGGAAAAATGGCAAGATGAGTGCATGGAACCCTTGGTTACACCCTTTGGCCACATTCTCCAGATGTCAACATTTTTCTTGATTATGTCATTTTATCTGTTTATCTGTCTATTTGTATTACTATATATATATATATATATATATATATATATGCTTAAATAATATGCATTTTGCTCTTTTCTCAAAAGATAAGTTGGGGATAAGTTGCAGGCATCACGCCCCTTCACCGTTAAGTATTTCTTAACTTTATATAATCATTATACAGTGATCAAAATTAGAACATATAACATCAACCCAATACTACCGTCGAATCCAGTTTCCATTCAAATGTTCATCTTTCCAAAAATGCCCTTTGCAGCTATCTTCCCTTTTTCCAGTCCAGGGTCCAGGCCAGGATCACACATTGCTCTTTGTTGTCATGTCTCTTTCGTTCCCTTTAATCTGAAATAGTTTCTCAGTGTGTAGTTTTCTTTTATGACATTGGCTTTTTTTTTTTGACTGAGGGTCTCACTTTGTTTGTTGGCCAGGCTGGAATGTAGTGGCACAATCATGGCTCACTGCAACCTCGACCTGCTGGGCTCAGACAATCCCTCTGCCTCAGCCTCCTGAGTAGCTGGGAGTACAGGTGTGTCGTACCTGGCTAATTTTTTTTTTTTTTTTTAGAGACCAGGTCTCACTATGTTGCCTAGGCTGGTCTTGAGCTCCTGGGCTCAAGTGATCCTCCCACCTCAGTCTCCCAAATTGCTAGGATTATAAGTGTGAGCAACTTCACCCAGCCAACACTGACATTTTTGAATAAGCCATTTATTTTAGAATGCCCTTCAATTTAGTTTTGTCTGATGTTCTCTCATGGTTAGATTTAAATTACTCGTATTTGCCAGGGAAATTTTACAAAAGTGATATTTTATTCTTGGTAAAGCATGTCCAAGGTACGTGACATATTCCTTTGGTTGACATACTAGAGCACATGAAATCCATGTAAAATGCTGTAAATACAAAATTTAGCCCAGATTACGCACCCATATAACCACTGACTATGTTACTTTTAAAAGTGACTTTAAAAAGGTTTTAATCAGCAGGCTTCAGTACTTGAAATTGTGAGGTCATATATATTTCATCTGTGTTCAATGTCTTTACTTCATTTTAGCTGATTGCAGCAAGAGACCTCCAGACATCTAAAAATTAGTGCTTGTCCAGGCCATTCTGAGCTAAATTTATTTTCTCCAAACAATACTCTTGTTACACAGAAACTGAAATTAGACCCTATAATATAGACACTTTGGGACTTTGATATGTAACAACTTCCTTTTTTATGAGGAATCATTTTGGGGGTAACCACCTTGCCTGATATTTTGTTTTATAAATTTTCAGCTCCCATTTGTGGATACAGAACTTAACACGGTTAATAACATTCTTAGAACAAATTTGGATGGCTTGATCCAAAAGGTATGTTTTTTTGAAAAGATATAATAGCTTATTTTGTATTGTTTGGTAGACGAGTACATAAGAAAACAGGAAGCAGCAAAAAAAAACAGTGAAATTCTAAAGAGTTGCCCAGAATAGTGATAGCTGTTATCTTACAGTTAATTTTATTTGTCATCCCAATTCAAGAAATTTTTGTTAAGCACCTATTATGTGCAAAGCACCATGATATGATACTACAAGATAAAATTATGACCTCTGCTTTCCTGGAGCTCAGAATTTAGTGGGTGTAGTGCTGGACCCTATACTGATTCTGATACCCGCAAGTCAGCAACACTGGCTTTCTTATTGTTCCTTTCCACTTTTGCACATTTGCATGTGCTGTGCCCTCTGCCTAGCATTCTCTTCTTCCTCTCCCTCTTTTGCCCAGCTACTTTGTGTTTTAAGCTTCCTGTATCAGCTTCTTGACAGGTCTTTCCCCAGCATCTTGACTGGGTATAACTCTTCTTAATACTATTAGGGTAAACTGAGGCAAGGTAGGCTGGTGCCATGGGAATAACGCAAAGATTCGCAAAAGGAAAGTAAAAATTTATTCACGTTCAAGAGAAAATGGGACCAGTGCTAAGAGCTAGCATGGTCAAGAGAAGACAGAGTTTGTTTCCACTCCCACAGACAGAAGGAGGCCAACAGACAAGCGTGGCGTAGGGGTTTGGGCATAGGGTATATTTAGGGTTAAGGCTTTTTTGGGGAACTAGGGAACGGGTACAAATTTCCTAGCCGCTGCGTTCTTAGGCACTGATAATATTAATCAGGTGGCTTGTGATTGTTAGGGCAACAGTATCTTGTGACTTCAGGCATGGATCTGGTGGGCCAGCCTGACTTTGTATACCTGGAAAACAAATGCTCAGGAAGAAATAGCCAAGGGGTTACAAGCAATTATCAATCTTAAACAGTGGGTTCTGTGAGCTAAGGTTAAAGGACTATAAGCAAACTGCTGTTTGGAGCTGAACAAATGTGCAGTGGCTGTTCTCTATTCTTTTTTTAAAAATTTTATTGTAAAGATGTGGAATACAATTCACAATTCAGGGGGAGGAATACAAATGATCTTTGTACAGGTAAAGGAAAGTTTCTTCATTTTAACTGCATTAAACCACTTGAAAAAATTAAACTCAACTCTTTCAGATACATTCTTACAGAATTACAAATATTCTCTGTTAAGTTCCTCATAACTGCAATTATTTCTTTAACATCACTGTTCCCCCATTTGACCGTAAACCCCCAAATGGCAAGGACAACATTGGTCTGGCATATACCATGATTCCCCCAATAGCTTACCAATTGTTGCTATTTATTCAACCAGTAGATAATTAGTACAGAATAAATATTTCTTCATAGACTTTCATTTAGTAGAGTTCCTGGGCCTATAGGAAAAAGAGAGAATCAATTTATTCTTGACTCTATGTCTTTTAGCATTGGTGTAAGAAACCTCAAATATCTATACAATACTTGTCTGCATAGACTAGCAATGTAAGTGTCCCCCTAAGATGAGTCATTCGAAACTGTTGGTGTTTGCACTCTGGTGTCACGTCATACGTTAAATGAAGGAATTGAACCAGGAGATCTGTAAGAACCTTTTGAGCTGTGAAAACCCCTCTCCCCAAGGGGGTGACATTTGCAAGAGTAGAAGGGTTGCACACAGACAACCAACACAAGCACAAGTGGGCTGGGTAGCTAATCGCCACGGAGGAAACAGAAGCCGTGGACATTCTTTTTATGACATTTGAGGTAGCAAGGCTAAAATGGAAATGGACTGGCACCATAAATCTTATGAAAGTTGTATATTCCATAGTGCTTTCTAGCAGATAGCTGAATACACTGGCAGACAGTGAAGAAGCTCAAACTAGACTCCTTCCAGAGGAAGGACTGAACGTTTCATTGAATTCTTTGGAAATAATATTTCACTCTCATGTATTTAGCCCCAAAGCCAGATAGCATGGTCTTTGGTTTTTGTTTGTTTGTTATTTCAGCCTCACTACAATTTGTATCCTCTTTAAAGCTGTGATTTGGGACTTTTTTTTTTTCCTGTGAGACATCTCTCATTTTATTTTGTAACTGAGAAGTAAGATTCTATTTTTCGAAACTCACTTTCTCTCTGCACATGACGTGTTGTACAGATCAGACTTTCCTAACCTCAGCACTATGGACATATGCCGGATAGCTCTTTGTTATGGGAGCTCTCTGAAGCATTGCGGAATATTTAGTAGCAAGTCTGGCCTCTACCCACGTATTGCCAACAGCACGTCTCAATTAGATAACCAAAGTGTCTCCAGGCATCACCACCTATTTTCTGGGTGACAAAATTTCCTCTATTTGGGAACCACAGGTATAGATATATGTATCCATAATAATTTCTAGGACCTGTGTGGGTAAATACATTGATTTAAAATTATCTGGGCACTCTATATGACAAGCTTTTAACATGATCTTTGATTGATACAATTGAAAGAAAATGCTCTCTAAAGGAGATTTTTTAAAACACTCTTGATGACCATGTAATGATAATTTCAGCCTTAAGGTGAATGTTATATTTTTCTTCTACTTCTCTACTCTATACTAAGTTACAAAATAAGTATTAGTAAGCGGGTCTTCGGCTATGTATATCCATTTATTTTGAAATATTTTTTAGGGCTATCAATCCTTTAATGATATACCTGAGACGGTAAAAAGCCAAACTACCAACGTCATAGCAGGTGAGATTTTAAATCTGAGGTAACTTTATGTCTCTCTTTGTTAAGAACTGGATGATCACTAAAAGAAATGTATTGTTAAGATTTGTATTGTTATTTTCCTCTTTTAAAAAATAGTCCGTCACTAAAACTTTGAAAACTAAATGAAGATCAGAACTTTTCAGCTGTGTTACCTTTAGTCAGTGATGTCAATTTTAAAAGTAACAATCTTCTTATTTAACACTTACAGACATCACCCAGCCCTCAGCTGCTATATACCTGAGGGCCACACTGTGGCAACCAGACCCCGAAGTGTGTTCTCACAGATCCCACAGAAACATAGTTTGGAAGCTCACATTCTGATTGTCTTCACTGAGGGAAAGCCACAGATGATGATATTTTCTAAACAAACTAAAAACTGATTTTTAAAAAAAGCAATACTGTGTATAAAGATTTATTTTCTCTTTTAGGGAGATTTTCCTCTGTCCTCCGATGCTGATGTCATAGTGTTTTAGGCTTCTAAAGTTATTTACAATTTTTGTTGAATCATGGTTATGGTATGTGGAGTGAATGGAGAGAGAGAGAGAGAGAGAGACAGAGAGAGAGAATGTGGTGCAGACAGTTCTTTATGCAGAAATGGGGACAAACTTGGGTTATCTGCTTGGAGAAGAAATCTCTGAAGCTATGTAAAATTGTCTTCTATTTTTAAAATCATTTTAGTGCTTCTTTTTATCTGTCTGCAAAGTGGTTTTAAAATATTATATTAGAGGTGTTTGATTTTTTTCCTCTAACGGTGTTCTCTTAACTCATGAAGAGGTTGGGTAAAAAGTTTATCCTGCTACCTAGTGCTTTGGAAGTTTTGCAGGTTCCTTTTTGCTTAATATAAGATTCCACTTTAAAATATGAAGATATTAAGGACAGAGTGCACGCTGACCTGTGCTAACATCTGAAGGCTAATGCATGCTACTGTACATCTGACAGCCATCTGCTCACTAACCTCTGTGTTTAATTTTTTGGTTTCCCCTCTGTGGACCTCTTCTGTCTATACGCGCAGCCCTTCCTTGTGAATCTCCAAAGCAAAGCACAATGTGTGTGAGCGAGGCCAATGGCTCATGGTGTCATTTCCTGAACCCAAGCCAGCATTTTCCTAGGGCTGGGTGAGTGACACTCCATCAGCCTGGATAGCAGGTGTTTATTTTCATGCCCTTAGCTCCCATGTTTTGGTTGTTTGGTACCAGCCTGAGCACATTTTTTAGTGCTGACTGTGTGCCAGGCCCTGGCAGGCTTTGGGCTATGAGGTGCATAAGGCCAGGCGTGGACACACAAGCCCATTATCACACTCTGGTACCATGACCAGGTATGTGCAAGGGAGCTGAGGTGGGGAGAAGCTAGTGGAAAGGGGCTGGAAAAGGGGACATCCTTACTGAGGTTTGAAGAGGTTATTTGCTGAGAGGGGCACCAGTCACATACAGAGTCGCCAGTGTTAGCGAGGCATGAGGCTGTGTTGTGTTCGAGGGTGAGACAGGCTGAGAAATGGTCTCGGGCCCTAGGAACTAACTATTCTTAGGAGATAGGAAATCTGTGTATCAACCACATCTCTTAAAAATCCCAGAATTGAGGCTGGGCTTGGTGGCGCACATCTGTAATCCCAGCACTTTGGAAGACCAGGACAGGAAGATTGCTTGAGCCCAGGAGTTCAAGACAACCTGGGCAATATAATGGTACCCGTCTCTGCAAAAAAATTTTTAAAAATTAGCTAGGTGTGGTGGTGCAGACCAGTACTCCCAGCTACTTGGGAGGCTGAAGTAGAAGGATCACCTGAGCCCAGGAAGTTGAGGTTATGGTGAGCTGTGGTCATACCTCTGCACTTCAGCCTGGGCAACAGAGGGAGGCCTTAACTCGAAAAATAAAAATAAAGGAAAAAAAATCCAAGAGTTGAGTCATCTTGGCTGACTGTCCTTGGGTATTATCGCATACAAGCCATTTGCAGGAGACAACCACCGTGGAGGAACAGTCGTCTCCTTACAAGCCAGTTATTCATTTCTGTGGGTTTCATTCCTAGACTTCATGTCTGTGTGAAAAACACACAGTGAAAAAGTTTCCCACCATTTTTAGGGGACCATATTTTTAGCCAGTCTCCCATCTAGACCATCTACTGGAAGTACCCCATGGGTCCCAGGATCACATTGTGAGAACTGCTAATCTTGTCTCTGCCGCTGCAGAGAGGTTTATCTGTCTTTCAGGATCAGTGGACCCTTAACTGATTAGTATGTTTTTAGTATGCCCATGTCAAGAAACGCCGTGAATAAACCCCACTTCAGAGCTTGTATGAGCATTGGTCCAGGTGAAACCCTGCACCCAGGTGGTTTTGATTCCCTGTCAGGGTGGACGCTTTCCAGAAAACTCATGATTCTTTGAGCTTATCTCCTGTCTGAGAAATTAGGATGGCTATCAATAGAGCACTGTTTGGCCGCTGGGAATACTGCTGCTTCCTTGCACAGAGGAGATGTGTTTCTGCATACCCATCTTTAAAAAGTTCCCACTTTGTATGAGTAAAGTAAAATTTTAACAAAAATATCACCTGGGGTCTCTTGTTTTAAAAAAGTGACACTGGAAAATGACTGTGTTCTTGAGTGCTATTTCTTAGACGAAAGAGTTATTAATATTATTATTACTAAATTATTTTTCCAAAACCATGTAAACAGTGGCTTTAGAGTCAGATACATCCAGTTTTCATTTCTGTTACCAGTGCTTTCTAAAAGAGATCCATGAGCAAGTAATTTAGCCCCTGTGAGCCTTAGGGCCACTGTTAGTAAAATGAAAACAAGAATATCTACCTCTGCGGGATAAGTGAGTTAACACTTATAAAAGTGCCTGGTACACAGTCTGCATGTCATACATTTTAATCACCCAGTCTGTTTTCTGTACTGAAGTAGGAAGAAGAAAACGCTGACTTGACTTCAGCAACATCTCATTAAAGTCAGCACTCACAGCTTGCTGTCTTATTAAGTAATTGCTTTTTGATCGTCTTGACTGTATTCATGCTTGTTGTAGAATCTTATCACATTTTAAAACACATATGTAACATGAGAAAAACTAAAAGTGGTTCAAGCATTGCTGTTTGGTTCCAAAACAAAATTTCTGTCTCCTCCATGTTTGCGAATGCATAACTGAGGTACCTTGTTTTCAGGTGTCAAAAGCGTCTTGAATTCCATTGGTTCTGAGGTTGACAATGTAACCCAAAATATTCCTGTTCAGAATACGCTCTCAGATTTTGCTGTCTACCTTAATGTTACTGAAAGTTACATTCAACGCAATTTACCCAAATTGGAAGAGTATGATTCATACTGGTGAGTGCCTCTTTTGAGCTGGTAAGCTAGGAAAGTGAACTTTGGTATGGGATGGAATAAAAACCTGACATCATCACCAGGATAACCTTTTGAGAGCCACGACTTGATACACGTAAGCCCTATTTTATAAAAAGTTGAAGTGCTCACTTAGGCCAGGCAGCACATATGCTAAAATTGGAATCAAACAGAGAAGGTTAGTGTGACTCCTGTGTAAGAATGACATTCGAATTTGTGAACTGTTTCGTATTTTTTTTTTAAAGTTGAAAACTGGAAGTTTTTGAGCCAAATAATCAATAATTTACAATTTTGATGTCATTCGTGGCTTCTAGAATCTTAGTTATAATGATCAAACCTGACATTATGTCAGGATTTTTAATGCTTAAAGATAATGTCACAGGATTTTTAATGCTTAAAGATAATTAAGAAGAACCTTTGGGAAATAAACTTTTCACACTGGTTTATGGAGCAAATACATAGAGTTGTTCTTATTGAAAGATCACCCTCTTCTTAGCTGTGTCTTGAAACCAGTAAATGGCTTCTAGATCTTAGGTGAGTGGGTACACAGTGATTCTTTGGCCCACGAGAAAATGCAGGTGGTGGGGTTTGGCCCTGGAAGATGATGGTAAACATCCCAGCCAGAACCCTGAGTGGGGAAGGACCGGAGGACTTGAGAAATTTAGAGGATTATCTGCAATGTGAGGTGTACTTTCCTCTCTGAAGAACTCAGCCCCATGACCTGTCACTAAACTATTCATACTCCTCAAGCTCATGGGGAGCCCGGAGACTCATTCTTATTTGGGTCATTTCTTATACAAGACCACAAGATAATAATAATCCCAACAATTGCTGACGTTTAGGAGACTGCTTTAGAGTGCCCACCAAGCGATTTCTGCACATCTTATTTAGTACTCACAAAAATCCCCTGGGTTGTGTTCCGTTTATAACCCTGTTTTACAGACAAGGATATTTGGGCTGAAGGAAGTGGCGTGACTGACTTAAGACCAGCTAGACATGGCAGAGGTGGGTTTTGAAACCCCGTTTGGCTTTATTCTTAGTCATTGCCCTGTAAGCAACAAGCTTCAAGGGGTACCTGCCTCGTTTCCACTGTGGGGCTAGGTCAGGCCAGTGAGTCTCAGGACAGAAAGATTCAAGGAGCTTAGAATCCCATCAGAGATTCATAATGAGAAGGATTACTACAATTATCTACTTATCTCCCTTCTTTGCCCCTGCCTGGAGACCATAAGCTTATTTTAAACATAAATTGAACTAAGGAGATGATTCTTTCACTTAAAAGTTTTCTGAGGCCGGGCCCTGTGGCTTATTTAATTTTGTGTCCTCAGTATCTGGAACAAACCTCCACAGAATGGCTGCTGGTGCCCATTATTATAATTACTGAGATTGCTCTTAATTGAATGAAAAGCTTTAGTGGCGACTTTTGTCAAGAGGCACTAAACAAAAGTAAATTCTTTATGTTTTTAGTGTCTTCGGTGTTGGGAAGCATTACTCCCCTGGAGTGCCCCTCACTGCTGGGAAAGGTTTTTGTACATTCCGGGAATGCCAGTAAGACCTAATTGAGGATCTGTTATCCTAAAAGGTCTCACAGGACCATTAGGAAATTGAGATTTGCATTCTGCGAGCATTTGATTTAAGGTGCTCATAAAATGTCTAAATGTCCCATGCATCTGCCGCGTAGAATGTTTCTGATTCAATAAAGAACACGATGACCCCAAATATTCCTGCAACCATAAAATATTTTAGAGAAAGGCCAAGGAAGAGTGTCCATTATTTCCTTATCTGTAGTCTAATGACGATCTAGCCATATGCCATCATCATTATCATAGGCATTTAGAACACCAGAAGTCTTTAAAGAACTTAAAAGTCTCAAGGGCATTCTTATCAGCAGCCTTGGAGAAGCTCAGTAAGCCCTGCTTAAACCCCCCCCCCCCCGTGGTACCTTTGGAAGTCAAGGGAAAGGAAACAATATTCCCATGACCTTCAGGTGAGCACTTCAAAGCTGAGATAAAAATAAAAGTCTCTCAGTTGTTTCAATTGGAGGACTAGGAGTGGGAAGGGATCTTTTCACACAATGATATTGCCCTCCGAGGAATTAACAGAGAAGGCTGGCATTATTAGATAGCCAAGAATTACTCAACGACTTCAGCCTTAGTCCACCAACTTTAGTGTCATGGTATCACCTGTTTTATATATAATAACCCTATGCTTGCTTCACCAGGTGGCTGGGTGGCTTGGTCATCTGCTCTTTGCTGACCCTCATCACGATTTTTTATTGCCTGGGCTTACTGTGTGGTGTGTGTGGCTATGACAGGCACGCCACTCCGACCAGCAGAGGCTGCGTCTCAAACACTGGAGGTGTCTTCCTCATGGTGTGAGTGCTTATTCCTCTTTGTCACGGAGAAGCTGGAGTGGGGTGGGGGGCTGGTGGGGGTGGGTTGAGAGTGCAGTGGGGAAATCAGATGGCAAATCCGAACCTAGTGCTCTCTGGACCACATACTCCGGGTTCTAGCAAAGGAGGGATCTTGCTGTGATTGTACCTTCCTTGATTGGGTATTTTCATCAAACATAAAAAGTAAAAGAAAACTCTAAATCAATTGCATTTTGATAGTTGAGCTTAAACACACTATTTACATGAAGTAGGCTTCTTTTAAAAGCAGTTATCATGGAAATTATTTTCAAGTTTGCTCTCTTGATTTCTACTATTCCTTCTTTCCATTCATTCATTCATTTTCCAGATAGGAAGCTGACCTCTTAGCCAACACTGTTTCATATTGTCAGCAGTACTGCTAACTTGAAACTCTAGAAACTTAATTTAAAATGGAGGTTGCCAACCCGGCACCAGTGAGACTTAAACAGGATTAGGGATGAAAACAGGTTTGGTTCATTGTGAGATAGCAGGGAGAGGTGAGCCGGAGGCAGACTGGAGTCTGCTTCAGAGACATTTAACTCCAAGTTCATGGGTTTGAAAAACCTTTACTCCTGCAGGGTGTGAGAAAGCATAGCAGGCATGAACTGGGCACGACTGGAGCCAAAAAGGTAAGCTAGGATGCAGGAATCATGGCTTTAAGTGCTCCACAGGGAGGTAGCCATGTGGGTTCCAAGTGAATATTCTCTTTTTTGTTAGCTCCTTGGGAATCAGCAGTAGGGAGTGTGGTGGGGTTCAAGGGAGGCAGTAAACGTAGTCCTGGGGAGTGGAGACCCCAAACCTCAGCCACATACTCTCATTTATCCACTTAAGTGAGGCAGCACTGGGATGGGGTTTGGGAGAGGGCAATTGGGTGCTGGAGAGCAGGTGTTGCTTATTAACTTGCATTTCAAAACTTTGGGTCACTATGACAACTAACAGACTTCTTAGGAGCTGTGATTCTAAGTCATTTCCCTAAAATAATTAGGCTGTAGTATAGTACATGCCCTTACTAATATAAATGCAGGCACAAGAGCCTAAAAATAACTTTAAAGCTGATGACCTAGAGTCTGCCAGGACTGGACAAAGAGTCCTACACATGGAGAAGGCTGTTTGCTCACAGGCCGAAACTTAACTGCAAAGACCTTACAGTTAAACAGTTAAACCTTACGGTTGAATTACACTTAACTGCAAGGACCTGGGCAGGGAAGAAAAAAATGAAGAAATCACACCAGCAAGAAAAAAATGCCTTTTTGTTCAAATGTACGCAGATACAGATAGAAAGTCAGTTGAACCTCAACCACCCTGATACTTGGTTTTTTTTGGTCAGTGTTTTGGAGGCGAGTGTATATGTGTATACATATATATATATGCATTCGTTCTATCTTTTCAATTGCCTCAAAGGTGGAATAAGTTGCTCTGAAAAGGTACACTCTTCATCAAAATTCTATTCATGCTTTTTTCAAGGGATACAACCCCAAAATGTGATGTCTAGCTTCAAAGAAGAAAAAAAAAAGAAAAAATCATCAACAGATTGATGGAGACAAAAGGCTACTTCTGTTTAGATAGAATACTTCTGCAGACATGTAGAAACCTATGGTGTGCACACAACAGGATTTATCCCAGCAGGAGGAGAAAGGCTGGTCACTGTCCAGTGTCAGGTTCATTTCAGGGGACCTGCAGACTTAAGGTGGTTATGATCTCTCTATTGTTGAGACCAGCACTCACCACGGTGAGCTTTGCTATGCTTAGCAGAATTCTCCAGCCCTTGAGGCATCTGGTAAACCAGTGAATAACTGCGATGGGAGAAGACAAGTGCCATCAGTCTAACAAGGCTAGTTAGAAGAGTATAGTTTCTTCTTTAAAACGGTTTACTTGCTTGTAGAAACCAGAGAAAGAATATATAGTTCCTCTGCAATCACACCACCCGCTCTTTAAAAATGGCGATACTGGTCAGGTGCAGTGACTCAGCGCCTGTAATCCTAGCACTTTGGGAGGCAGAGGTGAGAGAATTTCCTGAGCCCAGAGGTTTGAGACCAGCCTGGGCAACTTGGCAAGAGTTCATCTCTACAATAAATTAAAAATTAGCTGGGCATGGTGGTATGCGTCTGTAGTTCTAGTTAAAGGCTGAGGTGGAAGGATCCCCTGAGTCCAGCAGGTCAAGACTGAGGTAGCAGTGATCGTGCCACTACACTCCAGCCTGGGCGACACAGTTAAGACTCCGACTCAAAAAAAAAAAAAAAAAATGGTGACACTGGCCAGTCAAGAGGTTGGTCTCTTTCAAAACCAAACAAGGATACCAGTGAAAGATCTAGAAGGAGGAAAGGCAGAGAACCCTGGATCTGCTATGATCCTGTATCTTCAGAAGTTCGCAGGAGCATTTTAGGGACTAATAGGAGGCAGAGTGATAAATGCATTATCTGTTGCATGGGGTGTAGGAGGTTTTCCCAGAGATGAGGGGATCAAAGAGAGGCAGCAAGAATCTCTTATGTTGAAGCCCATTATCAAACTTCCCATTGTAGCTCTTGAGAACAATGCCGGCCACGGTGGCTCAGCCTGTAATACCAGCACTTTCGGAGTCGGGAGGCAAGTGGATTGCCTGAGTCTGTGGGTTCGAGACCAGCCCGTGCAATTTGGCAATACCTCATCTCTACAATAAATAAAATTGGCTATTTGGAAGTCTGAGATGAAAGGATCGCTGAGCCCAGCAGGTGAACGCTGGGGTGGCCGTGAGTGTGCCACTGCATTCCAGCCTGGGCAATGGAGTGAGACTCCAACTCAAAAAAAAAAAAAAAGAAAGAAAGAAAAAGAAAAAAAAAATGCCAACAGCAGCCACAGATGTCATAAACTTTGTATGTCTACATATATGAGACAGTGTCTTGCTCTGTCACCCAGGCTGAAGTGCAGTGGCACAATCGTAGGTCATGCAGCCTTGAGCGATCCTCCTGCCTCAGCCTCTTGAGCAGCTGGAACTACAGATGTGTTAAAACTTTATGTAGATACAGGGTCTTACTCTGTTGCCCAGGCTGGTCTTGCACTCCTGGGCTCAAGCAGTTGTTCTATCTCGGCCACCCAATCCCCCTTCTTTAAAATTAGAAATAGAAAACCTCTCCAATCCCCCTTCTTTAAAATTAGAAACAGAAAACCTCTCCAACACTGCCTCTACCGGCTCGGTCTCCTCCCAGCACATCAGAGCTCTCAAAAGAATGATCTGGGCTTGCTGTCTCCATTCCTGTCTCCCTCCAGCTCCCCAGTCCACTCCAGTTTGGCTTCCTCCCCATCACTCCACTTGTCTGTAGTCTGTGAAGACAGCACGTTTGCAACAGTGGCCTAAGCCCTCCTGCAAATACTCCTTCTATCCCCTCTGGGGACATCACACCCCCAGGGTTTCTTTCCTGCTTCTCTGACTTCCTCTTGGTCTTGTGTGCTGGCTCTCCTTCCACCACTTGACTTTCAATGTTGAAGCCCCCTAGGCTGCTTCTGTCTCCAAGCCAGTCCCAGGGATGAATGATCGTTTCCAAGCTGCGACTCCCCCATGCGTGTCTGTAACCCAGATATCTGAGCTCCAAACACACTGACTTCTGCACAGCGTCTCCACTGTGATGTCTCAGTGCCCAAGACCGATATCTACCTTCTCTTTCTCTCCAGAGCCTCTGTGTTCTTGGTCCTGCTCCTGGAGCTTCTCCCCCATCTTGTCACCCCATCCTGCTGCATTGCCGCCTACTGTCATCCACTGCCTGTCTACACCATCCCTGCCTCATCAGGTTGCCACCCTGGGCTGTGATAACTGCCTCTGCGGCGGTGTTTCATCCACATCAGCCCTGCCCATCCATCCTTCACACTGTGCCACTAGTGTTCTTATTCAGAGAGAAATCGGGCTGTGCTTTCTGCCCCTCCTCAGGTGCCCCATCCCCTGTCCAGTGCACCCCTGCCTGCCCTGGAGTTTCCCCTACCCTGTTCCCCCAGCCCCTGTCCAGCGCGTCCCTGCCTGCCCTGCAGCAGGTTCACGCCGTTGTCCACCATCCCACTGGCTGCAGAGCTACGTTGGCCTCAGAACCACCCCCCATCCACTGTGTCCTTTGTGGAAAGTACAGAGTCCCAGCTCTGAATCGCTATTCTAGACAGCAAGTAAGCTAGGCATATGATGTAAGAGTTCTGGACTTAAGTGTCAGGGACTGAGAGGTCACGGCAATTACCACTTTGTCTCTTCACTCCTGGGTAGGCTGATCTCTTTAACCTGCAAAACATGGAAAACTCCAGATGTTTTACACATCGTGTGGGTAGACTTAGCAAGTACTCGTAGGTGATGTTGAATCATTCTGTAGAGCTACTCATTTTATTCATACTTTTTTCCAGGGGTGTTGGATTAAGTTTTCTCTTTTGCTGGATATTGATGATCATTGTGGTTCTTACTTTTGTTGTTGGTGTAAATATGGAGAAATTGGTCTGTGAACCTTACTCAAGCAGAGAGTTATTCCGGGTAAGTGTGACTTTCCACTTGGAGGACTTGATCAGAAACTTGGATTTCCTGCTGTCTTGGGGGTTGTTTTAAGAGCAGTGCACACACATGAGCAGTTTGACTCAAATTCAGTAAGTTAAGATTCTTTCTATTTTTAAGATCAAAAAAAAAAAAAAGGTAGTATTCCTATTATTATAAGTGAAGTCAGTGCCAGGAATTAAGACCTGCCCATCAATATGGATTGATAACATTTTGGGAGAATAAAACTCTTCTCAGCAGTAGTTTCTAAATGTGGCTGAGAACATCAGATGATGAATTCCCAGGTTCCTCCCACACACTCAAGAAGTTTCCCAGGTGACAAAGATTCCCACACAGATGGGCTCTAAATTTGAAGTGAAAGAGACTAGTAATGTCCATGCCTTGGGCAGAGGGCTGTCCCTAACAGATATTTGATGGGGTGACCAGGAATTTAATTCAAGCATCACTTTCGCCTCCAAGACCAACTCCCACAGACTGGGGGATGGGGGCTGGAGGCACTTGGCAGTTTTATCTTACTCGTTAATGTTTACTCGTAAAGCATTTTGGTTTAAGTCTAGTTTCTGATTTTGGCTTTTCAGTGTTTTTCTTCAGATTCTGATTTTTAAATATATTTCAATTTCCCTCCTTTATTGTATATGCACTTTTCTACCTCAAATCTATTATGAAATCAGGTGAATGACTACTAAGGTAACCAGCTGTTGTATTTTAGTTATTCAGTTGGTCAAGGGAGATTAAATCGAGAGCACCAATGAGTCAAATTATCTCTATTTGGTTTCTTGATAAAAGATAAGAAGACATCAAGTCAGGCGTCATTATCTCCTGTACAGTATTGAGTCATTGAAAGGTGATTCTTAAAAAGTAGAGGATATTTCAGAACCATTTCTATCTCTCAGGAACATACATGGTTGTGCACTAATTTTCCCATCATAAATATGTGTGGTGCAGAGGCAGAGAGTCTGTGAGTTTTAATTCATTTTGTCCAGAGAGAGAAATGGTGAAGAGTTGGGTCCTTTGTTTCATGGCTCATCTCAAGGTGATAGACACAGCTCTCCGTCCGCCCGGGCGTCCTCTCATCCTCCCCATGGAAGCCACTGTTTTTAGCATTCTTAGAATTTCTTTATGCATTTTTAAGCAAATATTAACCCTATGTGAGGCATTATTATATGCCTTGGTAATATCAGTCATCATTTACCAGAGATACTTCTTAGGCATTTAATGAATTGTTAGATATACTTTTAGGCATTGCATTAGCTATTCAGAATCAAATTGTCTATTCTACTTCTATATTTAATGTGTTTGTTTTATTAAAATGAAGAGTTCCCAGAAAACATAAACTCATTCATTCTGATTGATACTACCCAGTGGTCAATTGATTTATTTCAATCACTATTATTTCTAATTTTAAGTTAGAATCAATGAGAAAAATAATATAAAAAAATCTCAGAAATATATTTAACAGAATACTCATTATATGTATGTATGTTAGTGTAAAACTGTCTTTTTCTAAAAAAATTTTTTTTAATTTGTTCTAGGTTTTGGACACACCCTATTTACTAAATGACAATTGGGAATACTATCTCTCTGGCATGCTGTTTAATAAATCAAAAATTAGGCTCACTTTTGAACAAGTTTACAGGTATTAATATTTACATTATACATTTTTCTGTTTATAATATTTTTTTTTCCTGGGGGATGTGAATTTTGCTTTCAAGGTATTTTGAAATCCTAATAATAAGACTTTCCAGTTTCAGAGATAAGCTGTTCTTCACTCTTACAAAGAGACAGTAGAAATGAAACCAAAAAGACACGTGGAATGAAGATGTTTTGGGGTCCCTCTCTCCATTAATCCCTGGGACTTTCTGGTTAAGGTGACCTTTAGGTGCTGTAAAGGGACCCTGTGAGAACTCTTTTCAAGATCCACCTTACCCTAAATAAAAGCCGTCTAACGAGAGTTCGATGCCATATCCGGGATGAAGCTATCTTTATGGCAGGAGTATGCATTCATTGAGCCCCACTCTTCTCAGCTCAGTGGAGAAGGGATTTACCTATTTTAGAATTAGGATCCAGGTACAAAGAGGTGCGGCCATTCCACCCAGGGGCCAAGTTCACCCAGCACAGCCAAATTGTACTGACCTTCTGGATCTCTGTGGCTCCTCCCTATCACCATCCTCACCATGAGGATTTGTGTCCAGGCATGTATTTAGCAAGTAGAGCTCTACCCTGGTAAAGTGGGGGGGTGGGTGGTCTTGACAAGGGCTTGATGGAATAATTTAATAAAGCCCGTGATCTACTTTGCAATGCACCTCTTTCTAGCAAGTATCGTTTTGTGTTTTTTTTAAATGAGAATTTATTTCTTCCCAGGTTGTAAACTCACAGCAGTTTTGGAAATAGTACAAAGGAGACAGAAGGAAGGACATATTGATCAGTCCTCTTCCCCAAAAGTGGGACTGTTATGAAGCAGGGAAAGAAGTTGGGAGTAGTGGTTTATGGGGGGAATTGTGTAGCCACTGGAGACACGCAGACCCACTCTGTGTTCACAGATGAGACAAAGAGAAACAGTGAGCTTTTCTCTTCATCTTCAGCAGGGGACAGGTAGCTGCAACTACTTTTTTGGGTCATGATTTCTCTGTTTATCCCCATAGTGACTGCAAAAAAAATAAAGGCATTTATGCCTCTCTTCACCTGGAGAACAGCTTCAACATCAGTGAACATCTTAACATTAAAGACGTGAGTAATTAGAACCAGTCACAGAATCAACATATGCACTTCCTTGCCAAATCCAGTTGTCTTTCTTTCTAAAGTTGAGCTGGAATTCACAGTCGATAAAATTAACCATTTGAAAGTGACATTTAGTTCACTGTGCGGCCCTCAGCTCCATCTGGTTGTAAAATATCTTCTCCCCACCCAACCAGTTGTATTTTGCAGCTCGAGTTTTTCCTGAGGGTTGTCCAGGGCCCTCTAAAGGGGGCTCACTGCATACACTTCACATGGATGATGTCATTTCACTGAGAGTGGAAGTCCCAGTGTTTCCCCAGGGAGGCTGGCTCTCCTTCTTTCCGCCATATTCTAGAGCTGGACATGTGGCATGAGGAATTATGATTCACTCTGTCCTCATTTCTTAAAATCACGCTGTGGCCGCAGGACTTCAGGGTGGGCTCTGGTGAACTCAGCTAGAAAGAGGCAGAAGAAATGGAAGCAGATGGAGCAGAATAACCTCCCCTCTTTTGCCTGAGCCCACACTCTAATCTTGAGTCCTAAGACTCTGAGGAACGGGGCCGTGCCTCATGCTTTTAAGTTCAGCTATTCAGGAGGTTGAGGCAGGAGGATTGCTTGCACCCAGGAGTACATGGATATGGTGAGCTGTGATTGCACCTGTGACTAGCCACTGCACACCAGCCTGGGCAACATAGTGAGATCCTGACTCCAAAACAAAACAAAAACTCCAACAAAGGCCATTCCAGAGCGCACTGGCTGAAAGAGAGAGCAAGAGAGTTTCAGCTGCCCAGGCCTAAGGTGCTATTAGCCTAGACCATTCCAGTTTTCATACTTGAAGTCCTCTTCTGCCCTTCTCAACTACATAGGAAAGAATCTAGACGCTTTCTTTCTTTTGGGCTTCCAGAATGAGAGAGGATACCAAGGGAGGAGGTTAGTCCCAAGCCTTCCCACTGAGGCAAACCATAGAAGGCCCCTAGAGGTAGCATGAAGCTGTGATGGCTTGATGGTTTTCAAATGTGAAGAGGCATACTTGAATTTTGTATTGATTATCTTTCCTAAATTCTTCTTATGTGTACATGAATACTTGAATTTTGTATTGATTATCTTTCCTAAATTCTCCTTATGTGTACATGAAAAAATACAATTTTATAACCCAGCCCTAAATAGACACCCATCATGCCACGAGCCATCCTCTGGGGTCTATGGTGGGTAGCAGGAAAAGAGTGTGCTGCCCGGGACACTCAGGCACTCCACGCTACCAGTAACTCCTGACTGACTGTTAGGACAACCCTAAATCAATTTTATAACCCAGCCCTAAATAGACACCCATCATGCCACGAGCCATCCTCTGGGGTCTATGGTGGGTAGCAGGAAAAGAGTGTGCTGCCCGGGACACTCAGGCACTCCACGCTACCAGTAACTCCTGACTGACTGTTAGGACAACCCTAAATCAACAACCACGTTCCATAATGTGTGAAGACCCGAGTAACTAAACATGGTTCCCCAAATAATAACCTGCTTCCGGCTCTCATGCATGCTGGTCCCTTCCCTAGAATACCAGACTACCCTGTTTCTTTCAGCATCTCTGTTTGCGAAGGCCAGGGGCTCAGAAGCTACCCCCACTCCGTATGATCCTGCCCAGTCCCCTTCCTTGGGGGCCTCTCCCCAGCCCCAGGTATCCTGATGCGGTGCCCGCATCTCTCCATGTGCCTCTCTGACACAACCTCTTCCCTTGGAGGTCTTTGAGGGCGGAAACAGAATTTTATTTTGGCTTTGCGTCTTGCTTCCTCAAAGAGTACCTGTCATGGGACAAAAGGAAGAGCAGGGAGGTAGGGAAGGAGTGAAACGGAAAGAAAAGTACCAGGAAGAGATGCCAGTCAAGTGCATGCATTTTCCTGGGTGTTCTACTGCTCTTTTTTTTTTTTTTTTTGAGTTGGAGTCTCACTCTGTCACCCAGACTGGAGTGCAGTGGCCGCTCCCGGCCACCGCAACCTCGACCTGCTGGGCTCCGGCGATCCTTCCGCCTCAGCCTTCCGAGTAGCCGGAATTACAGGCATGCACTACCATGCCCGGCTGATTTTTTGATTTATTGTAGAGATGAGGTCTCGCTGCCCAGGCGGGTCTCGAACCCGCGGGCTCAGGCAATCCACTCACCTCAGCCTCCCAAAGGCGCGGGATTACAAGCTGAGCCACCGAGCCCGGCTCTACTGCTCTTTTAAAGCCTTAAGTGTGTGACATTCTTGGAGAATAATGGATCGATGTATAACTTCTTTTTTTGTACAGCGTACTAGAAACATTGACAGTGAGTTTGACAATATGAACATAAATGTTAATGTCGTGCTGCTGGTTGATGCAGGAAAAAGAAACCTTCAGGATTTCGCGGACTGTGGAATAGACAAAATAAATTATGCCACCTACTTGGCTCAGGTACGACTCGTGTTCAGGCTTGATCTTTCTGGGGGAAGTTAGTATTGGATAAGCGTATTTTTGGTTTGGGTTTTTTTTAATTAAGATAAGCTTCACATAACAAAAAGTTAATACAATGTCGCACAACCACCACCTCTGTCTAGTTCTGAAACATCTTTATTACCCTAAAGCAAATGCTGTACCCATTAGCAGTAGTCCCCCAACTCCCTCTTCCCCCAACACCCTGGCAACCAACAATCTGTGTTCTATCACTTATAGATTCACCTAGTCTGGATAGTTTTTAAAAACGGAATTATAGAATATATGACCTCTTGTGTCTGGCTCCTTTCACTTAGCATGTTCTTGTGGTTCAGCCAACACAGCATGTATAAGTATCTTATTCCTTGTTATGGTTGAATAATAATATTGAAAATACTATGACTTTAAATGTATAAATAAGAGTGCAGATGTTGTCACGCATGTAAGAATTTCTCAGCTTCCTTGGTTACTTTATGGGTATGGAACCCTGTTTAATCGGTTGCCTGTTCGATGTTGTTAAGGTTTAAAAGTCTCATATCCATAACATGTTTTTTCCACCTCTTTTGTAGACTGACAAATCTCCTGCAAACGTAAATCTTGTATCATTTGCAGATGATCTATCAGCCAAAGCAGACCAGATGGTGAGTTCAGACCATCCAACTAAATGCTGTAGAAGTCCTAGGTGTCAAATGTCAATGCCGTTCTAGGGAGGCTACAGAAAAGGCTCTGTACACCACAGGCAGTCCCTTGTTTATACTCCTCTCTTGTGCATGTTGGAGTTTCCCGTCTCTGGTCATTGCCTTGTGACCCAAACCTCTCTGAGCCGTGAATGTTGTGGGGTGGTTTTGGGTGACCACAGAGACTCCCATCCTCCGCTCTGAGTGTGAGCACCCTCCCTGCTTTCGTTCTGGATCTGCTTTTACCCCTGTCAATCCCTCCACCTCCAGACATGCATGTGCGTGTATGCAGGTGGTTTTTCCTGAAGTGTGGGTCATAGTACCTGAGGGTGTGGGAAGAGGATTCCATGGGGTACCTTTTATTGCCGATAGTAAGTGATGAGCTTCCCCTTCATCAGCTCTTCTACCGGCTGGGGACTACCTGGCCTTAGCTGGACCCTTTCCAGATGCATTTGTCACCATGGTGACAAATGACCTGGGCTCCAGAGAAAGACCCAGTTTTCAATTCTGACTCAGCCTATGATATGGGAGCTTGGGCAAGACATTTCTCCCCTCTCTGCCTTATCTGTAAAATGGGGGTAATAGTATTTACCTTACAGGATTACTACACATTAATGTATTAAACACTATTTAGGTATGAGTTAAGTAAAGATGTTTCAGTCGAGTATTGGTTTTCTCAGTTGTAAGATGGGGTGACTGACAGCGGCTGTGTAATGGTGAGGTGGAGAGAGAACACAGCCATTGGCACTCAACAAGGGCTCCTGAGTGTGGGTTATTGCTGAGAGATCAGGGTTCTATGATTTAAAGCCGGGTGTCTTGGCACTGTCCCTCCCACCAGTCCCCATGGCCACCCATATCCGTCATCGTACAAGGAGCTCTTCATGCTTATATCATGGCTGCCCAGGGCCCCTGTGGTTAGAGGATGCTTTGAGCGTAGAAGGACAATGTTGATACTTTATTTTCTTGTTAGCCCTCAGGATTTTTGAAGCAGTCGCTGAAAAAAGATGCAAACGAGATTAGAGGGATTCACCAGCAACAAGTCCTTCCTATGGAACAGTCACTGGTAACAATTTGTGTATTTTGCTGTGACCTGTGCTAACTCTCCTGCAGCCAGCTGGCTTTCTTTGAGCCTTACAACACATGCTCATCTCATAGGTCCAATCCGATTGGCCTCCACCTTGGAAATTGAGCTGTGCTTTTAAAGCAGACAAAGCTTAATCTGCACCACCCTCTTCTGCCTGTTTCCTTGCTTCTTTCCAGTTGAGTATGAGCAGTTAGATGCAGTCTGTGGCTGTCTCCTGCACCTCGCTCTGGTTTCTGTTGCTGTGAGCAGACCCTGCTCCTCTCTGCACTTAGCTGCAGTGCTGTGGACTTACTCTCACTCATTCTTCAGTTCTTCTCCTCTAAACTTTGTCTAGAATAGGTGATGGTGAGGATAAGTGCTTTTCTGTATGTACTTGCTTAGCTCCGTCGCCTGTCTCAATGGTCACACTGTTCTCTCTCCCCATCTATCCATATCATTCATTTGCTTGTCACCACCTGTGGCTTCTTCTTTTTGTTTTTTGTTTTGTTTTGTTTTGTTTTGTTTGAGTCAGGGTCTCTGTCACTGAGACTGAAGTGCAGTGGCACAATCACAGCTATCACAGCTCACTGCATCCTTGACTTCCTGTGCTCAGGCTATCCTTCTACCTCCTGAGTAGTTGGGACTACAGGCTGACACCCCCATGTCCGGCTAATTTTTTGATTTTTATGTGGAGATTAGATCACACTATGCTGCCAAGGCTAGCCTCGAACTCCTGGGCTCAAGTGATCCTCCCACCTCAGCCTCCCCCAAAGTATTAGGATTACAGGTGTGAGTCACCACACCCAGCCTATTTCTCACCACCCTCTGGCTTCTTTCTTCAACACAACAAAGACAGTTTGTAGCAAAGAAGGAATATGGGCTTTGGAGTCAGACACACCTGGTTTTAAGTTCTGCTTCTGCCTCTCCAAAGTATTGTAGCTTCTCAGTTTCTTCTTCTAAAAATGGTGGGAACGATTCCTGCTGTGCTCTTACCTGGTCTGTAGAGATGAAGTACCTGACCTCTGCAGAGCTCAGTACATACGAGGAATTATTATTGAGCCCGTGCGGGGGTCGTGCTTGCAGTTGTCATGGAAAGTACCATGGAAGCTGAGATTCAGCTTACTCCAGTTTAGAGAAGCATATAAATTGAATCAATTCCAACATCCAAACCTTCCAGAACTAGATTTTTTTTTTCTCTCCCGGCTTCCTAATTCATTTGATTAAATGTTAGTCTTTCTATTGAACTTTCTTAATTTGTTTCCTGTGCTTTTTACAATTTTCTGCTATACTTATTTATGCCTAAAACAACTTTGTTAACATTTTAAGCTGGCTTTGCATTAAAATGCTTTTTTTCAAGTAGACAGAACCCCTTGGCCTTTTCAGAACTAGGGCATCCAGTCCACAAACAGGCAAGTGACCCAGGGTCTAAAGCAGAGGTTGGCAAACTAGGGCACCTGGGAACTGTAGTCCACAGAGCCAAATTCAGCCTGTTGCCAGTTTTTGTAAATAAAGTCTTATTGGAACACAGTCATGCCCCTTTCAGACTATCTGTGGCTGCTTTTGGCTACAAGGGCAAAGTTTAATAGTTGGAACTATAGCATGTAAAACTTCAAAGTATCTACTAGCTGGCCTTTTACAGATGAAGTTTGCCATGCTCTGGTCTAAACCATTCAGGTTAACCACTCCTCTGGGCCAGGCTCTGTTTTAAATAATAACTTGCACTTTGAGCAAACCTAATTATGAGGGTTTTCTTGGACACCTTGCATGCAATGTGCTGCCTTTCGAGGCTTTAGACTATGTATCCTGATTTTTTTGTCACCAGAGTTACACATTAACAATGGGTAAAGGTGCGCATTGTTACCTATATCTGTTATTTTTTTCTAGAATGTGAGACCATTACAGTATAAAGGCAGATTTGGTGACTGTCTTGGGGGAGGGGAGGACACACGTTGTTCGATCCTGCAGCTTTGTGTATTAATTTTGAAAATGTTATCTATGTTTGTTCACCAGAGCACTTTATACCAAAGTGTCAAGGTACTTCAGCGCATAAGCAGTAAATTGAGGGTAAGGTTTTACTCTGTTTTTCTGTCATTGGGTTTTGTTGTAAAAATACCACACATAGAGTTCCAGAGATGTTGATTTGTGTAGGTACTTCAAAAACAAACAAGCAAAAAACACTGAGTTATCTACCCATCTAAAATACTACAATGGGTGTTCCCACCTTTCCTATAAGTATTTCTATAGGTGTAGACTTCATATTAGTAGGTTGTTAGACACATAAGTGCAAGCTGTGTTTGTGTGTGCAGGATGTAATCTTAGAGGGCACATTGATCACTTTTGCAGAGATAATGCTGCCTAACAGACAACCTCCAAATGTCAGTGCCTTTTCACCGCAAGCATTCATTTTCACTGCTGGGTTCACCACAGGCTTCTCCACATGCCTTGCCCTTTAGAGAATGAGCCTGAAGGAACAGCTCCTGGTTGGGCCCCTCATATCCTCTTAGTGGAGGACGGAAGTTCAGGGAATGAGTGGAATCACAGGCTGTCCCTTAAGCCACTGCTCAGAGCAGGCACACAGCCACCTCGACACCATTGCCTTGGCCAGAACAAGTCACATGGTCACACCCATCATCACCTGGGCAGGGGAGGAAAACTCCAAGCTCTGGGAAGCCACATCAGGGAGGGCATGAATAAATCCTGAACAGCAAAGGCAGTCTATCACAGGGACACTCCTGGGCCCCTTTCCCTTACTGGCAACGGAGCTCCAAGCCTGCATTGTATTCACCTTTGTATTCACCATGCCAGCAGGTGGAATTCAGAAAATATTTCTTTATTGAATGGAGTGGGCTGCCGACAAGAGGTTTTGGTTGTTAACACCACAGGATAAACTTACGTTCCTCCCTTCACTTTTCTCAGTGAGATCAAAATCGTGACTCCGTTCCTCTGAAGATGTTTAGGCTTCCTCTGTTCTGGGAATCATCCTTATGCCTCTAATCATGGTTGCCATTTCATAAGCGCGTGCCAAGGGAAACTGGAAGCAGACACACTGGTGACTGCATGCAGGGGCTTTGCTACCTCTGTGCACCTTGACATGACTTGCAGAGTCACGATGTACAGTGGTGTGATGCCCTTCACAAGAGACCCAGCCAGAGGGGCCAGTTTTTCTGTGCCCCAAGGACCTTCTGCAAACCCCTTTTCTAATCTGCACCAAGCTGTTATGTGGGTTGGCAGAGGCTTTGTCTGATGCGATGATGTGGAGAGTGTGGACTATAGATGCACACGTGCTTCCCAGTGTGGTGATCTTGAAAGGGATCAACTCCCCGTCTGTGAAGGGAGCCTAATCCACCTTCCCCCCAGCCTTGCAGTGGAGGCAGTTCTTATGGACAAGCCCAGTGTCTGGCCAAAGCAATCATGCCTCTGTACTCATCCCCTTCCCTGCCCTCAAGGCTGGGCCAGTTCCATCATCTTCCTCACGGGCAGGTCCAGGTCATGGTATCGTGGGGCTAGGTGACAGTACTCAAATCGATATGCAGATCGTCTAATGAAGTCCTTTTATCACCTGGCACTGCCGATGTTTTCCAGGAGAACGTGAACAGGAGTCTTAACTCTTTGGAATCGGCTCAGAATTTCGTCACAAACAATATTTCCTCTGTTATTGTTGAAGTAAGTGTTCTATTTTAAAAAATAAGCATCTTCAGTAAGTGGGCATGTGAACATTACAGATTAAATATCTATGGGTTTAAGTATGCTCTCGTCATTTTAGTGATTTTACGAATCTTTGATTTCTTTCCAGGAAACTAAGAAGTATGCGAGAACAATAATTGGATACTTTGAACATTATCTGCAGTGGGTCGAGTACTCTGTGAGTAGTTTATCTTTTATGAGCATAAAGGAGGCCATGTCTTAGAATAGTCATTTTCGAGGATAAAATCTGGAGGAAATAAAATTAGATTCCCAACAATTTGGTATTAGGTAAGTGAAAGGACTTGGAAGTGTGAGACCAAGACTTCTGGGGTCTACCCACCAGGTCAGAGGACATCCCCCCTCCTGAATCCCCTCTGATTCTTCCCTTTGCTCATCTTCCTCATATGAATGGTTTCATTGTCTCCCTGCATCCTTTGTCAGATAACAGAGGGGTTAAGTAAAAGATTTGATCTGAAACACTGCTGGAGATATGTACTTTTTAATTCTCTAAAAGAGTCCTGTAGGATGGGTCTTATTGTTCCAGTAACAAATGAGAGGGCCAGGCACAGTGGCTCACGTCCATAGTTCCAATTTTGGGAGGCTGAGGCAGGAAGTTCACTTGAGCCCAGGAGTTTGGAACCAGATTGGACAATATAGCCAAACCTCATTTCTACAGAAAATAAAAAAATTTGGCTGGCATGGTGGTATACACCTGTAGTCCCAGGCTCTCGGGAGCTTGAGGTAGGAGGATCTCCTGAATCCAAGAGGTCAAGGCTGTGGTGAGCCATGATTGTGTCACTGCCCTCCATCCTGGTGACAAAGTGAAACCCTGACTCAAAAGAAACAAAGAAAGAAAGGAAAGAAAGAAAGAAAACTGGAAACTGAGGCTCTGGAAGAGTAGAGCCTTGCTTTAAAGCATATAAGGTTTTCTCTCAGTTCCCATGGGTGATTGGTTCCAGGCACCCGTGAAGATACCAAAATCCACAGATGCTCAAGTCCTTTGTATAAGATGGCGTGGTGTTTGCATATATCCTATGCATATCTTCCCATATGGTTTAAATGATCTCTGGATTCCTTATAATACCTAATACAATGTCAGTGCTATAGAAATAGTTGCTGTATTATTTAGAGAATTATGTCCAGAGAAAAAAATATGTACATGTTCAATATAGATGCAGCCATTTTTTTCTGAATATTTTTGATATTCTGATCCGTGGTTGAATCCACGAATATAGAACCCACAGAATAGAGGGCCAACTGTAATTTTATATGATGTAGATAAAACTCATCCCTACAAATCAACTGTCAGCTCCATGTCTTAGAGGACACGGAAATCCCTTTGTGCAAAACTAGGACAAAGGTAAATGGCACTTCTAGTCCTTGTGGATTTTTGTGGATGTGGCTCAAATTTGCCTGTGTTTCCACCCCCCACAGGTCAGTGAGAAACTGGCATCCTGCAAACCTGTGGCCACGGCTCTCGATTCTGCTGTTGATGTCTTTCTGTGTAGCAACATTATTGATCCTCTGGTAAGAATTTCATCTTTCAAAGAAGTAGACACAATAAATCCATCATTTCTGATTTGCTTTTTCCCCAGATTGGAATCCACACTATAATATTTGTTTTCTGCCTGAGTCTATTACAGTTTTAGAGTGTAAACCCTAAAAATCTAAAATTTAGATCGATGTGTCTTGATGCCTAATAAAGAAAAGCCGAAGTCCTAGCTGCATGTCTTTGTTCCTTACGAGAAGTATATTTGCAGATGTCAGGAGACACCCTCGAGAGGAAAACTGCTATCTGTCCAGAATAATCAGAAAGAAATAGTCATTGGTGTGCAGATTGCTATTATTCAAAAGAGTTCTTAGTGTGGCTATATATACAACCCCAAAGTTACACCAAACTTAATGTGTCACTTAAAAGACCTTTGAGATGTGACCATTGGGATGGTAAATTTAAGTTAGTCAGGTTTATTCCTCAGTTCTGTTCCCCCTCGACAGACAAAGACACTCTCTGCTAGCTGATTCTCTCATTGCCTCTGCTGAACTATCTATTTGTGTTGTTTCTTGGATGAAGACCTGTCCCCGAACACACTAGACTCTAAGTATAGGGCCTACATGTTCAGGGCTGTGTCCATCTGGCATATTGCCTGGCAGACAATTCTGCCATTGAATGAATGAAGGATGACCAGGTAGCTCTCTGCCTCCGTGCATTCATATGACTCTGTCCATCTCCCTCATTCACGTGTCCCCCTGTCTGCTGGATGGACTTTCACACCCAAGTGGGAAGGATCCCAACCCACAGACCTAGGCCTTGCTGCTGGCCTTAGTTGAAGCCCTCACTGGGGGAGTCAGGGCTAACCTGCCTGATTCTGAGTTGAACTCTCCCTGTATCTGTCCTCTACCACCCACGGCCAGACAGTCAAATCACAAAACTACCAGATGCTTCTCCACAAATAATCAGGGACAAGCGGAGGAGAGGCCTAGAGCATGCTTGGGAAGATAATAGGCTGGAATTTTATAGCAAGTGGTTTAAATAGTGAGGAAGCGCTCCAGGCTCTCACTCCATCAATTAAAGAGACTACAGGCTAGCTAACATGTTTCTTTTGTGTCTTGGTTGTTCCCAAAGGGATTGAGGCAGCTTCCAGAAAAGGAATACAGCTGTTATAAAGCTGTAACTTCTCAAAACAAGGTTTAAATCATTGAAATCTAATAAAAGAACATGGAGGGAGGAAAGAACAAATTGACTTAATATAAGGGGCCAAAGAGATGTCTCCACCATATCACTCAGCCAGGAGCAAAGCAGAAATACAGGGTCAAGCTGTAAGGGTCCTAGTGGTTGTTATGTCCAAGTGGCATTTGGCCTCATGGTAGGATGCTATAGTACCACTGACAGTGGAATTCTCGGGCAGGGGCCTCAGACTTGGACTTCTGTGGGAACCTAGCAGGTTGTTGATTTACAAAGTAGGCCAAGTGTGAGATGCTGCCCGGAAGTGGCATTCAGCTCGTGTATGGTACCCACAGGGTTGTACCAGCGATGCCTTCTTATGTCTGTAATTAAATACTTTTGAATGTCATCCTGCAAAAGTTAATGCTTTGAACTTTGCCACACTGAAGGCAAATGCCCCTCTTGAAGGAACAAGAACTGTTGCCTTGTGGGAACAGGGATTCAGTGTTAAGAGTGGGAACTTCAGATTTTTCAAGAAAAGATGAAAATCCAGGTTTAAATGTAAGATCTGACTTATGAATATTGGCAACTATTTTAAAAAGGACACTTTAGTATTGTTCTTTAGATAAAACATGATTAAATTCAGGCTTGTGGTCTAGTTTCAAGATTGGGTAAATTAAGTATGGAACATTTGTGGAGACATATGCATATGCAGTTAAAGCATTGCTTCTGTCTAATGTATGGATGAAGATGCCGTCATCTCAACTACTCAGATGCAGAACAAAGCCAGAAAGGTTCATTAGTCATCTTAATATCAAACAACTTATAAAAGGGATTTAAACTCGTACCTGCTGGCCACCAATGCTCTTACTGTGGGAACACTCAGGCAACAAAGAGAGTCCGTTTGGGGAATGGTTAGAAGTTGTTTTGGAGTGTCCTAGATTCACATCCTGGCTTCACCACTTGCTGCTTCTGGTTCCCTTTTGTAAAATAAAGATACTAATAGGATCTACTCAAGGTTTTTAGAAAGATTAAATGAATTAACAATGTGTAGCCCTTCACACAATGCGTGCTTCATTTGCAGTTCACAACTGGTTTTCAAGTACAAAATGAAAACTCACTTTAAAAAATTGCAAAAGCCTGGTACGGCGACTCACAGCTGTAATACCAGATCTTTGGGAGGTTGAGGCAGAATGACTGCTTGAGGCCAGGAGTCCAAGACCAGCATGGTTAAAATAGTGAGATCCCCACATGTCCACAAATACATTTTTTAAATTGCAAAAAAAATTTCCCCCAGACAAGTAGTTTGTGTTTTTTGCTGTTTCTATTTTCCATCTTCCAGCATGTAATCCTCTTGATTTTTTTTTTTTTTCCTAGAATTTGTTTTGGTTTGGCATAGGAAAATCTACTGTACTTTTACTTCCGGCTCTAATTTTTGCCGTCAAACTGGCCAAGTACTACCGTCGCATGGATTCGGAGGATGTGTATGACGAGTAAGTGTGCGAGTTTCCATGGAGGCAGGGGTCATTTTCCATGTGTTGCTGTCCTCAAAGAGCCACTGAAGATGAGCTCTGGTGGGATTGCACTTGTTTTTTTAGATTTTTTTTTTTGAAGTAGTGGGTCATTCCTGTTCAGGTGTTTTTTTTAATTTTGTTATACTGTTTTCTTATGCTTTTTTTCTTTTCCTCTTGCTTAATTCTCTCAGCTTCCTTAATCAGCCTTTTTGTTTCTTGTTTGCAGTTCCTCTCTCTCGGGGACTTGGCATTTTACTTTATGATAACTATTTTTACTGCTTTCCATTTTGGCTCTGCCTTCACTCTGTCTGGTGAACTTGTGTGTTTCCTTTTTCATTTCACGCATCACCTAAACATGTGTTTCTCATTAATTCACATCATCAGTGTCCATGTTAGAGTAAAAATGTGGAGTGTGTAGCCACTGAACATTAATAGTAACAAATAATTGTATCTCCCTTTTTTTGTATTTCATAGTGTTGAAACTATACCCATGAAAAAGTAAGCCTTTTTTATTTTTAAACTATTTACAGATGGGACGGGGGAGGTTTATATTATTGTGTAATGGACTTTTAAAATTAAGTTAATAACATCTGTCCAGGGAAAAATAAATTGTGATACCTCTTAAAAAGAGGGCTTGCACATAGAAGGTGCTCAAAAAATACTTGTTGAATCAATGCAAATTTTAGATGCTAGACTTAATAATCTGTAAAGTAGTCATTTTGAACTTTGGTCCTTAAAGGGTGCAAAATGTAAATATGCCCTCTTACTTTCTTTGTAGATTGAATGGATTTGTTATATATGTTTCTGTGACCATTACATTATCTTTGTAATCCATTATGTAAATACTTCATCTTAGAGATAACATGTTGTTTTTGGTATATTTATTTCTGTTACAGTATGGAAAATGGTAATTATGGTTATCATAAAGATCATTTATATGGTATTCACAATCCTGTTATGACAAGGTAAAGCAAAGTCTGGAAGTGCATGCCTGTCCTGTGCTAAACTTTCTCATCTCCTATAGATCCAACACTGAGATTTCTGCATGCTTCCACTTCTCTGTGTGATTCAGTATCAATGCTAGTCTCCCATCATGCCCTACATAACATTGCATGATGCCATGAGTTTAAATAGTCAATAAATGATGGGAATTTTTTGACAACTAAAATTTGGTGTCATCTTAAAATGCTATGTATAGCGGTAGATCATTAAGGATTCAATGCATGTACACCTTCCATTTAAAATTTTTCCACACCAAACAAATGAAGTAGTAACAGTTCTAAAAACTTCTTCCCTTCCTCTCTTCCTTTTTTCCTTCTTTTCTTCCATAAGTTAACTATGTATACTCAGTTGAAAAAAGAACCCCAATTCTTTCTCCAAAATCTTTATGATTTTACATTCTCTAGAATTAAGGAACTTTTATGGCTTGGGATGTTTATCAGTCAATTCGAACCTTCACTAAATATTAAAACCCACACATCGACCAGAGATCTGTCTGCTCAGAAGACATGGTGCCGTGATGTGCAGGGGGCATCCTCTTCCTTGGGCATGGTCTTCCCCTACATCCATGCAGCTGGACCCTAGCCAGTGTTCTCTGTCCCCTGCAAGTGATGTCTCAGGTGCAAAGTAGTGAGCCTAACACTGATACATAGGAATATCCACCTTGCCTTAGATGCTCCATATGGGATGCATCCAGTTAAAAAAGCTACCACATTCAAGGAAGCCCACAGCTTTGGCTTCACCAGATGTTTGCATTTAGGGCCTCCTAGTCCAGATGCAATTTACCAATCAGGCACATTCTTATCTTAAGTGATGTTGCCTAGTAACAGTTGATGCTCCGCCTTTGTCAGATTTCAAGATGAACACAGCTAGAAAGTTATTAAAATTTGTCCTTTCAGAAGGGGATAAAGGTTTACCTAACTTAACACTTTGATCATTACAAAAATTTCAGAACTTTTAATTTGCTATTTAGGGTGAGGGAAATCGTCTTAGTGCATTTGAATTGCTGAAACAAAATGCCTTAAACTGGATAGAATATAAGCGACAGAAGTTTATTTCTCCCAGTTCTGGAAGCTGGAAAGCCCAAGATCAAGGTGCTTTCAGATTCATTATCTGGTGAGGGCCCGCCTTATTATAGGTGGCATCTTCTTGCTGCGTCCTCACATGTGGAAGGGGCAAGGCAACTCTCTTGGGTCTCTTTTAAGGGCACTAATGAGAGTTGTGTCTTTGTGACGTGATCACCTCCCAAAAGGCCCTACCTCCTAATACCATCACCTTGACTAGGATTTCAACATAAGAATTTTAGGAGCACACAGGTATTCAGACTATAGCAGAAATGATAATTTTTTTTAAAATTAAAGTTCTGAAGTGGCAGTTGACTTCATCTCATTTGCTATTTCCAATATGCTAGACTTGGTTGCTAGAGTGCATGTTGTGATGGATTTGAAGATTGACTCAAGACAGCCGTCCATTAGCCAGGTGTGCTCTAGGGAGGGTACACAGTGCAGTTGCCTGCATCATAGGCTGGCCTTCCCTTTCATGGTGTAGCATGCTTGGAGGGTTTCTTATATTTAGGGACTGGAATTTTCAAGATCACAGGAAAGGTGTTCTCAACTACCTATGTTGCCTAACATCGGATCTTCTAGGACTTTCTGACTTTGTAGAATGGGTTCACGGTGCTTGCCTCTGAGTTGTGAAGTCTCTGAAAGTATTCCCTGTACCAAGAAGCATCATTCAGGCTGCATGGAGGACACGTGAGAGAGGCAAGCCTGGTGGCACAGGAGGGTTTCCAGGAAGCAGTGCTAAGATGGGACTTGAGTGCAAGAGGATGTGAAAGGAAGGGAAGAAGTCAATGGGGGCTGCCAAAGCCTGGCCCACCTGGCATGAGCTCTGGAGCAAGCATTGCCTTTCAAGAGTTGCCCCCATGGGGCCCAACTGAGCCTTTGTAACCCCATCCCTCCCAGTCACTGAATAGGGCTGTCCAGAAAGGATGAGGTC
Organism: Cephalopachus bancanus; assembly: GCA_027257055.1. NCBI lineage: Eukaryota > Metazoa > Chordata > Mammalia > Primates > Tarsiidae > Cephalopachus > Cephalopachus bancanus. Next base: position 24,904,426 of record JAPVLO010000029.1, read on the forward strand.
CTGGGCAGAGCCGATCTGCAGCAGAGTTGGACCCTGAAGGCTCCAACAGCTGACCGTGCTGCCCACAGCTGGAGGCAAGTCCTTCTTAAAGGGGAATCTAGAAGGTGCAGCTCCATGGCTCTCTGAGAGAGTTAGGGTTAGGGTTAGCCAGACCCGGAAGAGTGTGCTGCATCCGAGAAGTCCTTCCACAGTTGAAAGGGAGATGTCAGTTTGCACGTCGACAAGACAGACTAAGATGTCAGGAACCTCTCAGCACACCAGTCCTGCCACGGGTCCTTTGTCATTTAGGTATGATCATCTCAGCCAGCTAGACTTTGGCTAGTTCTTCACCTCAGAGCTGAGTGCTGAAGAGAGGCAAAAGTCTCCCATCTACCATCTTGTCATGCCCCTGCCCAAGCCCTTTCTTACAAAGAAGGGCAGATTTCTATTTCAAGCGGCAATAAGAGGACAATCAAGCACCCATTCAGTGCCAGGCTGCCTGCCGAAGTCTCTAGGTTTAGGAAGCTTGTTGTGGCTCTTCCTATTTACTAGTTTTTACCCATATAGTTGGAACATTACAAGACTTAGTAACTCTTGGATTTGACATGCTGTACGGGACAAAGGAAATGATGAGGCTGGAAAACATGAACCTGTTAGAACAGCCCAAGATGGTGTTGAGAGATAAATGCCACTCTTCTCACTTGCTGATGAACAGTTCATATTGGACTACTAATATTGAGTTTAAAATACCTTAAATACCCTGGTTGTGTTAAAGACATAAAGTTTTAGAATGACTCTGTGGTAATTCCGTTCAGAACAGACATTTGAAGGATTTGTTCTTGAAAAGGACCCATCAGGTCACATGCCTGTAAAGTATGGGGCTAGGAATATGTTAATATCGGAAGGCCTTCATGGGTCACAGTGAATTAGAACTATTTCTGTTTTCCAGATTCTGTATTCTATATGATAGTCCCAAGGGCGAGTTGGAGTGTTTTGTTTCAATAAGAGAAAAGTATTGAAGAATGACTGCCGGTCTACATAAGTTTTGCTGAAACACCTCTGGTGGTAACACTTAAGTTGGAGCTTGTTTTCCTTCCTGGGTTGCCACATTCCAGTGGGAACCCTGGTAGCTGTCCTGGGTCTTCAGCTCTTCTGGAGCAGTGAGCGAAAAGCCATAGTCAGTGTTAAGTCAGTTAGTAGAGATGGTTTATTTTCCGAACGTGAGGAAATGACTAGAAAGTCCAGGGTCATTGGGACTCACTTCTGCTCCTCCAAGACCCTCCTTGAGGTGTCTCAGGTCTCAGCTGGAGTAGGTCCTTGCTCTGCTTCTGTGTGTCATTGCGGAAGTGTGGTGTGATGTCCTTGACCTTCAGTTTTCTCACCTGTAAGAGGGTGATAATAAAAGTCCTATTTGCTTAGGGTTGTAAGGGTTGTAAGGTAAAACACTCACCCTTTGACCAGTGTAAACCCTTATTTAAGTGTATGTGTTTCACAATAATAACAGTAAGCTTGTTTCCTTATTGCTGTGACATTTCTGATGGAAGGAACTCAAAGGCGATTCAGAAGATACGAACACATGTTTCTGAGCTGTTAGCTGAGCCAGCTCCACTCAGTCTCCAGTCATTATGCCAACTGGACTAGTAATAGTAGCAAAGACAACGAGGGAGACCCACACATATGAAGCTGCATACTTGCCTTTTCCACAGGGTCTTGCTACTGTGATTTCCCTAGTGTTTACCACCAAACATTTTCAGCTACTGCCTGCATCTCAGGACAGAACTAGGTTTGGGAAGAAAACGATCTGCCTGGAGAAGGTGCTTGGCTCTTTAAGAAAAACCTCCTACATTCTCAGACATAAAAGGAGAAGAAAAAAATAAAAAGCCTTCTGCAAATCAGGACACCAGTCCTTACCAAGTTAGGAGCAGTTTGACAATGAATACTGCTTCATGGGGAATTTCCCAGGAAAATTGCTTAAATAGAAGCCCTAAAGTGAGCTGCCTCTGAGTGGCAAACTCAGTTTATTAAGCTAATATTTTCCCTTCCTTTTTCTTTTATCTTTGTAATTTCTTAAACATAACCACACACACGACCAACTTGTGATTAGTCCATCACATGGTCTGCGGTTTACTTTTGTTTGAAGGAAAAGGCACTAGACTTTCATGTAAACCTAGATAAGCCTGGATTTTCTTTCTGGTGCTGCTTCTGCCTCTCATTCGAAGTCTGTAGAAAAAGTGGAGGCATTTTTTTCTTGGCAAATGTTGAGTGACTCTTCTGAATGAAGAGGAGAGAGACAGAGAGAGAGAGAGAGAGAGAGAGAGAGTGTAGATAAACTTATTTTTTCTAGCTCCAGCTTCAGAGTGCAAAAGAGAGTCACTTTTGGAGGGGGGAGGAAGGAGACTTAAGAGCAGGTGAACACCAGCGTCAGTCTGGCAGTCCAGGAATCAGGGCAGGACAGCTGTACTGCCTTACCCCATGCAGTCCTCAGGTCAGCCCTCTAGGCCACTGTCACTGCCTCTTTTACAGATAGTCTCAGGGACGTAAAGGCCATGGCCAAGGCTTGGTCTCAGCCCCACTTTTGAACTATTCTTTCTTCTGCTCTCCTAAAGACAGGTAAGCATAGAAATGGTCCCAAAACAGAGGTAGAAAGACCATGGGAAAACTTGATTACTTTTCTCAGCCTTTACTGTGAACATTACCAAGTGGGCAGAAAAAGGAACAAATAATAGGCAGATGTTGCTTGAAAGTCTAGTTTCTCTGGGGAAAAAAAAGAGAGAAACCTGATTTTAATGTGAAATTTCCCCTTTTTTAGTGTTAGCAAACAATGTTGAGAAAAAGTACCATGGGGCCCAACAAAACATATCTACAAACTGGCGTTGTGCCACCGAGGGTGTTTCTCATGTGTGGTGCTGTAGGTTCTTAGACGGGAGTGGGAGGGGTTCGCACAGCGGCACCTTTGTAACCTCAAGGAGGAAACAGGGATCCCAGGGAACACTGCATGGGCAGCCACTGATCCTGGCCTGCACGTGCTCTGACTGCTTACGTCTGGTAGAGGATGCTGAGAGCCTTGAGCCTTGTGTAACGTTTCAGGTTTTAGGAGGCCAGGACCTTTAGTGCACCCGTGGCAAACAGGTGCCGCCTCCTGTCTGGGTCAGGTTGCCCAGAGTCCTGTGTTGCCTGAGATCTGAAGACTGAATCCAAGCTAACTCAAACACGCCACCATCAGTGTATGACATCTGCTCTGAGGATGTCCTGGCTGTCATTGATCAGCCTCCTTTATTTTATTACTTTATTGTGTTGGACCCCCAGATAGTTACCATTCGGAGCCTGATTCTTCATGGTCTGAAGAAATGTATTCTCCAGCTAGAGTCTCATCTAAGAGCCCATTGGTTTTCTTCTCACATCAGGAGCTTCCAGGATTGGCGTTAGTTGTTTGCTAGGGTGTGAATGTTCCCTCCAAATCTCATGTTGACTTTTATTTTCCATTGTGATGACTCGATAGGTGATAAGATCACAAGAGCTCTGCCCTTGTGATTGGGTTAGTGCTCCCGATAAAAAGATGAAGTTTGACCCCATTCCCTCGCTGTCTTGCACACTCACTTGCACTTCTGTGGGAGATGTAGCACAAGGAAATTTCACCCTCACCAGATTTCAGCACCATGATCTTGGACTTCCCAGTCTCCGGAATTGTGAGAAATAAGGTTTTCTTCTTCTTCTTCGTACACTATGCAGTCTCTGGTGTTCTGTTGTAGCCGCAGACAATGGACGAATACATTCTCAAATTGGTTTATTTTGCTCCTTCCCTGTTCGGAGGTCTCCAGAGCACACGCTTTTCCAGGATGGAGTGGTCCATGTCTGGAGGCCTTCCAGGAGAGGCACTGCTGAGAAGGAGGAGGGAGGCGGTGGTCCAGTTAGTGTGCCCAGCGTCCCTTTGCTTAAGAAGGCAAATGGAGATGTCCTTTAGACGTGATCGCCAGAGCCCACAGTTCTTCATAATGTTCAGCCCCCGGTTCTGGCGCTGTAGACAGTAGCAGGAGACTGAGCCAACCCCTGTGTCTGCCCTTTTCCATGGACCCCTTGAGCCCCACTCAATAGAGCATTTGTTTATTTGCTGAAAGCAGAAAGAAGAGTGCAAAAAGAGGCACTCAGAACCAAGCACATGCAGTGCTTCTAAAGTGAAACATTAGAAGGAGCGCCCTGCCTGGCGGGTCCTCTGATCCTCACTGTGCTTCCTCCACCAGCTTCATGAGCCTGCCACAGCACTGTGGCAGGACTGGGTGCATCCTGCGGGTTCAGAGGGGTTGTGATCGTCCAAAGTCACAGTCAGGAAGGGCGGTGCCAGAGTCAAAACTGCAGGCCTCCCACAGGAAGTTCACTGGTCTCCCCTTTGTGTAGGCGCTTTGGGTTATCATGGCCATGATCGTGGAGTAACTTGAGAGGACAGAGAGTCACTTAGAGGACAGGTTCACTGTCTGATCTCACACCATGGATTTGTGGTGGTAAAAAGCCCCTGCAGAACTTCCATTTGCTTCTGACTTCTGGTGCTAGAAGGCGACTTTTAAAAGGCTTGGGGCAGATTTGTGGCCTGCTGCTGTGGTCTGGTTTCTGTTTGTCTGAAGTCTTCAACACAGCTTCCTAGTGATCCCTTACCACTTTTAGCCTTAAATTGTGAATATTCAGTTTTGCTTGTCATCGTTTCTCTGTCTATCCTCTTTATCCTCTCTTTATCTTCTTTTTAAAAGCAATACAAACAGAAGATAGAACAGTCGTTTTATCTGACACATTCTTCCTGATAAACTTTGAGGTGTGGTCTAGACTCATCTGTCACCTTTAGTTACATGCCTGCTTCTCGGCACACAGGTGATAAAACCACCCACAGCATTGCCTGGGGGTGTTATATTTCTGTATCTTTTGTTTTTTAGCCCATCACAACGTTGATAGCTGATGTTGAAATTGCTTGAGGTAAGTTTGATGCTTTCATGTAAGAGTACATATAGGACTATTGTTTTCAGTTTTCTAAACATTAAAACATGACTAATCCTAATAACTTTAAGTGGGAAATCTAGGTCAGAGTATGGGTTATATATTAGGATTGATGGATTGATTGATTGATTGAGCTGGGGTCTCGCTCTGTCACATAGGCTGGAGTGCAGTGGCACAATCATGGCTCACTGCAGTTTCAAACTCCTGGGCTCAAGTGATCCTCTGTCTCAGCCTCCCAAGTAGATTACAGGCACACACCACCACATACAACTAATTTGTGTGTGTGTGAGAGAGAGAGAGATGGGATCTTGCTATGTTACCTAGGTTGGTCTTGAACTCCTAGCTCCTGGGTTCAAGCAGCCCTCTCACTTTGGCTTCCCAAAGTACTGGGATTACAGTCATGAGTCATCGTGCACAGCCTATCTGTACGTCCCATATCCTCAGAATCAACTGTGGATCAAAAATATTTTTAAAAATAAGAATACAGCAATAAAAATAATACACATTTTAAAAACAACACAGTATTACTGACTATATAGCATTCACATTGTACTAGGTTATTATAAGTAATCTAAAGATGATTAACGTATACAGGAAAGGTTCTGGAAACAATCACCCATGAATAGTGAGGAACGATTGTATATGTTATTCAATGACTCTCCCTATATGTGTATACACACACATTGACTGTATAAATATGTGTGTTATCTATCTATTTATACAATAATTATGTGTGTGGATGGTAAAAAACTAAGCCAGACACCATGATCTGTGTCTGTAGTCCCAGCTACTTGGGAGGCTGAAGCATAAGGTTCACTTAAACCTCGGAGTTCAAGGCTATATAGTTCAAGGCTATGGTCACACCTTTGGATAGCCATTGCACTCCAGCCTGGGCAAATAGTGAGACTGTTTCTTTATGAAAATAATGATTTTTTTTTAAAAAAAAAAACCTCTAGATATCATAATACCTTGAGTATTATGAACTTAAAAGTTTTTTTTATGCATTTCTATATTTTAACAAACTTGCAACAAACATGTTTTTTTGCTTCTTGAACAGGTTTATGTTTTCCATAGTTCTTAGGCTCCTGGTGGGAACCATTAAGACTATGCATTCCTGGTTTTCTCTTTTATCACTCAGAGCCAGTTTCTAAAATCCTGTTTAACCTTTATTTCAGCATCAAGATACTCAAAGTGGAAAGGATCACAGATGTTTGATAGTTTCTGGGTCTACAAGGACTTTCCAAATCCAGAAGGAACACTGGTGCGACACAGTGACTCGGGCAGGCACGAAGGAAGTGGCGCTGTGGGTCTCTGGGTAGTGCTTTGTTAGGAATGAACACAGCTATGTTCATAGTCCATGTGTCCATCACTCTTCAAGGATGGTTCCCCCACCCCTGTTGATCTTTATTTTTTACTTTTTTACACTGGGTTTCTATTTAGACACTACAACATATTAGGGTGTTTGTTCCCACTAGATGCAGTTCTGTATGACAAACTCGGTTTCCAATATGCTCGGTTTCCAATATGCTGCCACGTGTGGAGTGTGCTAAACACATACCCGTTTACAGGAAAGATACATTTCGTGTTTAGTAAATTATGTGTATACTTTTTTATTACCAGAGGTTTTTTTTGTTTTTTGTTTTTTTGAGTTGGAGTCTCACTCTGTCGCCCAGACTGGAGTGCAGTGGCCACTCCCAGCCACCACAGCCTCGACCTGCTGGGCTCCGGCGATCCTTCCGCCTCAGCCTTCTGAGTAGCCGGAATTACAGGCGCGCGCTACCACGCCCGGCTGATTTTTTGATTTATTGTAGAGATGAGGTCTCGCTGCCCAGGCGGGTCTCGAACTCACGGGCTCAGGCAATCCACTCACCTCAGCCTCTCAAAGGCGCGGGATTACAGGCTGAGCCACCGAGCCCGGCTTACCAGAGTTTTTTAAACATACAAGTGTTGTAGGATTTTCTTCTAAATGAGCTTATTATCAGGTCAATGTTGACGTATTGGTGCTGTTTAAAATAACCCATTTTCACGAAAAGTGTATGAAATTTACTGCATATTCTTCATCTTGGAGATTTTCATCTGCTTTGTCAAAGACTTGTCACATTCCATTGGAAATGGAATGCAAAAACAATCACAAAGAAACCTGTTTAACTCCATCTAGCAAATTCAAAAAGGAAAAAGAGAACTTGAGAAAAAGAAATGCTGTTTGTTAGAAAGTGGAGTTGTTTTAACAGATGCCAACTACAGTTTACACTGTGATGGAGTTTTCTGATTTATTAGAATAAATATTAATTAGAGTTCAACTAACGTGAATGTCACTTGATTATTCGTGAGGATTCTAAAATGACATATGAGAAGATCCTGTCATGACTCTTAGAGCTGGTATTCCCCGTGAATGAATCCTTTGAGTTTAGACCTTGAAAATATGTGAAAGCACAAAGTAAATGTCTATTTGCTTTAAAATTTTCATGTTGGATTTGTCATTATCAAAAGTGACCAGCAATGAAAAACTGGTCAAACAAAATTTAATATTCAAGTAATGAAATTCAAGATGTAGGTTTTTCACTGGGTCTTTTCATGTGCAGATTTCAGTCCTAATTCGTTTTAATAAAAAGGAACTTGGAAAATATGGTTTGTGTATTGCTTTCTTGAGTGGATCCAGAGATTTCTAATGGTAGATGGTGTAATTTGAGCTTATGTTATTTATTTATTACACTGCTTTCTCATCATTAAAGTGTCCATTGTATGGAAGTAATACAAAATCGATATCAACATCTGCTTCCTTCAAGTAGGCTACTTTCTTTTTTAGATCCTTAGTTTTTCAGATCTGAAGTTGTCAAGACATCCAAGTCATAATATACACACTGGAATAACCGCCATAGGCAAACCTTACTTTTTCTGATGTACTCCTAAATGTACATGTGCCAAAATAAATTTTTGTTAAACCACACACAAGAGGCTTACAATTTAAACAAGACTATACAGTATATTTCTTTTGGAGGAAATAATCTCCTCATTTTTTTGAAAACCTGATTTTTATCCCACATTTTAAAAATTCAAATTATTCAAACCAATCGAATTTAATACTTTACAGTTGTCACACTTGCAACTTTGTTATCTGTTATTTCTCAGTATTTCCCTTTGCCAAACACATAAGTGGTAGGCTACAAGTTCTCACCACATCAAGTTCTCATCTTTGCTAAAAAATAAGCCTTTTCAACCCCACAGGACACTCAAGCCTAGTGATGAAACGTTTTCTATCTCCCCTCCTCTCATAAAAAATGTCCTTGGAAGAATTCTCATCACACTTCCACCTTCTCATCTCCATTGTTCCTTCAACTCCTGTGATCCGATTTCCATCCCTACTGCTCCTGAAGGACACCTGTCAGGGTCACTAATGACTTGACTTTGTTGACCACAGTCCCTTGGCAAAGGTCCTTTGAGGCTCCTAAAGGATCCCTCTCCTGTGTCTTCTTGGGCTCAGTGATCTATTCCTTCCCACACTTATCTTCTCTCCTATTGAATTAAGTTAATGGTCACAGTTCTCTCCAGGTCCACCCCTCAATTTCTCCTTTGGTGACTTAATTTACTCATAGCTTCGCCTGTCCCCCACGACTCTCATGACTTATATCTCTAGTCATGGTAGAGCTTTAGCCACCAAGTGCCCACCTGGATGTGCCTGACTCAGAGGTGGCAATCTTTCTCTAAAGAGGATCAGACAGTAACTATATTTGACTTCCTGGGCCATGTAGTTTGTGTCTCCTGATGAGCATTGTTTATATTCCAAAAAACTTTACAAAAACATGCCACATGGGCCACTACCCCCTGCTTCAAATGGCTGCCCTTTCCTGCACACATCCCCTGGTTCTTCCCACTGTTTCCTTTCTTGAGTTGCTCCACTTTCACTGTATCTACCACTTGAGTCAGGAATTCGGCCAAGTCTGCTTCCTCTCTCCCTTCCATCCTTGGCCACCAAACCTTCCTCTCTATTCACAATGACCCTACCTTCTAACACTTTTCATAATGTCTTTTGGCTAGTGTGGGATTCCACCCCTCTTTCTTTTTTGCTTCCAGCCTCCTGTGTTTTGACTGGACATATGCTATTCCATGGGGACTACATTTCCCAGCCTCCCTTGCAGCTAGGTGTGGCCGAGTGACTAGGCTTAGGCTAGTGGCAAGTGAGTGAAGTCTCTACTAAGACAAAGCTGTGGATTCTAGACTTACTCCCCTGGAAATGGCAGCCGGCAAACAACCCTTAGAAAATCCATGTGCTAAATCTGAAGAATCGCCTGGCACAAACCTGGAAGGCCAGTTCATGGTAGAGAGGGTCTTTTGTTTCAGCAGCTCAACCTGTACACAGCTTGCTCAGTTACTGCACCAGCTTGTCCACCAACCTCCCTGTGAACAGCCTGGCATCATCATCAGTCCTTTCTCAACACTGCAATTAGGAAAGTCTTTTGCAGTACAAAACTGATGAGGCCATACTCCACTTAAAGATGGACAAGCAACCAGGCCCAGTGGTTCATCCTATAATCCCAGCACTTTGGGAGGCGAGCGGATTACCTGAGCCCACTGGTTCAAGACCAGCCCAGGCAACTTGGCGAGACCTCGCCTCTACAATGAATAAAAAGTTAGCCAGGCATGGTAGCACCCACCTGTAGTTTCAGCTATTGAAAGGCTGAGGCAGAAGGATCGCCAGGGCTCAGCAGGTCGATGCTGGGGTGGCTGTGAGCGTGACACTGCACTCTGGCCTGGGCAATGGAGTGAGACTTCAACTAAAAAAAAAAAAGATGGACAAGCAAATAAGAAAATAATAGAAATTGCTGCTTTTAAAAGGATTAAAGCAAGATGAAGTGATAGAGTAATGGAAGAGCTCCTTCACATTGGATAGAGAAGACTTGCAAAGGTGGCAGAAAGGAACCAGGCATGTTCAGGGGAAAGATTTCCAGGCAACTAGTGCAAAGCCCTCAAGACTTGATTTGTTCTACAAAGCAAAAGGGAGAAAAGTGTGATTAGACGTCTTTTGGTTAGTTCCATTCCAGGGTAAAATTGGACTCACTAGGGAGATGGAAAAGATTGACCATAACCTCAGAGCAGCAGGATGGTGGCAGGTTGCTCCTTGCTCAAGACAACATTGTGGGTGGGAGATGGGGGTCAGAGCTGAGTTCCACCTACCCTCCTCTGACCATGATGTGGAGCCCGGCTTGGGGTGCCATTTACTTCAGAGGCTCTGGGAGCTAACTGAAACACACACAGACCATGCCTCTACCCTAAGAATTGGCACAAAGGGCTATGTGAGTTGGTGCTGGGACTGCAGATTCCCACCCAGGGTCACTTCTCCAGTCTGTCTCTCCTATGGCCTTGCCCTTGACATTTCAGCAGCCCATGAGCCTGCACTCCTGAAACACCCCTTTACTGGAGGCATTGTTCTGTTTGTCTTAGGAAGCTGTTCTCTAGCCAATAGCAGTGGCTCATACCTGTAACCCCAGCAGCTCTGGAGGCTGAGGCAGGAGGATTGCTTGAGCCGAGGAGTTTAAGACCAGCTTGGAAACATCAGAGACTCCATCTCCACATAAATTTTTTTTTAAAAGAAATTAACCAAGCCAGGTGGTGCCTACCTGTAGTCCCAGTTACTTGAGAGGCTGAGGTGGGCTATAGCTCGAGCCCAGGAGTTCGGGGATACAGTGAACTGCACTCCAGTATGAGTGACAGTGAGACATCCCCATCTGTAAAGAAAAAAAGGAAACTTGCTCTCTACCTTCTTAACCTGACACGTTGACTGACTCGCTTGAAGATTTGGGACCACTTCTAAGCGTTCCCTGTTCCCCACTAGGGTAAGTGGCACCTTATTGAGAGGCTGTCACACTGCCGGACACACAGGGACTACAGAAACTCAACCTGGCTTTAGTTCCAGTCCCACTGGGTCTTCTCAGGACTCGGGCTATCGAAGGGAGGCTGGCAAGGCACCGATGGCCCCATGCAGGATTGCCAGATACAATTCCTCATATTCCACCTGGCCACCCAATGTCTGCCAACCTAACCCTAACAGTAAATTGCCACCTCTAGTCCATTTCACAGTGTCCTCTGAGAGAGTCACAGAAAGACAGTTATGACCATACCAAAATATGATTCTTGATGCAGACTCAAATTTTCAATTCCCTTTGTTTTATAACATTTTTCTTTGCTTTTTGAAAATCCATACCACTCACACCTGTAATCCCAGCACTTTGGATGGCAGAGGCGAGAGGACTGCCTGAGCCCAGGGGTTGGAGACTAGCCTGGGCAATTTGGCAAGATCTTGTCTCTACGATAAATCAAAAAATTAGCCAGGCATGGTGGCGGGTCCCTGTGGTTCCAGCTATTTGGAAGTCTGAGGCAGAAGGGTCACCTGAGCCCAGCAGGTTGAGATGGCAGTGGCCATGAGTGTGCCACTGCATTCTAGCCTGGGCGACAGTGTGAGACTCCAACTCGAAAACAAAAACAAAAAAAGTCTATATCAATATTTAAAATCATTTTTTTCTGTGGTACAGTTTAAATTCAGTGTTATTACAGTTGAACTTGAAATAGAATCCATGGTCTAAAATAGACTTTAAATCCCAGCATGAACTCATATTTTACACATTATTGACTGTCATTTTGTTGGTGCAATTATCAGGGAAAAAACCCCGTGGAGGCCAAACCAGGTGACTCTCAGCTCTAAGGTGGGGTGGAGCTCTCCATGTCCCTTGTGGACATAGCACACACCCTTACACTATTTTTTTAAACCTCAGAGTCTTTGCATTTTCTCGACCACATCACAAGACAAGGGCTCACAAGACTCTGGCATCCTCTGGGTTAGCTAAACCCATGACACCCCCCCAAGATGGGGACCCCCAGGAGCAGGGGAGAGCCTCAAGGCAGCTCCAGGCTCTGAGCTCCAAACCTCACTTTCCAGAGTTTGTCTGCCACACCTTGGCCTCTCCTAAATGTTGACAAAGAAGGCTGTCCCCTTTTAAGGACCAATTATAGAGTAAGCTCCTTTGGTTGGAAAAATGCAAAACCCTCAACCCCAAAGCTGTGTGCACTGCTTTGTGTATGACACAGGCAGGGATAGGGCAGAGTGTCCTGCTGCTCTCAGGAAAGCTGTTCCCTTTGCTTGTGGGAGGCCGCCCCTGTGGTGACTCCACTCTTGCCAAGCACTACGTGTCCAGGTTTGTGTCCGTCCGTGGTTTCCTTTTGCTCCACACCCTGCCCATCTTTGCAAAGAAAGAGTCTTTAGTGCAGCCTCCTTTAAAGGGCGACTTGTCCCTCTTGCCTTCTCTCTCGGTGCAGAGTTACAGGCAGGTTGTTCAGAACATCACCATGAAGTTCATCCTCTGTCTCCTGCTGGTGGCCTTGTCTTGCTTGGGGACTTTGGGGCAGGAACTGAGGCAAAAGCAAGGAAGCGCCAGGCAGGAATTTTATTTCCAGACTCGAGACAGACATTTCTGCACTGTGCACACCAGCAGCTTGGGGCAAGGCTCTGGGGAAGTCCAGCTTCGCGCCGACTGCCACAGTGGAGACCAGGCATATTGGTGTGAGTACCGTGGGCAGCCTACCACATGCCAGGCCTTTGCTGCTGATCCCAAAACTTACTGGAACCAAGCCCTGCAGGAGCTGAGTCGCCTCAGCCACGCATGCCAGGGGGCCCCTGTGCTGAGGCCATCCATCTGCCAGAAGGCCGGGCCCCAGGCACACATGCAGCAGGTAGCTTCCAGCCTCAAGAGCAGCCCGGCGCCTAACCAGCACCCTGAGACCGCCACGGTTGGAAAGCCATCTTCGAGGCCCGGGGCCCTGCTGAGACCCACAAAAGCAACGCCACGGGAAAAGGGCTCCATGACAACACTGGGAAAAGCCGAACCCGCCACCCAACCCACGGTCAAGGCTACCCAGCCTGGACCCAGGTCCCGAGAGAAGGAGGAAGTGAAGAAGATGATCCAAGAACTCTGTTGGGGGCCCCTCCAGGCCCTGTGCACGTTTCTCATCAGCTTCTTCTGAGAGTGAAAAGGTGAAGGACACCCCGCAGGTAATGCGCCTGCCTTTACTCACATAGAGAGACTCGCTGAGGGGCACTGGGCACTTAAACGACTGCCGTGACCACATCAGACTCCCAGCACATGTTTGGGGGTGGGTTTGAGGTGCTGTGCTGCAGAGAGTGGAGAAGAGAGCCCAAGGACATCAGCGGTGCCCCTCCACCCTGGTGACATGCAAGGGCCACCTAGGGAGAGCATTTAACATGCTGATTCCCAGGCCCCACAACAAACCTTTTAATCAGTGTCTCTAGGGTAGGGGCCCAGGAATGTGCACTTTAAAAAAAATCTCTCACAAGTGATTTGACAGTGCAGCCAGGGTAGAGAGTCTCTGTGTGATGGGACCAACTCACTCTTACACCGAGGCCCTGGGAATTCTGGTTGGAGGCTTTTTCTACTGAACCAAGTTTTTGCTGCAGCTCTTTGTGGCCAGGGTGAGAGATACAAGCAGTTCCCATGGGCACTTGAGTTTTTACCACAACTAGGTGTGTGCTTTATACCTTGCACTCTTCCGTGCTCACAATGAGCCTAAACAGGGAGACACGTCTCTCAGTGCCTGGAAACCTGGGTTCGAGGCCCCAGTTTGCTGCCGAGGGGCTGTCTCATGGTGGAGAGCTCACCTCTCTTTCTCAGTTTCCTCTCCTGTAGCTGAGTTAGGGTGAGGGGCGTTGTGCAGGGAGGAAGCCTTGGGTCATATAATCTTCAAAGTCTTTCCCACAGCTCTCAAAGCCTTTAATCACTTTTTTCACTGAAGCCGGAAAGCTAATTAATAACAGATTTAATCAACTCCAAGTATTGCTTTCAGGAGACCAAACTTTTTCTCTTGTGAAAACAAAGAAAGTTTATGACTGATTTCTGTCCAGTAGGTGATTTCAGCACCTTCCTTTAATTTCATACACCAGGAAAATCTTAATGTACATGGAATTCTAGGCTTATTTGTGCACTTTGAGTTTAAAAAGAGAGTTTCTGAGATTTTTCATATTATCTATGCCAGAACAGATTTTCTGGTAAATAACACTTTGATAACTAATGCTGTAAAACAAATTGGCCTTTTTCTGAAAGTGCCAGGGCAGTGAGAAATTCCAGAGTTGGTTTAGTGTCTTTTGGGCTGGAGGTTTCCTGCTTGTTTAATATTCTTGATCTGTCCCAGTGGAGAAAATGAGCCACTGGGACAGAAAATAGATAATTACTGTTGAGGAGAGAGACTTGTTTTGTTTTTCCTTCAAAAGCAGATTTTAAAATTTGCCTTCAGTCAAATAAAACATGCACATTATTTTTAAAAACCAAAAACAACCTAAAAGTACATAGTATTAAGAAAGTCATAATCCCACCAACCAGAGGCAAATAATGTTCACAGTTACAGGAGTACCATTTAGACATCCATCTATACATTTTTATACAGACAGTTGTATAGTTTACAAATGGATACAAACAGGCTGCTGAACATTAGAGCATTGTCTTGATCCTGTAGGAAGGCTGCATGTGACTCCTGTTGGGGCTTGCTTGGGCTGCCATAGAAAAATACCACAGACTGGGGGGCCTAAACAGCAGAAATATACTTTCTTACAGTTCTGGAGGTTGAAGGTTTAGTATCCAGGTGTTGGCAGGTTTGGTGTCTTCCAAGGCCTCTTGGCTTGTAGATGGCTGCCTTCTTACTGTGGTCACTCTGTGTGTACCTATGTCCTATTCTCCTCTGCTTCTAAGGACACCAGTCATATTGGATTAGGGCCCATCATTTAACCTTAATCACCTCTTTAAAGGCCCTGTTCCCAAATATAGACACACTCTGAGGTACTGGAGGTTAGGACTTCAACATACAGTTTGGGGGAGGGTCATACTTCAGCCCATAACAACTAACAAGTAATTTTTGTAATTTTTCATTCCTTCCTTTTTTTTTAGAACAGACCTCTCCCAGACAGAGAACAATCTCCTTCTAAGTTGTGATGCTTTCAATCAAATGTTCTCGTATTGGATGAAGGGAATTTCTTCTAATCAGTTCCAACTGCACACGTTCTTGATCTGCAACGTCACTGAAGATTGGAAAAGAAACCTTCCTTTCTGGAGTTTCCAGAGTTAGTGATACCATAGGGAACAAATGCTGATGGACCCAAGAGGGACTAGTATGCACGTCTATTTTCTATCTTTAGAAGTTTTGTTTTGTTGGTCCGAGCCTTCTATGAAAGTTAAAATACGCAGCACGTTCAATAATTTCCAGTTGCACCTTCTGAATAAGACATGAATCTGTCACAGTTCTTTGCATAGCAACATAGACTGGTAATTAGAGAAAGGTCATCAAATATAACACCTATGTGTGTGAAAAATAAAGGGACAACTCCAGAAATATGACTCTCATCTTCATAATGAACAACATACCTAGATTGTTACCTAGATGCTATAGATATTATAGATATCAATTTAGTCACTGTATTATCTTCATAGGGCTGCCTTAATGAATTACATAAACTAGGCGACTTGAAACAACAGAAATGTGTTCTCTCACGGTTATGGAAGGTAGGAGTTCAAAATCAAGTTGTTGTTGATATAGTTTGGATGACTGGCCCCTCAAAAATCTCATGTGGAAATTCCCAGTTGGAGGTGGGGCCTAGTGGGAATTGATTGGGTGATAGGGGCAGATCCCTAATGAATGGCTTGGCACCATTCTTGCTGTAATATATGAGTTCACACAAGAGTAGTTGTTTAGAAGAGCCTGCCACCTCCTCTCTCTCTTGCTCTCACTCTTGCCATGTGACATGCCAACTCCCCATGCCTTCTGCCACAAGAAAATCTTCCTGAGGCCTCACCAGAAGCTGAGCAGATGCCAGCACTGTGCAGAACTGTGAGCTTAAAACCTTTTTTCTTTATAAATTGTCCACCCCCAAGTATTTCATTACTACAACACAAAAGTGACTCATATAGTCATCAAGGTTAGTTCTTCCTGGAGGGTCTGAGGGAAAATTGGCTCACCGCCTCTCTCCCAGTTTCTTAAAGTTGTTGGCAAACCTCGATGCTCCTTGTCTTGTAGGCATATCACTCCCATCCCTGTCTTGGTCTTCACATGGAGTTTTCCTTTGTGTATGTCCTCTGTGTGTTCAAAATTTCCTTTTAAAGACACCAGTCACTGGATTAGGGCCCATCCTAATCAAGAATGACCTCGTCTTCATTCCACTACACCTGCAAACACCCTATTTCCAAATAAAGTCGTATTCACAGGTTTTGGATGGGCGTGAATTTTGGGGGGACACTTTTCAGCTCAGCACAGTCACCTCAAAGCCATAGCAAACAGCCAAAAAGAGAAGTGGACCTGGAAGAGAGTGGCACTGTACACTCACAATTAAATCAACAAAGTTGGAAAGGATAAAAGGATCTTAAGCATAGGCACAAAGTGACTCATTCCTTTTCCAATTTTGTTTTGGTGTTACCTAAGAGCACATTAATAATCCACTACTTGTGTACTTAAAACATCTTCCCATCTAACCCAGTGATGTACAATCCCAACTACATAACAGAGTCATCTGGGGGAACTTTTACAAAGTACTAATGCCTGGGTCCCACCCCCAGGGATTATGGTGCAACTGGTCAGGGATGGGGTGTGAGCATGTGTAATTTTAAATTTCCCCTGGTGATTCTAATCTGCGGCCAAAGTTGAGAAACATGGCCCTAGTGAATTAAACCAGTATTTCTGGGGTCTGTTCCATGTAATTTCCTGGTAATTTTATGCAACCTGGGTTGAAAACTAATAGTTGGACTTAATAAATATCAATTCATCATATGCTAAGTCCCAAGCACTGTGTAACACACTGGATGGGGAGAGTTGAGCTAACTGACTAGGTCCCCCTCCTAAGGGCTCAGTGAAGTGGTGGAAATCAAGGTGACATATTGATGAGTGTGTAAGATGACGCAGTAGGGTGTGAGGAGTTTTGCTGGAGTTGAATTTCTAAAATACACACACACACACACACACACATTAAGTATCTACTATAACGCATGTAGCAAGCTTGTTTCTCATAAAGCAAACAAGCTTGTGCCTTTCACTTGTCCTCTCATATAATCCTCACCACATTCCTGTAAGGTAAGTAGTCTTATTCCCTATTATAATATAAGGAACTTGAAAGCCTGGAGAGGTGAATTCTCCACTGCTTTCAAGATTTAGGAAAGTAGAGAAATCCAGGTCCACCTGACTCTTTTGATACATAAGTATCACAGGATAGGCTGGAATTGGTCACGGACTGTTTTCCCACCCACATTTCAAACTAAGACCACCATGGAGCCAGCCAGTGTATTCTAATGATGAAATACAACTTAAGCCCATGTCACCCAAGTGTGGCAGGTGAACCAGCAGCATCTGAATCTGCTGGGGAGCTTTAGAAATGCTCATGCTCAGGCTCTACTACAGACATACTGAACCAAAGTCTCTTGGCAGGGCAGAGATAGTAGTGGGGGCAAGGTCCAGGAATGTGTATTTTAGTCACCTTTCCAGGTGTCCTATGTGCAATAACATTGGCCAAGCGATATTTCAACCATCCTAAAAGGAAAGGCCCTGATCCATTTAGAAAGAGGTTTTGTGTAAGAAATGTGGCTAAGCCACATTGCATCCTACATATTATTGGACAAAATAGTCTGTGCCTATGTAGCTGCTACACAAGGAAAAGGGACAAGGTGGAGTGAGTCCACAGGATGGGGAGAGGCGTTTTAACGGCCTGTTTGGGAAAGAGGCATTTTACGCCTGATCACAGGCCCCAAACTCACTTTCAGTTTGAAATGCCCCGGTGGCTCAGCCTGTAATCCCGCGCCTTTGGGAGGCTGAGGTGAGTGGATTGCTTGAGCCCGTGGGTTCGAGACCCGCCTGGGCAGCGAGACCTCATCTCTACAATAAATCAAAAAATCAGCCAGGCATGGTAGCGCATGCCTGTAATTCCGGCTACTCGGAAGGCTGAGGCGGAAGGATCGTTGGAGCCCAGCAGGCGATGCTGCGGTGGCCAGAAGCAGCCACTGCACTCCAGTCTGGGCGACCAAGTGAGACTCCAACTCAAAAAAAAAAAAAAAAGAAATGCCCATCCCCATTCCCATCATTCCTACATAGGGGCTCCTGCACCCCTTTGCCTTTCCTGAGTACTTCCATCATCCCTGTAGGTCAGAGTCAATGACTTCAACCATATAGCTATCCTTCTCTAAGTGAGTATTTATTTCATTCTTCTTCCCCTAGAAAATATCTCAAACAATGCACATAAGGCCCATGTCTTAAGTTCTTTTGATTGCCCACAGTCCTTTAGAGACAGTATGAACCAATGCTGGCTTCAAAGACCTCTGTTCAAATGTGGTTCTTCCTTAAGCAAATAATGAAAGCCTCTGTTCCCTCTCTGAAAAAAATAGAGATGTTATTGCACTCACCTAATTTGGTAGATGGGATGATAAGATGATGGCATAGAGGAAGGCTCAATAATTGGGAGCCAATAACACTTGGTCACAGGCTTCCGATAATAGCACATCAAGTTGTTCCATGAGGCAATGAACTCAATGAGATCCAGGAGAAAGAGGATACCCAAAACAAGCCCACAATATAGGAAGTGAAACCTGACCTGGCTTTCCAACTGAGCTTCTGGAAATGAAGAATTCTCTCCTGGAGAGAATTACAAAACATAATGGCAAAACTTAACAGCAGAATTGACCAGACAGAGAAAAGAATCTCAGCACTTAAAACTAAATTATTGAATTAACCCAGTCTGGCAACAATAATGAGAAAAGAATTAGGAAAAATGAGCAAAGTCTAAGAGAGGTCTGGGATTATGCAAAGAGAACAAATCTACAGCTGACTGGCATTCCTGAGAAAGAAGGTAAAACTGAGAACACCCTAGAATAAGTCTTTCAAGATGTCATCCAAGAAAATTTCACCTATATTACTAGAGAGGCAGCACTATTCACAATAGCCAAAACAAGGAACCAGTCTAGATCCCCATCAAAGGTGGACTGGTTAAAGAAGATGTGGTACATATGCACAATGGAATACCACACAGCAACAAAGAACAAAATCATGTCCTTTGCAGAAACATGGCTGCAGCTGGAGACCATCATTCTAAATGAATTATAATAGAAACAAAAATTAGATGCTGCATGTTCTTAATCATAAGTGAGCACTAAACACTGGACACGTGGACACAAAGATGGGAAAAACAGACACTGGAAACTGCCAAAGGAGGGAGGGATGGGGAATAAGGATTACAAAATCACCCATTGGGGTGGCTAGTAGGGCTATTAGGGCAGGAAAAAAGGGTTATCAGAAGCCCAAACCTCACCATAATGCAATATACTTAGGCAACAAATCCTCACATGTACCTCATGATTCTGAAATTAAAAATAATTTTAAAAATTCACCATTTTAACTATTAAAAAAAGACTAAGACACTACATATGTGGGGAAATTAGAACATCACCATACCTTTTTCAGGGAAAGGTGTAGGCTTTTAAAAGGCCTGACCAGTTCTTAAGTTTACGCCTGAGACTGATTCTTTAGTATGGAGACAACCTCAAAAATAAAAACAAAACAAAAGCAAAGACAAAAACAGCAAATTCTGATGAGGTATGCATCTCATTCTCAGAGTTACCACATTACTAAATTCAAGTGTTTCACTTTCAACACAAAAATTATAAGGTATATGTAGAAAAAGGAATGTGTAGCCAACTGAAGGAAAAAAATACAACCTTGAGAAAGAATAGATGGTAGACATACTAGGCAAAGACATTAAAACTACCATTCTTAAATATTCAGAAATAACAATAAAAGGTTTGGAGGAAGTCAAGAAAACAGCGGATAAACAAAATAAAAATAGTAATCAAGAGATAGAAAAGCTACAAGAAAATGGAAAAAATGTTCTGGAGTTATAAAGTACAATAACTGAAATGAAAAACTTACTAGATTTGAGCAGGCAGAAGACAGAATTTGCAAAATTGAAGAAAGGACCATTGAAATTTGAGTTTGAGGAACAGAAATAAAAAAGAATGAAGAAAAGTGAACAGAGCTTAGAAGACCTGTGGGACACCATCAAGTGAACCAGCATATCTGTTGTAGGAATCTCAGAAGGAGAAGAGAGATTATTTGATAAAATATTGGCTGACAACTTTGAAATTTGATGAAAGACATGAATATTTTCATCCATTATCAAAGAAACCTATAGGGAAACAAATATTAATCAAACTGTCAAACGACAAAGAGATAATAATAATTATTTTTTGATTGGAACAAAAAGTTTACTTAGAAAGTAAATCAGAAACAGAGTTCTACTTCCCCAAGACAGGAGAAGGGGGAGAGGGTTGAGAAGATGACGACCAAGCCAGTAAGACTATGCAAGTCCCCGTGTGAGTGAGTGAGTGTATGGAAAATTTTCTGTATGTGCTGGTGATCAAGTGGGTATGTAAGTGGCTGACTGAGTGAGAGCTAGGGAGTTAACAGCCAGGGCTTTCCTGGCACAGCGGCTGGTGCCACAGCTTCTGGGCTTGGACCCTAGTGAACCCCAGGACGCAGAAGCTGAATGTCATTTTCTTTTTCTTTTTTTTTTTAAATCAACAAACCCTCCCTGGGAAGAAAATGCTGAGAGAGACTGTCTAAGTGGGGGCTCGTGAGCAAGTGGTCAGGTCCCTGGTGCAACAGCTGGTGCTACAGCTTCTCTGCTTTGTCCCTGGGGTTTTCCTAGGTCACAGAAGCTGAGCATCATTATTTTGTTTTAAATGGACAAAAGTTTTTCTGTGAAAAAGCAGTGGGGAGAAATGATTGCCCTAGGCTCTCCTTCACCATTGCAGCAGGAGAGAGACTGCCATCTCCTGGCTTTGTCTCACCACTTCAGCACCTGGCAGGGCACTGGCAGCAGGGGCTGTGGAGGGAATCCAGAGGCAAGTTCCCATGGAAGAGGACAAGAGAGGCACCCCACCACCATCTTGAAGGTGGGGCAGGAAAGTGCTTCGACTTGCTCACCATGTAGCAACAGACCCAATCTCTGTGACTGGTGGATCAACTACTCAGGGATTGATCATGACCCAGAGGGAATATCCTGAAAGCACAAACTTTGGAGGGACCTGATGAGTGCTGAGCTCCAGGTGCCCCCACGACCTACCCTAATCCAGCCACAGGACAAAGGGTGTGGCCAGAAAAGGATGAGGAAGGACACCAAAGAGAACTGTGGTTAGTCCAGGGCTGACCCAAACTCACTCCTCTCCAGCAATCCTCTGAATGTCAGACCCACACAACTGGGCCATGACTGAGAGGGACAAACCCAGGTGGAGCCAGGACATCAGTTGCAATAGGAGAACTCCATTCCAGGATAGGCCTGGCTGGGGCAACCCCCCGCCTTCCATGAGTACATACCTGGGGAAGAGACAATCCCGTACCTCCCCACCGAGGAGATCTCCCTGACCGTATGAGAGTGGAAGAGGAGGACTGAAGCCCCACCCACCTCCACTGCCCCTCCTCCTTCCCGGCTTTGGACCCTGAGAAGAGAGTGAAGGAGGTGTAGCGCAGGAAAGACCTGATTAGAGGAAAATTGCAGAGTCTGACACAAGAAGGCAGAGGTTTTTTTTCTAAATTTTCAATTTTTTTAATTTAAAAAATTTTTTGACTGTTAGTTCATTTATTTTCAAAATATTTTTCCTTTGTGTATAAATGTGTATGTGAGGGTTTGATCTGCATTCCCCGCCCAATTTTTTCTTTTCTTTGTTTCTTTCTTCTTTTATTTGTTGCTTTCTTTTATGTGTGTATATGAATGACTGAGTGTTCATCTTTAAATTTTGTAGTTGCTGTCGGTTTCCTTTTGCTCTTTTGTTCTTCTGGGTTTTTTTATTTTCATTTTTTATACCTTAAGGTGTGTGTCAATATATGTGTGAGGGTTCAACCTGAATTCCTTTTTTTCTTTTTCTTTTTCCTTCCAACTTTCTGTTTTTCTTCTCTATTCACTTTGTGCTAGTCATGTGTGTGTATGTTTCTTGGTTTTTTGTTGTTGTTACTGTTTATTTTGTTTCACTTTGTTGTTATTACAGTTTGTTTTAGTGTGTGTGTGTATGTCTATGTGTGTGTGTGTGTTCAATTGTTTTTTGTACTGGTTTCTGCTTTGCATCATCATATAGATTGGTGGTGGGGAGTGGATCTCAGGGAGCACTTACCATAATAAGTGAACATTGCAAAAGGCAAGAAGATTCTGAATCCTAGCACCCCATTCCCTACTTTATTCAAATTTCAAAAACTTCATGAAAAAACAAAGCTTCCCATCCACCATCCTATTTCAAAATAGAACAAATCCAGAGCCTGGATCAGAAAGAATAGAGCACTGAGAAATTATCAGAAGGGAAAGCCTCTCCCACTGATACTGAATAACAGAACTAAAGAGATCGGTCACAAATGAGGAAAAACCAAAGGAAGACCTGAGGCAATTTTAAGTGCACCCTAGACAAAACTCCTGGAAAATCAGGCCTTGGTGCCCAAACAATGGAAGTCACCTATGATTGGCCCCCAGAAGATGACAAGAATTAGGGAATGGATGGAAAGAATGAATAAGACTCAAGAAAGACAAGATGCAACACTGAAATAACTTGTAACAGAAATTTCGGCAATAAAAATTTTATCCAGGAAACAAATAGCAAGATGACAAGCATGGAAAGTAGAATTAATCTAGTCAAAGAAAGAATCTCAGAACTTGAAGACCAGAACATTGAATTAATCCGATCTATAAAAACATAGAAAGAAGATTCAGAAAGAAAGAACAAAGCCTACAAGAGATGTGCAATTATATAAAGAGGCCAAACTATGCCTGATTGGTATCCCAGAAGAAGAAAGGGAAATGGAGAAAAACTTGGAGCAAGTATTCCAGGAGTGATCCAAGAAAATTTCGCCATCTCACCAGAGGTGTGACCAGCCAAGCACAAGAGATACAGAGAACCCTCACAAGACATTAAATGACAAGACCAACCCCTAGACACATAGTAATTAGCCTACACAATGTAGGCACAAAAGAAAAAATCCTAAAGGCAGCAAGAGAGAAAGGTCAGACTACCTACTGGGGAAAACCAATCAGAATAGCAGCAGACGTATCAGCAGAAAAACTACAAGCAAGAAGGAACTGGAGCCCTATATTCAAAGTCCTCAAATATAAACAATTTCAACCAAGAATTTTCTATTCAGCCAAACTCAGCTTCATCAGTAATGGAGAATTAAAATTCTTCACAGACATCCAATCCTTATGAGATTATGCATCTTCCAGACCAGCTCTACAGGAGACACTTAAAAAGATATTAAGCACAGAAGAAAGAAAAAAAAAAAAAACAACCACACACTTCTCAAAAGAAAAGCAGAGCACAGAATCAACAGTGAATGCAGCACGACAGGAAACTTGAAAACACACACATAGCCAAAAGAAAATAAGCAAACAAAAAACTTTATAAGAACTTCATGACAGTGATAAGCAATCACATTTCAATAATCAGACTGAATGTGAATGGACTAAATGCACCACTGAAAAGACACAGAATGGAAAATTGGATAAGAAACCATGACCCAATATTTGCTGCATCCAGGAGACTCATCTCACTCCAAGCGATAAATACAGATTCAAAGTTATAGGATGGAAAAATCAGACCTTAGTGCCCAAACAGTGGAAGTCGCCAATGACTGGCCCCAGAATACAACAGGCAAATGGATCACAAAAGAAGGCAGGAGTTGCGGTCTTAATATCAGACAAAACAACCTTTAAGCTATCAAAAATTTAAAAAGATGCAAAAGGTAAATAATGATACATAATGATAAAAGGTTCAATCCATCAACAGGAAAAATCCATCCTAAATATGTATGTACCCAACACAGGAGCACCAGCATTTATAAAGCAACTACTAAGTAAACTAAAAAAAAATATTGACTCTAACACTATTATAACAGGAGATTTGAATACCCCACTATCAACTCTAGAAAGATCATCAAGGCAAAAAATCAACAAGGAGATCCAGAAACTAAACTTGACACTCAACCAAATGTAGTTAATAGATACCTACAGTTTATTCCACCCAACAACCACAGAATATACATTCTACTCATCACCATATGGAATATGCTCCAAGAACGATAACATCCTTGACCATAAATCAAGCATAAACAAATTCCATAAGGTTGAAATCTTGTCATGCACATTCTCAGACCACAGTGGAATAAAAATACCAACAACATTTCTCCAAAGCCCACAAAGACATAGACACTAAACAGCATGATGATGAGCAACTACTGGGTCAACACTGAAGTCAAAGCAGAAATTAAAAGATTCATGGAAACAAATGAAAAGAAGAAACCTCTTACCAAACCTCTGGAATGCCATGAAAGTAGTTCTAAGAGGGGAATTTATATCTCTATGAGCACACATCAAGAAAATGGAAAGGTCATAAGTGGAGAGCATAACAAATCACCTAAGGGAGCTGGAAATAGAAGACCACCAAAATCCCAACTTTAGCATAAGAATCCAAATCACCAAATATGAGACATAGAAGTAAAAAATATCATAGAAAACATTGACAACAACAACAAAAAGTTGGTTCAAAAAAATTGATGGACCCGTAGCCAGATTGACCAAGAAAAAGAGAAAAAGCCCAAATACAACAATCAGAAATACAAAAGATCAAATCACAACTGACCCCGAAGAAATGCAAAAGAGTCTCAGAGATTACTATGTACACCTATATGGAAACAACTTGAAAATCTTAAAGAAATGGAGGATTTTCTGACATCACAAGACCTCCCAGGTTGAAACAAGAAGACACTGAGACACTAAATAGGCCAATAACAACCCAGGAAATTGACTGTGTCATACGAAAACTACCTACAAAAAAAACCCTGTGCTGGATGGCCTTCCAGCAAAATTCTACAAGATGTACAAAGAGGAACTGATATCAATCCTACAGAAAGTATTCCAGGCAATTGAGAAAGATGAAATTCTCCCCCAATCATCTTACGAAGTTAACATCACACTGGTACCCAAACCATGTAAAGATCCAACAAAAAAAGAGAACTACAGGCCAATATCCCTAATGAACACAGATGCATAAATCCTCAACAAGATTCTAGCAAATTGGATCCAAAAACACATCTCAAAAATCATCCACCATGAGCAAGTAGGCTTCATTCCCAGGATGCAGGGCTGGTACAACATTTGCAAGACCATAAATGTCATTAATTACATCAACAGATGTAAAAACAAGAACCATACGACTATATCATTAAATGCAGAAAAACCTTTGATAAAATCCAGCATCCCTTATTGATCAAAACCCTCAAACACCTAGTATAGCAGGAGCATACCTCAAAATTGTAAGTGTCATCTATGATAAACCCACAGCTAACATATTACTAAATGGACAGAAACTGGAAACCTTTCCCCTGAAAACTGCAAAAAGACAAGGCTGCCCACTTTCACCCCTCTTGTTCAACATTGTGTTGGAAGTCCTAGCTCGGGCAATTAGACAAGAGAAGGAAATCAGAGATATCCAAATAGAGAAAGAGGAAATCAAGTTGTCCTTTTGCTGATGATATGATCCCATACCTTGAAAATCCAAGAGAATCTATCAAAAACCTGCTTGCACTGATAAAGGACTTTGGCAAAGTCTAAAGGTACAAAATAAATGTCAAAAGACAGTTGCATTCCTATACATCAACAACAAGAAGGCAGAGACCCAAATTAAAAGCGCAATCCCATTCACAATAGCCACACACAAAAAAAGAAATACCTCGGCATCTTCCTAACCAGAGAAGTGAAAGACATTTACAATGAGAACTACAAAACACAGCTCAAAGAAATCCAAGAAGACACAAACAAATGGAAAAATATTCCATGCCCATGGATAGGAAGAATCAACATTTTTAAAACGTCCATCCTTCCAAAGGCATTCTACAGCTTCAATGCAATACCCCTTAAGTTACCAGAATCATTCTTCTCAGACCTGAAATTGACAGAACAGAAATTCATATGGATACATAAACAACCACGAATAGCCAAGACAATCCTTAGTAAAACAAACAAAGCAGGAAGTATCACACTTTCAAACGTCAAACTTTACTATAAGGCTACAGTAATGAAAACAGCGTGGTATTGGTACAAGAACAGGCACATAGACCAATGGAATAGGATAGAGATTCTGGAAGAAAACCCTCAATTTTTCAACCAACTCATCTTTGATAATGTCTCCAACAACAACCACTGGGGAGAGGAGAACATATTCAGTAAATGGTGCTAGGAAAACTGGCTGATAACATGCAGAAGACCCCTACCTATTACCATACACAAAAATTAACTCTAAATGGATCAAAAACCTAGACGTAAAACCTCAAACTATAAGAATCTTAGAAAACACAGGAGACACCCTTATGGAAATTGATACGGGCAGTCAATTCCTATTTAGAACCCTAAATGCCCATACCTTAAGAAATAAGATAGACAAGTAGGACCTCATCAAACTAACGAGCTTCTGCAAAGCAAAAGAAACCATCGAGAGAGCAGGGAGACACCCCACAGTATGGGGGAAAATATTTGCCAACTGTATATCTGACAAAGACCTAACAGCTAGGATCTACAAGGAACCCAAATGCGCCGAAAGGAAAAAAACAAACAGCCCTATTAAAAAATGGGCAAAAGACATGAATAGACACTTCTCAAAAGAAGGTATACATATACAGGCAGCCAACACACACATGAAAAAGTGCTCGGCCTCACTCATCATCAGAGAAATGCAAATCAAAACCACATTGAGACACCACCTAACCCCAGTAAGAATGGCCGTCATTAATAAAACAAACAGCAACGGATGCTGGCGAGGATGCAGAGAAAAAGGAATGCTTCCATACCGCTGGTGGGAACACAAACTAGTGCAACCTCTTTGGAAGACAGTGTGGCCGTTTCTGAAAGAATTAGAAATTGATCTTCCATATGACCCAGCAATTCCCCTATTGGTAATATACCTGGAGGAACTCCAATAATTGTACAAAAAAGATACCTGCATACGTATATTTGTTGCAACACTATTCACAATAGCAAAAACATGAAACCAATCATGTTGCCCATTGAAACTGGACTGGATAAAAAAGTGTGGTACATATACACAATGGAATACTATGCAGCCATAAAGAAGAACACGCATATGGACTTTGCAGCAACTTGGATGGATTTGGAGTTGATCATACTCAGTGATCTATAGCAGAATCAAAGAACAGAGTACCATATGTTCTCACTCATAAGTGCACCTTGAACAATTATAATACTCTAAGAAAGCAATTGGCAGTAGTGGGAAACTGTCAGGAGAGAGGGGATGGTATAGGCAGTTGAGGAAAATTCTATGGGAGGGAGGGGCAAACCTCATCAACAAGGGTACCTCCATAATCAATGTTTGTATACCTAACCCTGAATTGTATCCCACATCTTTATAATTAAAAAATACATATATATATTTTAAAACAGAGGAGAAGGGGGCCAGATGTTTAAAGAAATGTGGTCAGAGAGAATATTGAAAAGTTGCAAGAGAGCAGTGGTTTGTCACTTATAAGATAGCCTCGATAAGTTTTTTTATCAGATTCTTTAGCAGAAACTTTGGAGGTCATATGGCATGAAGATAATATATTCAAGCTGCCAAAAGAAAAATAATGTATTACAAGAATCTTATATCTGGCAAAAGTGTGAGTGAGAAAATATTAGTAAGACATTCTCGGCTAAACAAAAGCTGAAGGGGTTTGGTTCCATAAGACCAGCCCTGCAAGAAATGGTGAAGGGAGCCCTGCAGGTTGAAATAAAAGGACCCTAGCCAGTAAATAAAGATCTCAGGAAAAGTAACTACATGGACAATTATAAAAGTTAGTACTATTCTAATGACTGTTACAGCTTCACTTTTTGTGTTCTACATAATTTAAGATACAAATACATTTTTTAAACTAAATATTAGTTTATGGTTTGGGAACACATGTATAAAAATGTGATTTTATATTATCAACAACTGTAAGAAATGAGAAAAGAGTTGTAAAGGAACAGAGTATTTATGGTATCGAAGTTATAGTAATATAAATTAAAATTTTATAACTTTAGGATACTTAAATGAAGTTCTCATGATAACTGCAAAGAATATAAACATAGAATGTGCACAAAAGAAAATGCAAGGAAATTGTTTCATTTAACTACCAAAAATCAACTAAATCCAAAAAAGTATTTCAGAAAAAGAACAAAAGAGCTAAAAGTTATACAGAAAATAAATAGCAAAATGACAAAACTCCATTCTTCCTTGTCAGTAGTTCTTTAAATGTGAAGTATTGAATTCTCCAATCAAAAGATAGAGACTGGTAGAATGGATAAAAAAAAACATGATCCAACAGTATCCTGCCCACAGGGAATCACTTTCGATCCAAAGATGCAAACAGGCAAAAAGTAAAAATGTGGAAAATATATTTTATGTAGCTAGTAACCATATCATAGCAGATATGGCTACTGATGCAAAGTTGACATCAAATAAAAGAAGTTTACAAGAGACAAATAAGGACATTAGACATAAATGAAATGTTTACTACAGCAATAATATAATAATTATAAATTTTTACTTACATAACAGACTATCAAAATACATAAAGCAAAAATTGATATAGCTGAAAGGAGAAATACACAGGTCTACAATAATAGCTAAAAATTTCAGTACCCCTACTGTCAATCATAGATAGGACAGCTAGACAGAAGCTAAGGAGATGGAGGACTTGAGCATCACAAAAAACAAACAGATCTAGCAGACTTAGAACACTTTACTCAACAACAGCACACACATTTTGGTGGAGTGCCTATGGTACATTCTTTAGGAAGACCATATGTTAGGCCGTAAATTGTGTCAATAGATTTAAAAAGACAGATGTCATACAAAGTATCTGCTCCAAACACAGTATAATTAAGTTAGAAATCAATTACACAAAGAAAACCGGACAACTTACAGATTCATGAAATTTTTTAAAAACACACTTAAAATTTTTTTTATTTTAAAGATGTGGGGTACAATTCAGGGTCAGGTATACAAATGTTCACTTTGCAGGTGCCCTTGTTGATGAGGTGTGGCCCCCTCCCCTGGCATAGTCCCACGACTGCCAATCCTTTTCTTGTTGCAATATTGTCCACGGTCCACTTATGAGTCAGGACATGTGATACTCAGTTCTTTGTTTCTGTGATAGATCACTCAGTATTAAAGACTCTAAGTCCCTTATCCAAGTTGCCGTGAAGTTAATAATTTTGTCCTTTTTGGCTGCGTAATATTCCATCATGTATATGTACCA
This sequence comes from Cephalopachus bancanus, assembly GCA_027257055.1. Classification (NCBI taxonomy): domain Eukaryota; kingdom Metazoa; phylum Chordata; class Mammalia; order Primates; family Tarsiidae; genus Cephalopachus; species Cephalopachus bancanus. The sequence goes on from JAPVLO010000029.1 coordinate 24,933,733, forward strand.
CATTTTAAAAATTCAGTCCTTTTTTGATGGGCAGCATGGTTGGTTCCATGCTTTTGCTATTGTGAACAATGCTGCAATATAACCTCTGTGGAAAACAGTTTGGCGGTTCCTAAAAGATCTAAAAATCAATCTTCCATACAACCCCACAATTCCCCTACTGAGAATATACCCAGAAGAGCCCAAATCACTCTATGAAAAAGAAACCTGAACACGTATGTTTATTGTAAAACACACTCTTAAACAACAAAGAATAAATCACAAGGGAAAATTGGAAATGCTTATATATGAATAAAAACAAAACACAACATACCAAAATGTATATATAACATGTGGCAAAAGTAGTGCTCGTGAGGATTTTTATAGCTACAAATGCATTTAACCAGAAGAAAGGCTTTGCATTAACAACCCAATTACATAACTTCAGGAACTGAGAAAAGAAGAAAAAACCAAACATAAAACTAGCAGAAGGGAGGTAATAATAAAGATTAGAGTAGATTGAATGAAATAATAAATAGAAAGCACTAACAAAAATCAACAAAACCAAAAGTTGCCTCTTTAAAAAAATCAACAAAATTGAAAAATCTTTAGCTAGATTAGCTAAGAAAAAAAGAGATGACTCAAATTACCAAATTAGAAATGGAATGAGGGACATTGCTACCAATTCTACATTTAAAATAATATAGAAGAGTAGTGTGAGCAACTATGAACTAATAAACTGGATAATGTAAATAAAAGGGATACATTCTTGAAACACAAAACCTCCAAAGACAAAATCATAAAGAAATAGAAAACCTGAATGGATATATAACTAGAAAAAAGATTGAATCAGTAATTTTAAAATTTCCTGAAAAAGAAAAGCTCTAGAACTGATGGTTTCAATGGTGAATTTTACCAAACATTTAAAGAACTAAAACCAATCCTTATCAAAGTGTTACAAAAATTGAAGAAAAGAGAACAGTTCCAAGCTCATTTTATAAGACTATCGTTAACTTGACTTAAGTCAGACAGACACACCAGAAAAGTAGACACTCATTAATATTATTAATTAATATTCATGCAAAAGTCAGCAGCAAAGTACTAGCAAACCAAGTTCAACAGCACATTCAAAGGATTATATATCATGACCAAGTGTGATTCGTTCCTGGAATGAAAGAATGATTCAACGTATAAAAATCAGTCAATGTAAAACACCACGTTAACAGAATGAAGGAAAAGCAAATCACGTGGTTATCTCAACTGATGCAGAGATAGTACTTGACAAAGCTCAATATATTTTATGATGAAAAATTCAACATACAGGTAACCCCTTCTGGTCCCCTCCCGCTGTGGGAGCTTATCTGTCCTCTCAATAAATCCTGATTTCAAAAAAAAAAAAAAAAAATTAAACATACTAGAAATAGAAGAAAATTACCTCAACATAATAAATATGAAATATGAAAAACTCATAGTGAATACTATAGTCAATGATGAAGGATGTAAAGCTTTTCATCTAATATCAGGTACAAGACAATGATGCCCCCTTTCACCACTTTCATTCAACTTAATTACAAGGCACTCTAGTGCAATTAGGAAATGAAAAGAAATGAAAGACATCCGAATCGGAAAGGAAAAAGTAAAATTATCTCTGTTTGCAGATGATATTACCTTAGAAAACCCTAAAGATTCCACAGGAAAAAAAACCTGTTAGAACCAATAAATAAACTTATCAAAGTGGAACATACTAGTCATTACACTAGAGCCAGTTGCATTTCCACACATTGACTGTGATAAATCTCAAAAAGAATTTAAAAGTTATGAATTAGTAAACCCAAGGATTTGAAAGATTTGTAAGATAAAAACTACAAAACATTGCTGAAAGAAATAAGAGAAGACCTAAATAAATGGAGGGATGTCCCATGTTCATAAAATAAAAGACAATATTGTTAAGATGTCAATACTGCCCTAAACAATCTACAGATTGAATGCAATTCTTATCAAAACCCCAATGACATTCTTTACATAAACTCTAAAATACATGCTAAAATTTATACCAAATTTCAAGAGACCCCAAAGAGTCACAACAGTCTTGAAAAAAACAAACGTGGGGGAGCCACAGTTTCTGACTTCAAAACTCACTGCAAAACTACAGTAATCAAAGCAGTGTTGTATTGAATAAAGAGCCCAGAAATAAACCCTTGCATATAGGGTCACATTATTTTCAACAGGAGTGCAAATATCATTCAAAGGGGGTGCAAAATCACTATTTTCAACATATGGTGCAGGGAAAACAAGAAATCAACATGCCAAAGAATGAATTTTGACCCTTGACTAACATCATATACAAAAATTAACTCAAGATAGATCAAAGACCTAAATCTCTTCGTCAAAATTATAAAACTCTGAAAACAAACCATGGAACAAAACTTCAAAACACTGAATTTGGACCAGGCCCAGTGGCTCAGCCTGTCATTCCAGCACTTTGGGAGGCGGAGGTGAGTGGATTGCCTGAGCCTGAGGGTTCGAGACCCACCCGAGCAACTTGGCTAGAACTCGTCTCTACAATAAAATAGAAAAAAAAAATTAACTGAGTGCGCCTGTAGATCCAGCTACTTGGAAGACTGAGGTGGAAGGATTGCCAGAGCCCAGCAGGTCGAGGCTGTGGTGGCCAGGAGCGTGCCCCTGCACTCCAGTCTGGGCAACAGAGTGAGATTCCAACTCAAAAAACAAACAAATAAGCAAACAAATAAACCCCACTGAATTTGACAGTGACTTCTTGGATATGACAGCAAAGGCACAAGAAACAGCTACAACAAAAGTGGACTAATTCGGATTTCATGAAATTTAAAAACTTTGTGTTTCAAAAGACACTACTAACAGAATAGGCAACTCACAGAATATGAGAAGGTATTTACAAATCATGTATGTGATATGATAATGGATTAATATTCAGAATATAATGGTAATCCTAAAACTCAACAACAAAACAACCAAATTTAAAAACTGGAAAACTTGAAAAGTCAATTATCCGAAGAAGATATACAAATGCCTAATAAGCACATGAAAAGGTGGGAGGGAATGGGAAGGGAATGGGAAGGGAAGGGGAAGGAAAGGAAAAGAAAAGAAAAGAAAAGAAAAAGTGTTGACCAGAATGTGGATAAATTGGAACACTTGTTAACTCTTGATGGAAAAATAAAATGAAACAGCTGCTGTGAAAAAAAGTATAATTGTTTCTCAAGAAATAAAAAATAGAACTACCATATGTTCCAGCAACTTCACTTTTGAGTATATACTGAAAGAATTGAAAGCAGAGTCCCAAAGAGGTATTTGTAAACCCATGTTCGAAATGACATTATTCACAATAGCTAAAATGTGAAAATAATCCAAATGTCCACCAAATTAAAAATGGATAAGAATACATAATATACATATGAGTATTACCTCAACATATATCCAGCAAACCCACTACTTGGTATCTACTCAAAAGAAGAGAGGTCGTCATACAAAAAAACACATGCACAATTCACTGTTGAAAAGATGTAAAGCCTAAATGTCTATCAACTAATCAGCAAACAATGAAAATGTGGTATACATATACCATGCTACATATAATAGTATTGCATGGTACAGACATACCACATTTTTTATTATATATATAAAACAATGGAATATTATTCACCTTTAAAAAGGAAGATGACTTTGACATATGCTATAATATGGGCAAACCATAAGAACGTTATGCTAGTGAAATAAGTCAGTCAGAAAAAGACAAATATTTTATGATTCCACTTATACGAAGTAGTTAAAGTCATCAAAAACAGAAAGTAAAATGGCGATTACTGGGAGCTGGAGGGAAGTGGTCATGGGAAGTTAATACTTATGGGGTATACGTTTCAGTTTTGTAAGATGAAAAGAGTATTGTAAATGGATGGCAGTGATCGTTACACAACAATACAGCAGTTTTAAAAATAATTTTATTGATTTTAATAACTTCGAGGGTACAAATGAGTTCTGATTACATGGCTGCTTTGTGTAGTGGTGAGGAAGTCTGGGATTTAAATGTACTGTCACCCTGTGATTGCACATTGTACCTGATAGGTAATTCTGCATTTGTCCCTCACTTCTCACCCTCCCCTTCTGAGTCTCCAGTGTCCATGATACCATTCTAAATGCCTTCACAGACCCTTAGCTTAGCTCCTACTTATAAATGAGAACATGTGGCATTTGGTTTTCTGTTCCTGCATTACTTCACTTATGATAATGGTCTCCAATTTTATCCAAGTTGCTGCAAAAGGCATTGTTTTGTTCTTTCTTATGGCTGAATAGTATTGCATGGTACATGTATACCGCATTTTCATTATTTACTGATCAGCTGATGGACATTTAGGTTCCCATCCTTGCAATAGTGAATTGTGCTGCTATAAATATAGGGGGTACATGTATCTTTTTGCATAATAATCTCTCTTCTTTTGGGTAGATACCATGTAGTGTGTTTGCTGGATCAACTGGTAGAACTACTTTTAGTTCTTATTTCTCCATATTGATTTCCATAGAGGTTGTACTAATTTACATTCCCACTGACAGTGTATAAGTGTTTCCTTTTCACCACATTCATATCCACATCTATTGCTTTTTTTAAAAAAAATAGTAGTCTTTCAGGCTGGCATAAAATGGTATCTCATTGCAGTTTTAATCTGCATTTCCCTTATGATTAGTGATGTTCAGCATTTTTTCATATGTTTGTTGATAATTTGGGTGTGTTTTTTTGAGAGACGTTTGTGCATTCATTTGCCCACTTTTCAATGGGGTTATTTACTCTTTTCTTGCTGATTTCTTTGAGTTCTTTGTAGATTCTGGATAATAGTTCTTTGTTGCATGCATTGTTTGTGAATATTTTCTCCCACTGTGTAGGCTGCCTATTTACTCTGTTGATTATTTTTTTTGCTATGCAGAAGCTTTTCAGTTTAATTAAGTCCCACTTCTTTATTTTTGTTGTTGTTGTTTTTGGGGTCTTAGCTATAAATAATTTCCTTAGGTTAATGTCCAGAAGAGTTTTTCCTAGGTTTTATTCTAGGATTTCTATGGTTCCAGGTCTGATATTTAAGTCTTCAATCTGTCTTGAGTTCATTTTTGTATATGGTGACATACAGGTATCCAGTTTCATTTTTCTGCATGTAGCTATCCAATTTTCCCAGCACCATTTGTTGAATAGGGTGTCCTTTCCCCAGTGTATGTTTTTGTGTGCTCTGTCCAAAGATCAGTTGGTTGTAGATACTTGGGTTTATTTATGAGTTCTCTATTCTGTTCCATTGTACCAGTACCATGCTGTTTTGGTTACTACGGCCTTGTAGTATAATTTAAAGTTGGGTAATATGATGCTTACAGTTTTGTTCTTTTTTTTTTTTTAAGATTGCCTTGACTATTTGGGGCTCATTTTTGGTTCCATATAAATTTTAAAACTGTGTTTTCTAATTCCATGGAAAATGATATTGATAGGTTAATAAGGACTGCATTAAATTTGTAGATTACTTTGGGTAGTATGGTTATTTTAACAATGTTGATTCTTCCAACCTAGGAGCATGAAATGATTTTGCACTTGGTTGTGACTGCTATGATTTCTTTCAGCAGTGTTTTGTGGTACACTTTTATAAAGGTCCTTTACCTACCTTGGTTAAATATATCCCTAGGTATTTTACTTTTGGCAGCTATTGTAAAAGGAACTGAATTATTGATTTGATTCTGGGCTTTGTCTTTATTGGTATGGAGCAGTGCTACTGATTTGTGTGTGCTGACTTTGTAACATGAGATTTTACTTCATTTATTAATCCTGGAGTCTTGAGGGAGTCTATAGGATTTTCTAGTTATAAGATTATAACATTAGCCAGCAGACATTGTTTAATTTCTTCTTATTCCAATCTGAATACCTTGTATGTCTTTCTCTCTCTTGATTGCTTGGCTAGGACTTCCAATATTATATTAAATAGAAGTAGTGAAGATAGGCATTCTTGCCTTGAACTTCTGGGGAGAAATGCTTTAAAGTTTTCTCCTTTCAGTATGATGTTGGCTGTGAGTTTGTCATATATGGCTTTTATTATTTTGAAGTATGTTCCTTCTATGCCTATTTTGCTGAGGGTTTTTATCATGAAGAGATATTGGATTTTAGCAAATGATTTTTTTGCATTTATTGAAATTATGTAATTTAAATCTATTTATGTAGTTGATTGCATTTATTGATTTGTGTATGGTGAACCATCCTTGCACCTTGATAAAACCCATTTGATCATGATTGTCATGCTGTCAATCATTTGATTGACATGCTGTCAGATTCCATTTGCTAGTATTTTGTTGAGAATTTTCGCATCTAGTTCATTATGGATATTGGTCTGTAGTTTTCTTTTTTATTGTGTCTTTTCCTGGCTTCGGTATTAGGGTGATACTGGCTTCAGAGAATGAATTAGGGAGAATTCCCTCCTTCTCAATCTTATGGAATAGTTCTATTAGTATTGATACCCGGTCTTCTTTGAAGGTCTGATAGAGTTTGGCTGTAAATCTGTCAAAACCTTGGCTTTTTGTTTACTTGTTAGGAGACTTTTGCTTGCTGATTCAATTTCTCTACTCATTATTAGTCTGCTCAGGGTTTCCATTTCTTCCTGATTCTACACTGAGGAGTTGTATGTGGCCCAAAATCTGCCCATTTCCTCTAGATTATCTAATTTGTTTGCATGGATGCATTCATAATAATCTCAGATGGTCTTTTGTATTTCTGTGGTATCTATCAGTTGTGATGTCTCCATTTCCCTTTCTGTTTGAGTTAATTTGAATATTCTTTTCTTAATTAGTCAGGTAGTGGTCTACCAGTTTTGTTTACTTTTCAAAGAACTACGTTTTTGTTTCACAGATACTTTTTAAAAATTGGTTTCAATTTTGTTTAATTTTGCTCAGATCTTTGTTATTTCTTTTCTTCTGCTAACTTTGAGTTTGGATTGTTTCTGCTTTTCCAGATCCTTAACGTGTGACAGTAGGTTGTCAATATGTGATTTTTCAGCCTTTTTGTTGTAAGCCTTAAGCACAGTAAATTCCTCTGAACACAGCTTTGGCTGTATCCCCAAAATTTTGAGGAATTTAAAATTTCCATTGTGATTTCGTTGTTGACCCATGGATTATTCAGGAGCAGATTGTTTAATTTCCATGTATTTGTTTGGTTTTGAGAATTCCTCTTGGAGTTTATTTTTATTCCACTGTGGTCTGAGAAGGTGTTTGATATGATTTTGATTTTTTTGAACTTATTGAGATGCATTTTTGTGGCCTATCATATGATGTATCTTGGAAAATGTTCCATATGCTGATAGAAAAACGTATACTCTGTAGTTTTGGAGTAGAATATTCTGTAGATCTCTGCTAGGTCCTTTTGTTCTAGAGTCCAATTTAAGTCCGATGTTTCTTTGTTGACTTTATGGCTTGATGATCTGTCTGTTGCTGTTAGTGGAGTGTTGAAGTGCCCCAATATTCTTGTATCGCTGTCCATCTTTTCTTAGGTCTAATAGATTTTTGTTTTACAAAGCTTAGAACTCTGGTGTTGTTAGGTGTACATATATTTTAAATTGCTAGAATTTATTGTTTGATTGATCACTTTATCATTGTATAATGCCCTTCTTCTTCTTCTTTTTTTTCCTCGCTGTTGTTAATTTAAGTTTGTTTTGTCTGACATAAGAATACTCCTGCTCATTTTTAGTTTCCAATCACATGTAATTTTTTTTCCTATCCCTTTACCTTGAGTCTAGAAGAGCCATTGTGAGTTAAGTGGGTCTCTTGAAGGCAGCAGATATTTGGATTGTATTTTTTAATCCATTCTGCCAAATGGATTAAATGTCCAAATGGGATATTCAAACCATTTATGTTCAAACTTAGTAATGATATGTGAGGTACTGTTTTGATCATCATGTTAATTGTTACCTTTTGCATTGATATTTCCATTTCTTTGGTAGAGCCCTGTGAGTGGTATAATTTCTAATGTTTCTCCATTGATGCATTTTGGCTTTTTGTTCCAATGTTCAGAACTATTTTGAGCATTTCTTGTACAGCCAGTCTAGCGGTGACAAATTCCCTCAGCATTTGCTTCTTTGAAAAAAAACTTCATTTCTCCTTCATTTATAAAACTTAGTTTTGTAGGGTATGAAATCCTTGGCTAACAGTGATTCTGCCTGAGGAGAATCAAGATAAGGCTCCAATTCCTTCTGGCTTGTAGAGTTACTGCTGAGAATTCTGCTGTTAGTCTGATAGATTTACATATAGAAATTACTTGATACTTTTGTTTTAATGATCTTATTTCTTTCATGTTGACTTTGGATAACCTTATGACCTTTTTGCAATGAATCTTCCATAAGTTCTTTGGCTTTACTATATCTGGTTGTATATACTTCTGGCAAGGTCAGGAAAGTTTTTCTCAATTATTTCCTCAAACAGACTTTCCAAACCTGTTGCTTTTCCTTCTTCCTCAGGAATACCTACAATTCTTAGGTTTACATTTTACATAATCCCACATTTCTTGGAGACTTTTTTCAGATCTCTTAACCCTTTTTTCTTTATTGTTGTCTGATTGGCTTAATCCAAAAGCCTTTTCTTCAAGTTCTGAGATCCTTTCTTCTACTTGGTTCCATCTACTGTTATAACTTTCCACTGTGTTTTGCTCTTTCCTAAATGAGTCTTTTATTTTCAGAAGTTCAGATTGCCTTTTAAATAAAGTATTCATCTCTTTTGAGAATGTTTCATTAATGCCCTAGATTCTATTTTATTTTTTATGTTTTGAGCCAGGTCTCACAGTATCACCCAGGTTAGAGTACAGTGGCACAATCATGGCTCACTGCAGCCTCAATCTTCTGAACTCAGGCAATCCTTCTGCCTCAGACTCCTGAGTAGCTGAAACTTTAGGTGTATGCCATGACACCTAGCTAATTTATTGTTATTTTTCTTTTTGCAGAGATGAGGTCTCACTATGCTACAGGCAGGTCTTGAGCTCCCGGGCTTAAGCAATCTTCCCAATTCAGCTTCGCAAAGTGCTTGGATTACAGGCATGACCTGCCACACCCAGTGAGGTTTTTTTTTTTCATTTCTTTATGTTGCTTTTTAGCTTTCTCTTGGATCCCATTGAACAATTTTAAAATCAACATTTTGAATGCTATCTCTGGAATGTCAAAGATTTCATTTTGGTTAAGATTCATTGCTGATGAGTTAGTGAAGTCTTTTAGGGAAGTGGAAAGACTTTGTTTTTTGTTTGTTTTTCAGATTCCCAGGATTATTTTTCTGGTTCCATCTTACTTGTGTAGCCTGAACCCAAAGGGTGCACTTCCCGTGGGCTTGCGGTGACCCCAAAATGTTGCAGAAAGGGAGTCAACAGGTGCATTCACACTGACGTCCCACGAGGGAAGCGAATGTCTGTAGTGGTGAATTCAGGTGGAGAAGTCCCCTTCTCCAAGACCCTTCACAGGCACCCGGTCTGCTAAACAACCGGGGCAGAACCACTGCCCTCCCCCACTGAGCCTAGCACTGTGTCTGAGTCTCTGTTGAAAGAAACTTCTCGGGCAGGGAGTTCGGGGACATAGTGAAGGCTGCACTGTGGATTGATTGATTGATTTCTGACCCACACGTGATCCCCTGCTGTGTCGCACTTCCCCTTCCACCAGGAGTGTTAATCCATGACCGCTGTGAGTTCTGCTGCTCTCTTGAGTTTAGTTGCCCTATGGGGTTGTTATAATTCAGCTGGGGCACACCCCGCATGGGATCTGGGGGTGTGAAGGAGTAAGGATCAAATTCCAAGGAAATTGGTCACTGACATCTCTGGAGGACCCTCTGGGGAAGCTCTCTGATGCCTCGGACTACAAGCTTGTCTGCGAGATGTGTGATGACATTGGCTTATCTTATCTTCAGGGTCTGGGGGGCGATGTTAGGTAGAATTGAGTGAAACTGACCAGTCTTCTGGTCTTCCAGCAGCAAGTGCAAGCACCAGGTCTGGTGGGGTTAGCAGGGGAACGGTGTAAACTCTGTAGCTTCCTTGGCTGTTATATCGTCTTTGTGTTGTGGCTTCCTTAATTTCCCACTTTGCAGTGCTGTTATGAGTACATGCACATGGGTTCTGGCAGCACACAGCTGTGCAGTATCCGGGTCATTTTCTTTGTGAGACTGCAGTCCTGAAAGTTTGGGAGGAACTTTTAAGGCCGTGGCCGGAGTACCAAGTTCCTGATTACCCACACTCACCCTTTTCCCACATCCAAAGGCCCTTCACTGTCCAGTGCAACCTGGGCAAGGCGGCTTCCTGGTTCCAAAACAGCCTGCTCAGTCTCTGTCTTCATTACCTCTGTGAGTCCCATCCCTTCTCTGTGGCATGTGGAGTGTGCCCTCTGTCACATCCTGCTCTGATGGCGAGGGGTCTTTCTCTTCCTTGAATTGCTCTATGAAAGAGGCACCAGCCAGCTGAATAACACTGTATTAATGTGATTAATATCACTAAATCGAACACTTAAAACAGTTAAGATATATATGTATATTTATCACCATTTAAAAAATACATTAAAAAAGAAAATTCTTTTTACCAAATAGTACTGAAACAACCAGATATCCATGCATGGGGGAAAAAAGGCAAAAAGAAAATTGACCATTACCTCACACCATATGGAAAAGTTAATTGGAAATGGATTGTATATCTACCTGTAAAAGGTGTTTCCTCCTCAGGTACTGGGTGTGTTGTTCTCCCTCCATGGTGCCACAATCTGTGTGTTCTAATCCTATAGCTATGTTTCTCCCTTTGCTAACAAGTTGCCCTGCCTCCACGCCCCCCCCACACACCTAGAACTTCTATCCAGGTGGTTAAAGGGTTATGGGACCAGGGCACCATAGTAGAACTTACAGTGTTCAAGGATGTCCCTTACTGTTTCCCACCTGTTTGACTCTAGGGTTCTTCAGGGTTCACAGAGTCTACCAACTGATTGTAATTATCTTGGTCTGTGATCTTCCATATACATAAATAAAGCCAGGAGGTGGTAGAGGCAACAGATTGGCATCATTTACTTCATGTTGTCACCTATGATTATACCTAATGATGAAACCAGTCAGGCTTCCCAGGCGTAGGGTCAGTAGAAAAAAAAATGCAGTGGTTGAAGGCTGTTAAAGTGGAATCACGGGCATGAAAAACTGATTTCTCCAATTCTTCCCTCTTCTGTCCTGATTTTCTCCAAACACCTCCAAAAAGAACGTTCCCCTTGAGGATCAGCTGCATGTCATGCTCACAATGGCTACCAAAGACATGTAGGACACAATCCTGGTAACATCGCACGTCCAGCAGCTGTTTTCCGTCAGGTCTTTCAAAGCCCACTCTACCACTTGAGGAAGGCCCGAGCCTGAGAGTAAGAGCATGAAAAATGTCTGTTGAACTTCATCCGCTCACTATTAGGGCCCATTGCCGTGAACAGTGTGGTGTCAGCTAACGGCAAGTGATCCAGACATTAAACAAGGTGGAGCGTGGTCTCCAGTGTCACTTTGGTGTGGCCAGACTCTGCCAGCCTCACAGAAGGGCAACTCCATGGTGACAGTTGTGTCAACTACCAGCACATGCCAGTGTGGCCACGCGAGGGCAGCAGAGGACCAAAGGCTCGTATTTGCAAGACAAGGTCTGTCCTATGCCTGGCTTCCTTACGGGGACCACAGTCCCGGTCGGGCATTTCACTCTCCATGGCACACAGATAAGACCCAACTCTGAACCCATTGTGTGAGTGGCAGGATTACTATCCCCAGTCCAACAATGGATTGAGGCAGTGATGCCAGTCACAGGGCTGAGCAGACTCAGTCACCCACTTTGTTCCATTCCACCATTCCTTTAGTCCTTAGAAGTACTGTCTAAGGAAGGGGTGACAGCTTTCTCTTTAGCGCATTGGGCTATGGGATCCTCCCTCGGTAGCTCTTCCAGAGTTGTCTCTGGGACTAGGACACCAGCGCCTTTGTGTCGGGCAGACTTGTCAGTAATCTAGCTCCTGTCATCCTCAGGGCCTTCCTGGGAGGGATATCTAGGTAGCCGAAGGCTGTCCTGTGAGTGAGTAATCAGGAAAGGAGCAAGGAACCCCTAAAGGTGAAGTCTCAACCTACCCGTGTGAAGAAAATCATCTACGGAGTTAGACTTGGACCTCTGGAATGTTCCATTTCCACTTAATATGAGAAATCTGTGTGCATTTCCCGCTCTATCCTTAACATCTGAGGGAAAAAACTCAGAATGAAGGTGTCTGGGTTTGATGTTATCTGGCAAGGCACACGATCTCCACAAGACCCCAGAAGCAGGACAGCAGCTGTGTCTTAAGTTGAGGGTAGCAGGGAGTCATGGCATGGACATTAGTACTCCAAGGGGTGACTCTGGGCACCTCCCGTTGCCACAGGCTTCACTCGGCATTGGCAAAGGTAAGATATGATTCTAGTTCCCAAAGATCTTTGGGAGACTGCTGACATATTAGACTGTCTCCATTGTTCCTGCTGCCAAGGTCCCCAGAAAATTTGACTGATTTTGGCTAATTTGTACACAGAGTTAACAAAATACCTGGGTAAGACACATTTTGTCTTCAAACTCCAAACAGTTCCACTTAGTGCTGGGCTACCTTCTTCAATAGTGAAGTGTATAGTGTGAGTAATTTTTCTTTTACTGTCTCGGGAATGAGTCTTTGAGCCTCGGTCCACAGTGCTCCACAGACTCGACCAGATGGCTGGTCCTTGTGTTTTCTCAGGTCTCACGAGTCACCTTTGGGCTCTCCTGTGGGACAGAGTCTCCTCTAAAGCAGTTGCCCTTGTTCTTTATTGGAGCCTCTTACCATGATCTCATCCATAGAGTAGAACCAAGTCAACTCTTGCCAGGAGAAAGACTTGTCCCATGATTTGGTCCATCCATTGATGGCAAATAGTAAAAGAATTAAGGGTCCCTGTGGCAGGACAGGAAGCAGGTTTGCAGGAATACAGGCCTGACATCACCTTGGTGACATCCTCTTCCAAAGACGTTTATTGACACACCATTAGGGACACATTTTAGTCCTTTTTTTGTTTTGTTTTGATGGCAACACATTTCTCATTTTAAAGTTTTACTTCCAGAGTAAAAGCAAAGTCTCTCCTGTTCATGCCCTCAGAGATTCCTTCATTATTCCTGGACCACTTATGATGGCTATAAGTTGGTCAAGGGCTTCTGATGCAAAAATACCCTTCTCTACCTCACGCTATAAACCATTAAAACAACAAATAGCTAGCCACCTGACAGACACTCCTAAAAAATAGAAATTCTCACACACCTGAACCTGTGATCCTCTATACTCAGCTGTCCATTATGTTTTGGGTCATGGACACAGTACCCACAAGCTAATGAGGACATCTTAAGACAAGATGGAGCCCAAACCTGGCCCTCTGGCATATTCTTTCTGCATACGGGTATTGCTTCACGCAATTTCAGTCCTCTGGCAGATGTCATTGGTCTAGAGGAGATCACCTCTCTCTCAGACTCTTTGGCTGCCTGAGGAATCACTTGGGATGGAGTGAACAGCAAAGAGATTTCATCAACTATGCAAATGGTACTGCTGACCACATATGGAAGGGAGTCCGGTGCAGTATTGCTGTGTTCTGTCCATTAGTCAGTATGTCTCTGATGAATGAAGGAGCTCAAGAAATAATGCCTTTTGCCAAACTTTAGACATACATCTTAGTCCTGGTGACACTACTTTGGTGACATCCTTAGCCAACACATGACTCCGTTTTGACATCCATTATAAACTGTTGACTCGTTGGCTAAAAATTGTCTTTTTCTGAGTAAAAGTCTCTGGGATGCTCTTGCCTTACAGATTCCCAAAGCACAAATCAAAATCACACGTCTTTATATATACTAAAGCCACAATACAGAGTCATGCCAGGACACACTTCATTTCTTTCAGAGTTATGGGCATTACTAATAGACACACTTTTTTACCCAGTCTCTGGTATTCAGTTATAGCAAGAGAAAATGAATTAAAGAGAACAGACTGGGAGTCTGGGCTCTTTCATTCATTTATATAATCCAAAGGCCCAAACACTCCTAATAAGCCATTGCTTTAACCAAACATTGCAAATCATAAGACCCACAGCAACTACAGTGGGAATCTACCTGGGACCAAGCCCCGTATCCCAGAAGCCATGTTCCCCCTGGAGAAAGCATCGCCTCTGACAGCATCACTCCAAGGTTTCCTTAATACAGTTAACGCTTTTTTGAAGAATGATTAAATAGTCTTTGTAGTAGGGATATCTTACATGGGCCTTAGCGCACTCTTTGGAGAAGCTGTCTCTTTATTTTCTGAAGAAATAAAATTTTGACTTTCTGAATCAAAAGCCTGAAATCTCATGACTAATAAGCACTTTAAATTTAGCATGCAAATACTCTTGAGTAGGCCTGAGATGGATGCTTTTAGGCAGATTAATTAGATTTTACTGATGCTTGGTTAGCCAATTTCTCCACTTTCTGACAATAAATGCATTTTAATGCACATCAATTCACCCAATAAATCAATATTGCTTTAGAATGCAGCAGCTCAGCATTTGCTATATCTGTTCATAAGGTCACTTTTGAAGGAAGAAGTGATTTTTGACAAATTTGACTTGGTAGTATTGCACAGCGAAGGCTCACTGCAGAACCAGATTGCACACTTTCATACAGACTCTGGTGACTGCACCAGCAGGACCGATTCTAGGTCAAGGAACTACATGGTTGGAAAAGGCATGAGAATAAAATCAGCTTCTGAATTTGAAACACCCAGTCAGTGATCAAACTGGAGAAGATATGCATTGAATTACAGGCCTTGACCAATGTGTGGTTACCAATTGTGTTCACTTTCTTTGGCACTCCTAAAGAAAAGCTGCGCTTACCATTTAAATTCTGTGATGACCAGAAGAATAACATGGCTCCAGTCTAACCAAAAAAGCTGAGATAATTTTCAAATGAGGGACATCCTCAAAACACTTAACCAGTCCTTCTGCAAACTGTCAGGGTAACCAAAAACAAACAACATCTGAGAAACAGTCACAGTCCAAGAACCTAAAAAAAAAAAATCACAGTAACTAAATGCAGTGTGGCATTTTGCAAGGGACCCTGAACAGAACATTGGGAGTTGAAAGTTTATGTCCATATAAGACTGGGAAAAAATATTTGCCAACTGTATATCAGACAAAGGCCTAACATCTAGGATCTACAAGAAACTCAAACGTTGCTGAAAAGAGAATAACAAACAGCCCCTTTACAAAGTGGGCAAAAGATATGAATAGACACTTCTCAAAAGAAGACATACGAGCAGCCAACAGATACATGGAAAAATGTTCAGCCTCACTAGTCATCAAAGAAATGGAAATTAATACCATACTGAGATGCCACCTAACTCCAGTCAGGATTGCCATCATCAATAACTCAAAAAGCAGCAGATGCTGGAGAGGATGTAGGGAAAGGGGAAAGGAAATACTTCTACAATGTTGGTGGGAGTGTAAACTAGTACAACCTCTGTGGAAAACAGTGTGGTGATTCCTAAAAGATCTGAAAATCAACCTCCCCTATGACCCCAGAGTCCCGCTATTGGGAATATACCTGGAGGAACTCAAATCACTCTATGAAAAAGATACCTGCACACGCATGTTTATTGCAGCATTATTTACAATAGCAAAAACGTAGAACAAACTTTGCTACCCATCAGAAGAGGACTGGAGACAAAAAATGTGGTATAGACACACAATGGACTATTATGCAGCCATAAAGAAAGACAAAATTATGAACTTCGCAAAAACTTGGATGGACTTAGAGGCTATAATACTGAGTGATCAATCACAGAAACAAAGAACCGAGTACCACATGTTCTCACTCGTAAGCAGACCTTGAACAACTACCATAATACTGTAAGAAAGGGACTGGCAGTAGTGGGAAACTGCTGGGGGTGGGGGCGGCACACCTCACAAGCAAGGGTACCTGCATAATGAACATTTGTATACCTGAATTGTACCCTACATATTTAAAATTAAAAAAGAAAGTTTATGTCTGTATAAAAGTTGCACACATGAATGTTTACGGCAGCTGTAGTCATCACTGCTAAAACTTGAAAACATCCAAAATGTGCCTCAGCAGGCGAGTGAATAAATGAACTCTGGTACATTCAGTCCATGGAATTTTATCAGCACTTAACAGAAATGAACTATCCAGCTATGAAAAACATGGAGAAATCTTAAATGTATATTATGAAGCAAAAGCAGTCAATCAGAGAAGGCTGCATATTGTGTGATTCCACCTTCCGGACATTCTGGAAAAGCAAAAACCAGGGAGACGGTAAAAGGATCAGTGGTTGCCAGGTGTTACAGAGGGTGAAGCACAGAGGCAGAGCACAGAGGAATTTTAGGGCAGTGAAACTACTATGTATAATACTAGATTGTTGAATACATGTCATTTTACACTTCTCAAAGTCCATAGAAGGCACAGCACCTGGAGTGAGCCTAATAGGAACTATGGACAATGGGAGACAATGACACATCTCTGTAGGTTTATCAGTTGTAATCAGTGTGCAGCTCTGGTCCATGATGTGGAGGGTGGCAGGCTCTATCTGTGTGGGGGCTGGGAGTCTATGGAAACTTCTGACCCTTTCCACTTGACTGTGCTGTAAATCCAAAACTAATAATAACGTATCAGTATTTGTTCACTAGTTGCAGTAAATATACTACAGTAATATAATAGGTTAACAGAGAAGCTAGATGAGAGGTAGAATAATAACTATCTTTGCAATGTTCTGTACACCTAAAACTATTATAAGATTTTTAAAAAATTAAAAGGGAGGGTATGAAGGGACAGAGAGAGGAGTTTGACAATTTATTAACGGATGGCTATACTACCTCATTTTTTATTAAAATAGTAGAAGTGGCCTCCGTATAGTCTTCTCTAATTGTATATCAGTCACTGTGCATGGTCCCCCTGAGACACAGCTCCACATCTGTCCCATGAGGCTCTGGGCAGACTTTCCTCCTAGAGTCCTTGTGAAATAAAAGCAAATGGGTCTTTACGTAATGTTCTCTAGGAGTTATACGGATTCCCTCAGTCCTGGGGTGTGGGGTGGCCATTGGGTCTGCGGTTTCCAAACTCTCTGCAGTTCCCCCAGGGCACAGAAAAACCACATCTTTTTCTAAGTTTATCGTGCTGTAAAAAATCTGGGTGGTGGAACAGCCTTAGATTGTAAGGACAGTGAGTGCCCAGCATACTGTAAGCCCATTGGAGGAAACGTGCGTTTCTCTCCATGAACACCCATGAAGGCTTAGGGTAGCGTGGGGAGGATTAGGGGCCAGTGACGTCAACAGAGAAGGGATGGCGTTTGAGCCAGGTCTTGAAGGATGAGGTGGTGTTTGCCACCAGAGAGGGCTAGGGGGGTCTCAAGTGGAGGGAACAACAGAGGCAAGTGATCAAGGGCACCTGAGTGGTGAAAGAGTTTCATTGTGCCCAGGTTACTCTGGGTGTGTGTGTGTGTGTGTGTGTGTGTGTGTGTGTGTGTGTGTGTGTGTGTTACTCTGTGTCTGTGTCTATCTCTCTGTGTATGTCTGTGTGTACCTTTGTGTGTCTATGTGTACATGCATCTCTGTGTGTGGGCATCTGTGAAAACCCGGAAATGAGGTGGGATGACAGGATGAGCCAAGCAGGCCAGTGCTCCACAGCCGGTCTAACATTGCACCCCCTGTCTAGAAGGGAAAAGGCAGATGTTGGGAGGGAGTCAGGGGAAGGGAAAGACCAGAGGAAAGCCCTGGGGGGAGTGTGTCCTGCTACCTGCCAAAGCTCAGGGAAGTACATCTCAAAAAGTTTCCAGAGTCTGCGTGTTTCCTTATAAATAGGCTTTGTGCTTTAACTGCAATCTATCTTCCTCCAGAAAGAAACTGCTTGCCTTCCGAAGATCAAGTCGAATTTCTCATGCTGTGGGAGACTGTCTGATTTATGTCTCCCTTATTCAACAAAGCAGCTCTGCCTCACCTATGTCCAAATAATCCTCTTAAATTCTCATGAGAGTGCCTTTTTGTGGAGGTCAGGACTTCAATGGGGGTATGCAGTGGTTGTAAGGACTGTGAGGATGGAATCCCCAGGTGAGCCAATTTTACAAGAGGTTTGCAGTTTCAGAAATGGCCACTTCTGGCGGAATTTATGCAGAGACTCTTTGAACATGTGAGTAAAACTGTCAACATCCACAGTATTGAGAATTCCATGGAATTCTTAAACAGGTAGATTATATATGATATCCAAACCAGTTACAACTTTTGGTGTGTATATTGTTGACAGCTATGTTTAGAAAATTTTAATTAGGCACTAACCAATTTCATATAAACACAACTAGATTTGGAGACATCTCTAAGAGTAACAATACCGAGTCCAGTCCCTGCATTTTCTCAGACAACTGGAGGTGAGTGTTGACATTTACAGAGGCAGAAACTCTCTGGTTTGCCTCAGCCTACACCATTCCTTATTGCTCTGTCCCAAAGTCAAAGGTCAGTTGCCATTTATGATCACAGTTGAACTACTGTTTTTCTTACAGCTGAGTCAAGGAAAATGTGAACAATTTCTTGTTCTGAAATGCATGAAAAGTGAGGCGATAAACAATAACGAGGTCCACGTCTTTCTTGTTGAGGTGAGTTTCTTTCTAAATGTTCGCAATGTTAACAATGAATTTCTGTTTTCTAAGAATACAGCTCAAGACCCCATTATGAACCCAAACTGTTTTGCTCCACTGTATGTGAAGAGCTCCGTCCAGTAAAAACTTAGCATGCAGCCAGAAACAAAGTACCGTTATTGTCAGCATGCTTTAGATGAGCAAATGCAAGTGGTTTGGGCAACCTCACATAAATAAACACATGCTGTAACCAGGAATCCACCTAGGTCACTCTGGTATCAGATTCTGCTGATCGTCGGCTGACCAGTGTGGGCTCCCTGCATGTGATCTGAAGGTGAGCATTTTCAACAGAAATCTTAATATCAAATATTTCCACTTTATCAGCCTCTCAGAGTCCAAGGACTCCTCTGTCTAATAGTAACTTCTGATGGCTCCATAAAAACAGGAACTCAGACACTAAGATGACTTCAGCAGCATCAGTCACCCATTCACCCATTTTTTTTTTTTTAGTTGGAATCTCACTCTGTCTCCCAGGCTGGAGTGCAGTGGCACAATCACAGCTGCCTGCATCCTTGACCTCCTGCCTCAGTCCCCTGAATAGCTGGGACTACAGGCTTGTGTCACCATGCCCAGCTAATTTTTTAGTTTTACTTTTTGTAGAGATGAGGTTTTGCTATGTTGCCCAGGCTGGTCTCAAACTCCTGAGCTCAAGCAATCTTCCGACCTCAGCCTCTCAAAGTGCTGGGATTACAGGAGTGAGCCACCGTGCCTGGTCTCACCAAATATTTATTGAGATTGGCAGGTAGGAAGAGATCAGACCATGAGTGTGGAGAATCCCACATTTAATTATGTGTTCCCCCTTTTCCTAGTTCTGTGAACTTGAACGAGCCATTGGTTAGTTCCAGAATCAATTTCTGCTTTTGTAAAATGAGAAGAGTCATTGCATGCCGTATTAGAGTGGAAGTGGTATATAAGAAGAGTTCTTATTGTAATACTAGAAGAAAAAGACTGACAGTAGCGGGAAACTGCGGGGGGTTGGAGGGTGGGAAGTTGGGATTGGCAGTAGTGGGAATCTGCCCGGGGAAGGGGGGGCACACCTCATCAACAAGGGTACCTACATAATGAATATTTGTATACCTAACTCTGAATTGTACCCCACAAATTTAAAATAAAAAAATTAAAAGTTAAAAAAAAGGTTCTTAGGAAAAACAGGCTCAGTGGGCAGCTCTGATCACGCCATTATGGTTATCTTACTCTCCCCACAATCATACTGCTAGGGTCCTCACCCCATCGGGAGAGCTGTGGCTGGGCTGAGCTGCCCTCCTACCCTGGCCACAGGGTGGAAAGAGAAGGGCCTGGAAGAAGCAGGTCTAGTGGCTTACATATGCCCCCACCCCCCCCACCCCCACCCCCCACCCGCCTTCTCACTGAATTCCACCTGGCACTTTCCCTGCTGGAACTGGCTCCCTCGGAGGGGCGTGGCTGGGAGGAGCTGTGAGTAAAGCGCCCCAGGTATGTGTGTTGTAAAAACCCAGTCAGCCTGGCTCCTGTTAAATAGTCTACCTTGCCTCTCACCAAGGCTGAAACAGCTGCAGCCTGCAACTCACACTTCCATCTGGGATTGCACAGGATCTGCGTGCTCAAAAAAGGTAAGAGCCTTGCCAGCCTCCTGTCCACCTGTTCTTGCCATTCCCCACTTTCCTGTGATTGTCTTTCCTTCCTTAACCCTAGGGACTGGTCAACACCCAGGGTGGAAATAAGATCAGGACCATTTCTTGGGCTTGACTCTTGTCAAAAAAAAAAAATTCTCTGTTTTGTTTTAAATGGAGCATGAATAATATGAATCACCTTATCATTACGAACTGGGTCAAATGAAACCGGCATGGTTCATCGTGGTTTTTCTTATTCCTTGCCAATATTTGCTGAAGGACAGAGTAAACGTGAAAAGCAAAAGGTGTTCGACAAGGCAGGGATGGTAGAAAAGAAAGTGTGGTGAGGGAAGGAGGGACAAAGAAAGGAACAGGAACAGAGAGGTATGGTCCGGTTGCCCATACCAGCTTTGTGATTTGCCCACGATGGGATCTTGAGCAATTTCTTTACCTGTTTGAGCCTTAACAGTACGAGCTGATGCCTGTGGTGACAAATTAATAGCTTCCTGTCAGGGCTCTCGTGTGGATTTAACAATGTAAGCATCAAATACTAGGAAAGCACTTAGTACACCGTAGGTGTCAAATAGAGATTTCTTGTCCTCTCTAAGAATTTTTTTATTGTCTGCCTGATAAAATCCATGCAGTTTAGGGTGTCATTAAAAGTCGTTCTGTTGATTCAATGGTTTATTTTATAAGAGCATTTATTAAGGGCTTTCTGTATGTCTAGTACTGTGCCATCGGGAGGCTCTGGAACTTAATGACACGTGATCGTTGACTTTAAACTTGCAGTGTAAATGCGCGGGTTGAAATTCACCCCTTCTCCACCCTGGCTTACTTTGCCCAGTCAAATCAGAGGACCCTCCCACCTTCGTGCCTTTACGGGGCTCTTACTTCCGCTCCAGATGCTCCCCCACCCATCCAACCCCACCCGCCTCAGTGTGTCAATCCCAAGCACGCTCAACCTCTGGGTCAACCTCACTTTTCAAGTCACTTTCGGGCCACTTACCACATCCTTTCTCATTCTGTGAGCATCTGTGTCTACGAGGAATTGTGAGACAGAAATCCAGCACATTGGAATTGGAAGACAGTTTGGGGTGATTTCACCAACACCTTGCTTTTATGTGAAGGAACAAAACGTAATGGGGGTGGTGACTCGTCTAAGATCAAATTAAGGACAGAGTTGGGACAGACTCCCTGGTCAATGCTATTTAAATTTCCCCCAAAGAATAGCCTCTAAACTCTTTAAAACCTGAGGCTTTCTCAGTCACAGTGATATCTTCAACATCTAGTTGGAGTCAACCCAATACATGCTTGTTGAGTGAATGAATGAAGGATCGAGGAGTGAGCACAGGCAGGCATTAATGAATGAGTGGATGAGAAGTGAGATTCATGAGGCTCTGGAGAGTGGTCGTTTTGCAACACTCAAGTCGAGTGGAAATGTGAGTTGACTCATCCAGGAGCCAGAGCATTCTTCGTCTATACCCAAAACAGGCAGGCATGTGTCAGGGTGGGGGGAGGCCAGCCCGCAGCCTTGCTCAGCTGAACGACTGCCCGCCCCTGACTCACCTGCCTTTTGTCAATCAGGTGCCCGCCCAGCTGCAGTCATGAGGATCCACAACCTCACCCTCCTCTCCTTCCTCCTTCTGGCCGCTCAGGCGCTCCTGGTGGAGGGCAAGAAGAGGGGAAAGAATGGACATCACAGCAAAGTGGCCTCAGAGCAGAAGGACACTCTGGGAAGCACCCCAAGTAAGCAGAGAAACAGGACCAAAGGCAAGTTTGTCACCAAAGACCAAGCCGACTGCAGGTGGGCCGTGACTGAGCAGGAGGAGGGCATCGCTCTCAAGGTCGAGTGCACACGAACGGACCGCAACTTTTCCTGTGTCTTTGCTGGCAATCCAGCCCAGTGCCTAAAGCTCAAGGAAGAGAAGGTGTACTGGAAACAAATTGCCCGGAATCTGCGCTCACAGAAGGACATCTGTGGATATTCCAAGTCTGCCCTGAAGACTCGGGTGTGCAGAAAGGATTTTCCAGAATCCAATCTCAAGCTGGTGAGCTCCACTCTGTTTGAAAACAAGAAGCCCAGGAAGGAGAAAGCAGAGCTTTCCCCCAGGGAGCGTACCAAAGTCAAAGAGATCCCTTCCTCTAGTCCAGCGGTGACCCAGACCGTGACCACCAAAGCTCCTGAGTGTGTGGAGGACCCCGATGTGGCAAGGCAGAAGGAGACTGCCCTGGAGTTCTGTGGGGAGTCCTGGAGTTCCATCTGCACCTTCTTTCTCAGCATGATACAGGACACCTCCTGCTAGCGAGGTCAGAAGAGACCGGTTTCCGTGGAGATCACCTGTCATTAGCCCCTCTGTGTGCTGTAAGGTTCTCCACCTTCCCCAAAAGATATGAACTTGTGTAATAAGCCAATGCGGTGAAGTATTTAAGCAGGTTTTTGTAACTTTTGTTTTTGTGTTTTGGAATTTGCTTTATATTCACTTTCTTGAATGTGATGTTCAGAGGCTGTTTACCTCAGCATGTGTTTTTATGGCCCACACACCTATGTGCGTATGGGCAGTGAAGACCTGTCTTTAAGTTGGAAGAACCAGAGTGATGATTCCAGTGTGGTGCACTTTCTGCCGGATTGACAAAGATAATAAAGCTCTGGGTGTTTTCAAAAGCACTTTCAACCATTGTTTGCTTTCTCTACCTCTGGTTTCAAGTGAACTCATGGTTCATGACAAAAAGGCCTCCATATATCAGTAGATAAAATATCTAAGGAATGACTTTAAGTTCACCACTCATCCTAAGTCCTCCCCTAATGCAACCTATTCCAAAATCCTTCTTTTACATCATTTTATCCATTGGTCCATGGCGTTTGCTATTTATTGAAGTGCGATAAGTAGGATCCCTGTTTCCAAGTGGGACGCCTGGTGCATAGTGTGATCAAATCGCTTTTCGGGAGCTCACAGACGGTGAGGGGGAGGCAGGACTGGGACCCAGCAGTTATGGCAGTAGAGTCCACAGGCAAAGAAACTCCCTTTACTAACTCATGTCAAAGCTGCCCGTTCCCACCCACCATCTTCAGGACCCCTGCCCTTGTAAGGCTCATTTCTGGGTTGGGGGAGAGAGGTCTGTTTAAGTACAGTGTCCTGTGATGATAATAATGGAAGAGGAGAAAGGTGCATGGAAAACCAGAGAGAGGAAGCAGAAACTGCTGGAAGATCTGGGGTAGAGCTTCACAGAGGAGGTGACACTGGAGCTGGATTTTGGAGAGTATCTTTAGGAATGAAATGGGGCAAAGTGGATGCACTTTAGGCATCTGACAGCAACACTGAAAAAAAAGGGAAGGGAAAGTTCCAGGTTCTAGGAGTGGTCGGGCGACTGGAATGGGATGAGATGCAGGCATGAGACTTGAATTTGTCATTTATAAATTAGTATGAAGTGTCTGAAAGTGTTACAATTCAAGAACTAGGGAGAGAGGATGAACTGGCCCCAGTGCCTTCTCATGGTTCCAGAAACAGGGAAAGTGAGCCACAGAAGCTGGAAAAACCCTGTTCCTTAGCATGCCTGGTGGTGGCAGGGAGGAGTGGCAGATGAGGTGGGAGGACAACCCTTCACATTTATCTATCTCCTGGGATGTACTCTGAGGTTTCAGAAGCCAATTCACTGTGCTGCAGCCTCAGAATGACATTTGGATGTCATCATCAGTATCATTAAAACAGTCGTTTATCTCTCACTTGCTTTGTGCTAGGCACCATGCTAAGCTTTTCCCATGGATGGTACATTTATTCAGTTGTTCAACATATAATTTATAGAACACAGACTCCTGCTAGGCTCTGTTCTAGATGCCAAAGATATAGCCATAAAGGAACAGGAGATGGATGTTCTATCCTCATGGAACCTATCAGTGGAAAAAGTGGTAAGAAACTCAAGATTACACAAAAGTAAGAGAGAAAAAGTAAAACAAAACAAAAGGATAAAAGTGATGAAAGGTAACTATTTTTGAGAGTGTTGTTCAGGGACCTTTCTGCAGAGGTAAATTTTGAGTTTAGACATAAATTGAGGAATCAAGCCTGGTGACTCTCCCAGGTAAGAATGCTCCAAACAGGGGAAATAGATCAAGTGCCCCAGAATCATAGTTAATTTGTTTATTCCTTCCAATATGTTCCTATTATATGCCAGGCCCTCTTCCAGAGGCAGGAAATGGCAACAAAAGAGAGAAACATCCGCGTCTTCATGACACTGCCATTCTAATGGCAGGGATCATATCTGGCATGTAAGAAATGTGAAAGATGCTGGTATCACTGTAGGGCGGTGCCAGGGCCTGACTGTGAACACCACTACCAACCCCAAGCGAACTGTACCAGCATTCCAGACTGCCCCCCTCCCAAGTTCCTACTAGTTGCAATAAAGGAAGGACATTTTCCCTTAGGGTATACTCACATTATCAGCCCTGTGCCCTCCTACCCCACACATGTAACTTAATTCCACACAGCCCTGAAAAGACAGGTAATCTCCTCCAGGAGTCACTAAATAGTCACTTGATCTGGTGGAGGTTGGCCTGAACACTAAAAAGTCGAACCATACCCTCCTTAAGATCTCCTGCCCATGTGGTTGTTCACTCCTGGCCTTTCGCCACTGGCAGAACTGGGAGTTTTGCCTCCAACATGGTAGAGCAAGTGGGATCTGGACTAGAGGTTTGCCTCTGCACATAGACAGTCAGTCTCAAAGACGATTATTTAACCTCCTGACCAGCATTCAGCTCATCTTGACAACGGGATAATAAAGCCCCCCCACCCGCCGTTAAGGGTTGCTGGAAGACTGACATTGATCAATATTTCTAAGGTACCTATTATTGCCCCACCAGTTACATAGTAGGAGTTCAATGCAAGTGACCGTTTAAAGTCCACAAAGTCCACAGCAGGAGACTGGATTGTGGCGAGGGGTCAACAGCTTCCCAGTGAAAACTCTTTAATGGCAGGAGGCGTTGTTTTGTTTTGTTTTGTTTTGTTTTTTTAGCTTTGTTGGCTTGTTTGTTTTTACAGTATAATTAGTGGCCAGGAAATTCTGTTATTGATTACTACTATGTGCCAGTGACTTTGCCCTCACTCTTGCATGATTATCACCTACAACCCAGTCTGGGGGGAGTTTGCTCCCCATTTTCTAGGTGAGGAAACTGAGGCTCAGAAAAGCTGCAGAACATGCAAGGATTACAAGCTTGTAAGTGAAAGAGTGTATAAAGAGAATCCCAAGGACTTTCTGTCTTTGAAGCTCACGATTTTCTTCCTTCCAGTGAGAAGACTGGCGTTTATGGTCTTTGGACACAAGTCAAATCCGAAAGTGGGCAGGGTTCATCATCGCTCTTTCCACATACATACTCTCTCCCATGTCCTTACAAAGAGAAACTTCTAGAAGTTAACACGTCCATTGTGCTCAACCTTCCATTACAGTCACATCCTGGGGGACATTTTAAGAACACATTATTAATAGATACATAGGCCGGGTACAGTGGCTCATACCTGTAATTCCAGTGCTTTGGGAGGCTGAGGCGGGAGGACTGCTTAAGCCCAGGAGTTAGAGACAAGCCTGGGCGACATAGTGAAAGCTCGTCTCTACAAGAATAAAATTTAAAAAATAACTGGGCATGGTTGTACACAACTGTAGCCCTAGCTACCCAGGTAGTTGAGGAGTGTGGATTGCCTGAGTTCAGGCTGTGGTGAGCCATGATCATGCCACTGTACTCCAATTCAGGTAGTGGAGTAAAACTCCAATACAAAAATAAATTAAATAAATAAATAAGCAATGAAATTACAGATTGCACATTGACTTATACCCAATCTGACACTACTTATTTTCCTTCTGGATATGAAGTAGTGAAGCCACCTTGTGTGTGTGTGTGTGTGTGTGTGTGTGTGTGTGTGTGTGTGTGTGGTCTGTCTTTAAGATAGGGCTTCCCATAATAGCAAGAGACGAAAGTGTTTAGGTAGGTAAGAGGTGCTGAAGGTTGGCATGTCTGCATCCCCCTAAAGCCATTCAGAAGTGGGAATGTTTCTATTTCCTTATAAACCCACAGCTCAGCAGAGAGAGGGCCTCTTCCCTCCGGCACCCCTGGCTCTGTGTGGTAACTCACAGTCACACCAGTGCTGACTTGAATTGCTGGAATCCAGCATATCTCACCTGGCCTCCTTTCCCAGCGTCCTCCGAAATTGTTTTTGGCAGAATCAGCAAAGGAAACCAAAGTGTGTGGGGTTGAACGCTCCCAAGCAATTCAGGGCCAACCATCCTCTGATGTGTTGGTTTCCATAACTCCCTATAGCTCACCTTGAAATATCTCACCCCAAAATATTTCATGCAACAACATGCAAAAAAAAGTTTATAAGGCTCCGTCTAAATGAGGGGTCAGCATGGAAGAGGAAAGAGAAGATTCCAGAACAAGACTGGTTAGAGACCTGGAGTGTTTGAGGTGGGTTATCCAGAAGGAGTTTTCATAAGGTAGTTGTAAATGTGGATAATACCACAGCAAAGATCAGATCTATCTTGTCCACCACCATAGCCCTGGTACTTAGCGCATGGTCCAGCACACAGCAGATCTTCCATAAGTATTGGTTGAGTGAACGAAACAAGAGAGAAATCATGGCAAGGGTAAAGATTACTGGCTTCAGACTAAAATAAGATGGGTTTGGGCTTCTAGTGTAACCTGGGAAAAATTATTTCATCTCCTATTTCTTATCTACAAAATGGGTTTAGGAGTATATATTCAATAAAATCTATACATAACTAAAATCTAAAGCTTGGTCCTTAAACACGTGGATTTGAAATCACGCCCCCCCCAAAGTTAAATAAACCAATGACAAACAGAAATTCTTGAGTTTACAGGATGGCAGATAAGAAAATAAATAACTTGCTGAAATACGGAAACTTCCTCCACTTATGAGACAAAAATCAGTTGGACTCAGATGGCTGACTGGCATTTACTAAATTTGCGCATGCAACCCATGAGGTATAAGAGATAACTGCATAAGCCTAAAGACTTTCCAGCCCTGTCCTTTCCTTCCACCAACCACATGTTAATCTCAGAATCCATCCCCTATACCTTTTCTAATAAAAATACTGTCCTGAAGGCAGCACAGGGAGACAGATTTGAGCTTGACTCCTGTCTCCTTGGGAATCCATTTTCAGTGTAAACTTTTTCTTTTCTCAAAATCCCAATGCCATAGTATTAGCTTCTAGTTCCTTTTGCTCATAACAGATTCTCATCAAGTGTTGGTATACATGAACAAATGAATGAATGAATAAAACACTTAGCTGAGAGAGAAGGTAAGGCAGTTTTCTAGGGAAGCTACACAAGACTCAAGACAGGCCATGCCAGGGCCTACTGTGAGATAAAGCCAGACTGTCCCCGATTTCACCCAATGACCATCTTCTACCCACCAGCCTTTAAGATCCCCATGCATGCCCTGAACAGAAGTGCTTCCCATGATGTAGGAGGAAGATAGAGGCACAACTGGTTCTTACGAGAAACTATTGAGACTTTCTTAACCTGCCTTTCAGCTCATTTCTCATGGGCTCTCCCTTCTCCTCAGGCTCCTGGGCTGTTTCTCATTAACCTTCCTCACCTCTACAGCTTGAGCACTCTGGGCTCAGTCCAATACCTACTCCCAGGTCATCTTTTTAGCGGTCATTGTTTCATGGGACATCTACACGCCAATGACTCCTGCATTTCAATCTCTAGCCAGACTTCTCTCCTGACCTCCAACTGCTCACTCAGTGTCACCACTTGGATGTCCAAAAGGAATTTTAAACATTTCACGTGCAAAATGCACTATTGATCTTCCCCCTAAATTCTTGCTTCTCCCATGTTTCTTTCCAGATCAACTCATGGTAATATCCTCTCACTCAAGTCTCCATCCTTCAGGGGTCATATTTGACTCTTCTCACTCTATAGGTCTAATTCATCTACAAGTCCTTTCATTTCCACCTTCAGGCTATATTCTGAGACATGACTCTTTGCCACCTAATCACCGCCATCCCTGGTCCAAGCCCAGCTTCTCTTACCTGGACTATTGCAATGGTGTCCCAACGGGTCTCTTTGCTCCTGACCTTGTCTCTTGTGGTCTATTCTGGTGCAATGGCCAGAGAAATTCCCCCTAAAGCACACTCTGATCACCTTCCTTATCTGCTAAGAACCCTTCAATGCTTCATCATCTCATACACAGCAAATGACAAAAATGCAATGTCTTACAAAGTCCCATGTGACCCTAGTCTCTCCACTGTTTTCTGATCTGACCTTCTATGACATAACCTCTCATTTACTCTATTCTAGCTATGCAGACCTCTTTGCTGTTGCTAAAACTGACCCAGTGCCCTCCTTCTTCGGGACTCTGCACTTGCTCTTTTCCTCCACTTGGAGGGACTTCTTTCAGGTCTCTGCTTGAATGTCATGTTCATCCCTAGCCTTATTTTACTTTTCTGCACCACCTGGCACATACTGTATTTACCTGTTCTGCTTGCTTGTTTATTGTCTGAATTCCAGTAGAATATAAACTCCCTGAAGCGGAGACTTTGTTTTGGTCACTGCTGTTTCTCTAGCATTTTGTACAATACTTGGCTCTCAATACATTTTTAACTCTTAAAAAAAAAGAAGACAGAGTTAGCACAAGAGAATTGTTTCAGGTCAGGCATCCCTCAGTCTCAATTCCTGTTCTAGCAATGTGATTGAACTTAAACTGATTACCTTTTAATAAGTATCATTTTCTGGAAATCTGGAAAGTAACCTACAAAAAACTCATTCTTATAAAGTAAAAGAGCCTAGGAATATAAAGTACAGAGCTCTCTGCTTGGAGCACAGTCAAAAATATGTTACTAGTTGTTGTTGTTATTATTATTATTATTATTATTATTGAATGT
The DNA here is from genome assembly GCA_027257055.1 of Cephalopachus bancanus. Classification (NCBI taxonomy): domain Eukaryota; kingdom Metazoa; phylum Chordata; class Mammalia; order Primates; family Tarsiidae; genus Cephalopachus; species Cephalopachus bancanus. Next base: position 24,962,903 of record JAPVLO010000029.1, read on the forward strand.
CGTGTTCTCCAAAGGGCATGATGTTTATTTTCTAGACCCATAACAAGGACAGCAAAGACTGTATCTCTTTTAGCTTATGTGCATTTAGTTTCTACTGCACTGACCTTATTAGGAAGAGGGCTTTGATTTTAGAAAGATGGTTTGAAAATAAGGATGGAAGGAATCGTATTGCCAAGAACATGAAAGAAGTCTAGGTAGTAGAAGGGACCAGGAGATAGCAAGGGGCTACAAGGCACCTTGGCAAAGATAAACTATTTCAGTAATCCAGGTGAGAGTGGGGCTTGGATCAGGATTGGTGATTAGGTGGCAAGGAGTCACATCTCAGAATATAGCTTGAAGGTGGAGAGAGAAGGACTTGTGGATAAATTGGATGTATAATTGCTAAACAGACAGAAATTGAAACCATTTCCCCTGAAAACCAGAACAAAACAAGGATACCCACTCTCACCCCTCCTTTTCAACATAGTTTTGGAAATCCTAGCTAGAGCGATCAGACAAGAGAAAGAAATCAGGGGTATTCGAACAGGAAAAGAGGAAGTCAAGTTATCCCTCTTTGTAGATGACATGATTCTATACCTCAAAAACCCAAGAGAATCTGTCAAAAACCTCCTTGCAATGAAAAAGTACTTTGGCAAAGTCTCAGGTTATAAAATAAATATGCAAAAGACAGTCACATTTCTATACACTAACAATCAACAAACAGAAACCTCCTCCAAAAGCACAGTCCCATTCACAATAGGCACACACACACAAAATGAAACACCTCTGGCATCTACCAGAGACGTGAAGACATTTATAACTAAAACTACAAAACATTGCTCAAAGAAATCAAAGATGACACAAACAAATGGAAAAATATTCCATGCTCATGGAAGAATCAACACTGTTAAGATGTCCATCCTACCAAAGGCAATCTACAGATTTAAAGCAATACCCATTAAATTACCAGCAGCATTTTTCTCAGACCTGGAAATAACAATAGAGGAATTCATATGGAAACATAAATGACCACGAATAGCCAAAACAATCCTCAGCAAAACAAACAAACAAACAAAAAACAAAGCGGGGAGTAACACACTCCCAGACTTTAAACTTATTACAAAGCTATAATAATCAAAACAGCCTGGTATCAGTACAAGAACAGGCATATAGACCAATGAAACAGGATAGAGATTCCAGAAGCAAATCCTCAATTTCTCAATCAACTCATCTTTGATAAAGCCTCCACCACCAACCACCAGGTAGAGGAAAACCTATTTAGTAAATGGTGCTGGGAAAACTGACTGACCACAAGGGGAAGACTAAAACAAGACCTCTACCTATCACCATACACAAAGATCAACTCTAAATGGATCAAAGACCTAAACGTAAAACCTCAAACTGTAAGAACCTTAGAAAATGCAGGAGACAACTTTATGTAAATTGAAACTGGCAACCCATTCCTGATCAAAACCCCAAGTGCCCATGCCATAAGAGATAAGATAGACAAGTGGGACCTCATCACCTTGACAAGCTTCTGAAAAGCCAAAGAAACCATCAAGAGAGCAGGGAGACAGACCACAGACTGGGGAAAAATATTTGCCAACTGTATATCTGACAAAGGTCTAACATCTAGGATCTACAAGGAACTCAAATGTGCCAAAAACAAAAAAACAAACAGTACCATTACAAAGTGGGCAAAAGATATGAATAGACACTTCTCAAAAGAAGACATATGAGCAACCAACAGATGCATGAAAAAATTCTCAGCTTCACAAGTCATCAAAGAAATGCAAATTAAAACCACACTGAGATATCATCTAACTCTAGTCAGGATGGCCATCATAAATAACTCAAAAAACAACAGATGCTAGAGAGGATGTGGGGTGGGGAAGGGAACACTTCTACACTGTTGGTGGGAGTGTAAACTAGTACAACCTCTGCGGAAAACGTGTTGGCGATTCTTCAATTTCCCTTCTGGGAATATACCCAGAGGTATACCAAATCACTCTATGAAAAAGATACCTGCACACATATGTTTCTTGCAGCATTTACCATAGAAAAAATATGGAACCAACTGTGCTGCCCATCAAAAGAGGACTGGATAAAAAAAAGGTGTACATATACACAATGGAGTATTATGCAGCCATAAAGAATGATAAACATATGGACTTCACAGCAACTTGAATGGACTTAAAATCTATAATACTGAGTGATCTGTCACAGAAACAAAGAACTGAGTATCACATGTTCTCATTCATAAGTGAACCTTGAGCAATTATTGTAATACTATAAGAAAAGGAAATTGCCAGGAATGGGGGCAGGATTGGCAGTAGTAGGAATCTACTACCTGTGCCGGGGAGGGGGCGCACACCTCATCAACAAAGGTACCTGCATAATGAACATTTACATACCTAACCCTGAATTGTACCCCACATCTTTAAAATAATTAAAAAAAAATGGTTGTATAAGATTAGAAGAGTCAACTATGACTCCTGAAGGATTTAGACCTGAGTGGTTTGAAGATGATATCACCATAAACCATGGAGAAATATGAGGGTTGATTAGGCTAGCATCAGTTGGGCAATTTGCACTGGGAAAGGAAATGTCAGGATGAGATTTTACAAATGTTACAAAAAAACTTGTTGATCACCATAAGAGTTGTAAAAGCCTCCTGACCAGCTGTAAACCAATTGCTCTTTGTTCTGCAGTACACAAAAAGCAGTTAACCATTGCTGTTAATTAACACTATCTTAAAGAAACAAAACACCACAATCAATCAGTCGCTTTATAAACCTCTGACATAGCAAGTAGCCAATTTCCTTTTGCAAACTTCTCCATGTCCCTTAAGCAATGTCCCTGGCTCATGCTAGACCCTGATTCAGTCTTATAAATACTTCTATTCAGCCCCTGCCTCTCTCTCAACTGCTCTGCCCCTTGGGCCATTCACAACGTCTCTTCTCTTTAACAAAGCTACCTTTCTTAATTCATAACTGTCTTGGTGAATGCTTTCACCACCCATGACTCCAGCCATACCTAGCCCTACACGTGGCATGAATGGATCTAGAAAGAAACGTGAAAGGAGCAAGTATTTGTAGGGGACGTTCAAGGGTGTGTTTTGCACATGCAACGTTTATGATTCCTTTTGGATATCTTCAACTGGAGGGGGCCTGGGCTCTAGCCAGTTTTCTAGGGGTATGCCAGCCTTGCCAGGAAGGCTCAGAGCCCCTGGAAAACGCTTAGCATTTCCTCCAGGGAAGTCATGGAAGCTGGGCTTGGCAGATGCAGGGGAATCATGGAGTTGCAGGCAGGTGGCATGGCGTTAAGACATTCAAACAAGAGGCAGAGGTGGGCATTCGGATCCTGGTTCTGCAATGGACTAGTTGTGTGACCCTCACTAGACCCTCTGACATTTCTGCCTCTGCTTCTTTCACTCAACAAATACTACTGAGCGCGCCTACCCTCTGCTGGCCACCGGAGGCAACAGGATGGGCAGGAAGAACACCTGGTGTTTATTGAGCAAGGGCTATAGGCCAGGCACTGGCCCACATATTATCTCATTTAATCCTCAAACTCTCCCTTGAGAAAGCACTATTCTAATCCCCCCAAAGAAACTGAGGCTGAGTAAGCTAAGAAACTTGCCTAAAGTCATACCTAGAAGTACCAGAGGTGGAAGTCAAGGCCAAACATTCTGGCCCCAGAGTTCACGCTTCTGACCATGATAGCACTTTCAAGAAGCCGAAAATTCCAACATAAACATGCAACTGTGATGCAAGCAGTGCTGCGGAGAAGGTATGGGGCACCATCAGCAAAGAACATTAGGTGTCACTGGAGGAGAGGAGCAGTTGTCAGAAGAAGCAAGGAGGGGTCGCTGAAGAGGCTCAGCTAAGACTTTCAGGGTGAAAATTTACCCGGGCAGACCAAGGTGTGGGGAGAGTGGCCCAAGCAGAGCGGCAGCAACTGTTCAACTTTCTCAGCTATTAGAAGGAAAGGTTCAGAGTGTTGACCTGCAGGCCTAGCGGAGCCAGACTCTTATGATTCCATGCCCTTCCCCCATATAGCTCTGGCTGTGCAGAAAGATGGCACATCCAGGTCTGAGAGGCCCTGCTTGTCCTGGGGACGCTCCTGTGGGTAAAGCAGCACCCACATTGGCCGCTCTTGGAGGCAGGTGCTCAGTGGAACGACTGATAAGCATCAGGGCGCCGCTTGGTGTGGGCCCGGCTGAGCAGGGAAGGGATCTGCCTTGCTTCCACTCCGTTCTCAGGATTCAGCACCCTCTGACACGTGGCAACTGCTCGATAAACCTCAGGGATTTCAGCAGGGTTTCTCCACCTAAGCACTGTTGACGGATTAGACTGGTAAATCCATGTGGTAGAGGGTGATCCTGTGTGTTTTAGGGTGCTTACAGCATCCCTGGTCTCCAATCCCTAGATGCCTGCAGCCACCTTCCACTCGTGGCAACCAAAGATATCTGTGGAAGCTGCTTAATGTCCTCTGGGGACAAAATTACCTGCACTTGAGAATAACTGGACGATGGGGAAGTTGTAGCACATTCTTAGTTCGCTTAGGCTGTGTCAACAATATGTGTTTTGCTGAGGAGGGGGCGAGAGAGAGGCGTAGCTATGAAGACCACAGACAATTCCATCCACGATTATATGTGATGAAAACAGGCTCCGGGGTGCATTTGAGAGGGTGGGTGGGAGTTTCCTCAGTCTGTCTCTGATCTTCTGGTATGCAAAATTGCTGTTTTTACTTTCGATCTAAAATTAACGCCAATGACTTTATCTGGTAATCAACAAAAGAAGGTCGTTAAAGGTAATTTCGACTAAAATCGATTTTTACAAACACACAGGTACTGCCTCCAGAACCTGACTGCTCTGTATAGTGTGACTCAGTGGTGGCACTTTTGGGGCCGCATGCTGTCAGAACCAGCTTCCAACGTCAAGTGACAGCCCACATTGAGATGAGCCAAGGTGTGCGACGCTCTCCCCACTGGAGGGCCTTAGCGCATCCAGGGCTCTGCAAGCCTGAAGGTGCTGTCTCTCTCTCTGTACCCCCTTCCGCAAACACAAGTGCTTGGAATTGTCTTTCCTGAAACTGGGCGTGGGGGCTTGTTCTGAGTCAAATGCTGGCAGTTGCAGAGCAGACTAGGGTTTGGCAAGAACAGGAGTCCAGGAACTCAGACGAGCCATCCTAGAACATTGCGCCAATGTTGCTGGAAAGATTGACTCTGGGAAGCCAGTCAGGGCAGGGGCGAAGAAGGGGGTGACCTTAGCAGAAGCAGGTATAGGGGCCAGACAAAACAAAATGACCATAGCTAGTATTTATTAGGTGCTTCCTGTATGCTAGGGGCAGTGGTTCCCAGCCCTTGCTGAAGGTTAGAATCACCTGGGAAGTTTTAGAAAATTCCAATATCCAGGCTACACCCTAGAGCTGTCATATCAGAATCACAGGGGTGGAGAGCTCAGAGATATTGGTTTTATTTTATTTATGTTGACAGAATCTTGCTCTGTCACCCAAGCTAGAGTACAGTGGTGCAATCATAGCTCATTGCAGCCTTGAACTCTTGGGTTCAAGGAATCCTCTAACTTCAGCCTCCCCAGTAGCTGGGACTACAGGCATGCGCCACGCTTGGATGCTTTTTTATATTTTTGTGAAGACAGGGTCTTGCTATGTTGCTCAAGTTGCCCAAAGCGCTAAGATTACAGGCATGAGCCAAGGTGCTTGATCATTTGGTGATTTTTTTTTTTGAGTTGGAGTCTCACTCTGTCGCCCAGATTGGAGTGCAGTGGCCACTCCCGGCCACCGCAGCCTCGACCTGCTGGGCTCCGGCGATCCTTCCACCTCAGCCTTCCTAGTAGCCAGAATTATAGGCACGCGCTACCACGCTCGACTAATTTTTTGATTTATTGTAGAGATGAGGTCTCGCCTGCCCAGACGTGTCTCGAACCCGCGGGCTCAGTTAATCCACTCACCTCAGCCTACCAAAGGCGCGAGATTATAGGCTGAGTCACCGAGCCCGGCTATTTGGTGATTTTTAAAGCACATTGGATGAGTGCAATGGGCAGCCAAGGTGGAGGTCCACTCTGCCAGTCACTGTTCAAATTGCTTTCCCTATATTAGCTCATTCTCACAACCATCCTATTGTCAAGATTGTCCTAGGGATAAGGGATCAGGAGTGCAGGGAGTTTTGTCACTTGCAGGGTTCCAGAGTTCATAAGAAGCAGAGTCTGGAGTCTCTCCAGGCAGCCATGCTCTTGAGCACAGACACAGAGGCATCTGCTGGAGAGGTGACATCATGTGATAGAAAGAGCAAGGACCTGGGTTTGAAACCTATTTGGCCTCCCACTGGCCTTGGGCAGTCATTTCATTACTCTGATTTTCTTAGTCTTCTTGTCTGTTCCTTGGGGAGTGTTATCACCATTGCAGAGTGTTAGAGGATTCAACGACACGGTGTTTATGAAGCTCCTTGCAACATTCTGGGACACAACACGGTGCTTGGTTATTTATTCTTATCATTGGACCATGCCACCAAAAAAAATGGATCAGCAGATTGAAAGGCAGATGGTGAAAAGGAGCATTACTCCAAACAAGAGAAATTAGCACGCTGAGGGGCAGCCGTCAAGGGTCAAATTCAAAGGCAAGATTGAGGCAGACGCTATAAGGGAAGACCAAGTAGTCCAAGAGACAGAGAACTTGCAAGAGGTGACAGGGCCAGGACAGTCGGGGCCATGTGAGAGGGCCATGCCAGGCAGTGCCTCCCTGTCAACTGTGTGCTCTCTCCCACACTCTTGATCATGGCTAAACATGTCGTCAACAAAATGTGGAAGGTTCTGTAGCCACCCATCTCCCTCAGCACAGTCTTTGCTCCTTCCTCCATCTGTCCCTAGCCTGTACCCATTTTCTCCTAAGCCCTGCTTGGCAAAGTTCAGCAGACAGACACTTGCTAAAAGAAAGCCGAGGTGGCTTTTCTCCCCCAAAAGATGCCCACCTTCAGCCAAGAGCAGTGTTCTTTTGAAAAGAGACACTGAAAGAAAGAAGGGAGGGAGAAAGGAGGAATGTGATATTCATTTTGTAGCATTTGAAAGTAATACATGTACATAACTACTAGAAGAACATATTAACCCGAAAGCATAAACAAGTCAACAGGAGAAGCAGCATAGGTTCACACATTTAAAGACAACACCATTCATACTTGGGCACAAATCCTCCTTTAGACATACATAAACATTTGTTTAATTGAATTATACTATCACGTGCTTTTATAATTTGTGCTTTTTTCACTTAAAATATCACAGACCAAAAAATTATCACAAATATTTTTGCCAATACATTTGTTTGTGCAGCATCTCTTTTTACATCTGAATAATGTTTCGTATGTGGATATGTTGTAAATTATAATAGCACCATATTATAAATTAGATTTTTGCCAATTGTTTGTTATTATAAACAATGCTGTTTAAAGTTTTCCTCAAAAAAATTAATATTCAGGACTTTTTTTTTTCTGTAGGAGAAATTCCTAGAAGGCAGACTGCAAAGTCCAAGATTTTGCTTTTGGAAAACAGTTTTTGTAATTGAAAAAGTAAAATATTTACAAGTAAGGAAGCACTTTGTATTAGCGCAATGTGTAATGAACATCGAAGTACCCGACACCAAGCTCAAGCAACCGTCAACTCACAGCCAATCTCATTACACCTATACAAAGTCCCACTTATCTTCACTCCCTGGATTGTTTTTAAACAAATCCCAGACAGTATATCATTTCATTCATAAGTATTTCAACACATATCTCTAAAAGACAAGACAGGCGTATGCTGATGTTTAAAGTTCTTGATACAGATTGCCAAACTGCCTGCCAAAAAGTTTTGCAACAATTTTTATTCCCACCAACAGTATGAGAATGTGGCTATTTTTCCTCACTCTTATCAACACTGGGTATATCAGGTCAGTATCCAGTTAAGGGGTGGGGGTGGTGGAAGAATCAAACAAAGCTGTAACAGATACCCCCAAAAAGGTGATTAAAAATGGGAAACTAGTTGCAAAGATATTGGAAAACCTATAGAAGCAACCAGCACACAGGGCAATTCAACAGCCAGAAAGAAACTTCACCCAAGCGGCCTTAGGGTTGGAGAGATAGAGGGAAGAGGTGGAGTTGCTGGAGCCGGTGAACCCCAGCAGAGCCGCAACTGGGACCCTGTAAGAAAGAATCACTAAGTCTGAACCATATGCTATTGCCGATTTATGAGTCAAAAATGATGGAATAGTGGTGATTTCATATGGTTGACCTAATACAAAGCATAATCTCTTTGCAAAGGAATACTGTTCTCAGATGAATGTGCATCTTTTCAGGGACAGAGGCTGTGGGTGGGGGTCCCACCTTGGCTTCTTTTTAGCAAATATTCATTGTCTGCTGAACTTTGCCAGGAAGGGATTAGGAGAACATGGGCAAAGACCTGGGACAAAGGACACTGGAGTCACGATGGCTGCTGAAAATACCACCAGAAACAGAAAGAAGTAATGTCTTGGCTTCTTTCCTCCCTCTGCTTCCACTGGTCAAACCTAGCCAGAAGCCAGGGAGCAGGAGAGTCTGGGAAATGTTTTCTCATCCCATCCCACTCCCAATACAGAGCAATAGGGAGAGGATGGGGAATGGCTCTGAGGGCCAATAGCCCGACGTAGCACATTCTGAGCATTGTTCCTTCAATTTAGCTTTGTTCATGAATAAGAGCTACCATGGATCCCAAAATAGCTGTAAGTCATGAGTAAAAGTCGTGTGTGTAGACTCCAGAGAGACACGATACTATTGGTCAGAATGCAAATCAGGGAGGCCCATTTTGAAGGGAATCTGTCAATAGCTCTCACAATTTAAAATCACAGTCCTTTTCAAAGACTTACACAACATGTACTTGCACATGTGCAAAGATATTCGTGATGGCCTTGTTTACAATATTAAGATGGGAAAAAATGGACACATCCATAGGTACTGGTTAAGAAACATGGATTAGTGAGTTTGGGATGATTTCTCCAAGATGTAGCTAAATCAACAAGGGGTAAAAGAACAGTGTGCATATCATGCTTCCATATATTTATAACTTAATGTGTGTGTAACGTGTTTCTCAACTGGTGTACAATATGTTTCTCAAATCACTCACAACAGGGATTGCCTTTGGGGAGAAGAAGCAGGAGGCTGGAACAGGAGAGAGAATCTATGTACTCTTTGTACTGTAAAAATTTGTTCACTGTTTTGCCTTAGGCTAATCACATGAAATCACCAATATTCTATCATTTTCACTCAAAATAGCAATTTCCTATGGTTCAAACTCATACACCTTTATCAAATAAAAAAGTAGCTAATTGTTAAAGGACCAGTAGAAAGAGCTGAAACTGACAATGTGTAATTTGAGTTGGCATTAAGACAGCAATGTGACCCCGATACAGAATTACATGTTCCCTCAGAATTAAACTAGAAAAGATAGAATGAAGCCCCGCAAGTTTGATTCTTTCAGAAGAATGACTGTACAAGGATGCCTTTCTGATTCTTAATACAATATTGATGTTTAAAGTAGCTTAAAATGATGTTGAGGGGCAGATTGGGGCTGTGTATGCTTTTCTGTCAGCTCTGAGTGCGGCCAACAGCTCCCCTAAAAAATCCAGACTCAGAAGTAAACGATCCCTCTGCTTTTCTTTGAGGATATTGTGTAGGCATCTGTTCACAGGGCTTAAGTACAGTGTCTTCTCTTTGAGAGAGAAAAAGAACCTTAAGCAATGTCTACAGGCCCTGATGAAAAATTCCCCAAGGCTCTTTATATTCCAGGGACTACTGGGGCCTCTGATGAATGACTAGACTTGTTCAGATGTGGGCAATGGGGTAGTCCATCTCACTGGACCATTCCCTGCTGCCAAACCTTCTAACACTTCAGAATGTGATCCAAATTCAGCACGGAGTACCAGGCGTACTTTGGGCACTGCCTATCAGTCTACCCTTTGCCCGCCATCTTCATGTCCCTGCTGGACGCCATTGCCCAGCAGATAACCAACCTTCTTCCCTTTCCAGAGTGCCCTGTGCCCTCTCGAGTCCCTTGCCTTGGCCCATTGTATATGCTCATTTCCTGCCTGGACACTACCCTTCTCCCTCACTGCCCTCTTGGCTGACTGTGGGACTCCTCTTCAGATACTCCTCCCCACCCCCTCCACTCCTTTCCCATTCCTAGTGGAGCAGGGACTCCTTTTCTTGACTTCTCTAGCCCCTGTGCTTCCCTGGAGGGACCAGGAGGGGACAGATCCCCTCTGTGCTGTCATTGCTTGATCACTTTTCTATTCCCCCAAAACTCAGTATCTGCTGTGCTGCCTTGCTGTTTATCTGGGGGATGGAGAGGTGGGATTTGGTTCAAGTTTTTTGGTTTTGTTTTTGTTTGTTTGTTTTTTTCAGTTTTCTTTCAGTTTTAAGTTACATTTTCCTCCCAGAGCAACTAAGAGTCAAGCCACTTGCAAAGAGAACAGAAAAAGGGATTCATGTTGCTTGGCACATGACCATGGTGAATCAATGCTTGCTGAGCAAATTAATGAGTGAGTGGTGGTGGTTGGGTGAAGAGTCAGGGATATAAGACCAGACGGGAAAAAAAAGTCCTGTAACTTGCCAAGATGGCCAAGGTTTGAAACAAGTGTTCATTCAATGTATCTGCAGACATCTCAGCAAGACCATGGTCTGTAGTAAGGAAATAGTCAAGATTACTCTACAGATACACACCCAACAAGCAAAACCTCCAACCACACCAGGCTGGATAAAGGTCTCCATGGTGAGAATTGTTGGATTAGAATTAGAGAGGTTGAAAACCAACAATGTTCATATTTAGATTAATTGGGCATTTTAATAGCACTGGTTTTTATGAGCTCATTGAATTTGGCTGAGGGGGCCCCTAAGGTGGTGCTGCTGTCTTGTTTTTGATCTGGGGGCTGGAGAGGTGGAGTTAGGTTCTTCAAGTTTTCTTTAAGTTTTTAGTTGAATTTCTCTCTCAGGGCAACTAAGGGCCAGGCTACTTGCCAGAGAACAGAGAAAGAGGTTTATGTTCCATTTGATCAAGGTCTCTGAGGACTGGGGTCTCCATTACTCATCCTTCTATCTGGCAAGAGAAATAGGCCAGGCCTACATTTGAAAGGAAGTCAATGCATGGCGGCTGCTGAAGAAACTGCTTGAAAATAAAATAGGAAATATAGTAATTTGGGGAAAGGGGTGAGGGCAAACGGGGAAAGCAAAGAGCTGGTATTTCTTTTGATAAATAATAGGGAGAAGCAAAATTATGAAGTCCCAACTTCATATTTCCCATAAGTTTGGAAAAACTCCCATTAACCTCATCTGTAAGATGAGAATTTCTTCAATTAAAATTTAATTGTGTCCTGCAGTATGCCACACACACTGCTCCTGGCTTTTGGAGAATATCAGCGAAGAATTATAATTCTCCCTCTCTGAAATGTTTTGGGGAGAAAATGAGATTGTGTGTGTAGAATTACCAGATGATGACTCATAAAAGGTACTGAGTTAGAGGTAACTGCAGTAATGATGGTGGTTCTCACACGTGGAAAACAAAGCAAGAACACATCATCAGAAGGAAGGACTGATGGTCCCTGAAGCAACCTGGAGACCATATCAGCCTTATGCATCTCTCAGAATCCCTAGAGCAATGCCTGGTGCATAAATAATTGGTTAACAGTAAGAAATCATTCTCAACCAACTATCGGCAATTAAGTTATGCCTCCCTCCCAAGTTTGTGTTCTTCAGCTACAAACACCCAGTGTCCAGAGGCCCTTGCAACAACTTGAGAAAATGCAAGGCACTGGATGCAAGGTTTGGTCCACAGAGGTGATCAAGAAACCCAACAAATTTCTGCAGGTCACTTCCTATTTGTAGACTCAGCCCAGTTTAATGTCCTCTCTTAGCGCTCCTGAGTCACGTCTCCAGAGCTCCTCCAATGGTCCCCCACATGTACAGGGGAGAGACTGGGCACAGTGATGTAAAGGACAAGTGCCCAGAGCCAGTCAGCCAATAAGAGTCTGATCTGGGGCTGAGTCAAACTCAGGGAGGGAGACAAGAGGCTGGTCAATGCCCCCAAGTTATGTCTAAATGTAATGAGGAAGACAAGCCCTGTGCGTACTAGAGAAACAGTGAAATCCATTGTGGCTGATTAGGTGTCATGTGCTGGCAAAGTCCCAAGTGGGAAGAGAGGAGTAGGAATATGGGAGGAGTCTGCATGGAAAAGCTGAAATTTCAGCTGGGCCTTGAACGAGTTGAAAGGAGGAAACAGGGAGGAATTTACAATCAGAAGAACAGCATGAGCAAGAGCTCAGAGGCAAGAGTGGGTATGACCAATCAAGGGGCAAAAAGGAAATACTATGGGAAAGAAACAAGGCCACCTGACCAAGCCCCTACTGCATGCCTTGCAGTGTTTTCCATCCTAGCTCATGTCACCCTTCATAGAAACTTGCTGCCATTTTGTAGACAGGGAAACCAGGACTCATTGGTATATAGCAAAGTTGGTATTTGAACAGGTCTCATGACAAAACTCGTGCTTTTCAGTTTCCTATGTGCCTTCCTGGAGGGGGCAAGAGGGGCTTCATTGATGGCGACATCTCCCACTGGAACTTGGGAGATTCTTACTCTACACCTGAATAGCTAGGTGACCTGGACAAGTGCGATAGCCTCTCTCACCCTCCTTCCCCTCTCTGTAACACAGAGTACTAATAGTTCCTATTACGTAATGGGAACAGCAGTTTCTACTACAGTCGATCCTTAAAGGATACAGTGATTAGAGGCATGGACCCCCATGCAGTCAAACTTTTGAGTCCCCTGAAATGGAACTGCCAATAGCCTGCTGTTGACCAGAAGCCTTACCAATAACCTATAGAGTTGATTAACCTATATTTTGTATATGTATTATTCACTGTATTCTTACAATAAAGTAAGCTAGAAAAAAAGAAAATGTTATTAAGAAGACCATAGGAGAAAATATATGTACAGTACTGTACTGTATTTATTAGTTCCATACGTTTACACTGTTTGTTTACAAGACGAAAGGGCTGTCTGAAATGGCTGCCACCATAGTGGCAGACCTCAATCTACAGTAATATCAAGCAATTCAACTTTTTCTTGTAATGTTGTGACTTTTCTCTGCTTCTTGGAAGCACTTCCGGCATCACAAGTGGCACTTTATATAGGTCTCATGTTGTTATTCAAGGTTTGTGGTATTACGCTAAACAGGGTAAAAAATGTGCAAGAATCATGAGAAATCACTTCTTCCTGTGATATGCAATTTTTTCCTTGTGTTGTGAAGATTTATTTAAATAAATCTATAGATGGAAAATATTTGTGTATTACTTGATATGTACTAAGAACTTGGCTGGGCTCAATGCCCAGCCCGTAATCCCAGCACTTTGGAGAACCAAGGCAAGTGGATTGACTGAGCCCGCAGGTTCGATACCAGCCTGGGCAACTTGGCAAGACCTCCTCTCTACAATAAATCAAAAATTAGCCGGGCATGATAGCACACGCCTGTAGTTCCAACTACTTGGAAGGCTGAGGCGAAAGGATTGCTGGAGTCCAGCAGACTGGGGTAGCCATGAGTGTGCCACTACACTCCAGGCTGGGTGATGGAGTGAGACTCCAAATCAAAAGAAAAAAAAGAACTCAAGGAAAACTAAGTATCAAATAATAAGATTCTAAAATAGCATACCATATTTAGTACTGAACAGTACTGTCTTTAAGAAACAAATGCCCTGGAACTGCTTTTGACAGATATCGATAGAACTAAAGACTTCTCATTAAGTTATGAACTTTTATAACTGTAATATGCAATATATTGGGGAGATGAAGTGTTCACGCAGAGATGATTAGTATGATTAGCATCACATGGGCATTTTAAGCAGGTATTCGCAACATTTGAACTCACCGCTACAGCAACCAGAGGTGGTTATAAAACTCTTACAGTAGTACAATATGTATTATAGTTAGTTCTACGCAGTTGTGACTTAATGCTGCATCTTTACGTTTGTCAACATGTCTCTTGACTGCCAATGTTGCCATGTACATTATGTAAGTATATGTATGCATGAGTTTTGATAGATTTTAACTTTTTATAACAGATCTGCACATTTTCTGATAATAAATGATAGACTAGACTAGCATCTACATATATTTTGTGCAGTAATGATATACATTTTTCTTAATTTTTTTTCAATATTTCTTGGCTATGTAATCTATCTGTGTTTTCAAATTGTCACAAATCTTCAAAAAATGTCCACTATATCGATTGAAAAATTCCACATATAAGTGGACCCATGCAGTTAAAACCCATTGTTGTTCAAGGGTCAGCTGTGTATGCCTGACTCAGAACAGTCCAGGATGTCAGGGGGGTGCTCCTCTATCGAGTTTTCACCCAGGATCTGGGCTGATGGAGTGCTACAGTCATCTCACCTCTGGAAAAGAAGGAACATGGCAAATCAGCCTCCACACAGTGACACACTTATTTCTAATTCTCTAGACAACACAAACCTAAAAGCTACTCCCAAACTCAAGGGGATCGAGAAATTCCAGTTACCATGCATCTGTATGAGAGAAAACAGAAAATATTAATAACTACAAGAAAAAATAACTGCATCATTCTGGATGTTTTGCAAGAGCTTTTTACCCACTTGAGTTCTTTTCATCTTTAGAACTTCCTGTGAAATTTTTAATCTCAGGATAAAGAGATGAAATGGGATAAGCAATGGGGAGCCCTTCCCTGGTTTCTGAGGAGGGAAAGATCGACGTGCTGAAGTTCAATAGGTCAGCGAAAACCACAATCAAAGTGATGCTGGAGGTCAAAGCAGTGTTGACGATGGTACTCGAATGTAGAGTGCATTTGCATCGGGAGAACCTAAAAACATGGGAAGCTGTGGAAAAGATACTGGAATAATTCTAGTGCAACCTGGACTTTTTCTTCCTGGGATGGAAGAAAAGAAAAATCCTACAGAGATATTGTTCATGCAGCAAGCACTAATTTTGAGTACTCACCCTGTGCCAAGCACCGTGCTAGGCACTTGAAGAACGGAGACAAATAATAACAAGTTTACTGTACAGCACTTCCAGTTCTTGTGGATGAGATAGATGTGGACTGAGTGTGACTGGCCTCCCAGGGACAGCTTCTGTTCTCACCCCATGTGCCACCCTTGGAGTAAGGCTCAGCACCTTAGTGGGAATGCAAACTAGAGCAACCTCTTTGGAAGACAGTGTGGCGATTTCTGAAAGAACTAGAAAGTGACCTTCCATATGACCCAGCAATTCCCCTATTGGGAATATACCTGGAGGAACTCAAGTCATTCTACCAAAAAGATACCTACACATGCATGTTTGTTGCAGCTCTGTTCACAATAGCAAAAACATGGAACCAATCGTGCTGCCCAATAAAGTTGGACTGGATTAAAAAAAATGTGGTACATATGCACAATGGAATATCATGCAGCCATAAAGAAAGACAAATATATGGACTCCGCAGCAACTTGGATGGATTTTGAGTCAATCACACTCAGTGATTCATCACAGAAACAAAGAACAGAGTATCATATATTCTCACTCATCAGCGGACCTTGAACAATTATCATAATACTGTAAGAAAGGGATTGGCAGTAGTGGGAAACTGCCAGGGAGGGGCACGCCTCATCAACAAGGGTACCTACATAATGAACATTTGTATACCTAACCCTGAACTGGACCCCACATCTTTAAAATTTAAAAAAAAATTTTTTTAAATAAATGAATCATATAAGAAAGAAAGAAAGAAAAAGACTCAGCAATGAGTTGCATCTCCAAAAAAGTAAACCTAAAACATCTCACTGATGAGTGGCCAACATGGTCCTGTAAATGCGGAGAGACTGTGAAGGCTATCTATGGAACACCGCACAGCAAAACGCATTACTGATTCCCATGCTTTAACCACTGGCTGCCTTATCCTCTGCTTCAGAGACACCCACACACACTCACATACCCTTTTTCTAAAGCTCTCCCTTTCCTTTTACAAAGCAATGTAGGTCTCTCTGTCTCTCTCTCTCTCTCTCCCCGCTTCCTCCTTCCCTCCCTCCCTCGCTCTCCCCCTGCCACTCAGTCTGCCATCTGGCACACATCACAATCCTAGGCAGATAAGAACGGCTGAGAGCGCATCCTCTGTACAAGGAGAAGCAGGTGGTGAAAAACAACCATCCATCCACCTTCTCTGTCTCAGCCTCACCTTCCCTCCCACTCTTCAGGGCGTGGAAATCACGGCTGTGGCCTATCTATTACCTAGCCTGCTCTCAGGGGGCTGTGAGAAGGCAAAGCAGAGCATTCACTTCATGCCTGGCGTCATCCCTTTTCTTGTCAGACACCCTCCCCTCTTCCTTCTGGTTCCGCCCTGTCATTTGGGAAAGGGGCAGGTTTGCCTGCTCTCCCCACCGGGACAGGCCACCCTAATCCCCAGGGTCCTTGGGAGTCTCTAATGAATTTGAGGGGATTCATAACTCTCTCGGCTGCTGCAAATGAGTCTAGGATTCCAGGAGCTGGGAAGGTGGACAGGAGATCTGCTGGGTCTCCTTCTTCTTTCTTTCCCCACAGAAGCTTTGTAAAAGTCAGTTCCTGAAGCCACAACTGTGTAGGGGGAGTTAACGTTCCCCATAAAAATTAAATTATTAATATCTATCAGTGTTCTTTCTAATAATGCTAAATCAGTTATTAAAGACTATTACTATTTTAAAATATATTCATAAACAAAACAACACTGAATTTGTGACATGCCATACTAATGAATAATGTTCATTTGCCAAGTGAAGCTCAGGTGCATTTCCTACCATGTCTCCCAGGTGCAGAACTGCTGGAAGCACTCTGCCCTGTCCCCAGCACCTTCTGGGGAAGAAGGTTCACATGCCAAGCCCCTTGAAGCGAGGGCCGCTCTCATCTCAGCAGTCTGGCCGCCCAAGTTTCCCCAGACCCTGGAGAGGGGCCTATGATAAAGCCCTTCCATGAGAGGCCCGTGTAAGCACAGATCTGCCTCTCCCAGACCCAGTGGGTCAGAGTTCTGACCCCACTGTGAGGAACCAGCCAGCTTAGAACAGGGTTGTAGTGATGGTGAGGGGGGTGCAGGACCTGACTCTCAGACAGCCCTGGGGACAGGACCTCAGGCAGCACTGGGGACAGGACCTCAGACGGCACTAGAGACAGGAGCCTTAGACATCACTGGGGACAAGACCTTCAGACAGCACTGGGGACAGGACCCTAGGACAGCATGGAGGACATGACCCTCAGACAGGAATGAGGACAAGATCTCAACAGCACTGGGGACAGCTCCTCCTCTTAAAAGACAAATGAAATGAACAAATCTTGAAGCAAAGCCATCCACCTGCAGGTGACCTTTTCCTGGAAAACAAACCAGTACTGCACCTGGGACACATGGGGAAGAACTTCTGCACGAGGACACACTGTGTGCAGAAGTTCTTCCCCAAGGCCTCTGTGTTCGGGAGAGTGTGCTAGCTGAACATTAAGGAGTAGGGAGTAAAACCCAGCTCTGCTCCATGCCACTAATGAAGTGGAAAAGTGGGGATTCGGTAGCACAAGGATATAACCAGACATCTCGTACCTACAAGGCAGTCACCTGTTCAAGTCCTTAGAACGTGGCTATACCTTGCAGACCAACTGCCCCATCACAGAATCAAGCCTCTGCCCTGTTGTATTACTCAAGCTTTTTCTTTTTAATTTCATTTTAGAGTTGTGGGGTGCATGTGAGCATTTGCTGCCTAAGTAAATGGTGGGCAGGTGAGTTTTGGTTTCCAGCAAGCCCTCTCTCCCCCTGGTAACAAACATGGTACCCAACGGGTGGCTGTGCACCCCTTATTCTCCCTCCCTACCTCTCCCCACTCGTAGTGCCCAGTGTTAGTTCCCACCTTTGTGCTCACATGCCTGATGCTTAGGCCCCACTTATGGGTGAGAACAAGCAGCATTCTGTTTTTTGTTTCTGTGATAGTTTACTTAGAAAGATGGTCTCCAGCTGCATCCATATCACTGCAAATGACATGATTTTGTTCTTCTTTATGGCCACACAGTATTCCATTGTGTCTATGTACCACACTTTCTTTATCCAGTCCACTTTTGATGGGCACCTGAGCTGGTTCCATGTTTTTACCATTGTGAGTGGTGATGCGGCAAACAACATGTGCCAGTATCTTTTGAGTAGAGTGATTTATGTTCTGGGCATATTCCCAGAAGTGGGATTGCTGGATTATGAAGGAGCTCGATTTTTAATTCTTTGAGAAAATGCTACCCTGCTGTCCATAAAGGATGAACTAGCTTACATTCCCACCAACAATATAGAAGTGTTCTCTTTTCTCCTCAGCCTCACCAACATCTGTTGTTTTTTGACTTTGTAATGATAGCCATCCTGACTGGTGTGAGGTGATATCTCATTGCAGTTTTGATTTGCACTTCTCTGATGTTGATCATGTTTTTTATTTTCTGTGTTTTCTTTTTTTAATCCCTTGTGTTTATTTTTATTTTTATTTTAAAGATGTGGGGCACAACACAGAGTTAGGTATACAAATGGTCATTGTACAGGTAAAGTTTGGACCTTACTTTGGTCTCCAAATCACCTGGTTTGAGATCAGGTATCCTTACTGATGAAGTGTGCCCATCCCCCATCCCCCCACCCCAGTCCCTTCCCTGGCAGTTTCCCACTACGGCCAATTCCTTTCATATAGTATTAAGATAATTGTTCAGGGTCTGCTTATGAGTGAGACCATGTGGTACTCAGTTCTTTGTTTGTGCTAGATGACTATTACAGACTCCAAATCCATCCAAGTTGCTGTGATGTTCATAATTTTGTCCTTCTTTATGGCTGTGTAATATTCCATCGTGTATATGTACCACATCTTTTTAATCCAGTCTACTGTTGATGGGCAGCACAGTTGGTTTCATGTTTTTGCTATTGTGAATAATGTTGCAATAAACATGCAATTGCAGGCATCTTTTTTGTAGAATGATTTGAGTTCCTCTGGGCATATTCCCAGAAAGAGGATGGCTGGGTCATAAGGGTGTTTTCTGATGCTTTGTCATCTTGGGGCCTCGCTAGCCTGACCCAAGAGAGACTGCCACTCCCAAGGCTAGCCAATTTCTAGAGATAGTAAAAGACTCCCCTGCAAGTCTCCTTTCATCAGCAAACTGACCATCCCAAGGCCCATACTCTGAATCCCTTCTTTATGAGGCTTTCGCAAGGCTCTGCTCCAGGTCACTATTCTCCTGCCCTACTTACTCTAGGAGGTAACAGACAACTCGAGACTGCCCCTGCACACAGAGCCTGCTGAAATTCCTCAAGCTAACCAATCCTATACCCGCTTGCCTGCCTCGCCCTTTTCTTTCCTTGGAAACAAGAGAGGCTCTTGCCACATTTTCCTCCTGCCCCCTTTGCCTCCTGACTGGTCCTGGGACTTCCCCAGGTGCCCTGCATAGTGTGGTGTGCCTCTCCTGTGGGGAAACTATTTTTTCAATGGTGGTCATCTGGTCTTTTGTCCTCCACCATCCCTGAAAAGTAGCAAAGCCTACATTTAAAACATTCACTTCATGCAGAGAGTTAGAAACAGTGTGGACAGTAGCTGAATGTTGCTTGCTTTGTCTTGAATGAAGAGGAAGAATCCCTGACTGGACTCAATCTTTTGATGTCCTGAAACTTCTACCTCACTGGGATTAACAGAATCAAAGTAAGGCCTCAGGCAGAGGGGTGACTCATTGACAATTCGACAGGTTCTAAACCAAGCGAATTAACATCAGTGCAGGTTTCCCATGTGCCCTGGTTTTGAGGTGAAGTATGTCAGAATCCAAGCCTGTGTATGCTCTTTCCATAAAACCCTAGTGGCCTTTTCTTTTTTTTGAGTTGGAGTCTCACTCTGTCGCCCAGACTGGAGTACAGTGGCACGCTCCCAGCCACCGCAGCCTCGACCTGCTGGGCTCTGGCAATCCTTCCACTTCATTCTTCCACATAGCTGGAACTACAGGCCCGCGCTACCACGTCTGGCTAATTTTGTATTTATTGTAAAGACAAGGTCTCACCAGGTTGCCCGGGCAGGTCTCGAACTCGCAGGCTCAGGCAATCCACTCGCCTCGGCCTCCCAGAGTGCCGGGATGACAGGCTGAGCACCGAGTCCAGCCCCCAGTGGCCTTCTTAAAGCAAGATATCTAGGAACAGGTTGAGGAAAATGAAGATCTAAACTATGAAATTTGAACTCTTTTGAAAAAATTTATTTAAAAATAGATTATACATGTCCCTAACTTTCTTTTTTTAATTTTTAATTTTAAAGATGTGGGGTACAATTTACGGTTAAGTATACAAATGTTCATTATACAGGTACCATCGTTGATGAAGTGTGCCCCCGCCCCGGGCAGAATTCCACTACTGGCAATCCCCCCTCGTCCTGGGGCCATTTCCCACTACTGCCAACCCTTTTCTTACGTATTACGATAATTGTTCAAGGTCCACCACTTATGAGTGAGAACATGTGATACTAGTTCTTTGTTTCTGTGGTAGATCACTCAGTATTATAGTCCATCCAAGTTGCTGTGAAGTTTATAATTTTGTCCTTCTTTATGGCTGCATAATATTCCATCATGCATATGTACCACATTTTTTTTTATCCAGTCCTCTTTCGATGGGCAGCATGGTTGGTTCCATGTTTTTGTTATTATGAACAATGCTACAATAAACATGCATGTGCAGGTATCTTTTTCATAGAGTGATTTGAGTTCCTCCAGGTATATTTCCAGTAGGGGGATTGTGGGGTCGTGTGGAAGGAAGATTTTTAGACCTGTCCCTAACTTTCTTATGTGAGGTTAATTCAAAAAGGACATGGGAGTCTATACACCAGACAACCAAAATAAGAATATTTAAGCTCACAGTGACAGCCCAAAGTACATACTCATTTGTCGGTAGAATGTAGGAACTTCAGTGTCTAGATAGTATCGATTTCGATGGTGTAAGAGACGTTTGTCTTACTTCTTCCTAGCTTTTTGGAAAGCTGTAGTGGTAATTTGTATTGTATAATTAAGAGTTTTATCATCAGTATAATCAGATGCTTGACTGATTCTTTACTATTTTTTTAATAGCTGGAACAAACAAGGTTTAGAGGAACTAAGTGTCCCAAGATGGATGGTTAGATTATAATGGAGCTGGGATTTGAAACTAGATCTATGGCTACTCAAGCCTGCTTTATTGATCTTGTGTCTGTATTGAACAGCTGACCTGATCAGGCTAGTGACTTGTGGATGGTTGGTGTGTTACTGAGTTTTTATTACCTAAAACAAGGCTTACCTGTAATGCTGTTGGAATGAAGTGAAATGCTACTAAAACGGATCAGGTAGCAGAAGTCACGCTCCAGCTGGTGGTTTCTAGATACACTTCCCGATGCAAAAACAAACAAACAAACAAACAACAGCAACAAAAGACCACCACAGCATCGTTCCATTAGGGAGAGCTCATGCCGTAGAAAATTTCTCTCTGCAAGAGAGTTTCTCCAATCTCAGAGTGTTTTATTCTGCTTTTTGCTGGTTTGCTTTTATTTACTCAAATGCCATGAATATCAGCTTTTCACCAGACTTGCCTAATTAAGAGCTTGTCAGAGTAAGAATTTAGTGCCTGCCTGGTTGCAGGTTAGAAGTTTAGTGACCTGGAGCCATTTGAGCCTTTCCTCAGAAAATGCCTTCCAAAACAGTTTGAGTGATTAATTTCAGATGCAGCTCTATGCTTCGCCGTGGCAAATTTGTTTCAGTGTTCATGTGACTGTAAGACTTTCTGGCTTTCTATTATCCTGAGCCTTGGCTATGGAGCTGGAAATCTGGGTTTTATTCCCAGTCTTGCTGCTAACAAGCTGTGTGACCATGGGCAAGTCATTAATGTCTATGTGCCTTAATTTCAGCCGACTCCCTTAGAGACCATTCACTGAGGTCCTACTCATGGCAGGCCCAGATTAGGTCACATGGCACAGGTGTTAAGAACACAGATTTTTTTTTTCATTTTCATTTTAGATTCAGAGGGTACAAGTGCATGTTTCTTACATGGACATGTTGTAAAGTGGTGGGGATTCTGTCTTAGGTGGCCTATTTCCCCAGTAGTGAACATTGCATCCAATAAGTAATTTCTGAACCCTAACCCCAACCCTTCCTTTTCCCCTTATCGGTGCCTTCAGTGTCTATTATTTCCATCTTTGTGGGCATTTAGCTCCCACGTATGAGTGAGAACATGTGGTGTTTGGTTTTCTGTATCTGAGTTAGCTCACTTAGGACGATGTTCTCCAACTCCATTCACATTGCTGCAGAGGACATGATTTCATTATTTTTTATGGCTGCACAGTGTTCCATTATGTGTATATACCACATTTTCTTTATCCAGTTGATTGTTGGGGGCACTTTGGTTGGTCCCATGATTTTGCTATTGTGTAAAACATGCAAGTATAGGTATCTTTTTTTTTAATTTTTTTTTTTAGTATACTGACTTCTCTTCTTTTGGATAGATCCTCAGCAGTGGAATGGATAGGTCAAATGGTAATTCAATTTTTAGTTCTTTAAGAAATCACCATACTATTTTTCCATAGAGGTTGAACTAGTTTGCAATCCCACTCACAGTGAATGAATGTTCCCTGTTTTCCACAACTGTGCCAACATCTGTTGTTCTTTGACTTTTTCATAGTAGTGAAAAGTGATGTATCATTGAGAACACAGATTTTTGAAGCCACACCAACCTGCTTCACATTCCAGCCCATCACCTCACTCACCATGTAACTTTGGGTCAGCCACTCCCCTTCTCTAAGCCTTTGTTGATGACATTAGCGTTGTTGAATGGAACTGGGAAGGAAATGGTGTAGAGTGACATTCGGAAGTTTCGGTTTCCTTCTCCTAATTCCTCTTACTGAGGTTCTGCTTAGGCCATCCCTGCACATGAATGTCTGCTTGACAACACAGAGTTTAAAGAAGATTTCTGGTAGTGTAAATAGTCTCTCTTTACCCAGGACTAAGGGGGAAACTTCACAGGACACAGGACTTTTAGGGCTAAAACTGGTTAAGTCTCAGGCAAACTAAGACAAGCCAGTCACCCTGATTTCCAGATGGCTGAAAATGCTTGAGCTGTAAAATTCCCACAAGCTGTGGTCATGAAGGGGTTAAATTGCTGAATCTCTGTTCCTACACAAGGAACATGTTAACCTGCTCTTCAGCTTCTTTATCACACATGCCTCGGGATTCTTTGAATCTATGGACTTCTTGACTTATTAGGGTGTGGAACTGCACAGTTAAGACTTTGGTTTTTTTTTGCCAATGGTTAGTTTAGCGTACTGGAAGATTGTCATGCTTTCTGAGTCCTTCTTGTCTTTCCTGTGAGACTTAAACAAAGCCCAACAACCTCCTGAGAAAGAGGCAAAAAAAGAAAGAAATTCAATGTTTTGTTCTTTGATCTGTCGCCTCTAACACAAACAAAACTGTGTGAGGTCCTTGGCGGCTTGTGGCCAATGAGAATTTGTGGTAAAAGCCTCTTTACCAAGGACTAGAGCTCCTTGGGAATTAGAGCTTGGACAGAGCGTGTCCTTTCTCGTGGAAACTTAAGTGATCATCCCCTGAAACCTGCTTTTCTGCCTCTCTCCTTGGCTTGCGGATGGTGGGGTGGTTGTCTTCTCCCTGTCTTCACATGTATCTGTGTCCCAATCTTCTCTTCTTAGAAAGTCAGTCATATTGAATCAAGGTATGATGCCCTCACTTAAATTACCTATAAAATCCTAAGAATGTGATTTTATGTGGAGATAGGACCTTTGAAGAGGTCGTTTAAGTGAGGGCGTTAGGGTGGCCTCACTTAAACTACCACTTCAAAAGTCCTACCTCCACATAAAATCACATTCTTAGGACTTAGGACTTTGGCATACAGAATTTTGGGGGACACAATTCAGCCTATGACACACAGACAACTCCAGCAGAGCAAAAGATTCAAAATAAAAACAGAAAGCATGTTTTTCTCTTTCTCATGATTTTACACAGTTTCTAGGGATTTATCCCTTCACCCATTTAATTTCTAGGCATAGACCAGCATATCTGCCCTCCACATTAAAATCATTTAGAAGAGGACTGGATTAAAAAAAAAGTGATATATATACACAATGGAATATTACGCAGCCATAAAGAAGGAAAGAATTATGAACTTCACAGCAACTTGAATGGACTTAGAGTCTATAATACTCAATGATCTACCACAGAAACAAAGAACTGAGTATCACATGTTCTCATTCATAAGTGGACCTTGAACAATTATTGTAACACTATAAGATCAGGATTGTCAGTAGTGGGAAATTGCCGGGGGGCAGGGAGAGTAGGATTAACAGTAGTGGGATTCTGCTGGGGGAGAGAGGGGCATACCTCATCAACAAGGGTAACTGCATAATGAACATTTGTATACTGAAGCCTGCATTGTACCTTGCATCTTTAAAATTAAAATAATTAATTAATTAAATCATTTAGGAAAATGGGGTTATGTTTTTTTAAAAATCTTGCTCTGCCCACTGAATAACATGTGTTTGTTATCTTTCCATAGCAACATACAAATCTACTTCATTCTTTATGGGTATGGAGCCTCCTAGCACAAAGAGTTACCTACTTTAGTTCATCTGGTCCCTGTGGATGAAAATGTGGGTCATTTCTTATATTTTTACTATCACAAACAAAACCATCGTGAACAACACTGTATTTATCTGGGCAAACTTTTGTAAGTAAATCTATAGGAGAAATTCCTCTCAAGTAGATTTCTGGGTCAAGAGATATTTGTAGCTTTCACTTTGGTGTTGGTGTGAAATCTCCACTTTGAAAACAGCCCCAGTTTGTGTTCCCACCAAGAGTGATGGGAAAGTCCATTTCCTGAGACTAACACTGATGTTAATCAATGTCGTGTGTACTAACATTTTCTCCCAATATGATGGGTGTTAATACCATCTTAAACATATTACCTCAAGTTCTTTAGGATAGCTCTGCTAACTCCTGCCCCTTCCAGGAAGATCAAACAGTCAGTTCCTTCTGGATCCCCTGACTGAATTTCTGTCTTTGTTCTGGTTGCCACAACAATCTTCTGTGTGCATTTATTTAGCTATGAATCCCTGAAGGGTAGAGAAACGTCTGCTTTACCTCCACAGAGGTAATGCGTAGATCTTAGTAGTTTCACCTTAAAGTTTATGTTCATTCAGATTGACTCCTGGGGTCCTTTCTCAATCTTATGATTTTATGAGTCTGTGTTGGAGACAGTGTGTATTCACCGGTGCTTCCCTAGGCCTGAATGAAGTGTCTGACGCAGATGGGGTATTTCTGGAATGCAGCATGTTCCCAGATCATGAACTGACACTGCTTGTTTCCACAGCTGTCCCTTTGCAGAGAGAGAGAGAGAGAGAGAGAGAGAGGAAGAAGAAGAAGAGGAGGAGGAGAGGAGCTAGTGGAATGGAAAGACAGAAAAGAAGGAAGTGGAGTGGGGGATGAGGTAGGGTGGGGGGGAGAGAGAGAGAGTCCTTGAGAGTGAAAGGGCTGAAGTTGTAGAGAAGGAAGTTGAGGTGTAAGGGTGGGAAGCTGTACCCAAGATCTTCAGACCAGATGTCCAAGCAGCAGAAGTCCTTATGCTGCAGGAGGCTCAAGATAAGCCCCAGGCATCCTGGAAGAGGTTTGAGCCTGACAGTCAGAGGATGGTGGTGGAGTATGTGGCCTCATTGTCACAGACTAATCTCCTTGACTGGTACCTCAGGGTGGGAATTGGTGTCTCTCTACTGTCTCAACATCCATCAAAAGTACAGATAGCTCTTCTTGCTTGGCAAACCAGGATCTGCTTTGTTTTAAAATAAAAATTCAGGATACTGATGCAGACACCTACTGTTTCTTTTCCTTCAAATGCGTTGCTAAGTAATATTTAGCTCTTACATCCACTGCTTCCACTGAAAGTGGTATTTCTGGAAATCTGGAAAAGTTCTTGGCCCTGAGCTATCAGGAAGTCATATTTTACTTACAGCCATGGCCAAGCTCTGTGGGAATAACCAAGTGACTATTTCCGGCTCAGGAAGAACGCAGCTTGTCTTCTTATTACCTTCCCCAGGCAGGAAATGTCTGACTATAGTAAAATATAATTATTATTATCTTATTTCATTCAAGGCATTGGAGGAGGGGATAATTTTGTTAGGTTTTCTACCAAAATCCTGGAAGAAAACAAGCCAGCATTCTCTAAACAGGTTTTGAGTAAGTGCTTATGAGATGGCAATGTGCATTTTCTTCTTTCTAGGTATAGGGTATAGGATAATGGGTATCTTCTGGGGACACTCAGACCTTGGTATAACTTCGCTTAAGGACAAGGGATAGTAGTTTCAGCTCATTGATTAGTGAGACTCTATCACTGAACTCCCCATTTCCATTAGCCCCTTGGACTCCCCAAATTCTAATGGCAGAAAAAACAGAGAAGACTGAAGCAGGGTGCTGGCAGGTTGCTCCAGAGTTTGCTTAAAAACAATTTCGTTGAAAAACCAGTCAGTTGACAAGGCCACCTGGCTAAAATAAAAATTTACCAAAGTTGAAGGATGCCAGGTTCTGATTTTTCTAATACATACTGGTAACTTGGATGTACTAGAGCATTTAAAAATCTTTGAAATTGGCTTTTAAACATTTTAGTGTAATCCAGAATTTCTCAGGTTAGGCAAAAGGGATTCTAATGATTTGGCATTTGTTCCTCATTCAAATTTAGCCTATTATGAGTCTTTTGCTTGGGCCACAAAACCGAAAGGGTTGGAACAATTTAAATGCCTAAACATTTACGAGAGAGATTAAACAACCTGAAAATGCAACAACAGAGAATTAATTAGAAGCCACCCAAGTGTCTCATGTAGGGGAGGCAAAACTCTACCTCTACTCTTCTAGGGTTTTCCAGGTAGACTTGAGAATTAAATTGACATAAGTCAGATCAACAGGAGAAAAGCATACACATCTATTTGATACTAGTTTCACAATGGAGTGGAGGAAACTCTGTAAGGAATGAAGATCCAAAGACAAATTTAGAGTTGAGCACTTATATACTCAGTTGGGAAAAGAATAGTAAATTGTGAAAATATGTCAAGGCAAAGGGGCTTGGGCTAGGACACTTAGTTGGGTAGAAAAGTAACTAGGAAGACAAGGGTTAGCTAAGTAAGGTTTGTCTTTACAGATTTCTGTTGGCCTCAACTTCCTGTCTTTGATGGTCAGAATACTTTCCTTCCGGTATAGTAAGGACAACTTTCTGAAGGAAACTTCATCTCCGGCTTTTAAGAAAGAGGTTCAGAGTGGGTTTTTTTTGTTTGTTTGCTTGTTTTGTTTTGTTTCGTTTTTGTACCTGCTGCTTTCTGAACGTCTTTAACGCAAAACAGTCAATGTACCAGAGCAGCCCATTTTGGAATGTCGCATTCTGAACTCCTTCGCTCACAATTGGTGGCTTGCCTGTGTGAATAGTGGTAGGTTACCTTGCAATATTGACTGCATGATCAGATACTATAGAAAACAAGGGTATACACATGTATGGAGGTGGAGATGCACAGAAAAAAATCTCAAGGACATGCCAGGCCTGCCCTCAATATTTCCAGGGTCCAGACAAAAATACAAATGGAGTCACACATCCCATAAGCCTAAGTACTTATAGAAATTATAGATCGAACTAACAGTTAAATGAAATCTGATCTAGTTTTCCCTTAACAAATATACTTTTCTAATGACTTGGGAGGTTAGGAAGAAACGTAGAATTCTTGGACTCTTCAGAGATGTAACCTGGAGAATTGAAGCCTGGTCAGTGGGGGGAGTTGAAACCACCTCCCAGTTCTTTCTCAGCCCTCAGTCCTAAGCTCACAATCTTCAGTCCACAGTCCACAACTTATAGCCTCTCCCCTCATCTTCTTACACACAGCACCATCCCATACCATGAGTCTCATGATCACGTGTATGTACCTCCCAGTCTGTGTAAATCCACCCAGTAGCCACCATTGGGCACACTTGGGGACCAAGGGCTATGCACACCAGCACCACGGTCCACCCTTGTAAGGATGGACCCAGGAAACAGGCTCATATGGATGTCCAAGTGGGTCCAGGCAATAAATTCTGGGGTCTTGGGTGCCCCAAGAGAGGTCCAGAGGAAAGTGGACACTAGCTCTTAATAGGAACAGTCCCTGGGCAACCCCTTCGGGTCCCCTCCCACTGTGGGAGCTTTTCTGTCCTCTCAATAAATCCTGCTTTTTTAAAAAAATGGATATAGTTCCTTGTCCTCACAGACTCTTCACTTGGTAGACAGAGGCATGCCTAAGGGCAGCTCAGGGAAACTGTGTTAGCTTCCTATGGCTACTGTAACAAATTACCACAAACTTATTGGCTTAAAACAATACAAATGTATTATCTTATGGCTCTGGATGCCAGAAGTCCAACACAGGTCTCACTGGGCTAAAATGAAGGGTGTTGGTGTCCACAGAGCAGCATTCTTTCCAGAGGCTCTAGGTGAATGCACTTAACTTTTCTGTTTCATCTTCTAGAGGCTGCCCACGTCCCTTAATTTGTGGCTTCTTCCACCATCTTCAAAACCAGCATCACTGCATTTCTCTGACCATACTTTTATAGTCACATTTTCCTCTTATCACAGCTGGGAA
The DNA here is from genome assembly GCA_027257055.1 of Cephalopachus bancanus. Taxonomy (NCBI): domain Eukaryota; kingdom Metazoa; phylum Chordata; class Mammalia; order Primates; family Tarsiidae; genus Cephalopachus; species Cephalopachus bancanus. The sequence continues at coordinate 24,991,574 of JAPVLO010000029.1, forward strand.
AGGGTCTCCCGTTTTTTAGCAATAAAGGTGAATCTGGAGGGCCCCCCTGGATAATCCAAGATACTCTCTCCATTTCAAAATTCTCAACCTTAATCACACCTACAAACTCCCTTTTGCAGTCTAGGCAATATTCACAGACTCCAGAAATTAGGATGTGGGCATCTTGGGGATGGGGGCATTTTCTGCCTACCACAGGCCAGGCACCCTTCTGATCATTGGTATTTGCAATTCTCTGATTTTACTGTAGTTGGGAAGATACTGAATTGGAATCAGAAAAAAAATGCTTTTTAAATAGCTTCATTTTGTTTGATTTAGGGAGTTGCCTATTTATTGTTTGTTTCTAGAACACTTGTAGCCTTTATCCAGAACAATGAATACAGCAGAAGTGATGGGCAGAAAATGAATTAGAAATGAAAAGCAAACACTGCAAGACAAAGCTAAAACAAGACCAAAAATTCTTTAAAAAGCCAGCTGTTTTTACTGTGGTCTGGGGACTTCTTTGAAGTCTCTCAGACCTTTTCAGGGGTCAGGGGTTCCTAAAGTCAGAATCATTACCCTAATATAGTAAGATGGTATTTGCCTCTCTCTCTTCTTTCTCTCTCTCTCTCTCTCTCTCTCTCTCTCTCTCTCTCTCTCTCTCTCTCTCTCTGGTGTAAACAGTGAGGTTTTCCAGAAGCTACAGTGTTATCATGATAAATTGCCGAAACAGAGAGGAGAACCCAGCTGGCTTCCATGAAGCCAGACTCTAAAGAGATTTGCAAAAAGGTAAAACAATGCCCCTCTTCTAACTGTGACTGGCCTTGGAAAATACAGTTTTTTAATGAAACTATTTCTGTGAACATATCATGGGTTTTTAAAAATTATTTTAAAATAATGGTTTTCAATTTTTCTCGGTTTGACTTTCTAACACAGTAATGATTAACAGTCAACAACCCTATTAACAGTCATAACTTACAGTCAAACACAACTTTTTGGGGTTCTCGATAATGTCTAAGAGGTAAAGGAGTTCTGAGGCCAAAATGTTTGAGCCCACTGAGTCAGACAGTCTTGAGGCAGGGTCGCATCCATAGGGCTCTGGAGAGGACTGGACCAGATGGGCATGGCCAGAGCTGCAGGCGAGAGGGACCCACTCTTTCTGTGCTGGCCCCCTCCTAAATTTCTGACTTGGTGATTCAGTGACATTAGAAATGTAAGGCAAGTGGATTTGGAGGGTAGAAGCAGAAGCATGGCCTTCAGGCAGGTGGAGGTCGACGTCTGTGTGGGTCTCCTTGTCACCACCCACAAGGCAGGAAATTGGTTTCAAGTTCCCATGCAAACCTGGGATCAAGAAGAAGATGCTTGTTCATGGCAACGTATATTTCTTTAAAAACATGGATATCATAGGGGTGGTCCCGTCCCTCTCAAGGCAAAGGGCAGTGAATGGGAAGCCTGGCTCTTCCTTCTCACTGTAGTGAATGGACAGCTCACCTCTCGGTGCCTTTTCTCCTTGTCTGCAAAACAGGAATTAACAACAAGCAGCCTGTCCTCCTTTGCTGTGACAATCTGGTGAGCCAAAGCCCGTCAGCAGGTCACACAGTGCCTGGCACTTCATGGCAGATGGGTCAACAAATAACCCTCTTGATCGAAGGGAAGGGTAAGCTCCTCAGAAGGCGGCCACCTCTGGGTCACGAAACCTTTAGCATTCTTTCTAAAGTCACTTTCTCCTCTCCCCCCCCCCCCCCCCCCCGCCACACACACACCACCAGGCTCCCACCCCACCCCAGGGCGGACTTAGTCACCCACTTGGCAGCGGCTGCAGCGCAGTTACTAACGCGCTTGCCTAATCACACCTGGGGAGGAAGGGAGCGCGGGCAGGGGCTGGAGCGGGTAGAGGCTGCCCCGGTGAGCGGCGGCCCCGAGGCCAGAGGCCAGCCTCGCCCGGCTCCTCCCGCCGCCTGATGTGGCCCCATGCTCGCGGGGCCAATCAGCGGGGCCGCCGCCCTCGGCAGGTACCCGGCTGGCACCGTCCAGTCCCCGCCGCTCCCCCCCCCGCTCCCCCCCCCCCGCCAGCGAGCGCTCCTCTGCGCTGGCGCTCGGAGGCTGCGCCACAGCCCTGCCGTCACTTGCCCCTCCTGTTCCTTGCGGGGGGGGGGGGTCTCCCCTTAAAAGGCGGATACCGTAATGCCCCAGGGAGAAAGGAGGAGAGAGAGGAAGGCTTTTTTTTTCCCCCCAAGGTTGGCCTTGAACCGGCTTCCTCCCACCCCCTCTCTTTTCCAAAACCCGAACTGGCTTTTTCCACTTCTCTGGCAAAGGTCGTCACAGGGTGGCGTCTGCACCGAAGAGGAAATGGAGACCTGGGGAAGATCAGCTGGCTCAGATATGGAAACAGTGGAAACAGGGTGTCATGGCCCAGGTCCCAAAGGTGTTACTGCCAGGCTACCCCACTCCATTACACCGGAGTTTCTTTAGAGCCAGGAGCTCCACCCTCCAAGATACACATTCTAGGAGAAGATTTCATGCCTCTGCTAAATAATATTGATAAATAGTTAAGATCCACTGAGCACATGTAAAATGGCAGGCATGCTGCTAAAATGCTTTTACGGTATTATCTTATTTAATCTCCCCTGGGAAGTTTGTATCATTGCCCCCAATTTGCAGAGGAGGAAATTGAGGCCCAAGGAGAGTGGTTTCTACAACTAGCAAACCAACATGCAGGCAGCAAAACACTAGCTGTAACCACTCTGCATTTTTATCTCTCTTCATCTGTCGCGGATCCGTTGACATTCAGGGGAGAGTCAGAATAGGACACACCGGTCTCCTGGGCAGAGAGCATGCAAATGGGATGAGTGAAAATATCCATTTGATGGTGACTGCCCTCCCCACTTTGACTCCTTAGCCCCTTTCCTTATTAGGAAATCCCATGATTTATTTACTCATTCATTCTGCAAACATGTTGAGCCAGGCAGTGTCCTTAGGCAATGCAGCAATCGTACAACAATCCCTGCTTTCATGGAGCTGACATCCTAGTGGAAGGGAGAAGACAGGCAGTCAAAAAATAAATGTAAGAAAAGCACTTGATTATATAATTAAATCAGTGCTATGAGAAAAAGCAGAACATAAGAAGGAGAAATGGAGTATAGGGGAGGAGGGAGCGGGAGCAGGTTGCAATTTTAAATAGGGTTTTCAGGGTACAATTCATTGAGGAGGTGGCGAGTGTATTAGCTTGCTGATATCTTGGGAAAGAGTTTTCCAGGCAGAGGGAAAGGCCAGTGCAACTATTCTGAGGCTGGAGTGTGCCTGGAGGCTAGGAGGATTGGGGAGTGGGGAGGGGAAACAGTGGTGGGATATAAGGTCCAGGTGGGGGTGGAGGGCAGGTCTTGATCTGTAGGATCTTTTTTTTTTTTTGAGTTGGAGTCTCACTCTGTCGCCCAGACTGGAGTGCAGTGGCCGCTCCCGGCCACCACAGCCTCGACCCGCTGGGCTCTGGCGATATCTCATAGGTCATTATAAAGACTGACTTTCACTCTGGGTGCCATGCAAAGCCTTTGAAGGAATGGCATTATCAGACTTTCAACAGGATCACTCTACCACTATGCTAAGAATGGCATGTAGGGTGTCATGGGTGGAACAAAGACCAGGTAAGAGGCATTCTCAGCAATCCGGTTGAGAGATGATAGTGGTAAGAACCGAGGTGTGAGCCATAGAGGTGGAGAGACAACTTGGATTGGGGATCTACTTTGAAGCTGGTGTCAACTGGATTTGGTGATGGACTGACATGGGTCATAAACAAGAGTCAAAAGTTGTTTGAGGCCAGGCACGGTGACTCATGCCCATAATGCCAGCACTAAGGAGGCTGAAGCAAGAGGATTGATTGAGCCTAGGAGTTCAAGACCAGCCTAGGCAACATAGCAAGATCTCGTCTCTACAAAAAGTCAAAAAATGAGCCAGGCGTGGTACTCAGAGCCCCAGCTATTCAGGAGGCTGAAGCAGAAGGATCACTTGAGCCCAGGAGTTTGAGGCTGTGATAAACTGTGATTGTGTCACTGTACTCCAGCCTGGGTGACAGAGTGAGACCTCAACTCAAAAAAAGGGGGGGAGGGTTTGAACATTTGACCAAATGGAAAAAATGGAATGGCACCACTAGAGGCAGGAAATGCTGCGGAAGGAATGTCTGGAATGTGGGGAAAGCCCCACACCCCAGAACCCTGTTCCATCAAGTTAATTAGACTTTCACACCCCCCAGACACTGACTTCTGTGGTCCACTGCGGTCCTACCTTATTTTTTGGGGTCAACTTATATTTAACTTTAAAATCTTGTGGCAAATGGCATCTTTCTGCGAATCTTCTGATGACATTCAACATCTAGTGTCAGGCCTCCCTCCCATGAATAATCTCGGTCCCAGTAGTCTAGGTCACCCAATGTGACACTTGATCATATGCAGTCACTTGTAGGTTATTAATTCCTTTTTTAAATAATTTAATTTAATTTTAGAGTGGTGGGATACATGTGAGGGTTTGCTACGTGAGTAAAGTGCATGCTGGTGAGGTTTGGCCTTCTAGCAAACCCTCTCTCCCCCTGTAGTAGACATATTAGTGGGTAGTTGTGAGTTCACTAATTCCTTGAGATTTGCTAGCAATCTTTCTCAAAAGTCAATGCTTGTGCTTTATCTTTGGCATTTCACAGGGCACCTGAAAATACAGAGCTTGGCTCACAATGGGACTTGCTGGTAGAGCTGTGTTTATACATTGTGGTGGTTGGCCATTGCCACATTAGATGTGAATCAGATCTGGACTCTTTCGGCGTTTCTGTAGGTCAAAGTTCTTCCATCAGATGAGAAACTTGAGTCCCAGAGAAGGGAAGTAACTTGTCCAAGGCCTTTTAGGGAATCAGAGAGCCAGGACTAGAGCGATGCACTTTTTCACACTGGTGCCCTTTTTTTTTCAGACTGGTGCTCTTTCCCCTACAATTACAAAGCTTGAGCCCTGGGTAAGTGGCATATCCAAAACCAGACACCAGTTGGAGACTCTAATTGCTTAAGAGTGGATACAAAAGAGGGTGTTTTGAAACAGACACTGTCCTACTCTGTGTTAGTATAATTGCCATAAACTCTTTAGACAGCAATTTGATAATATCTAATCAAACTTTTAAATAAACAAATCGTCTAACCTAGCAAATCCATTTCTAGATATTTGCCCAAAATCACACTTGTGGGAAATGACAGATACTGCAACCATGTTTGTAACAGCAAAATCTGAAAACAACCTAAATGGCAAGATACATTAGTAGAGAAATGGCAAGATACACCATAGACATCTATCTAAGGTTTGCAATTGTGAAAAGGAATGCAGTAGATTTTAAGGACTGACATGAAATCAGATCCAAGGGGGGGAAACAAAATGCAGACAAGTGTGTGTACAAGTATAAGATATGGATATGTCAATATAATATGTTTGTATGTATACAGTGTATTTCTCAAAGGCCACAAAAATTTAATAACAGTAGCTTTTTCAAAGGGGAGAACTGGGGAAGAAGGCTTATCTTCTTTTTCTATATATTTGTGTTTTTTCAGTTTTCTATACCCATGGATTACCTTTTTAATCAAGCATTAGCCAACAGAATCTATTCATATACATTAATCGCTAAATATTGCAAGAAAAGTTGACAAAGAAGTCTTGCTGCCTTTCTTTCTTTTTCTTTGAACAGATGAGTAAATCTGCCTTACCTGAGGAAGTCTAACAGTAACTGCTTTCCTGAGGAAACTCACCCCTTTTGACTGTCACCTGCATGTTCATGCTTGCTGGTGACTATTGACAAATTGGGAAGTGACTCCCCCAGCGGGAAGTCCCTCTGAATCCATATTCCAGAAGGGGATCAAGGCACATGTTCTCTCTCACCTGGATACTTCAGGGCTGGGCCCCAGGGTGGTGCAAGTGTGAATCACTCATTTTTGAATGAGGGCTGCCATGCCTGACCTAATGTACCAGGATCTCTGGGGTGAGGCTCTGGCAACTACATTTTGTTGGCCACTCCCTGTTCTGAGGCCCATAGCTTTGCTAACTGCTTCTCTCTACAATTTACATTTAAACACCCTGAAACTCAACTTCACAAAAAGACAATGTTTCTTAATGAACTTTTTTATATGATGACACAAAAATGTATCACCTGTGAGGTGAGAAGCAGAATACTGCTGCTCTTTCCCCTAAAATGTCCATGTTCTTAAACTCTTGGAACTTGTGTATATGGTATCTTCTGTGGCAGAAGGAGTTTTTCAGATTAAGGTAAGAAACATAAGATGGGGAGAGCTCAGTCTAGTCACATGAACCCTTGAAAGGGGAGAATCTTTCTCAGCTGTAGTCAGACAGAAATGTGACGATGGACGGATGATCAGAGAGAGCCAATGATCCTGGCTTTGAAGATGGAGGAAAGGCCACAACCAAGGAATCTGGGAGGACACTAACGGTTGAAAAAGGCAAGGAAACAGATCATCCCCTAGAACTCTAAAGAAAGAAAAAGAAAACCCCCCCAAAACAAAAACACAGCCCTGCTGACACCTTGATTTTAACCTAGTATAGGACTTCTAACCTCCAGAGCTGTAAAATAATACATTTATGTTGTTTTAGGCCACTAAATTTGTGATAATGTGTTACAGCAGCCAGAAGAAGCTAATATAGATGTATTCTGGGCAAAGTATTTAGAATGAATCTAAGGTTTCAGGAAATACAGTGGCTAAAGGAACAATTTAAATGATACCAAGAAGAAACAACCAGATAAACTAAGAAGGCGGCATGTTCTTAAAGACAGTTGGCCTAGATTATTCACAAAGCAATGTTATGGGCCAACGATCAGAGGGAGCCAAGGATCCTCTGAGCCAAAAATCCAAGAGGGCCTGCTCTGGGTTAAACTAGAAAAAGGAGACATAAGATAGGAAAACGGGTCCTGGATCACCTGCCCTGCAAGTAGTGTAGATGGGTTGTCCTTGTGTATTGGATTTTGCAGTGTCTTGCATTCATGTCTTCATTCATTTATTTACCCTTCCATTCACGTACCTCTCAAACATCCACTAGGTATCTCCTCTTCCTAGGTCCTGATTTAAGCTCTAAGAGATCACAGGAAGATAACTCCTCCCAAAAGAAGAGAATGCTCAGGTTGGTATTTCCTGCTGACCTCTGGGTGGTTGACTGGCCTTGAATGAGGAAGACCTATCTGGGTGAGGGCGATCAGGCCAGAAGAGATCTTTGCAGTGCTCGCTCCTCTGAGGACCCTGGAGTGGCAAAAGCGAAAGGAAAGGAATGGAAAAGATCTCCTCATCCTTACCCCTATGACCTTGAAGTGCAAGGTGGAAAGTTGTGTTTGCCTTAGTCCCCTGATTCCCAAGCAGGGAGCTTGACCCAAAGACCATCTTTCAAAGCTGGGCAAAGTCATGCATTCATCCACCCAACTAGCCTTTGTTGGGTTCCTACAATGTGTCAGGAGCTGATCTGAATGCTGTAGGTTTACCGTGGGGAAAAGAAAGTTCATACCCCCATGGAATTTACAGTCTTTGAGGATGGAGATGGAAAACAAACAAACAAAAACAAATATAATAATGTCAGGTGGTGATAAGTACTACAAAGAAGAAAGGCGGGTAGAGAGTCCAGGTGCTCTTTGAGATAGAGTGCTTGGGAATGACTTCCTGAAAGGTCAAACTAGGCAGAGACCAGAATGTAGTGAGAAAACTCACTATGTGGATGAAGTCTCAGATGGGAAGCAGAATGAGTGGAGTTCCTTGTGGAGAATGTTCTCGGTATATTCAAGCAAGGGGACAGAGTGGCCAGGAGAGGACAGGGAAAGAAGTTATTGTATAATAACCATATTTTTAAAAATATCCTTTGTCTCTGGTTTCTGGCACAGAGCTCCTAAAACCCTTGGAATTTCCTGAGTGATGGGATGAGAGGAGCATCTTGTCTTTTTAATCTTAAGGAGCTCCGTTCACCCATACCTGAGTTAGTACTAATGAGGGAGCTCTTGGAAGACCCCCAGATAGCTTCAGGGTGGAAGCTGGTCACCAGAAAAGCAGCCTTGATTAGAAGCATTAGAAGCATGGATTAGGGTAAGGGGTGAGATTGAGTTCAGTTCCCAATGGCCAATAATTTAATCAGTCATGTCTACATAATGAAACCTCCATAAAGTCCTCCTAAATGATTGGTTTGAAGGGCTTTCAGTTGGTAAACACTGCACGTGTCAACTCTGTGGGAACAGAGATTTCTGCACTTGGTATGGTTTCAGACCTCACCCTCTGTACTTACTCTTCACAGCCGTTCATTTGTATCCTTTGCAATAAACTATAATTGTAAGTAAAACATTTACCTCAGTTCTGTGGGTCATTTTAGTCAATTTTTGAATCTGAGGTTGGGGAGGAGGGTTGTGGGAATTCCCGACTTTATAGCCAAGTGTGACAGAGATGCAAGTAACCTTGGGAACTGGTACTTGCAACTGGCATCTGAAGTAAGGGCAGTCTTGTGGGACTGAGCCTGTAAGCCTGTGGCGTCAAGGGCTCACTCCAAGTAATTAGCGTCGAAATTGAATTGTAGGGCACACAATTGGTGTCAGAAAATTGGTTGGTTAGAGGAAAAAAAAATCTCTTTAGAGGTACTGAATACCCAAGAACCAGACTATGAAGGACCTTATAGGCAATACAGAGAAATTTGGCTTCTGTTCTATGTAATTGCTCCTTTTATAATCTATATTTTTGGAAGGTCAATTCTGTATCCTTCTCCTCACATATGTGAATTCCTTTATTTTCAATATTCATAATGACCTTTTGAGATCAGTAGCATCATGTCCATTTTGCAATAAGATAAAAGTAAGGCTCAGAAATCATAGATGGCTGACACATGTTCACACACATTGCAATGTCCATTTGAATTCGAGATTGTCTGACAGTGCCTTCCCTGACAAGAGGTCAGCAGAAGTGAGTGTGAACATCTCTCCTGGCTGCACATGAGTTCTTTGAGAGGCAGCCACAAGAATGTGCACTGCAGACATTCGAACAGGAGGCAACTGGTCAATATGGCTGAAAGGCATATGAAAAGTAAGAGCAGATACAGTTCATAAGAATACACTAGGGGTGTTGTAAGGGTGACAAAAAAATAAAGAGGTAATGTCATTACTGTGCTTGATTACATAGTTGTATTTTTATTCCTTTTAAAGTACATTGCCCTGTGGCTCCAGACCACAGTGGATCCAGGGGCTTCTTGCTTTGGGAGAAGGACTAATTTGAAGTCATTTCTCAGGCCTGTGTCCCAAAGTTGATTTTCCAGAACCCCTAGGAAAACAGCAGTGTTGAATACCAAGACATTTTGCAGGAGAAAAGGTCTTTTCTGCATTTAAAAAGTTTCCCTTTACTTATCAAGAGCCAAGTCTTGCTGCCTGGAACCATGGCTGCACCACAAACCAGAGGAGAGACCCTGATGTAAAGCTTTGAACAGGAAGAGAAAGTACAAGGATAGGGCAAAGGGGCAAGAAGCAAGTTTCCTGGTTTCTTCTTCAGAATTGAAGCCCCAGAGGGTGGAGGGTGTGAACAATGGAAGCATCTACATAGGTCTGGAGTAGATCTACTAGTGGCTTTGTTCCTTGTTCTGCCAGTATTGCTTGGGCAAATCACAAGATCCCGAGAGAATGCCTTTGTCCAGCACGGCACCCACCTTAGGGTAGCCATGGCTAGGGGGATTGCACGAGGGCAGTAAAAGCTTCCCCAGATTCCTGTGTTCCCCACCCTGGAAAAGGGGACACAAAGTGATGAGGGAACTGGAAGATAGAAGAGTCACCTCGTCCGGTTCCAGAGCTGAGAGAGAACCTGCTGGCCCTCCCTTGCCCCAGACACTCCCTCCTGCCCCCAGACACCTTCTTGAGAATGCAGTTGTGGAGGGAGAACCCTTGAGGGGTGAAGAAAATAACTCTGATGAGCTGTTTTAGCTTTGAATTGGCATTTACCCCTAAGAGATTATGCTAGCGCCAAAGAAAAGAATTAAAACCCAAAGAGAAAGCCACCTTGAATTGCCTTGCTAACTCCTTCTTCCACCATTATTAGCAGAAATTAGCACTCAGGGTGCAATGCCAGCGGTTTACAGAAAATGAACTTTGCAGACCTGCCTAAATTGCAATGTATCTGTTTTCACTTGTCAACTCTTAGAGCTCATCTATCTCAAACTCTTAGTCTTTCAAGAAACACTCTCCCTTTCCTCTCCTATTTTTAAAGAATTTTAGACTTGTGGGGTAGAAACATGAGTATTTGTTACATAAGTATATGGTGTGAAGGCGAGGCTTTGGGCTTTTGATGAGCGCACTCTATCCCCAGTGGCAAGCACAGTACCCAACGGGTGGTTTTGTGCCCCCTGACCCCACTCCCCACCACCGCCTTGAGCAGTGATCAGTGTCTGTTGTCCCCATTCTTGTGCTTTAAACAGCTGCAGGGCATCACATTCCTGGTTTGTCTCTACCTTAGGGTCACTTTTTCTCTGTCATGTACGCTGACCTCATCCCCTTTCCAGCCTTCACATCTTGGGGTGCCCCAGGAGTCAGTCCTGAGAACCCTGCTCTTGTCACTTACATTCTCGTCTTCCAAAGGATCCCAAGACCAATCTTTCATCTAGGTTCAGACTTGTGTATCCAACTGACTACTTGACACATTGCTTAGATACCTAGCTGTTATTTCAAAGAAAGTACCCCCAGCACTCTGGGCTCTCAACCTGCTCTTCCTCCAGGTGTTTTCACCTCTGCGATGGCATTCACGACAAACCTAGGACTCATCCTTGACTGCTTGACTTGCTTCATGCCTCACATCTGATCCATTAGTAAGTCCTGCTGGCTTTACCATCAAACTGCACCCGCCTCTCACCTTGTCTTCTGACCGGGCTCCCTATTTCCATTCTCCTACTGGCAATTCTCCACCTACCAGCCATAGGGTATTTTCTAAAACATAAAACACATCTGTCAGTCCCCTGCCCAACACCCTTCAAAGTCTTCCTGACATGTGTAGAATAAAATCCAACCTTCTCTCCATGGCTTGTAAGTCCCTGTAAGGCCAGATTCCTGCTTCTCTTTCAGGTCTCATTTCCAGTTTCTAATATTTCGAACTCATTTCTCTGCTTTGTTTATTCTATTGCATTCACCCTGGCCTGCCTGCTTTTATCCCTGATGTGAGTAACTCCCACCATAAAGGTCTGATCGAGGCATTAACATGACTGATTTTACTCACCTCTTTCTAGAAAATATTCTTGGACCTTCTGCCTAAAATAGTATCCTTTCATTGTTTTTTTATCTTCCCTCATGAGTAGGAGAAGTTAGCCTGAGAATGGAGCCAACGCAAAGTACAACCATGTTGAGGAATGAAGAGAGATTCAATAGCAATGCTGTATATTTTTCTCTAATCATGTATCAATAATATATGGTATAATAATGTGAGCTCCTGGTTCTAACTATGTCTGAACTTGGATTGTTTTCAGGATCATGAGTCAATCTCTCTCTCTCTCTCTCTTTAGTTTGAGTAGTGTTTTCTGTCACTTAAAACCAAGAGTTTTCACTGTAAGAACCAAATCCATCTACACCCACTTGTTCTCTACCTTGACATGACTTCAGTATTTCACTGTGCCTTTACTCTGCAAGGTAAACCTTTTTTTCCACTGTCTATGTAAAATACTCTCAGTAAAATCAACATTGCAAAGCAATGCACTGAGTTTTTCTTTTTTATTATAAAGATGTGGGGTACAATTCAGGGTTAGGTATACAAACGTTGATTATGCAGGTACCCTTGTTGATGAGGTGTGCCCCTCCCTCCCCTAGCAGTTTCCCTCAACTGCCACTCCCACCCCCCCTCCCCTGACAGTTTCCCACTACTGCCAATCCCTTTCTTATAGCATTATGATAATTGTTCAAGGTCCGCTGATGAGTGAGAACATATGGTACTCTGTTCTTTGTTTCTGTGATAGATCACTGAATATGATAGACTCTAAATCCATCCAAGTTGTTGCAAAGTCCATAGGTTTGTCCTCTTTATGACTGCATAATATTTCATTGTGTATATGTACCACTTTTTTTTTGTCTAGTCCAGCTTCAATGGGCAACATGGTTGGTTCCATGTTTTTGCTATTGTGAATAGAGCCACAACAAACATACGTGTGCAGGTATCTTTTTGGTAGAATGATTTGAGTTCCTCCAGGTATATTCCCAATGGGGGATTGCTGAGTCATATGGAAGGTCAATTTCTAGTGTATTGCAAAGAAGTTGCACTAGTTTGCATTTCCAACAGTGTAGAAGCGTTCCTTTATCTCTGCATCCTCACCAGTATCTGTTGTTTGTTTTATTAATGATGGCCATCCTTACTTGGGTTAGGTGGAATCTCAGTGTGGTTTAGATTTGCATTTCTCTGATCATGAGTGAGGCTGAGCACTTTTTCATGTGTCTGTTGGCTGCCCGTATATCTTCTTTTGAGAAGGTCTTTTGCTCACTTTTTAATGGGGCTATTTGCTTTTTTCCTTTTGGTGTGTTTGAGTTCCTTGTAGATCCTAGATGTTAGGCCTTTGTCAGATATACAGTTGGCAAATTGTTTGTTTGTTTTTTAATGTAAACAATTGCTGAGTTATGCTTCAAAGATTCTGAGTGGTAAAAACAAAATCTGCAGTATTGTCATCAACATGACTTTGCCATTTCAGGAAACCCTTGACCAGGAAGAGAAAACAACTTTCCTGAGAAACTGATTTAAATGAATATGAGACTGTTCACTATTTTAATAGATAGTATCAAATGACTGTTCATATCCTGGGACTCTTCTAAACCTGTCCCTGGGAACTGCTAACTTGTTGTGTCCTCCTCCAATCATAAACAATGCTTAAAAGATCCACCTTCAAAAAGTCCCCAAACCTCACAAATATCTAAACATCCTGAGTTTGTGTTCTCTACTCTGGGGCTTTACTAAGACTCTGTCAGGGTAACAGTATACTTCAATTGGCTGACTAACTGTTTGCTTCAGTGATACTTTCAGGAAGCAAGCATTTCAGAGTAAATATAAGTAGCTGACCCTGGATCTTGGCTCCATAAAAGCGTGTTTGGGTTATGAGTGTGTGTGTGTGTGTGTGTGTGTGTGTGTGTGTGTGTGTGTGTGTGTGTGTGTGTGTTTGCATGCTGTCAGGAACTTTCTGAAGAAAGTGGCATCTAACTGGACTCTTTCTTGTTCCAGATGGGTTCCACATTCTTTTTATCTGCTTTTGCCTGATTTACCATCCTATGGGTCCCTTTTCTTGAGCTAACTAAAGTACGAAAATGATAATAGTTTCTGTAATTGCAAAGGTGACATGATAGAATGGGCAGACTCGAAACCACAGTTGAGTCTTTGCCCTACCACTTAATAAATATAGTGGCTTAGAGAATGTCACTTAGCTTTTGAGCCTCATGTTTACAATGCAGGCAACACTATGAATTAGTCAGCGTTCTCCAAAGAAACAGAAGTAACAGGATGTAGAGAGAGAGGGAGAGATTTATTTTAAGAAATTGGTTCACATGATTGGAGAGGCTTGGCAGGTCCAAAATCTGCAGAGGAGACTGGCAGCCAAAATCTCAGGGAAGAGTATTAGTTCCAGTCCAAAGGGCTGCTGGCAGAGTTTCTTCTTCCTCAGGGTTTCTCAGTCCTTTCCTTAAAGGCCTTTAACAAATAGGATGATGCCCACCACACTGCAGAGGATAATCTGCTTCATTCAAAATCTGAATTTCTTATTAATTTCATTTTTAAAAGACATCTTCACAGAAACATCTCAAAGAATGTCTGAGCAAATATCTGGGTATCATGGGCTAGCCAAGTGGACACATAAAATTAGTCATCATACAATACTAGACTTTGTTTTTGACCACAGCAATCACAAAAATGCTACTTTCTCTTCTGTCATTTTTGCCCAACCCCAAACACTACCATTTCTCCCTTTTCTAAGTTATCAATTATCAGTTACTATTACTACTTTTAAAAGTTGACTCAATTTTGAATTTATATTTATTTCAGTAGAAAGAGCTATTTCATTTGTTGTATCTTACATTTTTATAAAAGTGAATGCAATTTTTATTTTTATATTTTTTCTTTTAACTTCATATTTTCAAAGTCTCTTTTGCACCATAAGGTAACTATTAGGTTAAAAATATATCCCAATAGAGTCTCCAAATGTTAGGCCAGGCCCAATGGGGAGGGGTGTCTGGTTTGCGATCCAATGCCATGAGAAAGATGCAAAGAATTGCACAACAGTTAGATTAGAAAATATAGTTTATTTGGAAAGCAAATTAGAAAGAGAGAAGTGAGGGAGTGAGAGAGATAGGGAGAGAGGGAAGAGCCACCTCCCCAAGGTAAGGGAGGGAGCCAAAGCTTAGGAAAACATAGCCTGGCCATAGCTCAGAGAAGCATGGCCAAACAATAGCTTAGCAAGGCAATGGTGAATGGATAGAGAGAGATTCACCTCCCCAAGCTAGGGAAGGGGCCCAAAGCCAAGAAACCTGGTGGTCATAGCTCAAAGAACCATGTGGACACACCAGAGTTTAATAAAGCAATGGCCGAATAAAATTTTTAAAACAGAAAGTTATAAAAATTAACACTATGCAAAGAAATTTACGTTATTAGATTCTAGCTAGAGGATCTACAAGGAACTCAAATGCACTGAAAAGAAAAAAAACAAACAGCCCCGTTAAAAAGTGGGCAAAAGACATGAATAAACACTTCTTAAAAGAAGATTTACGGGCAGCAAACAGACACATGAAAAAGTGCTCAGCCTCACTCATCATCAGATAAATGCAAATCAAAACCACATTGAGGTACCACCTAACCTCAGTAAGAATGGCCATCATTAATAAAACAAACAACAACAGATGCTGGTGAGGATGCAGAGAAAAAGGAACGCTTCTACACTGTTGGTGGGAATGCAAACTAGCGCAACCTCTTTGGAAGACAGTGTGGCGATTTCTGAAAGAACTAGAAATTGACCTTCCACATGACCCAGCAATCCCTCTACGGGGGATATACCCAGAGGAACTCAAATCATTCTACAAAAAAGATACCTGAACACACATGTTTGTTGCAGCTCTATTCACAATAACAAAAACATGGAACCATCCATGCTGCCCATCGAAGTTGTACTGGCTAAAAAAAGTGTGTTTTACACAATGGAATATTATACAGACAAAAAGAAGAACAAGCATATGAACTTCACAGCAAGTGAATCCATATGGATGGATTTAGAGTCGATCATACTCAGTGATCTATCATAGAAACAAAGAACAGAGTATATATATATATATGTTCACACTCATGAGTGGACCTTGAACAATTATCATAATGCTATAAGAAAGGGATTGGCTCCCGCCTCTTGGGAGGCTGAGGTGAGTGGATTGCCTGAGCCCGCAGGTTCGAGACCCACCTGGACAACTTGGTGAGCCCTCATCTCCACAATAAATCAAAAAATTAGTCGGGCGTGGTAGCACGCGCCTGTAATTCCAGCTACTCGGAAGGCTGAGGCGCAAGGATCGCCGGAACCCAGCAGGTTGAGGCTGCGGTGGCCGGGAGCGGCCACTGCACTCCAGTCTGGGCGACGGAGTGAGACTCCAACTCAAAAAAAAAAAGAAAGAAAGGGATTGGCGGTAGTGGGAAACCATCTGGGGAGTGGGGGTGGGATTGTCAATTGAGAGAAACTGCCAGGGGCGGGAGGGGCACACTTCATCAACAAGGGTACCTGCATAATGAACATTTATATACCTAATGCTGAATTATACCCCACATCTTTAAAATTTAAAAAATAAAAATAAAAATTCTAGTTAGAAACTACTGCCTCATCTAGGCTCTGAGACTAGGCCTGCTCTCTCTTTGAAGAAAGAAGAAAGGGAGGGAGGGAGGGAGGGAGGGAAGAAAGGCAGGAGAAAGGGAGGGAGGGAGGGGAAAAGGGAAAATAGAAAAGGAAGAAGGAAAGGAAAAAGAAAAGAAAAAATCATGAGCATAGAAAAAATGGAGGCATAATAGCCGCAAATGAAAATCACTTTGATGGAGTCAGAGACATCAAGAAACAATGCAAAGGAAATCGTTTTTTTAAACACAAGATACAATATGCTATTTCTGGGAATGATCCCCAAATCATTACATGTTCCACCAAAAATTGTATTTTATGGATGCATATTTTGCTTCTTAGCGTAGACTACTAAAGGGAAGACTGTGCTTTTGAAGAGAGGAAATTCAGTGTCTACAGCTAAAAAAAAAAAAAAGAGAGAGTACCAGACTGAGTACAAGTTCAGTGGAGATTTGGAGAATGAAATGCCACATGCTCTGCAAAGTAAACCTGTTTCTCTAAAAACCTCTCAGTAATGCTATGCAATGGGTGCTGAGTCGTGAAGCAGAGTTGCTGCCCTGCAAAAACAAAATCAGTCGGACAGCCCACAGATGGTGACAAATGCCATTTTGTTCAACAGTGATTGACGTCTCTTAGGTCCAGGCACTTGTCTAGGAACTGGGAAAACAGAAATGCCAAAGTCCTTCTCCTAGAGGGAGGGTCATGGTAGGGGGAGTTGTCTCCCACAGAACAAAAGTGTCTTCACAGGGTTGTACGTTGAATTCCCCATTCTATTTCATTTTAGAGAAAGAAAGGAATTTTGAAGTACTCGTGTGTTCTCAAAACAGCTGTAATGAATGAGTTTTTTTCTAGCAGGTGATTTTCTTTCAGCCAATCCTGACTGAAGTTGGAGGTGGCAGCCCATCTGGGTTACGGATTCAGTTTCTTCCTATTTGAGTTCAATATCAGTGACGTACGTTGGTACCTGCTTCCGAGCAGTGTTTCTTAAGTCTGGCCGGCAGATTGTCTTCTTGTCTGGCCAACAATATTGCTGAGTCTGGAGCCAACCAATGTGTTATTGTTCAATAAGAATTACAGTGTTCTGACATTTAAGGATGATTCAGATGGCCCAATGGTGGCCTACTGTTCTACAGATGATTTTTGAATTATAAGAGCTTCCCTATTTAGGAAATCTAGAAGGGAAGGAAATATCAAGCTATCGAACTTGTATTCAGCTTGTTTGAGCCTGAAAGTAGCTGAAAGAATATCAAACCTCTCTGTCACCGGGTCTTTAAGACAGGGTTCAAAAAATTCTCATTGAAACCAGTAGTGAGTCATCTGCTTTAATCAGTTTCCTCATGTTCTACTAAGTAACTGCTATGATTAAAGGAAGTCAATTTTACATAAGCCTGGAGCACCTTTTAATATCCTTTCAACACTGGAACTGAACAGAATAAAGAATGTGCTCTCCAGAACAACCCTTTGCTTAAACCAGCTGAGCCAAAAGAAGGCAGAATATTTTGTCATCGTCATCATTAAAAATTCCTCTTAGATAAATCTCTAAGTTTGCGCTTATTTCCAAAAATACATTAATGCATTCATTTGCTCATTCAGTCGTCACTTGCTGCTCGTATGTTCCAACAACCACATAAATTGCCTTTGCCCTTGAGCAACGGATGAATGGTATTAAGCAAACTGGTCTTTGGGAACACTGTGAGCAGCTAAGCACTGACGGCCAGGAGAGCCTTGCTGGAAAAGGCAATGGTAGGGCTGAATCCTGAGGACTGAACATGTGAATCGGGTGGTGATGTCAGGGAATGAGTTTCCAGGTAGAGAGGAGAGCACAAAGGAAGGACTACATCTGTGACAAGAACAGGAACAGCCGATGCTCAGTGTGACTTGAGCAAAGGCACCTGGGGTGAGGGGAATGAGAGGAGGAAAGTTTATGGAGTTTAAGCCGATCCTGAAAGTAGTGGACAGATATTTAGGGAATTTAAATGAATTTTGTTCCTTAAGTACCATATAGATTAAATAGTAGCAGTACCATTGACAGTAAGAGCCATTTCACAGAAATTTAAATAAAAGGTAAATCTCAAACCACAATGCAGTATCTTCTCACATCCACCAGACTGGCTCAAATGGAAAAGACAAGCAATGCCAAGTGTTAGTTAGGATGTGGAACAACCAGAACTCTCACACACGAAGTGTCTAGGGTGATTGTCACTTTGAGAAATGCTGTTGGTAGTGGCAACTAATGCTTGACACATGCATAACTTATGACTCAGCACTCCACTCCTTAGACATACCTAATAGAAATGCGTACACAGGTTCTCCAAGAGGTATGTACGAGGTTGTAGCAGCATTATTCTTATTAACCCCAAACTGAAATTTACCCAAACACTCAACAAAAGTAGGATAAACAAATTATGATATAATCACACAAGAAAACTTCATGCAGTAATAAGAATGAGAAAATCACAACATAAAGTCACAGGAATGAATCTTGCAAACAAAATGCTAAGATGAAGAAGCCAAACACAAGAGAGTACATGCGAAGAGATTTCATGTATATAAAGCTCAAAAGAGGCAAAAATACTCTGTGGTGTTAGAAGATAGAATGTGGTTACCCTTGAGGGATAATTACTGGAAAGGGTATGGGAGGAACTTCTGCAGTGGTGAAAATGTTGTTTCTTGACCTGGGTGCTTGTTGCGTGGATATGTTCATGTGTGTTCTTCATGCATGTGTGGAGAGAGAGAGAGAATGAGCTCTCTGAGACATCTTATGAGAACACTAACCCTATCAGATCAGGATCCCACCCTTAGGATCTCCTTTACCTGTCAAATACAACCACACTGGGGGCTAAGGCTTCCACATATTAATATGGTGAGAGAACGCAAACATTCAGTCCATAACAGGAGCTGCAAACACTTTGAGTCCATTTTTAATTTGCCACATAGTTGATGTCCAGGTTCCTCAAGAGCAAGACGAGCAGCAGGTATGAATAGGAAGTGGAAACCAGATGTTGGAAATTATTTGAAGCTGAGGCTGCCTCTGAATCCTTGCTCTCTCTCAGAGCATGTGCTCCATTCTCTTCTCTCACCTGGATGTCTCTGTGTATTGCTTGTTGGAGTATCCCTGACCATAGACCTTGAACTCTCAGTTTCTATGACCATCACCAAATGCCATTACTCTCTAGTCTCCTAGTTTGAACTATAGACACACAGAGAGGAAATCTGATTGACTCATCTCAGGTAGTGTTCCCTGCCTTTGCCACCCTTCAATCGGGTTCCCACTAGCTGTTCCAGGGGATGTCGTGTTGGGTGATATCCAGGGCTGCCCTTTCCAGAAGCTGAGAACCTAGCAGAAATGTTTTTATGTAACTACTTAAGGGGTTTAAATCTCATACAAGTAGTTACTGTGGAATGTGGAAAAGTTTAAAAATTCAAATCCTCTAATCTATAATTTGAGGTTTCCCAGACAGTTCATTATCCACTCACCCGTGCCCATTAAGAATGCCTTCAGCTACAAGTAACAGAAGATCCCCTAAGTAACAGAAAATCAAGTGATATCCGAATATTACCACACTGCCCCATCCTCCGCCTCTGTCTGACAGGGTGTTGAACAATTCAGCAACCCAGAACTGGCTTCTCTGGCATAGGAGAGAAGAGAGTGCTCACATCCTGTAGCAGTTTCTCTGCCAGCATGATTGGGCTGCCATCCCACAGAACAGAACTTGCAGAGCCAGGGTGACACCTCTTATCTTGTGAGGGGAATGCTTAATTGAGACAGTCAAACACATTTTTCATATGTCATTTGAAAAGCTGAAGGGCAGAATCTTTATCCTCTTCTTGAATATAAACATTTGAAAACCAGAAAGCATAATTTTCAAGTAAAGAAGGACTTGGGGGGAAGGGGGGCAGATGTTCAAACTCTGTGAGTTTTCTTCCCATTTCTGTCTTCTGGAAAGAGACCCATAAGATCTATGCAGTAACTTGCTTAAGAACAATAACCAGCAGTGTGTCTTTGTATTTCCTTCCACTTCCTTGGAAAGGAAAAATCGTTATATAATGATGTTGCAGGTCCTCAGAGGCACCCGAGGAATTTTCCAAAGAGTGTCCTGGGATGCTTCCGTTTGGTAGAACTTCTTATTAGCCAGACTTTGCTTGTTTGTGTCAATAAATCTTTGCTTGGACTCTTCCCCTCATCTAGAATACCTTCACCCTTCCACACCACCTACAAAAGTCATCTGCCTCCTTAAAGACCATAGCAGTTAGGATTGCCTCTTGCTGCAAGGAACAGTGGTGGCTCATACAAGTGAACAGGTTAATGTTTCTCATATAACAAGAAACCCAGAAGCGTAAAGTCCAGCCTGGTACAGCAGCTCTGCAACCAACCTCCACCTATCTTTCTGTTCAGCCATCCTTAATGTTATGGCTTGAATGATTTTGTCCCTCCAAATCCATGTGTTGGGAGATTAATTTCCAATGCAGCAGTATTGGGGGGCAGTGGTTAGTGGGAGATGTTTAGCTCTTGAGGGCTCCACCCTCATGTACAGATTAATGCCACTACAAAGGGGTTTGTGGGAGCGAGTTTGCTTTCTCTCTCTTTTTTTGGTGGATTCCATTATAATTACAAATTTCATCTAATTATAACTCTTGCTTTGTGGTTCTTCTCCTTCCTTTTATGCCTTGATATTCCAAGGATAGACCTGATATCAATTGCTTTTTAAAAAAATTTTAGAGTTGTGGGTTACATGGGAGGATTTACTATATTAAGTAAATTGCGTGCAGGAGGTATTGACTTCTAAGAGTGTTTTTTCCAGGTCTTCTTCATGTGAGGAACAGCATTCCTCCCCTTAAGTCATTCAAGGTATCATCTGGGATGTGAAGACATAGCCATTACCAGACACCAAACCTGCTGGCCCCTTGATCTTGGACTTCCCAGCTTTCAGAAATGTGAGAAGAGATTTGTATTCTTATCCAGTCCAGTTCCAATTGGTAGCATTGTTGGAAACTGGACTGGATTTTTAAAATGTGGTACATACACGGGATGGAATATTACTCAGCCATAAAGAAGGACAAACATATGGACTTTGCAGCAACTTGGATGGACTGAGTCTATCATACTCAGTGATCTATCACAGAAACAAAAAACATGAGTACCATATGTTCTCACTCATAAGCGAACCCTGAACATTCACCATAATACTATAAGAAAGGGATTGGCAGTAGCAGGATACTGCCGGTGGGCGGGGCGGCGGGTTGCAGGACACAACAGCAATAAGGGTACTTGACCTCAAACCAGGCAAAGGGGGGACAAAAAAAATCACCCCAAACCTTACCTGTGGGGTGATTACTTGTATATCCAATCCTGAATTGTACCCCACATCTTTAAAATAATTAATAAATAAATTCTGTTCTTTATAAGTTACTCATTCTCAGATATTTTGTTACAGCAGCACAGCATGGACTAAGACTTCCCTCATAGCATTCATCCCCATGCTTGATTTATGACTGTCAGTTGGCGACTGCCTCTGGCATCTAATCCACCTCCCAGATGTAAAGGAAGGAGCAGATGAGGCTTGGACCAGCTCATTGCCACAACACCTTCAGTTTTCTCAACTGAAGGGAGAAATAACAACTATCTACCTCATAGAATCATTTTGAAGATTAAATGAACTTATACAAATAAAGCCCTGAAGGCAGTGATGGGCACAAGGTATGGCCTAGAGGAGCATTTGCTTTTATTATCTGTGTGGCATGTTTCTGTGTGTGCTTGAAAACAGGCACTACCCAAAGGCTCATGGTTGCTGTTATGAGTGGGAATGATCCACTTTAGAGAGGGTCTTTTCTATCCTCATACAGTGATGTCCCTTTTATCTGTGTAGTGACCTGGCAGACACAGTCAAGAGCAGTGCTGGTCTGGGTAGCCGGATCCAACATAAACAAGGGTTTTGAAAACAGAGGGATTCATCTAGAAGAATCCCAACCTCAGTGTGAGTGACCATTCCACATTCACCTAGCAGATAATTAGCCAAAAACAATGACTAATTATACTAGACTGATTATTCATGTTACATAACTAGCTGTTTGCATTTTGTTATCTGCAACTAACGCATCATCTACATGGCCTCCTTGAATTTACTTAAAAGTCTCTCTAAGCCGGGCTCGGTGGCTTAGCCTGTAATCCCCTGCCTTTGGGAGGCTGAGGTGAGTGGATTGCCTGAGCCTGCGGGTCTTGAACCCGAGGGCAGTGAGACTTCATCTCTACAATAAATCAAAAAATATCAGCCGGGCGTGGTAGCGCATGCCTGTAATTCTGGCTACTCGGGAGGCTGAGGCAGAAGGATCGCCGGAGGCCAGCAAGTTGAGGCTGCGGTGGCCGGGAGCGGCCACTGCACTCCAGTCTGGGCGACGGAGTGAGACTCCAACGTAAAAAAAAAAAAGTCTCTCTAAAGTGATTTAACTTTTTAGATGTGTATTTAAAAAGAAATCCTCTTTTCACTTATTACTGGTGATAAAGCAAAAGGATACCATCTGTGTGGAGGGGAATTTCATGGTATCTACCAGGGTTACAGACACATTTTTACCCCTTTTTACCACTTTTTACTGTCATGCTACTAGGAACTCATCCTACAGTAAACCACATAAGTAATGAATGTCAGGCGTGTGAGGTAATTCATTGTGGGAGTATCTGAAGAGCCAAAACTAGAAATAACCCAATAGGTGACTAGTTTAATAAGCTATGGAACAGCTACACAATGGAGTATTATGTAGCCACTGAAAAATAAGAAGGGATGTATGTATTGATAAAGATCTCTGGAATGAATGTGCGTGTGTGTGTGTGTGTACACCAGAGATTAATAAAAATACTTTACCTATAAGTGGCATACCTTAGACTTTTAGATCATGTAAATGCCTATTCCAATGGGTAAAATTCCATCACCCAACAACAACAACAAAATTGTAAAAAAATTAAAAAGAAGCCCTATATTATTACCATAAACAAAAATATCATTTGCCATAAATAGAAGGCAACCATAGAATAAATAACTACTAAAATTATCTCCCTCTTTCTCTTACTTTCTCTCTGTCTGTCTCTCTCTCTCTCTGACACACATACACCAGACACACACACACACACACACACACACACACACACACACACACACACACGTATATGCACCTTTCTGTGTGCTACCCTTTAGAAAGCATTTTTCAAAGCATTGACTTAGACACTGCCCCTCGAGGAAGCTCATCTGAACCTCATCTTAGGCTGGGTTTGGTATTTGTGCCATAGGTTCCATCACTGCGTTTACCACAGTCTGTTCTAGTGTTTCCTTTTGGAATTTATCTTCCCTGATAGACTTGAACTCTGTGGTGGCAGGAAATGTGTCTTTTTCATTACTATAACCTCGGAGTCTAAATATTTGTAGGTGAATAAGTAAATGCATGCATGAATAAATAAATGAGTGTGTTTTTTATTTAACCACTGCTCTCTATGGATTACAATTATCTTCTGACTAAAGTGGACTGGAGAAGGCTATGGTCCTGAATACTCCTCAGGTGTGCCTCACATAGTTTTCTGCTATTATTTGTGTTTCCAGAAGCAATTGGCTCAGGGGTTCCTTAAACTTCACTTGTGTACACTCGAATATAGTGAATTGTAGATACTTGCACATCCTTCAGCCAAAGAAAATGCTCTGGCTTCATACCTTGTGTTCTTGGAATTTCACAGCCTCCCCTAATACCTCCAAGGATTCCTGGGTAATGGGACATAATCCTACTCAACTTCCACTACAGACTTTTTTTCTTGCTGAATTTATACCTCTGCTTGCCTGGTTTTATGTCTCCTTGCTGCTTGGTCAGACCATACAGCAGATGAGTGACTGCACTGGAGGTTTGGGGATAAGGTAAGGGGGACTTTGCATAGTATTGAGAAATAAAAATAAAATGTTAAGCCCTTCAACCTACTGAATGGACCTCCTCTTGGCCAAAAGGACCCAGAGAAACCTTCAACTGAGTTCCAGGTCATAATAGAACAAGAGGTTGGACATGTCTCATTATTCCCCGTCCTTCAATAGCCACTATTAGGCTTTCTTTCCTAAGAAAAACTTTAGAAAGATTTGTTCCATCACTGATTTCAACCAACCACTCGACACTGCCCCACCCTTTTTGCAGTTTCAACACTTCAACTAAGCAGCATTTTTTCGGGGTAAGAGACCACCATCTCTGGGCCTGGTGGCTCACGCCTATAATTCCAGCACTTTGGGAGGCCGAGGTGAGAGGATTGCCTGAGCCCACATGTTCAAGACCAGCCTGGGCAACCTGGCAAGACTTCATCTCTACAGTAAATCAAAAAATTAGCTGGGCGTGGTGGCACATGCCTGTAGTCCCAGCTACTTGGAAGGCTGAGGTGGAAGGATCACCTGAGCCCAGCAGGTCAAGGCTTCGGTATCCGTGAGTGTGCCACTGTATTCCAGCCTGGGCGACAGAGTAAAACTCTGACTCAAAAAAAAAAAATAGGCACAGTAAGAGATTTACAACAACAACTAGTAATAACATAGAACAATTAGAACACTATCCCTATTCTTGCACTCTGGGGCCTTTTAAGAAAAAGAAAGAGACCACCATCCATGGAGTGGTTCCAGCCAGAGTACACAGTCTACCTACTAAGGACCTTCGTGTTTTCTGCTTCACATTTTGACATAAGGGCCCAATAGCAATACACGTAAATGTTAAGTCCCACTCCCAAGTGAACATGGGATACATGTAACATACATTAGCTTACTATGCATGCATGCATGTATCTCCCTTTTACAAATATTAATGACTCCTCCTGTAACTTGTTGAATATGTATACTTAGTCGATCTGTTCATCATAAATTCCTGTTTCCTTCTTCCTTCCCTGGAAATAACTTCCAGCTTCTACTCAAGGTTATGCTTCTCAAGCTACAAAATGGCCAGTCTGCAGGTTGCAACGCTTTATAAGAAATAAAACTCTCCCTTCCAAATTTATGAACCTTGTGACAGTGTGGAACATGAAACAACTTAAAAATGACAATTAGACATCGCTGTTCGAAAGTCCCCAAACTGCACCATCTTTTTTGGCCACTGCCGTGAGGTGGCTGAAAACTGGATCTTAAACTTTCTGAGGATAGCATCTTGGCTTCAGAATTCCTACCAGGAGCTAAGCCCCACTGCTGACGAGGAGACACTGACTGCTACTACTTTCTCTGTCCTAGGACTGGGCAGAGACCTGCGTTGACCCCATTGGCTCTGTTCAGCCTCCGACCTGGGACCCAGAGGTGATCTCCACACCCCTCTGGGATTGATCATTGCTGCCCAGAGAGAAAACCTCAGGTGGTGACACAGAGAGACAGATGCCCCACCCCCGCACTAGGCCAGGCACAGACACATCGGATCTGAGTTGGGGACTTAGCGGTGGCAGCAGAAGCAGTGGACAAGTTGGGTGAGTCTTGACCTGATTCACCCTCCCCCCCATAGCAGTCCATAGGGCGTCTGACCTAAGAGCAACCCCATGACTCTGTGCTGAGAGTGGAGGGGAGAGGGTGGAGCCTGTAACCCGCTCCCTACCACAGTTGTGGCCAGAAGCATCAGTGGTGCTTTGGAAAGGAACCGAAGGAGCTCATTTTTTTCTCTGTTTTTGTTTATGCTTTACTACTTGTTTTCTGTTTGACTTTTTGGTGGATTTTGAGGGCAAGGGCATCATCAGGGTTTTTGCTTGTTTGTTTGTATGCTTTTGTTTATTTGTTTTTTGTCTTTGTTTATTTCTTTGTTTATCTGTTAGTTGGTGTGCCTGTCTTCCTTCTACTTCTCCTCTCTCTTCATCTTCCTTTCAGCTCCCTTCTTCCTTTTTCCATTCTTTCCTTTTTCTTATCTCATTTTACTTTTAGGAGGCATATGTACGCCCTCTCTGCATTGACAGATTGCAAGGTGGTGGGAAGTGGGTTCCAGGGAGTCCAGAAACCTGTCAGCAGATTCTGTGATCTATAGATAGCTTCTGAACCACAGCAACACCATCACATGTTAATCAAACCTCAAAACTGCAAAAAGCACTGCCCTCCATCCCCAGCCTGGTTTCAAAACTGAACAAATCCAGAGCGTCTACATAAGGAAGAATAGAGGACTTCACAGAATGAAATCTACCCCCTCCCACCACCACTGAGCAATGGAATTAAGGAAAGTGGGGAGAAGGGGGGAGAAAAACCATCATAAATGAATAAGAATCAAAGGAAGAACATAGATTCCATACAGACTCCTGTAAAGACAGCACCTGAGAATACAGACTTCAGAACTCAGACAATGAAGAGTCCCCAGAACAACTGGTCTCAAACCACAAACACAGACATCAAGATATTAATAGAGAGAATGAATAGAAATGAGGAGAGACAAGAGAAAAGAATGGAGTAGATAACTGAGATGACAGTAATAAAGAATACAGTAAATGAAATAAATAACCAACTGATAAGCATGGAAAGCAGAATTAACCAAACACAAGAAAGAATCTCAGAGCTTGAGAACCAAAATATGGAACTAACTCAAAATGTTGAAAACATAGAAACAAAGTTTAAAATGATGGAACGAAGCCTTCTCCAAGAGATGTGCAATTATATCAAGTGGCTAAACCTACAATTAATTGGCATTTCTGAGGCAGATAGAGATACAGAGACCACCCTGGAACAAATAGTCCATGAAATTACCCAAGAAAACTTCCCTCATCTCATCAGAAATGTGGCAAGAGATTCAGAGAACTCCTGCAAAACATCAAATGAGAAGACTGACTCCTAGACACATAATAATTTACTTACACAAAATAGCTATAAAAGAAAAATATCATAAGGGCAGCAAGAGAGAAAGGCCAGACTACTTACTGGGGAAGACCAATTAGAAGCGCAGCAGACTTATCTACAGAAACACTACAGGCTAGAAGAGATTGGAGACTTATTGTCAAAGTTCTCAAAGATAAGCAATTCCAACCAAGAATGTCCTACCCAGCTAAGCTAAGCTGATGAAGCTTAGCTCATACTGATGAGCGATGGAGAATTAAAATCCTTCCCAGATATTCAATCCCTAAGAGTTTATGCCACCTCCAGACCAGCTCTACAAGAAACACTTAGGAAAATATTAAACACAGAAGAAAGAAAGAAAGAAAGAAAGGAAGGAAGGAAGGAAGGAAGGAAGGAAGGAAGGAAGGAAGGAAGGAAGGAAGGAAGGAAGAAAGAAAGAAAAATTGGATCCAAGACATCTCAAAAATCATCCACCATGATCAAGTAAGCTTTGTTCCCAGGATGCAGGGCTGGTTCAACATCCACAAGACCATAAATGTAATTAAATACATCAACAGATGTAAAAATAGGAACCACATGATTATATCATCAAATGCACAGGAAACTTTCTATAAAATCCGGCATCCCTTCTTGATAAAGACCCTTGAGCACCTAGGCATAGAGGGGTCATACCTCAAAATGGTAAGTGCCATCTATGATAAACCCACAGCAAGCAAATTGCTAAAGAGACAAAAATTGGAAACGTTTTTCCTGAAAACTGGAACAGGACAGGGCTGCCCACTTTCACCTCTCCTATTCAACATAGTGTTAGAAGTCCTAGCTAGAGCAATCAGACAAGAGAAGGAAATCAGGGGCATCTGAATAGGAAAAGAGGAAGTCAAGTTATCCCTCTTTGCTGATGATATGCTTCTATGCCTTGAAAATTCAAGAGAATCTGTCAAAAGCCTTCTTGCACTGATAAAGGACTTTGGCAAAGTCTCAGAGTAGAAAATCAATTTGCAAAAGACAGTTGCATTCTTATACACCAACAACAAACAGGCAGAGAACCAAATAAAAAGTACAATCCCATTCACAAAAGCAACAACAAAAAAATGAAATATCTTGGCATCTTCCTAATTAGAGAAGTGAAAGACCATTACAATGAAAACTACAAACAAAACACTGGTCAAAGAAATCAAAGATTACACAAACAAATGGAAAAATATTCCATGTCATAATTGGAAAAATCAACATTTTTAAGATGTCCATTCTACCAATGGTAATCTATAGATTTAATACAATACCTATCAAATTATCAGCACCATTCTTCTCAGACCAGGAAACAACAATACAGAAATTCATATGGGAACATAAAAAACCACAGATATCCAAAACATTTCTCAGCAAAATAAACAAAGCAGAGAGTACAACACTTCCAGGCTTTAAACTTTATTATAAGGCTACAATAATCAAAACAGCCTGGTATTGATATAAGAACAGGCATATAGACCAATGGAACAGAGTAGAGATGCTTTCACTAGCAACCACTGGAGAGAGGAGAACTTATTCAGTAAATGGTGCTGGGAAAACTGACTGAACACATGAAGAAGATTAAAACAAGACCTTTACTCAACTCTAAGTGGATCAAAGACCTAAATATAAAACCTCAAACTATGAGGACCTTAGAAAATGCAGGAGACACCCTGATGGAATTTGGAACTGTCAACCAATTCCTGATCAAAATCTCAAATGCCCATGCCATGAGAGATAAGATAGACAAGTAGAACCTTATCAAACTGACAAGCTTCTGCAAAACAAAAGAAACCATCAAGAGAGCAAGGAGACAGCCCACAGAATGGGGAAAAATATTTGCCAACTGTATACCTGACAAAGTCCTAACATCTAGGATTTACAAGGAACTCAAGGGTGTTGAAGAGAAAAATACAAACAGCCCTATTAAAAAGTGGATAAAAGATATGAATAGACACTTCTCAAAAGAAGACATACGAACAGACAACAGATACATGAAAAAATGCTCAACCTCACTAATCATCAGAGAAATTCAAATTGAAACCACACTGAGATACCACCTAACTCCAGTAAGGATGGCCATCATCAATAACTCAAAAAACAACAGATGCTAGAGAGGATGTGGGGAAAAGGGAACACTTCTACACTGTTGGTGGGAGTGTAAACTAGGACAGTCTTGTGGAAAACAGTGTGATGATTCATAAAAGATCTAAAAATCAACCTTCCATATGACCCAGCAATTTCCCTTTGGGAATATACCCAGAGGAACTCAAATCACTCTGTGGAAAAGATACCTGCACACACATGTTTATTGCAGCATTATTCATAATAGCAAAAATGTGGAACCAACCATGCTGTCCATCAAGAGTGGACTGGATTTTTAAAAATGTGGTCATATACATGATGTAATATTATGCAGCCATAAAGAAGGACCAAATTATGAACTTCACAGCAACTTGGATTAAAGTCTATAATACTGAGTGATCTATCACAGAAGCAAAGAACTGAGTACCACATGTTCTCACTCATAAGTGGACTTTGAAAAACTATTCTAATACTATAAGAAAAAGATTGGGGATAGTGGGAAACTGCCAGGGGAGGGAAGGGTGGGAGACCCTTCATAAATAAGGGTACCTGATCTCAAACCAGGTGAAATGGGGACCAAAGTGAGGCCCAAACTTTACCTGTACAGTGACCATTTATATACCTAATCCCGAATTATACCCATTTTAAAACAAAAATTAAAAACAAACAAAGAACGAAAGTCCCCAAACTATACTCTGACAGTGAGTTTCGCCCTGGCCCTCTTAGTCCTTACCCTGTCCTGCCTCCAAGTTGTTGGAGCCAACATCTCCTCACACCCTCTCCCATTTCCCTCTTCCTGAGGTTCCAAGACCCTTACCCTCTCTCTCCTGGACATCTCCATAAAATGAAATTCCTGTTGGCGTATTCTGAAGAACTGCTTGATGCCTGTATAGTCATCCTCCTCTTCTAGACCCTGTTCAAGGAACTTCATTAATCTCAAACCTAAAGTCTTTTCCCAGATTCTGCTTGAACTAGAGAACCATCAAACCAGACCTTGCCTTGAGCACAAGCTATAGTGACATTTTACTTCTCTTTATATACAGTTCTTATTCAGGATTCCCTCCCAAATCATAACTCCTGTGCGTGTGTGTGTGTGTGTTGTATTTTAAAAAATAGCAAACGAATTCCTCCCCCCACACACACACATAGGGTAACCCTAGAGGTTGTGAGGTAAGTGGGACGGTTCTTTCTGCTCCAGTGATTTCTACTAAGCATGACTTCTATTTGCCTATAATTGTCATGACCCTTGCTTCTGCTTCTTTCCTCAGGCACTGTGTATTAATTTCCTTTGGCTGCTGTAACAAATCACAAACTCGGTGGCTTAAAACATTACATGTTTACTACTACCATTGTAGAGGCCAGAAGTCCAAAATTAGTTCCACTGAGTCAAAATGAAGGTGTTTTCAGGGCACACGCTCCCTCTGGGGGCTCTGGAGCAGAATCTGCTTGCTGGTTCCCAGCTTCCAGACCTACATTCCCCCACGTTGTTTGTCTGTGGCTCCTACCTCCATTTTCAAAGGCAGCAAAGCAACATCTTGCCCTCATGGTCACATTGCCTTCTCCTGTAACAGATCTCCTTCTGCCTCCCTCTTGTAGTTATATTTAGGGCCCACCTGGAACATCAGATAATCTCCCCATCTCAAAATCCTTAATAAAATTACACGTGCAAAGTCTCTTTTGCCATATGTGGCATCACTTACAAATTTCAGAGGTTAGGACCTGAATATCTTTGGGGGCCGTGATCCGGCCTCCTGCATACCTGTCCTGCCCTGTACACCTGTGCTGTTGAAGCAGCACTGCCTGATCCCTTCCTTCTCAGCTGACTTTCCTATCCCACCTGATTTTCTAGTTTCTCTGGTGGCATTCAAGGGAAAAAAGATAGATCTGATCCCCATTCGTTTGGATGAGAAGAAACAGCTTCTGGATGTGGTATCATTCTGAGGGCCATTGTCCTGGTAACAACAGACATTTTACCTTTTATTTTTTCTATATACTGTTCCCAAAACTTCTCTTTGCCTTTCTCACACAACCAGGATAAGTGATAAAAAGGCAGAAAGTGTAACAGAATCTCAAACTGCAGCTGTCCAAACCAAGATGTCAACTTAAGTTCATCAGCTCTTTTCTGAACCTCTGTGCATTATTGACCGCTGTAGACATCATCAAGGTTACTTCCCACACATTATTAATGTGCTTTGGGAGCACATCCCAGCGCTTTGGGAGGCCTAGGTGAGCGAATTGCCTGAGCCTGCGGGTTCGAGACCCGCCTGGGCAACTTGGTGAGACCTCATCTCCACAATAAATCAAAAAATCAGCTGGGCATGGTAGTGTGCACCTGTAGTTCCAACTACTTGGAAGGCTGAGGCAGAAGGATCACTGGAGCCCAGCAGGTCGAGGCTGCAGTAGCTGGGAGCGGCCACTGCACTCCAGTCTGGGCGACAGAGTGAGACTCCAACTCAAAACAAAACAACAAAAAAGAAATGGCAGCAGGAAAGAGGACAAAAGGAGAGGGGCTACATTGCCATTTTAGTAGTGGCCCTCTGTAAATAAGGAAATCGTTTGGAGGAAATTGGGAAACTCTGTGCCATTCTGGAATCTTCCAGCATTTTGTTTTTGTCATCATGGGCGGAGATAGAGCCCTAAAATATTACGAGCAAAGATTCATAAATCGCATTGCCTGAGTATAGATCATGGTTCAGTCACTTACTAGCTATGTGCCTTTGGCAAATTATGAACCTTTTTACTGTGCCTCAGTTTCCTCATGTAGAATATTAGTATCTACCTCGTAGAATTATTTTTTGAGGATCAAGAGAGATAGGACACAGAAAGCACTTTCAGTACTCCCTGGGACTAGCACGTTGAATTATGGGTACTATGGTAAAGTTCAAGTACGTTGACAATGAGTAGACTAGAACTCATATCTGGACTTCAATACTTACTAGAAAGAGTGCAACTCACAGCACAGACAGTTGGTTTAATTTACCCACTCGCCCAAGGCTTGCTGAGAACTTACGATGTATTCTGCCCTGTTCTACAAATTGAAGTACATTAGTGAACTAAACAAACAAGAGCCACTGCCCTTGAAGAGTTTACATTCCAATGAGGGAAAGGAGTAGAAAGTAAATAACAGACTTAAATAAGTCAAATGTCTTGTCCTGACAAGCACATTTTTTAAAAAAGCATTGAGAAGGTAAGGGTGTTAAGGACTTGAGTTGTATTTCTGAATAGAGTTCTTAAGCAGGAGTGGGCCTGATGTGTTCAAGGAATAGCAAGGAGCTCAATGAGGCTGAGGGAGGAAGCAAGGTGAAAAGAAGTAGGAGATGAGGTCCAAGGGTCAGTAGGGCCTTGAGATCCACCATAAGGATTTCAGCTTTTGCCTGAGAGGTGGAACCATTACAGAGTTCTGAGTAAGAAGTGTTCTCTCTGGTTTATGTTTTGTTTTTTGAGTGGAAGTCTTCTTATTCTGTCACCCAGGCTGGAGGGCAGTGGTACGATCATGGCTCACTGTAGCTTTGACCTTCTGGGCTCAGGTGATCCTTTCACTTCAGCCTCCCAAGTAGCTGGGACTATAGATGCACATCACCACACCTGGCTAAATTTTTTTATTTTTTATAGAGACCAGGTCTTTCTATGTTGCCCAGGCTGATCTCCAATTCCTGGACTCAAGCAATCCTCCCAACTCTGTCTCCCAAAGTGCTGAGATTATAGGCATGAGCCACCATACGTGGCCTGATTTATGTTTTATGAAAACAACTGGCTGGTTTGTGGACAATACCCTTCAAGGTACAAGAACAGAAGCAGAGACCAGATAAGAGACAATAGTCATTGTCCAGACAGAAGTAGCTTGAATCACGGGGACAACAGGAAATGCCAATATGTGCGCAGATTCTGGATAAATTTTGGAAGTTCAACTGATTGGATTTCTAGATGTGGAGAAAGCCAAGGACACCTCCAAGGAATTTGGACTGACCAACTGGAAAGATAAAGTTGCCAACAATTGAGATAGGCAAAGCCTGAGAACTGAGCAGAGGCTTTGGGAGGGACGGTGTGGGTAGGAATTAGTCCATTTGGGATATGTTAAATTTAAGATGACTTAAATAGCCAATTGGAGATTTCAAGAGATAATCGGATATATGAGTCTGGAGTTCAGGAGAAAGGTCTAAACAAGTAACGATTTTGGAAATCACCGGTATTGGATGATATGCAGAGGGATGAGATTCGAGGCAAGGAATGGAATAAGTACAGATTGAGTCCAAGGACTGAGACCTAGGTCTCCAACATGAAGAGGTTTGGGTGAAAAATAGAAAGCAGCAATAGGAGACAAAGGAGTGGACAATAATATAGAGCATCAACCAAGAGAGTGTGGCATCCTGAGCAGTGTAACCTGAGTTCAAACCATGGTTCAGCTACTCCTTAGCTATGTGCCTTAGGAAAATGATTAACTTTTCTACTGTGCCTCGGTTTCCTCATCTAGAATATTAGTATCTGCCTCATAGAATTATTTTTAGGATTGCTAGAAATGCAGTGATCAATTGGGCCAAATACCAAGGTAAACACTGATAAAGGGCCAGTGGATTTAGCACCATGGAGGCCATTATGACTTTGACAAGAGCTCTCTTGGTAGAGTAGTGGAACAAAAGGCAGATGGGATGAGTTCAGGAAAGAATGGGAAGAGAAAAATAGGAGTCAGTAAATTTAGTCAACTAACTCTTCCCAGGAATTTTTCTGAAAAAGGAGCTAAGAAATGAGACTACAAATGCAGGAGTCCAGAAAAAGTGCTCTCCTGTTTTTGTTTTGTTTTGTTTTGTTAAATGGGAGCATTAACTGCATGTTTGTATGCTGATGAGAAAAATCTAGCAAAAAAAGTAAAAACAAGCAAAAAACTGATGTGATAGAGAACAGAGGGAGATTTTTTGGGAAAAGCAGACAGGAGTAAGATCTAGACCATAAAGTGATTGGTTTTAGCTATCATCTATAGTGATAGCTGAGGAGATAGCATGTGTATATAGATGCTAGTGGATGGAAAACCGTTTTGGACTTCAGTTTCTTCGCCCCTAGCTGGGTCTTAGAGTGCTCATCTCACACAGATTTTGTGGAGATTAAATAAGTTGATATAACTGAATGTCTGATTCCAAGCAGTATTCAAAAAGTGGCAACCCCTGACTTGTCACATTGTCCTTAAATCACAATTTTCAGATCTAGAAGCCAGCCTCCCTCCCCACTGAGAGAATGTGCACATATTAGGTAAATTGCAAAAGCTAATAAGACTGGATTTATCCATAAATAGTTCACTAGATTTTTAAAGCATTTCATATTTAATAAAATGCCTCAGGTACCACACAAAATGCCTCTTATTAAAATATTAAATCAAAGGCAATGACAAAATCTGGCAGAGTATCATGTTTTATATCTTTATCATACTATCTGTATAGGCTAACTTCAAGATTTATTTAGATGTTCCATAGTCTTTATAACAAAATTAAGGTACAGTATCTGCTTTAGGCTGTGAATCAGAATCTATGAGAAATAATCTACTTCCACACTTGGTTTCATAGAATGAATCAGCCAGATGGATGAGCCAAACATTTGAAATCAGCCAGGTTGGATTCATAACTCTGATGAAATTGAAGAAAAAGAGAAGCCCCTAGAATTCGAGAACCCTGAGCTTTACCTTGAGGTTAACTTGTCCAACTGGACTTAACCATTGGAAAGACCTTTAACTTTCTGGAGCTGTTTCCAAATTTGTAAAACAAAGGCTTGGACCTGATGACAACACTTTGGTTTTCAGGGTCTATGATCTGGGAGTTCTGTTATGATTTATGGACAGCAGGAGATGGATGGGAGACCACCACAATCCATCTGTGGAATTTGGGCAGATTGTTAAACTTCTTTGAACCCAGTTTCCTCCTCTTTCATCTGTGTTTTGAGAACAGAAATACAATCCTGTGAGAAAACCATTATTAAGGGTACCCTGCTACTTTAAGCAAAAGGGACTAATGCAGCTGCTGTCACCCAGGAAAGGGCAGAATGTATCAGAATCAAGCTATGGAGCATGCTCAAAACATTCATGTCCCCTCACCCCTCAGAAGTTCAAGAGTAAAGAAGTTTTTTTTTTCTTTTACAAACTATATCAGGTTGGTAATGGTTGCCTAGATCCTTGCATCGAGAAGAATGTTCAGGACATGAATGGATTTCACTAGAAAGTTTTGTGGTTAATGAATACTGTCTAAAAGGGATACAAGATCAGTGAAAGATTGCTGTTGCTGTGTGCTTGCAATCCCAGGTTTAAAAGTATATGCGTATGTCAGAATTATTTTTAAATTCCATTTTATCTCTTTTCCCTTTATTATCCCATTTCTCTCCCTTCATAACCCTGTTATTTTCTTAGATAGGCCTTGCGCTCTTGAGTTTTTAACTTCTACTAACATAGAAAGAAGACAAGTTGGTAAAAGTGTCAAAGATGACTTTCACTCCAAGATTGATCATATCCTTGGCCATAAATCAAGCATAAACAAATTCCATAAGGTTGAAATCTTGCCATGCACATTCTCAGACCACAGTGGAATAAAAATAAATATCAACACCTACAACATTTCCCCAAAGCCCACAAAGACATGAACACTAAATAGGATGATGCTGAACAACTGCTGGGTCAACACTGAAATCAAAGCAGAAATTGAAAGATTCCTGGAAACAAATGAAAATGAAGAAACCTTTAACCAAAACCTCTGGGATGCCATGAAAGTAGTTTTAAGAGGGGAATTTTTATATCTATGAGCACACATCAAGAAAATGGAAAGATCACAAGTGGAGAGCATAACAAATCACCTAAGGGAGCTGGAAAGAGAAGACCACCAAAACTCCAACTTTAACAGATGAATCCAAATCACCAAAATAAGAGCCCAAATATGGGACATAGAAGAAAAAAATATCACAGAAAGCATCAACAAAACAAAAAACTGGTTCTTTGAAAGAATTAACAAGATTGATGGGCCCCTAGCAAGAATGACCAAAAAAAAAAGAGAGAGAGAAAGATAAAACCCAAATAAACACAATCAGAAATACAAAAGATCAAATCACAACTGATCCTGAAGAAATTCAAAAGACTATCAGAGATTCTATGTACACCTATACGGAAACAAACTTGATAACCTAAATGAAATGAAGGACTTTCTGACACCACACAACCTCCCCAGGTTGAAACAAGAAGACATTGAGACACTAAATAGACCAATAGCAACCCAGGAAATTGACTCTGTCATACGAAAACTACCTGCCAAAAAAAAGCCCTGGACCAGATGGCTTTCCAGCAGAATTCTATAAAACATACAAGGAGGAGCTGATACCAATCCTATTGAAAGCATTCCAGGCAATTGAGAAAGATTCAATACTCCCCAAATCATCATATGAAGCTAACATCACACTGAAACCCAAACCAACAAAAAAAGAGAACTACAGGTCAGTATCCCTTATGAATATAGATGCAAAAATCCTCAACAAGATTCTAGCAAATCAAATCCAAAAACACATCTCAAAAATCATCCTCCATAACCAAGTAGGCTTCATCCCCAGGATGCAGGGCTGGTTCAACATTCACAAGACCATAAATATAATTAAATACATCAACAGATGTAGAAAAAAGAACTACATGATTATATCATTAGATGCGGAAAAAGCTTTTGATAAAATCCAGCATCCCTTCCTGATAAAAAACCCTCAAACACCTAGGTATAAAAGGAACATACCTCAAAATAGTAAGTGCCATCTACCATAAACCCATAGCTAACATATTGCTAAATGGACAGAAACTGGAAACATTTCCCTTGAAGACTGGAACAAGACAAGGCTACCCACTCTTACCCCTCTTGCTCAATATTGTCCTAGGTAGAGAAATTAGACAAGAGAAGGAAATCAGGGTATTCAAATAGGAAAAGAGGAAGTCAAGTTATCCGTCTTTGCTGTTGATACGATCCTATACCTTGAAAATCCAAAAAATTATGTCAAAACCCTGCTTGCACTGATAACGGACATTGGCAAAGTATCAGGGTACAAAAGACATTTGCATTCCTGTACACCAACAACAAGCAGGCAGAGACTCAAATTAAAAGCACAATCCCATTCACAATAGCCAAAAAAAAAAAGAAATACCTCAGCATCTTCCTAACCAGAGAAGGGAAAGACCTTTACAATGAGAACTACAAAACACTGCTAAAAGAAATTCAAGAAGACACAAAGAAATGGAAAAATATTCCATGCTCATGGATAGGAAGACTCAACATTGTTAAAATGTCCATCCTACCAAAGGCAATCTACAGATTCAATGCAATACCCATTAAGTTACCAACATCATTCTTCTCAGACCTGGAAATGACAATACAGAAATTCATATGGAAACATAAATGACGACGAATAGCCAAAACAATCCTTAGCAAAACAAACAAAACAGGAGGTATCACACTTCCAGACTTCAAAGTTTACTATAAGTTTACAGTAATAAAAACATCCTAGTATTGGTAGAAGAACAGGGACATAGACCAATGGAACAGGATAGAGTTTCTGGAAGCAAAGCCTCAATTTCTCAACCAACTCATCTTTGACAAAGCCTCCAACAACCACCTCTGGGGAGAGGAGAACCTATTTGGTAAATAGTGCAGGAAAACTGACATCACATGCAGAAGATTGAAACAAGATTGTGTATGTTTTACCATACACAAAAATTGACTCTAAATGGATCAAAGACCTAAACATAAAACCTCTACCTATAAAAATCTTAGAAAATGCAAGAGATGCCCTTTTAGAAATCTGTAATGGCAACCAATTCCTATTCAGAACCCTAAATGCCCATACCTTAAGAAATAAGATAGACAATTGAGACCTCATCAAACTAACGAGCTCTGCAAAGCAAAAGAAGCCATCAAGAGAACAGGGAGACAGCCCACAGAATGAGAAAAAATATTTGCCAACTGTATATCTGACAAAGGCCTAACATTGAGGATCTACAAGGATCTCCAACATGCTGAAAGGAAAAAAAAACCAGCTCCATTAAAAAGTGGGCAAAAGACATGAATAGACACTTCTCAAAAGAAGACATATGGGCAGCCAACAGATACATGAAAAAGTGTTCAGCCTCACTCATCATCAGAAAAAAGCAAATCAAACCACATTGAGATACCACCTAACCGCAGTAAAAATGGCCATCATTAACAAAACAAAAAACAACACATGTTTGTGAGGATGCAGAGAAAAAGGAATGCTTCTATACTGCTGGTGAGAATGCAAACTAGGGCAGCCTCTTTGGAAGACAGTATGAGGATTTCTGAAAGAATTAGAAATTGACCTTCTATATGACCCAGCAATTCCCCTCTTGGGAATATGCCCAGAGGAACTCAAATCATTCTACAAAAAAGAGACCTGTATGTGTATGTTTGTTGTAGCTCTGTTCACAATAGCAAAAACATGAAACCAACCATGTTACCCATTGAAGTTAGACTGGATTAAAAAAAATGTGGTGCATATACACAGTGGAATATTATGCAGCCATGATGAAGGACAAATATATGGACTTTGCAGCAACTTGGATGCAACGTGGATGAATTTATGAATTTAAAGTCGATTATTCTCAGTAATCATCACAGAAACAAAGAACAGAGTGCCATATGTTCTCACCCACCAGCAGAACTCAAACAATTATCATAATACAATAAGAAAGTGATTGGCAGTAGTGGGAAAATGTCGGGGAGGAGGGTGGGATTGGCAGTTGAGGGAAACTGCAGGGGAGGGAGGGGCATACTTCATCAACAAGGGTACCTGCATAATCAACGTTTGTATACCTAACCCTGAATTGTACCCCACATCTTTAAAATAAAAAAAAGATGACTTTCTTTTCTGGATACTGTGGTAGACCATCTGCCAAGATAGCCACCATGTTTCACCCACCCCCCAGCCCCCATCAGTAGATAGAGTTCATTTTCCTCTCACTCACTTTGAGGCTGGTCTTGTGACCTGGTTTGAGCAATAGAATGCAACCAATGTGATGTTCTGGAACTTCTAGTCCTACACTCTAGAAAGTTATGTAGATTCTCCTTTCACTCACAGGGAATCCAACCTACCACGGAAAAAGACAGAGAGGCTACATAGGGAAGAACTCAGGTTCCAAATATGTGAGTGAATCAAACCAATACCACAAGAAAAGTGAGACCTAATGATTCTAGCCAGTCCCCAGGTGTTCCAGCCATTCCAGCTAAGGCACCAAACATGTTAATGAAGCCATTTTGAACCTTCCGGGCCCAGGTGAGCCACTCCAACTGACACCACAAAGGGACAGAAGCAATCCATACCAGTTGGATCCTGCTCAGATTCCCAGCCAACACAACTGTGCACAAAAAATGGGTATTACTCTAAGTTGCTACGTTTTGGGGGATTTGTTATGCAGCAACAGATTGTTGGAAAAGTTTCCAGCAGGGGTATTAGTTTTTTTTAGCACAGAGGTTTGTAAGTAAAGAAGAACATTTGGGTGTTAGAACTCAAGGGTCGTATAAACTACGTAACCCAAACAGCTTATTTCACTGAAAAAACTGAGGCTCAAATGAGATGTTTTCTTTATCCCGGGTCTCAAAAAGTGACTAGCAGAGCTGAGATTAGAATACAGGTCTCTTTGTCTATGTTGATAGACTCTCCCAAATTGATGATGGAATTCTTTTTTTTTTTCTTCTTCTTCTTACACTGTATTCTAGTTACCTAAGAAACTTGAATTTTAAGATTTTAATCATGGAATGATAGACTTCAAAGAACACACATGTTTATCTGGTGCCTCACAATTCAGCTCCCAATTTCATACTGACTTTACTCTCTAATTACTTGAACTGGCGTATTTTAGTTTTATAAATTAAAATATCTTAAAATTGGCCAAAGGATATATGCTTTTGCAATATATTCATCAGACTTATTATAGAGAGGTCTTAGTTTTCACAATAGAACCAGTCTTTCAAAAAGTTTTATGTAAACAAAACCTGTGTAATCAAATCATATTTTATTGAAATAGATATTTCCACTTAAAGAAAATCAATAATGAGCTTTTTATAGAGCTTGAGTCATCTTTAAGATGATGAATCACTACAGAGTCATTTTCTTCCCTGAGAGCTGAAATGTTTATGTTAGGTTTTCTTAAATTGGGGCACAACTTTAAAAGGTGAATTATATATAGTTCATAGTATGGTCTCTCACCCAAAGGAAAAGGAAGAAAGGAAAGATAAAAGGAAGGAAGGAAAGAAAGGAAGGAAGGAAGGGGAAGGAAAGAGAAACAAAGAAAGAAAGAAAGAGAGAGACAGAGAGAGAGAAAAAGAAAAAGAAAAGAAAGGTAACTGATACATGCATATCAATGGGTTGAATTGTGTCCCCTAAAACAGATGTCCCCAACCACTAGATCAGTACTGGTCTGTGGCCTGTTAGGAGTGGAGCCTCACGGTGGGAGGTGAGTGGCAGGCAGCAGAGGTCCATATCCTGTCAGATCATCTCCAGTGTTAGATTCTCATAGAAGCATGAACACTACTGTGAAGCATGTTCCATATGAGAATCTAGGTTGCATGCTCCATATGAGAATCTAATACCTGATCATCCCCCACTTCTGTTCATGGAAAAACTATCTTCACAAAACTGGTCCCTGATGCCAGAAAGGTTGGGGACCACTGCCCTAAAAGATATGCTGAAATCCTAATCCTCAGTAGCCTTATTCAGAAAGAGGGTCTTGGCATATGCAATTAAGATGAGGTCATTAGTGTGAGCCCTAATCCAATATGGCCCATGGGCTTATAAGAAGAGAAAAGCACCATGTGATGAAGAGGCAGAGATTGGAGTGCTGCAGCTGCAAACCAAGGCATGCCAAGGATCAACGGCCACCATCAGAAGCCAGGAAGAGGCAAGGAAAGAGTCTACTCAGAGTCTCTGGGGGAGCATGGCCCTACTGACACCTTGATTGTGGACATCTAGCCTCCAGAATTGTGAGAAATAAATTTTTGTTGTTTTAAGCCACCTAGTTTGTGGTAATTTGTGACAGTGACCCTAAGAAACTAATGCCACCGACAACATTCTGTTTTTTTATTTAGAAGGAAAAATTAGAGGGAAGACGATAAATTAGAAAACCGAACAGAACAATTTTTTTTTTGCCAAATACATAAATATTCCCAACTCCTTCCTCCCATGTCACTTTTACTCAAGCTATAAAATTAAATACGTTTTCAAACTTTATCACAGTTGGAGTTACTCATGTGACGTATCTCTAGTCAATGAAATGTATGGAGAATTCTGCAGGAAGATTCTGGGAGGTTTTTCTTTTTTGTTGTGTGTGTTTGTTTTTTGTTGTTTGACAAAAGCAAGAGTAGGCTAGTCTTTCTTTTTCTTCCTCCTTCAATTTAAATGTGATCTCTTTGGGTAGAGCAGCCATCTTGTAACAAATAGGTGAAAGCAAGAAACAAAGACCAAGAGGGTCATAGTGAGCAGTTACTAAACCAATGCCAAGCAATGCCTCTCTCTAAACTTCTAGTTATGTGAACAAAGTAAACCCATATTTTTAAAGCCATTACAGATTGGATTTTCTGTTACTTGCAGCTGGACACATTTCTAAATGATGAAGGAAACTACTGCAATAGTCCAGGCTAGACATAATATGTAAATATGAGGAAAGAAGAGAGAGATAAAAAGCCAAAAGAGGAGAGGAATGTTATAAATATTAAATTAGCAGAATTTGGCAATCAATAGAGTATAAAGAATAGGAAGGAGCCTGGAATACAATGGAGTTAAAGATTGAAATCTGAATGCATTTCTTTTTCTGTAAGCCAGCTGTATGCAGCCTCTGAGCCCTGACGCAGCAAGTGGTTTTGAATAGCCCATGAGCAACACAAATAACCGGATACAGTTGGTGACAGAAATCAGTACAGTTTCTTCTCCTAGCCATACAAAGAAACTGTCTTCAACCATTAAAGTCTTTTGGAGTTTTGTACCCCGATGTGAAATTCTCTGTTTCTGGTCAGCCCCGTATATTGGTTCCCAAGTCTGCACTACAAAGGTTGAACGGAGAGTATCCGCAAAGTTCTGCAGGCCCATTCTGAGTTTGTGATTTTTTTTCAGTTGAACACACGGTGATACTGTGTCTTACAGATAAGAATTCATTTTATTGATGTTGTTTCTAATGACTCATTGTACATATTCTAAAAGATTGCTTCCCCAAGTGTGTGTTCCCAGAGCAACTGCATCAGCACCACCTGAAAATGTGCTACAAGTGCAAGTTCTCAAACCTCCTGAAAAAGAAATTCTAAAAATAGGGTCCAACAATCTGTATTTTAGCAAGGCCTTCAAGTAACCCAAGTCGTCATCTTTTGTCCTGGTTTGGGAGTTTTAATAGAATACCTGTAGTTTGAAAAATCTATTCTTCCAACATTCCTGTGATATCCAGGATTGGTTACTATGGAAGAAGTGAAAATTTTCACAGGAGATAAGAAGCTTCCTAAGAAAGCAAAGACAAAGATTTTAAAACCTTCCCTTGTGAAGTTTACCATTATTTGAATATGAGTTGTGGTTAGAATGATCCTGGCTGGGATTACACTTCTCATAGGGATCTCACTAAGAGGAAGGAGAAAAGCCAGCTCTAATGTCAAGGTTCTCAGAAAGGC
Source organism: Cephalopachus bancanus (assembly GCA_027257055.1). Classification (NCBI taxonomy): domain Eukaryota; kingdom Metazoa; phylum Chordata; class Mammalia; order Primates; family Tarsiidae; genus Cephalopachus; species Cephalopachus bancanus. The sequence continues at coordinate 25,033,944 of JAPVLO010000029.1, forward strand.
TGATTCTGGCTGGTCTGTGGCTAAGATTGGAACACTCACCTGAGCCCACCATATTAATACCATGATCATACTTTTGGACACTTCTCTAAGCATCTGAATGTTAAAAAAAAAAAAAGTGTTCCCAACATGGAATCCTAAGTATGGGCCCAGTTGTTCGAGTGTGACAGTCAAAGAGTTAGATCTCCTTGAAGCGTTACACATCTTTTCTTATATCTGATGAGATCACATTGGAGAGCCAGTGTTCCACCATGGCACAGTATGACCAGAAAACAGACTCTGTGCTTAGGATATTTGGAAGCAGAACTGACTCCATTATACTGACAAGGGCGTTGAAATGCTGGAACAATTAATGGAGAAAAAGGAGACCTTCTGCAAGAGTCCTGTTTGGTTTCCTGCTCTCAGTGGACTGCATCAAGCCTTGTCATGCTCAGATTTATTCTTCATTCTGCACTGTTATACTCTGTATCCCATGGGCTGACCCCTGCAGGCTCCCAGGTCCTCTGGCTTCTTGCTGGTTCCAGTTAATAGACAAGTTGGTGGGAGACTAGAGGGTGAGAGGCAGAAAGAAGAGGATTCTCCCTCACCATCTTCAACTTCTCAGCAGGCTCACCACCGTCCCTCATCTAGCCAGATGGATAGGCTCCTGGGTTCTTGTGACACCCTAAACCTCCCTTTGATTTTCCAGCCTCTGGTTAATGATACTTTTCAGCCATCACACGTCTCTAGTCCCAATGTGGCTTCTTGGTCTCTTTCATTACTAATATAAAACATTACCTACATTAAATTCTTTCTGTTGAGAATGACATTAGCAAGATGGCTGACTAGAGACACCTGGCATGCCCCCTCACCCCACAGCACATACAAGAAGGGACCGTGAATAAATATCTAAGATCTTACTTGGAGAGCACTGGAGTGTAGTGGGGGAGTAGTGAGTCACCTATGATCACTAGCAGTTCAGTAGGGCAGCAAGGACGCACTGGGCCTCTGCAGTCCCCATCTTTCCAGCCTGTCTCAGATCTGTGTTGGTATGAGATAATCATCTCAATAGACTGAAAGTGAAGGGATGGAAAAAGATATTCTATGCAAGCAGAAACCAAAAGCCAGCAGGAATAGCTATACTTATAAAACAAAACTTCAGTAAAAACTGTAAAAAAGAGACAAAGAGGGGACATTCTATGATAATAAAGGGATCAATTTAGTGAGAAAATATAATAATATAATATTATAAATATATATGTACCAGCACCAGAGTATCCAGAAATATAAAGCAAATATTATTAGATTATGATTAGATCTCAAGGGAGAGATAAACACCAATACAATAGTAGTTGGGGATTTCAACACCTCATTCTCAACACTGGCCAGATAATCCAGACAGAAAATCATAAAAGAAACATTGGACTTAAACTGTACCACAGGCCATATGGACCCAACAGATATTTATAGAACATATTACCAAACAGCTGAAGAATACACATTCTTTTACTCAGCACATAGAACATTCTCAAGGATTAACCATATGTTAGAACACAAAACAAGACATAAATAAATTTTAAAAAGTAAAAATCATATCAAATATTTTATCTGACCACATCAATAACAAGAAGAACATTCGAAACTATACAATTATGTAGAAATTAAGCAACTTGCTCTTGAATGACCAATGGATGAAAAAGGAAATTGAGAATGGAATTTTAAAATTCGTTGAAGCAAATGAAAACAGAAAAGCAAAATACTGAAGCCTACCAGACACAGCAAAAACAGTGTTAAGAGGCAAGTTTATAGCAATAAATGCCTACATTTAAAAAACTAGAAATATTTCAAATAAACAAACTGATAATGTACCTCAAGAAACTAGAAACATAACAGTAAATTAAACCAAAAGAAAGTACAATAAAAGAAATTATAAAGATCAGAACAGAAACAAAATTGAAACTATTAAAAAAAACTTAATAAAACATAAAGCTACCTTTTTGAAAAGATAAAACCAACAAACTATTTGTTAAACTAACTAAGGATAAAAGAGTAAAGCTCCAAATAAACACAATCAGAAACAAAAAGGTAGAGGTAACAACAGATACCACAGAAATGCAAAGGATCATTAGAGATTACAATGAATAACTATATGCCCACAAATTTGAAAACCTAGAGAAAATGGATAAATTCCTGGATACATACAGGCTACCAAGAATGAACTAAGAAGAAATAAAAATATAGACAGACTAATAACAAACACAAACAAAAATATTGAATCAGTAATAAAAAGTTTTTCAGCCAAGAAAAGTCCAGTACTGGATGGCTTTACAGCTGAATTCTACTGAACCTCTAAAGAAGAATTAATACTAATTCTTCTTAAACTTTTCAAAAAATTTGAAGCAGAAAGAATTCTTCCATACTTATTCCATGAGGTCAGCATAAATCCTGATACCAAAACCAGTCAAGGACACAACACATAAAGAAAACTACAGGCCATATTCCTGATAAACCTAAACACAAAAATTGTCAAAAAGTATTAACAAAATTAGTCCAACAACAATTTATCACGAAGATAATACGTCATGATCAAGTGATATTTATTTCAGGAATTCATGGATGGTTCAATATACACAAGTCAATAAACATCATACATCACATCAACAGAATGAAGGATAAAAACCATATAATCATCATCTCAATAGATGCAGAAAAAACTTTTGATAAAATAAAACATCTCTTCTTTATAAAAACTGTTAATAAATTACATATGGAAAGTACCTCAACATAATAAAGGCCAGATATACAAACCTACAGTTAACATTATACTGAAAGAAAAGTGTTGAGTTTTCCCTTAAAGAACTGGAACAAAACAAGAATACTTACTGTCATCACTCTTATTTGACACAATACTGGTAGTCCAAGCCAGATCAATTAGGCAAAAAAGAAATAAAGGGCATCCAAATTAGAAAGGAGGAAGTCAAATTGTCCCTGTTTGCAAATAGCATGATCTTCTATATAGAAAAATCTAACTTTACTAAAAAATTCTTAAACTGATAACGAAGTCAGTAAAGTTGCAGGATACAAAATTAATATACAAAAATTAGTAGCATTTCTATACATGAACAATAAACTCTCTGAAAAAGAAATTAAGAAGGCAATCTTATTTACAATAGCTGTGAAAAAACAAAATACCTAGGTATAAATTTAACCAATGAAGCGAAAGACTTTCACAAGTAAAGCTATAAAACATTGATGAAAGAAATTGAAGAAGATACAAACAAAATAGGAAGACATTCCATGCTAATGAATTGGAAGAATTAAAATGACCACATTACCCCAAACAATCTACAGATTCAAAGCAATCCCTATCAAAATACCATTGATATTCTTCATGGAAGTAAAAAAAAAATCCTAAAATTATATGGAATTACAAAAGACTCCAAATAACTAAAGCAATCTTGTGTAAAAAGAACAAAGCTGGAGGTATCATGTTAACAGAAAGTTAAACACAGAATGTTCTTCCTAATATGTAGAAGTTTAAAAAACGTTAATCTCCTAGAAGTCAAAATATACTATACAGCAGTAGCAACCAAAATAGCATTATACTGGTATTAAAACAGACATGTAGACCAGTGAAACAGAATAGAGAACCCAAAAGCAATCAACATATCTACAGATAACTGGTTTTTGGCAAAGATGCCAAAAACACTCATTGGGGAAGCACAGTGACTTCAACAGATAATATTCAGCCATAAAAAAGAATGAAATCCATTCACAACAACATGGATGGAACTGGAAATGGTGCTGGGAAAATTGGCTATCTAACATACATGCAGAAGAATGAAACCAGATCCTCACTTCTCACCCTATACAAAAATCAACTCGAAGTGAATCAAATACCTAAATGTAAGACCTTAAATGTCATAACTCCTTGCAGAAAACACAGAGAGAATGCCTTAGGACATCGGTCCTGAAAAAATTTTATGAATAAGACCTCAAAAACACAGGCAACAAAAACAAACATAAACAAATAGGATTACATCAAACTACAAAGATTTTACACAGCAAAGAAAGCAATCAAGAGAATAAAATTACAACCTACAGAATGGAAAAAAGTATTTGAAAACTACTCATCTGACAAGGGACAAATATCCAGAATATACAAAGAACTGAAACATCTCAACAGCAAAAAACAAACAAACAAAAACAAAACAATCAATTTTTTTTAAAATTGGAAAATGATCTCAACAGACACTTTTCCACATGTATAAATAGCCAAGAAATATATGAAAAAATGTTCAATATCACTAATTATCAGGGCAATGCAAATCAAAGCCACAATTGAAATATCATCTCATCTATGATGACTATTATCAAAAAGACAAAAAAAAAAAAAAATGCTGGCAAGGACACAGAGGAAAGGGAACTGTTGGTGGGAATAGCCACTATGGAAAACTGTAGGGAAGTTCTTCAAAAAAAAAAAAAAGAAAGAAAGAAATGTATTATATCCAAAAGACATCTGTACCCCCTTGTTTGTTGCAACACTATTCACAATAGCCAAGATATGGAATCTACCTAAATGTACAACAATAGATTAATGAATAAAGAAAATGAAGTATACGTACTGTATTAAATGCTACTCAGCCATGAAAAAAATAAAATGCTGTTATTCACAACAACATGGATGGAACTAGAGGATATTATGCTAAGTGAAATAAACCAGGAACAGAAAGTTAAACACAGAATGTTCTTCCTCATATGTAGAAGTTTTAAAAATGTTGATCTTATAGAAGTAAAAAGTAGGACAGAGGATGCTAGAGGATGAGAAGTGTAGGAGGGGAAAGGGAGGGATACAGAGAGATTTGTTAAAGGATGAAAAATTATAACTAGATAGGAAAAACAAGTTCTGTGTTCTATACTACTGTAGAATGACAATAGTTAACAACGATAACAGAGTTTTTAGTTTTAACTAGCTAGAAGGAGGATATTGATCATTCCTAACACAAAGAAATGATAAATGTTTGGAATTATAGATATGTTCATTACCCTGATCTGATCACTATACATTATACGCATTGCAACATCACCATGAACGTTTACAATTATTATTTGTCAATTTTATGAAAATAAAATACAAATAAGTGTCCTCTGAGGATAAAGGCAATAGAAAAATGAATAAATAGATTCCTTCTGTTGTAAATACTTGGAATGTTTTCTGTTTTCTGATTAGATCTTAATGATATAATTGACATGGCAAGTGTCACAGAAGGGTCAATTAGAATTTTCAGTGGAGATATTTAGACAGTATAGACTTCAGAGACCTAAGGAAACTGGGAGTCAAATGCCACAGTCCTGAAAATGTGCAAAAGGTCAGGATACTAAGAATTACCTGTAAACCTCTCGCACTCCTCCAGGATGGGCCCTATGGCCTGCATGCCCCAGGCTCCTGTGCCCTGTGGCTTCTGGTTGGGTTCAGCCAATAGGTAGTATCAACAGGAGAGAGGGATGCAGCAGGAGAAAAGAGAGGGTGCTTAGGGGAGTCTCCTGAAACACAGTCATGGTGCTGGCATGGTGAAGTTAGGTGGGGGTTCTAGTCTTTTTTTCTTTTTTGAGTTGGAGTCTCACTCCATTGCCCAAGCTAGAGTGTAGTGGCACACCAATGGCCACCCCAGCATCAACCTACTGGGCTCTGGCAATCCTTCTACCTCAGCCTTCCATGTGACCGGAACAACAGGCGTGCACTACTACCACGCCTGGCTAATTTTTGTTTAGTGTAGAGACGAGGTCTCCCCAAGTTGCCTGGACTGGTCTCAAACCCACAGGCTCAGGCAATCCATTCACCTAGGCCTCCCATAAGTGCTGGGATTACAGTTGAGCCATCGAGCCCGACCCAGTTCAAGTCTTATCTACACATCAGTCAGAATCAGTCTTTCTGTCATTCTTGTTGTTCTCTCTGAGGCCAAGATTTTGCCAGTGGCTACTTTCCTGGCCTATGGCCACTGTTCTTGACAGGCGGCCCCTCTCCAATGCCCACAGTTGTCACCAGGTTCCAAGTATACTTATACCTGAAGGTTGTAACAGCTTCCCACTATTGCTACTTCCTTGTGCTTCACCATTTCTTGTTGGTTCCATTAAACCCTCTCATACCTTTGGTCAATGACCCTCTTTGAGCTCTCTTTAGTTACTCTTTGAGTGTGCCATCATACATAGGGTATACAGGGGCTGAGAGTGGGATTGAAGAGAGGGTCTCTGAAAGGGATTTCCTTTGATAGAGCTGTACTGTGAGCCCCATCAAAGAATCAAGTCAACAGAAAGGGGTTTTCAGAAAGCCATTCAGAAAGCTTGACCTTTTCTTGGTAAACAGGGGATAAAATGTCGCCTGTCTTATTCCTTCATGAGAAATCTGAAGGTCTAGAGGTAAATGAGACAGTGCTGGTAGATAAGACCAAGGAGCCTCATCTGTGAGGGAACCAGCTGGTGCTCTGGAGTTCACTGGAGCAAAGGATGCCTGAGTGTGTCCTGTGGACCAAATGAGTGAACTTTAGGTCTTGCCCAAAAAGTCACTTTAGAAAAACCAAAAACAACCTCAGGAAACATTTGAGGCTATTACCAGCTTCCTAGGAGTTGAGGAAAGAGTCAGTTGTTGGCTAAGTGAGGTATGTATATGCCCCTCAAAAAGACTGTAGGTGAGAGACGCCAGCGGATGATGAGAATGTGTCACCGAAGAAACAGGTGAATGTGCCTTCAAGAGAGAACGTTACTTTAAATATCTGCCAGGCCCAAAAAGCATGTTGCCACGTTCTGACAGTGCCAGACAAGTTAGAATGATCTTGTGCCTGTTACCTCTTCTCAGTACTCCTTGACCTCAGGGCAGTCAGAGATGGCAGCCATGAGTGAGGAGACGTGAGTGAGAAACAGAGAGGAAGCAACTGTTCCCAATTCCCCTGCAGCCGCTGACTTTAGCTGGAGAGGTGGGCAAAGCTACCTTTGAGTCAAGATCAAAGTGTTGATTAGTCTCTGAGTTCAGATTTTCTAATGATTAAATGGTGACTGTGTTTCACAGCTTAAAGTGACAGTGAACAGGGGTAACCACTTTCCAAGAGTGGCCAAAAGTTCAAGGGCAATGCCCGAATTCTCATCCAGAGGCAAGAAAAGAACAACCTGATGCACACGTGTGAAGGGCCAGAGTGAGAGGCCAACATTAAACTACTTCGCAACCACTTCTCACAAGCCATGCTTGTTTAAAACAGCTGTGCTATGACCGTTTCAAGTTCATAGCATTTGAAATTGAAAAACAAATAACAGGATCAAATCCATTCCCCAAGTTGGGGCAACAAACCACAGTTGGGGTAACAAGCCACATTTGGGGTAACAGGTTTTCAGCACAAGAGGGATGGAAGCAAGTTCACAGGACCAATCAGCCAATCTAGAAAACAGGGACATGGGATCCTGCAGGAGGGGACAGGTTCACACAGAATATTCTTCTACAGGAATTGGGAATTCAGGAGGAGAAATATCGTGCGTGCCCAGGGAAGATAACGAGTTAGGTTTGGAACACGCTGAGTGTGTGGTATGTTCTTTAATTTCTCTGGGCTTCTGTTTCCAAATCCATAAAATGTCATGTTTGAATCAGATGATATTTAATTTTGTTTTGTTTTGCTCTGTTTTGTTTGAGTTGGAGTCTCTGTCTTGTCGCTCAGGCAGGACTGCAGTGGCATGCTCAAGGCCACCACGGCAGCTGTGCTCAGGTGATCCTTGCACTTCAGCCTTCCAAGTAGCTGGAACTACAGGTGCTGCATGCCACCAAACCCAGCTTATTTGTTTGTTTGTTTGTTTGTCTGTTTGTTTTATTATAGAGACAGGGTCTCACCAATTTGCCCAGGGTGGTCTCGAATCCCTGGGCTCAGGTAATCCTGTAGCCTCCGCCTTCCAAAGTGTTGGAATTACAGGCATGAGCCACCACACCTGGCCATATTTTATGTTTATTGGTCTAAAAATGTATGAAGAGCATTAACCAGAATTTTTAAAGGCACTGATGCATTTCTTTAAATTAGAAGATTGTATTGATCCATGTTAATCCATTCTAGCCTGGCCCTTTTTTCTTCTGCAGATAGTTAAATTATATTAAATGAATGACAGATTTGCAAATGTTCTGGGTAATTCCATTGCAGGGGACCAAGGGTTTTTGGCATAAAAGGTGTTCCAGAAAAACAAAACAAAACAAAAAGTATCTACAAGAAAGGGAGCCCTGGGGATAGGGGAGGAGTCCATCTCTACTCCTTTTGTTCTCTGTATGTTTGGGTGAAGAGGCTGCCTGGGCCTTGGCCTTCTGCAAGGATGAACAAAATGAGAGCACAATTCTTCCTTGGTTGAAAAAGAGATAAGACAAGATTTGAAGACTTCGATGTCCCTAAAAAAAAAGTGAAGAAATTTAAGTTTCTCTCTTCCTTCTATATTGTTTTGCTTTCTCACATCCTGCTTTGCTCTATTCCTTTCAGAAAGCTAATTATTTTCTATTCAATTTTATCTCTTTTATGTGACCTATTTTTTTTTTTTTTTTGTCTAATTGTTCCCTGAACTTTAATATTTCACAATTCTGTACCTTGGTGAAGTTCTATTTTCATATCTGCTTTGGGTACTTGGCAGCCTCTTCCAATTTTGAAACTCAAGCTCTTCAATTCCAAAAAATATTCTAGATATTTTTGGTTATGATTTCCTCCTTCACTATTTCTTTCTGTTCTCTCTTTCTGGAACTTAATGTTAATAGGATGTTAACATGTTATTAGGATGTTAACCTTTTGGTCTGGTTTTCTCATTTTCTTTTCTGTCTTATTTTCCAACCCTTTTTCTTTCTATTTAAGTTTTTGTGAACTCTCTTCAGTATTATATTTCAATCCTTCTACTGAAATTTTCATTTCTTCTATAATATTTTTAAGCTCCAAAAAATGTTCTTTTACTCTAAATACTCCTTTTTTTCTAAAGCAAAGCATCTTTTAAAAATTCTCATATCTCTTAATATGTTTATGACAGCTTCTTGATTTTTACATTTTCTTCTTCCTGCATATTCTCACTTCCTCCAATTTTTTTTCCTGTTTGAATATGTGAGGTTTTCACACCTGAGAATTTCCTCAGATGTCAGGTGATTCTTAGTTGTCTTTTTATCTGTCATGCTGAAATCACAAACTGTAATTTTCAGTAGTGTAACATAACTATGTTCCATTTTTGCTGGTGGTATGTGTCCTTCATGACTCAACCAGGGAGTTTTCCTCATCACCTTCCCTCAAGGCCCCAGGCTTCTGGATTTTCTACACCAACTCATGTTGGTTTGCTCTAACAGACGGAGAAAAGAGAGCATGTGCTGGCTCTTGAAGCTTCTTTTTCGATATGACACACATCACTTCCCTTCACATCTAAATTAACCAGAGCAGGTCACACAAGCAGGTCAGGCTGAGTTCCACATGGTAGGAATTATACTTTTTTCTCAGGAAGGGTCACAGAATATTTGTGAGCAATACCACAATCGAACATATCATTCATTTTTTACAAAAAGGCATTGAAATACCAATTGGAAGTTAACACAAGGGGCAGGAGTGGGGGTGTTTGTTTTGTGTGAGTTTCACTATAGGGTGACCTAATGGGACTGTTTAATCATGAAAACCTCTTGGACTGGTCAAATTCATTAGAGAAGTTTCTTCAAATCTCTCCTAAAGATTTCAACATTCTGAAATCCATGCTTCAATATTCTGAAGACTGGGTGAGCACGGAAGGCTGGGAGCAATGTCTCAGCATTCGGGATGTAAATTTTACGTAATCCTTCATTTTGGTTTTGTCATGTCCATCGCTTTCTCACATATGACTGTTGTCCTAGTCTAGAGACCCTCTCTATATTATTCACTCAAAAAAATATAAACCTCCAATCATCTCTGGGGAGAAGAATATAGGGATTTCAGCTAATTCTTATATAGACCTTTAAATAATTCTCTGGTCTTTTCACTTCCAGAGATATCTGTTTCTATCAACTCCTTTCGAAGGACTAACAGTGTATTACTTTGCTAAGGCTATCATAACAAAGTATTCCCAACTGGGTAGCCAAAACCACAGAAATTTTTTTGCTCATAATTCTGGAGTTGGAAGTCTCAGATCAAGATGTCGGTAGGGTTGTTTCTTTCTGAGGCTTCTCTCCTTGACTTGTAGATGAGCATCTTCTCTGTGTCTTCATGCAGTCTTCTTTTTATACTAGACTATGTCCTGATTGCCTTTTCTTTTTTTTTTTTTTTTTGAGTTGAGTCCCATTCTGTCACCCAGGTTGGAGTGCAGTGGCATGCATGTTCACGGCCACCCCAGCGTCAACCTGCTGGGCTCCAGCCCAATTCTTCCGCCTCAGCCTTCCAAGTAACTGGAACTACGGGCATGTGGTACCACGCTCGGCTAATTTTTTATTTATTGTAGAGACGAAGTTTCACCGAGTTGCCCAGGCTGGTCTCGAATCCACAGGCTCAGACAATCCACTCGCCTCAGCCTCCCAAAGTGCTGGGATGACAGACTGAGCTACCAAGCCTTTTCTTCTAAGGACACCACTCAAATTAGATTGCAGCCCACCTTGATGACCTTATTTTAATTTAATTATCTTGTTTAGGCCCTACCTCCAAACACAGTCACATTCTGAGGCCCTGGTGTTAGGATATCCATCTATAAATTTGAAGGGGATGTAATTTAGCCCAAGACAAGCAGCATAAAATCAGGCTATTTTGGCCTCCCTCTGTATTAGCTTAGATTTAGCTATCTGGATTTAAGCCTGTTCAACCAACTCTTTCTACTTTCCAAAATGTAACTGCGTCCTTCTCCTAATGTCCTTATGCTGCAGGATTTATACCTTTCATTACACGCACTGCTTACTCTCATTTTGGTGTTGTTTTGGAAGTCAGTAAAAGTAAGTGCTTGTGCTTTATCTATCATCTCTTATTAGATGCTCTGGCCTCCTTTTATCTCTCTTAAAGTAAAAAGAAAGGAAGGAAGGAAGGAAGGAAGGAAGGAAGGAAGGAAGGAAGGAAGGAAGGAAGGAAAGAAGAGAAAAAAGTAACTCTTTCTTTCTTTTTCTTTTTCTTTTTTTTCTTTTTTTCTGAGTCGGGTCTCTGTCACCCAAGCTGGAGTACAGTGGCATGATCTCGACGATCACAGCTCATGGCAGCCTTGACTTTCTGAACCCAGGAGATCCTTCTACCTCAGATTTCCTGAGTAACCGAGACTACAAGCATATACCACCACACCCAGCTAATTTAAAAATTCTTTTTTTGTAGAGATGAAGTTTCACTATGTTTCCCAGGCTGGTCTGGAACTCCTGGACTCAAGTGATCTGCCCACCTCAGCCTCCAAAGAGCTGGGATTACAGGCATGACCCACCGCTGCACTCAACTGGAAACTCTTTGTAAAGTTAACTTTTATGGCTACATCACTCAATCTTCTAACATGGGGATATCATGCTCTATTTATTTATTTGGCCTATGTATTTCCCCCCTAAGTTTTCAATAAAAAATAACACTACAGTAAACTTCTGGGTCAAGAGTGTTAACTCTTGGAGACTTTCTTAATAAATATATCAATTCATAAAATATAAAATACCACCTATTATAAGATACACAAAGGAATTTGTTTCTGAAGGGGAAGAAAGGGGAATTGGCAAGATAAAGAGACTGTGGTTTTTTCCCAAGTTTTTCAAAACAATTTGACTCTATGTGTTTCTATGAAATCCAATAAAAATAAAAACCAAGAGGAAAAAAAAATCAAGTCAGGAAATTGTGTATATAATGTGACCTCAGTTATTTAAAACCAATAAAGATATTCATAGAAAAAATACTAAATCTCAACAGGGGTAAGTTTACAGGTGAGTTTTATTTTCATTATTATGCATTTCTAGATTTTTCAAAATATTTTGTGGCAAGAAGCTAGTTTATCAAAAAGAAATGGTTCACCTGTTTATTTGTTTTGTTTTATTGTAAAAGCAAAGATAATCAGAGGAAAATACACCGAACTATGGTGTTTGGGTGGTGAAGCTATGAATGCTATTTCTTCTTTAAGCATCTCTGAAGTTTCCAAGTTTCCTCTAAGAAGAATGTTTTGGGGGCTTTAGAAGCCCTAGAGATAGCACTCTGATTGAAGTAAGACAAATGAAGAATAAAATATCAACCCTTTAATTGGTAAACACTTGGTTGGAGGACTTGTTTAAAAGTCATATTTCTGGGCTAGGCACAGTGACTCATGCCCATAATCCTAGCACTTTAGGAGGCCAAGGTGGGAAGATCCACTTAAGGCCATGAGTTTGAGACCAGCCTGGACAGCATAGAAAGACCTCATCTCTACCAAAAAAAAGTCAAAAAATTATGTGGGAGCCGGGCTCGGTGGCTCAGCCTGTAATCCCGCGCCTTTGGGAGGCTGAGGTGAGTGAATTGCCTGAGCCCACGGGTTCGAGACCCGCCTGGGCAGCGAGACCTCATCTACAATAAATCAAAAAATCAGCCAGGCATGGTAGCGCACCCCTGTAATTCTGGCTACTCGGAAGGCTGAGGTGGAAGGATCGCCAGAGCCCAGCAGGTCGAGGCTGCGGTGGCCGGGAGCGGCCACTGCACTCCAGTCTGGGCGACAGAGTGAGACTCCAACTCAAAAAAAAAAAAAAAATTCTCTGGGCGTTGGTGGCATGTACCTGTGGCTACTTGGGAGGCTGAGATGGAAGGATCTTCTGAGCCCAGGAGGAAAAGGCTGTAGTGAGCTATGAACGTGCCACTGCACTTCATCCTTGGCTCGCAAAAAAAAAAAGTCAAGTTTCTGTTTTGGCTAACTAATTCATCAAATTAACTGGAGACCTACCAAATGGACACTCTATTCTGTGCAAAGAGGAACATCCAAACGTTCATTTGGAATCAGTTACTGAGGTATGACACAGCCTTTGGAATCTTTAATAGTCCTAAATATTCAGAGAGTCACCAGAAAAATGTTTACTATTCCCATTAGTGTTATCAAAGGGTGGTTAGATTTCTGTTGCTAAGTGACAACTCATAATATTTAGCTCTGGGACAACAAGGACTGGAAAATGGAAACTCTTGTTAAAGTGACTGATTTGTAAGTTTTATGAATGATTGTTAGAGTGAACATGAAATTAAAAACTAAAAATGCCAATGTGGGTGAAGGAAGTCTGGATAGTTTTCCAGAGCATACATACTCTACAGGGGAAGTAGAATTTTCTCCTGGTTTCTGGAAATCATGTCTTGCCTGTCAATCCAGGATTGCCTAATTGGTGGGTGGGTGCATCTGACTGTTTGAAGATAAGCACCTTGATCCCATAAAAATTTAAAAAAAGAGGGTGGAGGAACCTGGGCTTTGGTCCTAAAGGAGAGGCCTTACCACCTGGAGCAGGTCTCCAACTTCTCAAAAATTCTCTTTTTGGTTACCAAACCGTGAAGTCTTCTTTGAACCTTTTCATTCAACTGAGTTCCCTTTAAACTTAATAGTTTTCCCTGCATATACTTCTATTTAATACTTATTAAGACAAAAAAAAGTGGAAAGCAAATACTACATAATCTCTAGAACCAAGCAACCTTGAATGAACAGTACCCCCAAAGTGTTCATCTTAACTAAGATTAGCTAGGCACATATATTTAGATTTTCTGGCTCTCAGTTCATATAGAACACTTGATAAATGTCACGGGCATACTAGAACCAGATTTCACACCTATGCTAGTGAGCTTACTAAAAACAAAACAAAACAAAACAAAAAACACCTAAGTTTGGTAAAATGCATGCAGGTTTCCTTCTTTATCTGTTTAAATTATGAATATCCATTTGGTACATTGAGTAACTACAGGACCCTAGGGGCAATGCATACCTGTGTCAATAATACTTTTTAATGCTAGAAATATTTTAGAAGTTCTTTCTTAGAATTTCATTTGGATCCAGGCTTGTGGCCATTAGCGTCAGCCATTTATATTCCTTTAGAATCATGTGTTGTTTTTTCTTTTGTTTGAGCTCAACACGATCGCCTTTCTTCTGCAAACTGGGAGTAAAGCACTTCACAAAAATCAAGTTCACAAGTTGTTTAAAAGAATGAATCAGTAGCATTTGGACTACAGCAGAAAAGAAAAAAGTTCTATAGCTTAAAGTAAAAAAAAAAAGTACAAACAAATTCATACCCCACTTGCTGGCATTGCAAGTCAATAAAATCTGACTCTGACCCACGGTGGTGTGGTACGGTGTAGTGGATGCTGCATAGATGCCCTGAAGGCCTGAGGCATTTGTTCCTCATTCCCACAGTTGCAGGGAGTGCTGGCAGCTCATGGTTCTCAGCTGAGTTCCCTCCAGAAATTGCTCTGGGCTAAGGAGATGCATCTCACCCAAGTCACACCTTCTCTCTCAGTCCATATCTAATGACTGGTCAATGTTCCAGCTCTTGCGTCTAAAGAGATGACTCAGAAGGGTCATCCCAGATTCCTTTGGGATCACCTGAGACCTTTACAGAAACAGAGTAGTAGCCCACTTTCTCCCTTTGCCCAGTCCTGATTCTTTTGCCTCCTCTCCTGAAATCTTGATTTCAAGAGCATCCCAACAAGCTTTCTACTTTCAAATCTCTTTCTCAGAGTCTGTTTTCCAGGGAACATGATCTAAAACACACATATATCTTAGGCTGGTTCAAAGGAGGTGACACTCAAATTGTTTTAAGTCATGGAAATATTTCCAAGGGCACCATTTTGAAATGGAAAACCCATTTTGCCTTATATTGTGAGGCATGTATTAAAAAGTGGCTTATAAAACTGTTCATACTATGATTGTAATTTTAAAATATATGTAAGTGTATACGTTTTATAATAATAAAGACTTTAGGCAACCACTTTCAGGTCCCCACCGCTCTGGGAGTTTTTCTGTCTTCTTAATAAATCTTACTTTTATGAATAACAATAATAATAATAATAAAGACTTGAGGACATAGTGAATGAACTAATACTTTTTGAGTTCCTACTCTTTGCCAGACTTTAGGTTAGCATTACACCAAAAATATGAAAACGGTGGTTAACTCTGGGGGATATAGTTAGAAGTGATTTTCACTTTCTGCTTTCTCTGCTTAGAATATCTTCCAAATTTTGTGTTGTAATTAGATATAATGTTATAAGAATTTTTTTACAAATCAACCTTACAGAAGTAAAATATAATTACATCAAGCATTTCGGTATAAATTTTTTGTAATTTTTAGGTGACATGAATCACCAACTTCTTCCTTCTACTCTCTGAGAAGCCCAAGACCTATAACAACAAGATGTGTCATTTCAACAGAAGTGGAAGAGCAAGTTTTGAATGTTTCAGGATTTGAGATATGCAGATTGTCATTAATTCTCTAGTACTGAAAGTAAATGGACTGAGTTTTTTATGAATAATTTGTATCTTGAAGCTAAGTAAAGGAGACTCTTAGATACTTTTCCCACTGACCTCAGATGACAGAGGAATATTACAGTTTCCCAGCATGGAGTCTTTGACAAGGACACCATAGACATCAAGAAGGCAGAGCTTGGACTTGAGAGTTTGGGACCAATCCCCAAGCATCTTGCCATCCTTTATCACCCCAGTCTGAAATCTGTCACCTAAACATATAATCATTTATTCTTCTTTGCCACATGCTTATTTAGAATATATTCTTAACTGACTACATTTGGTCTTCAATTCAGAGAGAAAATGTGATACATTGTCTTTCTAATGCTAAAAGGACAAAATGTGAGCAAAGTATTTTAGAGTATTGTTTCTTCCATCCAAATATATTTGCTTTGACTTTTTTTTCCCTGTTGGCCCAGATAAGTATATTTTATTACATCTATCTGGCAACAAAACAAAACAAAACAAAAACCTTTTGACAATTCAAACAAGGTTAACCTGAAGGTTAATTAAATGTGGGCACTTTTCATGGAAACTCCTCCAGTTCCTAATGAATTGCTGCCAAACCAAGATAAAAGGTGAGATATAAAGATAAATTGGTGCCTTCCAAATTGCGAGTTTGCCGTTATGGTGATCCCATGCCAAGTGACATCCAGGGTGACACTATGTGATCTAACTGAACACGATGCAACTAAGGAGGTCAGAAGTGAGAATCAAAAGCATTGACCCCTTTAAAAGCAGTTTGTCCAACTTTCTCTGGTCTTGAGTCAAACAAAAGTAAGGCATGGGCTTCTGGGAATTGGCAATGCTCATCATTTTCAAGGATGTCATAGGTCTTTACTGAAAAATTGCTTGAGTTAGGCCACCCTAATTAGGAAGGGTGGTTATCATCGCTATGAATTGTTAGAAGCTAGCAGGATGTCAGATGGCATGTGGTGAGAAAGAGGAGGCCCAGGATGCTCACATGGACAGGTCTCCTTCCATGATTCTGACGTGCACTCACCTGATTTTCTCTTTCACATGATCTTCCAGATCCCCAGTCTGTCCCACATGCTACCACAGTATTCCTTTCCATGTGTATTTGCTGATGAATTATTTGGTCACAAAAATTTAAGAACAAAAGGATCTTAGAAATCATCTTGTCCAGCTTCTTCATTAGATGATAAAGTTGAAGCCTGGAGAGATAAAGTGACTTGTCCAAGGCCACACAGCAAGTACTTACCACCCTGCCTCGACGCCTTCCTCAAGGTAAGCTCTACTTCTCTGCAGACCTCCATACAGAGAGACCTACAGCATCAGATGCATTCTCCTAAAGAGTTGAAAATGTTCCTGCCACTGAAGAAACTGCATGTGGAAAAACAAGGAAAGCCAGAAGTCCAGAAGAGTCCTCATGGTCCCACTGGGAGGGCTCAGAATTAGTTGTTGAGAAATGGCCTGTTCCAAGCAGGACTAACCTGGCTGATCTCCTCTTAATAGAATGTGCTTCAGGCAAATATCTAAGAAGGCAGCAAAGACCTCTGTGGGAGGAAGAGGCTGCCTTGCCCTGTTTCCGTCCAAGCTTTGAGGCATGCCTTAATTCCTCAGTCATTCCCAGACTCATCTAGAGCTATGAATGATTTAGGGACTAGATGAAAGTTAATGAGGAAAAGCATCACTGAAGGTTTACTGGGCCTGAATCCACAATGCACCAACATTCCATAGTTCACTGCCTGATGTCCCAGGTTTCAAGGGCTAGCAAGACCCTTCGGTTGTGGACCTGACAACAAGATGAAGTGAAAAGGTCTAGAGAAGAATACAAAGGGTAGGTCAGTCTGCCCCCGGTTGCCCAGTAGCCCAAGATGAATTCATTTATTCACCCATTTATGTGCACACAATTATGTATTGAGGCCTCGCTGTGTGCCAGGAAGACAGAAGTTAGTGGCTACAACAATGAAATAGTGTCTACTGAGGGTTTATTCGCTGTGTGGTACTCTACTAATCACTTTCAGTTTATTATCTCATTTGCTCCTCCGAATGGCTCCATGGCTAAGTCCCATTAGTAGCACCATTTCACAGCTGAAGATACTGAACCTTACCAAGATCATGCCCCACAGCTTGTATTTGGAGTCAAAATGGTCTATGTAGTAAGCTTACATTTTTAGCTATTGTCCCTGCCCTTAAAGAGGTCACAGTCTAGAAAATGATACAGACATGTAGATTAATAATTTCCATTTCATTCATTCATGCAGGCATCCAATGGGCACTTCTTGAACACCTACGAGGTATGTGCTAGACGGTGTGGTAGGCTCCAAGAATACAAAATCCAAGGAGAGGTGAAAAGCTCAGAGTCTGAAGGACCACAGGCCAGCTCTCTCTCCTTTGTTTCCTCACCGGGTTCCACTCATAGCACTGCATTTGCTGACCATTTGTTTTCCTCCCTGACAAAGCCCACAGTTGTTTGATGCCATGGTTGTGTTCCACATGCCTCTAAGTCCGTAGCCCCAAGCACCATGACTGGCATAGGAGAGTGCCCACTCTGTGGTTATCGGATAAAGAGTAGCCAGGGCTTGAAAAAGGCCAAGGTAGAGGAAAACAATTCCCGACTCATCAGGTCACTGCCTTGCATGACCAAGGAAGTAGTTTCCATGTTGCAGTTAAGTAAAAGGTGACTTGGCTGACAATATTTCCTTGGGGAGTGCTCCCTGGATGTCCCCATGGGAGTTCTGGATTCTGCAGCTGGCTTCCTTGATGCTGGAATCTAATGCAAACTTGGGTCTTATCCTTATCGAAGAGTGACATTGATTTCTAGAGTCACAAAATGTGAGAATTGGATGAAGAGATGAGTTTTGAAGACAGACAGACCTGAGCTTGAATCTCAGCTCTCTTCTCAGGACTTCAGTTTCCTCATCTGTAAAATGCTAACAGTAATCTACTTTGTTGGGCTATGGTGGGGATTAAATGGTAGTATGATGACTTTTATGTGTCAATTTAGCTGCGTCATCGTACTCAGATACATTGTCAAACGTTCTGCATATTTTGACGAGGATTTCTTTTAATGGAGGAGATTTAATGTTTAAATTGGTGGACTTTGAGTAAAACAGATTGGCCTCTAGAATGAGGTGGACCTCATCCAATCTGTTGAAGGCCTTAATAGCATAAAAGAATCGCCTTCTGAGCACAGGGGAATTTCACCAGCATATTGCCTTCAGACATATACTGCAACCTCTGTATCTTCCTAGATCTGCAGATTGTGGATTTGTTTTCATAATCACATGAGTCAAATTTCTTAAAATCTCTCTCTCTCTCTCTCTCTCTCTCTCTCTCTCACACACACACACACACACACACACACACACACACACACACACTATTTCCACATTATTTCTCTGGAGAGCGCAGACTAATACAAATGGCATGATTCGCAGAAAGTCCCTGACATATACCAGGTTCTCAATGAATACTAGCTTCATTTTCCCTTCTCCAGAGGACTTCAGCCTCTTCATGTTACAGGTGAGAAGACGGCAGCCCAAGAGATACCAGGACTCATCTACCTTCCCAATATAAACTTGCACAGCTCTGAGAAGATAGACTAGATGACTAGCTTTGAGCACCACAGCTTATGGCACAGAACATCTGCTTCATGTTCAAAGTAATCATTTCTTTTCCCACAAAGAATCCTTGTGAAGACTTCAGACTCGATCTGATTTAAAAATCATAGTGTTGGCCGGGCTCGGTGGCTCAGCCTTATAATCCCAGCACTTTGGGAGGCCAAGATGAGTGGATTACCTGAGCCTGTGGGTTCGAGACCAGCCTGGGCAACTTGGTGTGGTAGCACGTGCCTGTAGTTCCACCTACTTGGAAGGCTGAGGCGGAAGGATCGCCCAAGCCCAGCAGGTTGAGGCTGTGGTGGCCGTTAGCATGCCACTGCACTCTAGCCTGGGCAACAGAGTGAAACTCCAACTCAAAAAAGAAAAAAAATCACAGTGTTGGCCTGGGAGTCACTTAATGCTATGCTGTGGATTTTTTTTTTTTCTCATACAAGTTTTTAGAATTAATTTAAGATTTGAAAAATGTCACATCAAAGTCTAGATTCCAGGCTTATCTTAAGGAGCTGAAGCCTGCACACCTGCCTGGCAACATTGGGTTCGAACCGAATGGCCACTGTATTGTAGCCGGACACAGGTTAATAGGCCAGTTTACTCTTTTGTGTCACCTGCCAACCTCTATAGCCATCCGAGCCTGTGACTTCTCATGTTATCCCAGCTCTTTCCACTTAGAGATAAGGAAACAGAGGCACAGAAAGGTCTAGTGTTTTTTAAAAAGATAATGTAGCTGGAATTGGCAGAGCTGGTTCTAAAACCTCAGGCTTTTGCCCCCAGATCCTTGGGGATATCCCCCATGCCAAATGAGCACAAACACTCTTATTGACAAGTTAGGCCTTTTTATTTCTCCATATGGCTTACTCAGTTTAGTGTCACAAATGAACACAGCACTTTTAAGATGGGGCTAGAGGTTTTTTTATTGACTCATCTCAGTCACCCCTGTCATTATGAGCATGATTCTGGGGTCAGACCAAACCTGGTCCCAGTCAGGCTCCACCTTTACCTGCTGTGGAACCTTGGGAAAGCCTCTCACCTGTTAAATACTAGTTGTACATAACACTGCGCAGTGGGGCAGATTAAATGAACTATTTCATGTGAAGTACTCAGTGTAGTGAGCACTCAGAAAATGGTGTTGAATTAGGGTGTCAGAGGAATTAAAATAAATATGACAGAATAGCAATGTGGCTATTCAATGATTTTGAATCTACAGATATATGACTTCATAGTAGCCTCTCTGATTTAAATTTAGCACTACACTGTTTCCTCCATCATCTCCCATTTATAAATATGTCATGTATGCACTCAACTGGTCTAATCTACAAAACATGGAGTATGTCCTACTAACCTATTAAATGAAACTTCAAAATTTGTTTGTGATGATTTTTTCCCTTAGAATATACCCCAAGAATAATGCCACAGTCAGGGTATTAGGGTATTTCCCTCATGGACGTTATACACTATTATGTAGTTTGCTTATGATACACTTATTAATTCATTTGACAAATACATACTGAACACCTAATATGTGCGAGCACTTTTTAAAGTACTAGGACTACAGCAATGAATAAAAGGAAAAAAGCACCTGCCCTCTTAAAGCTTACACTCTAATGAGGGGAGACAGAAAATAAACAGGGATGTGCCTGCATAATATGTCACATGGTCCCAAGTGCAATAGGAGGCAACCCGTGTAGAGTTATAGCAGAGTTCACAGCCAGACCTCCTGGGTTCGAAGCCAGGCTCTACTCTACACCAGTTCTGGAACTCTAATCAATATACGTAACTCTTCTGTGCTGCGGTTGACTTGTCTGTAAAATGCAGATACTAATAAGGCCTACTTCACAGGGAATTTTATGAGAATTGAGTGAGATATGGGAGACGTGCTTAGGATGGTACCTAGCACATAGCGAGCATCTCCAAAGTCTTAAATTAATGAATGTGGAGAAAGATAATACAGAGAAAGGGCAGAGGACTATAATGAGCGGGTGAGAGGGTGGTCAAGGAAGACCTGGAAAGGGAGACATTTAAGCCAAGACATAAGGAGAGAAGAAATCTCACCATGTGGATATCTGGGAAGTGTTCCAGACAAGGGACTATGCAGCGGAGGGTCCCAAATGGGAACCGGAGATCAGTGAGGAGGCCTGTGTGTCTGGAGCAGATGGGCCAGGGGCAGATGGGTGGAGGAAGTCAGAGGGGTGCAGAACGGGGAGGCAGAGAACCTCGTAGGTCTGTATAATCCTTGATGTTGGTTCTGACTGTACGTACACTGAGAAGCTCTTGGTACTGATCGCATGGTGTGTTTGTGTTTCATAAGGCCACTCTGGCTGCTCTGGGGAGAAGATCCAGCAAGGTGGTGGAAGTGGAAGACCACTAGAGGAGGCTTGCGCCAGAGTCTGGGTGTGGAAATTAGGGTCTTGACCAGGGTGGTGAGTTGTGGTCTGAGTCCAGATATATTTTGAAGGTAAAGCCAACGAGATTTTCTGTTGGGCCGAGCATGGGGTTGAAAGAGAGTTTCAAGGAGCATAACAAAGGAGAAATTCTGGGTGCTATGAAGGCCTTCTGAGAGGCAACTAGAGAAAGCAGACAGTGGGGGAGACCCCCAGGACAGGAGTTAGTATGGAAGAGCAGTTAAAATGTGGGTTCTGAGATGGCCATTGTATTTAAACAGCAGTCCTCAAACCAGAGTTAGTGTTCATATGTTCAACCCATGGAATTTTAAGAACACCCGGAGCAAGGGCCCAAGTCAAACCCATGGCTGTTCTGCCATTGCAGATGGTGAGCTCGTCAAGTCCCTGCTGAGTAGGTAGGAAAAGGGTTTCTACCACAATGTGATTGTCTGCCTTCCTCTGCTGATCCCTGTATTTCAGCATATCTTTGCTGTCATTTGCTACATATTATATTTTACTTACCATGGCTATTTGACTTTGCTTTCTTTTATTCAGTTTTTATAAGGGAATTTTAAACAGAGTCAGGTTCATAAAAATTCTGGTTTTGCCCTAAATTCCAAAAAGATAATTGAAAATCATAATATCATCATCCTCATTATCACACCAGTAACCCACCTTCATCCCACATTTTCCCCAAAATTTTCTCATGCATTATTTCATTGAAACTCATGTCTCCTCTGCAAGTGAAGTAAGACATTATTCCCATTTTATTTAAGAGAAAACTAAGGCTCAGAAAGGTGATGTGACTTACCTGTTCTAGGTAGATTATGTTGCCAAAATCCGACTCTCTTGTCACTAGAAAATATGCCCCATATGACCAGAAACCTTGGATAACATGAAAACCAAGCTAGAGACCACCATAACTTTTTTCTAAATCTTTTGTAGCAGTTTCCTAATCGTCTCTAAAAATAGGGACTACCTATTGTGTTCCACCTCCATGTCAGGCACTGAATTAACTATGGCAAGTACAACAAGCTATTTAATATTCTCAACATCTCTGTGAAGTGTCATTATTAGCGCCATTTTATATATGAGCTCTCTGAGATACAAACAGGAAATGACTTGGCCATCGCCTTTGACCTACTGAGTTAATGTCAGAACTGGAATTTGAAGCTAGGTCCTGAGTCCTCACCATTTTCTCCTACCACCTCAAACCTAGCTTTCTCCTCCTGTTTGGATATCTGAGCCTACTACCACCCCGAGCCCCAGAGAGCACGGCTCAAGGTATTTCTATCTCAGGAAGATGTCGCATCTTCTCCTTCCAAATAGACTTCAACTCAGAACTTCAAATGCTAATTAAACATGATCTTTTGCAAGCTGGCATTGACGTGTAGGACTTTTTGTTTTTAGTGCTATCTGTACTCTGAAATGTATCTGTCAGGTAAGTAGGTAGATAGGTGATTACTGTCCTCATTTTACATGTGAGGAATCTGATGTTCATGTAATTGCTGACTGGGAAATCTCCCTTGACTAAGCATCAGAAGATTATGTTTAAAATTTAGACTTTCTCATCACCACATGGAATGTACTCCAAGATCCTTAGCCATAAATCAAGCATAAACAAATTTCACAGGATTGGAATACTGCCAAACACCTTCTCAGACCACAGTGAAATAAAAATAAACAGCAACACCTACAAAATTCCCCCAAGATTCATAAAGACATGGACATTAAACAGCATGATGCTGAACAACTCCTGGGTCAAAACAGACATCAAAACAGAAATTAAAAGATTCCTGGAAACAAGCCAGGTATGATGGCTCAAGCCTGTAATCCCAGCACTTTGGGAGGCCGAGGTGAGAGGATAGCCTAAACTCAGGGGTTCAAGACCAGCCTGGGCAGCTTAGTGAGACCTTGTCTCTACAGTAAATTTTTAAGAAAATTAGCTGGGCATGGTAGCACACGCCCATAGTTCCAGTTACTTGGAAGGCTGAGGTGGAAGGATCGCCTGAGTCCAGCAGTTTGAGGCTGCGATGGCCATGAGTGTGTTACCACTCCAGCCTGGGTGACAGAGTGAGACTCCAGCTCAAAAAAAAAGATTCCTGGAAACATATGGAAACAAGGGAACATCTTACCAAAACCTCTGGGATTCCATGAAATCAGTAGTAAGAGGGGAATTTATATCTCTACAAACACACATCAAGAAACTAGAAAGAGAACAAGTTAACAGCCTAAAAAATTACCTAAGGGAGTTGGAAAGGCAAGACCACCAAAACTCTAACTTCAACAGAAGAATCCAGATCACCAAAGTAAAAGCTCAAATATAGAACATAGAAGAAAAAATATCATAGAAAAAAAAAATCAATGAAAGAAAAATCTGGTTCTTTGAAAGTAGAAAAGATTGACTGATCTGTAGCCAGATTGTCCAAGAAAAAGAGAAAAATCTCAGATAAATAAAATCAGAAATGCAAAAGATCAAGTCACAACAGACCCCAAATAAATACAAAAGATTATCCGAGATTACTAGGCACACCTATATGGAAAAAAACCTGAAAACCTAAATGAAATGGAGAACTTTCTGACATCACACAACCTCCCAAGGTTGAAAGAAGAAGAAATTGAGATCCTAAATCAACCAATAACAACCCAAGAAATTGACTCTGTCATTTAAAAAACTACAAACAACAACAACAAAAAAGCACTGGACTGGACAGATTTCCAGCAGAATTCTACAAAACATACAAGAAGGAGATAATACCAATCCTATTGAAAGTATTCCAGGCAATCAAGAAAGATGGAACTCTCCCCATATCATTTTATGAAGCTATAATCACACTGATACCCAAACTGGATAAAGATTCAACAAAGAGAGAGAACTACAGGCCTATCCCTATCCTTGTTGAACATAGATGCAAAAATTCTCAACAAGATTCTAGCAAGTAAGATTCAACAATATATCTCAAAAATAAACTGCCGTGACCAAGTAGGCTTCATTCCCAGGATGTAGGGTTGGTTCAGTGTCTGCAAGACCATAAATGTAATTAAATACATCAAAAGACGTAAAAACATGAAGAGCATGATTATATCATTAGATGCAAAAAAAAGCTTTCAATAAAATCCAGCATCCCTTCTTTTTAAAATTTTTATTTACATGGAGGAAATTTCAGAGAGGGGTTTCTTGGCATCACTGCAGGTAAGGAATTATAGGGATTTTCAGGATTTGTAGGGACACAGAAAAATGGGATAATGGTAGTTTTAGATGACTGCTGGTCTGTGTGTGGAGGTGGTACACACAATCTTGTTCTCTGAATCATCAGCTGTGGTCATACCTAAGACAAAAGAAGTGGAAGAAAAAAATTGCGAGAACTTGCTCATGTCCAGAGGTTCTCACTTTTCTGGGTGCTGGGCTTTTCCTTATGTGCAGGGGCTGTCTCTCAGGTGCAGGATTCTCCCTCAGGTTCTGGGTTCTTCCCTGAGTGCATGGTCTCTTCATCAGGTGCTTGGGCTCTAACATGCATGACTCTCCTTCAGTGCAGGGTTTTTTCTTAGGTGCAGGAGCTCTTAATCGGGTATCGGGCTTTCCCTTGGGTTCAGGGACTTTGTTTCAGGTGCAGGGCTTAGTCTCAGTTGCAGGGTTCTCCGTCAGGTGCAGGAGCTCTCCTTCAGGTTCAGGGATTCTTTTTAAGGTGCAAAGGTGTTTTTCAGGTCCTGGAGCTCTTTATCGGATGGCAGGGTTCTCCTTCAGATGCAGTTCTTTGTCAGGTACAGGGGCTCTTTGTCAGGTATGGGGGCACTTGCTGACCTCCAGGGGTTCTCACTCATCTCCAGGATTTTTTCTTAGTTTCAGGTTTGCCCTCAAGCACAAGGTTTCTTCATCAGGTGCTAGGCTGTCTCTCTGCTCTAGGGGCTCTCCTTCAGGTGCAGAGACTTACTTCTGGGTGCAGGGTTGTCCTGTGGGTGCAGAGCTCTTGTTTGTGCAGGGCTGTTTCTTAGGTGCAGGGACTTTTCATTACAAACTCGAACTCTCTTTAAGGCACAGGGCTCTCCCTCAGGTTCAAGGCTCTTTCTCATGGCAGAGGTACTCCCAGGTTTAGGGCTCTCCCTCAGGTGCAGGGCTCTCTCTCAGGGTCAGAGCTCTCCCTCAGGTGCAGGGCTCCCTCAAGGGCTGGGCCCCACCTCAGGTGCAGGACTCTCTTCGAGGTTTGGGGGTTCTTTCTCAGGTGCAGCACTCTCTCCATCAGGTGCAGGACTCTCCCTCAGGTGCAGGACTCTCTCCAGGTTCAGGGCTGTGTCTCAGGGGCAAGACTCTCTCCATCAGGTGCAGGGTTTTCTCTGTCAGTTGCAAGGCTCTCTCCCAGGTCAGGACTGTCTCCTAGGGTCAGGGCTCTGTCTCAGGTACAGGACTGTCTCCACCAGGTGTAGAGCTCTTTCCATCAGGTTCAGGGGCTCTTTCTCATGACAGGGGTGCTCCCAGGTTCAGGGCTCTCAATCAGGTGCAAGACTCTCTCCATCAGGTGCAGGGCTCTCCCTTGGGTTCTGGGGCTCTCCCAGGTGCAGGGCTCCCTCAAGTGCTGGGCCCTACCTCAGGTGCAGGGCTTTCTTCCAGGTTCAGGGCTCTGTCTCAGGTGCACTCACTGCATTCCCTGCCCACCCTTGTGTGACTCTTCGAAGAGCAGGGAAATGTGGGTAGCAGCTCTAGCTTTCTCCTGGCGGTGTGTCAGCAGCCACAGTCATCCAGAGACTCCGGCAGTGGATGACATCCGACCACCTGCAGCTACATGAATTCAAGGCCCAGAGAACCTGGCTCGGTAGCACAACTGCAAAGTGCTGTGGCCAGTTCCCGCCCAGGTTTCCAGGGTCACCATTCCTGATGTCACAGTTCCCGATGTCACAATCCATGATGTCACAGTTCTTGGTGTCGCTGCCCCCTATGTCACATTCCTGATGGCCCAGGGGAGGCAGCCAGGACTTGGGAACCCTCCACAGCATTCCAGGGTGGGACCAGATATCGGGGGCTGTCAGACCAGATGGGTGCCTGTCCAGTCCAGAGGTCTTTAGAACTGGCCCCACCTCCCAGCTCCAGGAGCCAACCTTAGATATGGATGTTTTCCTGACTTCTTGTACAGCTTCAGACTGTGACACTGACCCAAACTGAGATTTAGGTGACAGATAACGGTGATGCTGGTGAGCTGCCGAATTAGCCCCTTCAGTGCCAGAACGCCGCAGAGCCCCCGTGGGCAGCCATCTTACCGACGCCGCCAAACAACAACCTTATTTTATTTTTTTAAATGTTTATTTTGCCGGGCTCGGTGGCTCAGCCTGTAACCCCGCACCTTTGGGAGGCTGAGGTGAGTGGATTGCCTGAGTCCGCGGGTTCGAGACCCGCCTGGGCAGCGAGACCTCATCTCTACAATAAATCAAAAAATCAGCCAGGCATGGTAGCGCATGCCTGTAATTCCGGCTACTCGGAAGGCTGAGGCGGAAGGATCGCCAGAGCCCAGCAGGTCGAGGCTGCGGTGGCCGGGAGCGGCCACTGCACTCCAGTCTGGGCGACAGAGTGAGACTCCAACTCAAAAAAAAAAAAGTTTATTTTAAAGATGTGAGGTAAAATTCAGGGTTAGGTATACAACTGTTCATTATGCAGGTACTCTTGTTAATGAGGTGTTCTCCTCCCTCCCCTCGCAGTTTCCCACTGCTGCCAATCCCTTACTTTATAGTATTATGATAATTGTTCAAGGTCCGCTTATGACTGAGAACATGTTCTTTGTTTCTGTGATAGATCACTGAGTAGAATCGGCTCTAAATCCATCCAAGTTGCTGCAAAGTCCATATGTTTGTCCTTCTTTAGGGCTGTATAATATTCCATCATGTATATATACCACATTTTTTTTTAAATCCAGTCCAATTTCACTGGGCAGCATGGTTGGTTCCATGTTTTGCTATTGTGAATAACGCAATAAACTTGTGTGTGCAGGCACCTTTTCTGTGGAATGATTTGAGTTTCTCTGGGTATATTCCCAATAGAGGGATTGCTGGGTCATATGGAAGGCAGTTTGTAGTTCTTCCAAAAAGGCTGCACTGTCTTCCAAAGAGGTTGCACTAGTTTACATTCCCACCAACAGTGTAGAAGCTTCCTTTTCTCTGCATCCTCTCCAGCATCTCTTGCTGTTTGTTTTCTTAATGACTGCCATTCTTGTTGGGGTTAGGTGGTATCTCAATGTGGTTTTGATTTGCATTTCTCTGATAACTAGTGATGCTGAGAATTTTTCATATGTCTTTTGGCTGCACATATATCTTCTTTTCAGAAGTGTCTGGTCATGTCTTTTGCCCACTTTTTAATGGGTTTGTTTTTTCTTTTGGCACGTTTGAGTTCCTGGTAGATCCTAGATATTAGGCCTTTGTCAGATATACAGTTATCAAATACTTTTTTCCCATTCTGTGGGCTGTCTCCCTGCTCTCTTGGTGATTTCTTTTGTTTTCCAGAAGGTTTTCGGTTTGATGAGGTCCCACTTGCCTATCTTCTCTCTTATGTTATGGGTACTTAGGGTTTTAATCAGGAATTGATTGCCAGTTCCAATTTCCTAAGGGTATCGCCTGCATTTTCTAAGATTCTTATAGTTTGAGGTGTTATGTTTAGGTCTTTGATCCATTTAGAATTGATTTTTGTGTATGGTGCTAGGCGGCAGTCCTGTTTCAATCTTCTGCATGTGATCAGTTAGTTTTCCTAGCATTGTTTGCCAAATAGGTTCTCCTCTCCCCAGTGGTTGTTGGAGGCTTTATCAAAGATGAGTTGGAGCCTTTATCAAAGATGAGGTTTTGCTTCTGGAATCTCTATCCTGTTCCATTGGTCCGTATGCCTGTTCTTGTACTAATACTAGGTTATTTTGCTTACTGTAGTCTTATAGTAAAGTTTGAAGTCTGGTAGCATCCCTTCTTGATAAAAACCTTTGAACACCTAGGCATAGGGAGAACATACCTCAAAATAGTAAGAGCTATCTATGGTAAACCCACAGCCAACATATTGCTAATAGACAGAAACTGGAAGCATTTCCCTTGAAAACCAGAACAAAACAAGACTGCCCATTCTCATCCCTCCTGTTCAACATAGTGTTGAAAGTATTAGCTAAAGCAATCAGACAAGAGAAGGATATCAAGGGTATCCAAATAGGAAAAGAAGTCAAGTTATCCCCCTTTGCTGACAATATGATCCTATACCTCAAAAATCCAAGAAAGTCTGTCAAAAACCTCCTTGCACTGATAAAGGACTTTGACAAAGTCTCAGGGTACAAAATCAATGTGCAAAAGACAATCACATTCTTAGACACCAACAAAAAAGGGCAGAGAACCAAATAAAAAGCACAATCTCATTCACAATTGTCACACAACCAGAGAAGTAAAAGAACTTTTCAACAAAAACTACAAAACACGCTCAAAGATGATACAAACAAATGGAAAAATATGCCATCCTCATGGATAGGAAGAAAAAACATTTTTAAGCTGTCCATCCTACCAAAGGCAATCTACAGATTCAATGCAATACCCATTAAATTGCCAACATCATTCTTCTCAGACCTGGAAATGACAATGCAGCAATTCATATGGAAACATAAATGACCATGAACAGCCAAAACAATCTTCAGCAAAAGAAACAAAGCAGGAGGTGTCACACTTTCAGACTTTAAACTTTACTATAAGGCTACAATAATCAAAACAGCCTGGAACTGATACAAGAACAGGCATATGGACCAATGGAACAGGATAGCGAGTCTGGAAGCAAAATCTCAATTTTACATCCTTGGCTTTTATGTTCAGATCTTTAATCCTTTTTGAGATAATTTTTATATGCAGTATAAGATAAGGATCCATCAAAAGCGAACTGGATAAGAAATGTGGTACATATACACAATAGAATATTATGCAGCTGTAACAAAGAACAAAATTATGGACTTCCCAATGACTTGGATGGATTTACAGTCTATAATATTCAGTGATTTATCACAGAAACAAAGAGCTGAGTATGACATGTTCTCACTCATAAGCGGACCCTGAACATTTTCCATAATACTATAAGAAAGGGATTGGCAGTAGCCGGAAACTGCCAGGGAAGGGGGACATATAACATCAATAAGCTATTTGATCTCAAACTAGGCGAACTGGGGACCAAAGGAAGGCCCAAACTTTACCTGTACGATGACCACTTGTATACCTAATCTTGAATTGTACCCCACATCTTTAAAATTTTTTTTAAAGTTTGGTTCAGAACCCACTGAACCAAAAGAAAGAAAGAAAAGGGAAGGAAGGAAGGAAGGAAGGAAGGAAGGAAGGAAACAGTTTGGATTAGAACCTACTGAATCATAAAAAAAAAATTAAAAATTAAATCTAGACTTGTTTTCAATCTATGTGAACTTGGACAGGTTGTTCTTTGTCTCTGGACCTCTAGTTTCTCATACATTAAGAGGAAAAACTCATTCTAGTCATAGAGTGCTTCTGGGAACCAATATAACACCATGCATATAAAGGCCTACTGGCAACTCTAAAGTTCTGCACATGCTTTTACTGACTCTTATTCATTGACTCTACTGTGATTAAGAATTAGGCTGTGAAATCAGACCTTTCCATTCAAATTCAAGCTTCACTAGTTCACATTCATGTCCTGTGCCCTTTATTTAATCTTCCTAAGCCTTGTTCCTTCCTTGTTCCCTTTTTAAAGGGAATTCTGAGAGCAGTCACCTCTCAGAAGTGTGGTGAAGATTAAGGAAAATAATAAGTATGTCAAAAGTGGTCAAAACAACACCCAGTATCTGACAAAGGTCTGTTTTTGTTTTTGCAATTATTATCATCAACATCATTTTGCTATTCTTCAAAGCCCTGAAGTTGACTACATGAAAAGACACATTCTCTTCAGAGGTTTCTTAATGTAGAGAGTGAGAGGTGGCTGAATGGGAAAGGAGGAGGGAAGGAAACTAAAGTGCTTTGAGTCCCCACTCAGGGATATTTCTGTGCCAGGTGCTTTTAACTCAAAATAACTGAACAGAAAAATTAATTGCTGGGCTGTCTTTTCTTTCTTTCTTTTTTTTTTTTTTTTTGAGTCGGAGTCTCCCTCTGTCGCCCAGACTGGAGTGCAGTGGCCGCTCCCGGCCACCGCAGCCTCGACCTGGGCTCCGGTGATCCTTCCGCCTCAGCCTTTCAAATAGCCGGAATTACAGGCATGTGCTACCTCGCCCGGCTGACTTTTTTTTTATTTACTGTAGAGATGAGGTCTCGCTGCCCAGGTGGGTCTCGAACCCATGGGCTCAGGCAATCCACTCACCTCAGCCTCCCAAAGGTGCGGAATTACAGGCTGAGCCACCGAGCCCGACTTGCTAGGCTTTCAAAGTTAACATTTTTATTTGCAATTAATAACATTTCTAAGTCATTCAGGGAAGTCCTTTTTGGTGGGAGCAGGTGTGATAAGCAAACACCTTGTTCAGAGAGCTTATGGATCCAAGTGAGCTGTCTTCAAGTGGGGGAGACAAAATTACAAATAAGTGGCTGGATTTGAACCACATCACACACCACCACCCAGGAGAGACAGAGGAACTAAGTAAAAAACATTCTTGTGATCCTTAAACCTGGTACAAATTCATGGCCTCAACATTTATCTCCCTTGAAGCTGATTGCTAGCTGCTATATATATTATATATATATATTTTTTTTTTTTTTTTTTTTTTACTAAGCTTTCTAAGCTGTGTGGTTCTTTCATGTGGAGATGATAGAATTTAATAACCACTGAGCTTTTCTTGGCTTAGATAAAAGTGGGAAGCAGTGGGAAATCAGAATTTGGAATAACAGATATCCTCTACTGTAAATGGCCATTAATTGTTAGATGCATCATTATTAAGTTAACAACCTTTCAGAAGGAAAAAAAATAAACAAAATAAACACATCAATTTTAAGATAATTTCAATTTTTGAGATGTGATAATGTGAAATGAATGAATTTCTTGGATTTTAAGATAGGGTAAGAGATTTTCTTTGGCATTTTTAATTTTCCAGAATGTTCTTATACACAACTCCTATCCACTTGGCTCCCACACTCAGCAATGTTTGTCCTTCTTTTCTGATTTTCAGCTACTTGCTTCTGCTGGAAAACAGTCATTAGTCTTTATCATAGAAATGAAATTTTAAAATAGCATATAGAAAAACAAACCAATTGTCCTTCCATAACCATCCTTAATATTTGCAGTGGATCCAGTAAGCTCCCAGGTTATGTGTCTATAATAACTGAAAAAAAATGGAAAAGCCCAGATCCCCTTTTCAAGTTGAAACTTGGTCTTTCTTCTCTTGACTTTTTTGAAAATCAGGTGACACCTGTACTGCAACTCAAAAACCATGGTATTCTGCAACTGAATATGAGCATCCATGGCTTGTGTCATAAATTTATCTGATATGACATTGGATACTTTAAAAACTCAAAGATATACTGCAGCTGTCAACCAAATGCAAGATATATTTACCAGCATAATTAGATGTCAGGCCTCAGGTTGGGTGATAGCTTAACCTACCAAAGCTCAGAATTTTCTTTTATTAAATTGGGAAAATGAATCCTTGAATCACAAATATCTGAGAGGTGGAATATCCCATTTCACTGTGCAACAGACCATTATAATCTCTGGAAGCGATTACTACCTTGACACCAGAAGCCAATAATGTAAACTTGACCATGAGTTTTCAAACTCCTCCTGAGTCCCAGGCATTGTGTTCACGTGGGATCTTCACAACAGGCCTGAGAGAGATGTGCTGCTTTTTCTATTTTATCCATGACGAAATGAACTCTGAGAAATGAAAGGATGTGCTCAAAGTCCGTCCCACAAGTAGTTTATGGCAAAGTCGGGGCTTTGACTCTAAGTTCGGATGACCAGTAGTACCACTTGCCTGAATCTGAGAGGGCTCCCCACATGTGGGACTTTCAGTGCTGAAACTGAGACAGTCCTGGACAAACTGGGGCAAGTTGGCCACCAGTGTTTAAAGCCAGTGCTTTTTCTACCAACAACTCTAGTAAAGGAGTTTCGTGGGTTACTGTAAGATGGTCTGGTCATCTAACCACTGTTAATGACATGAGTGTTTCAAATAGAAAGGCACCCCCTCCCCGGTCTGTTCCATCATGGCAGCCCATGATTAGTGATATTAAACAAAGATATGGCCTAGATTTGTTTTGTATACCTAATCATTTTGCTGAGGACTTTGAAAGGTGTTTGACCCTCTTGGACAAATCATTACAGGACAAAATGGCTTGCTCTTGAAATTATCTGAAGGAGATGAGAGGCAATCACATTGCAGCCCTTTGCATACTCCAGGATGGGGCATAAATTTTTGACTGATTTTCTGGATTATAGCAAAGCACTGAACAGACATAGTGACATATCCATTCTATGACTGCAGATTTTAACAGACTAAAGAGCTACTGTTAATAGTCAATTAGGGAGATAAAAGTAATTTAGGGGTGTGGATGCAAGGGCTCATACCTATAATCCCAGCACTTTGGGAGGCCAGAACAGGTGGATTGTTTGAGACCAGAGGTTCAAGACCAGCCTAGGAAACATAGTAAGATCTTGCCTCTACAAAACAGGGTTAAAAAATTAGGCGACATGGTGGCATGCACCTGTAGTCCCAGCTATTTGGGAGGCTGAGGTGGGACGATAGCTTCAACCCAGGAAACTGAGGCTGCAATGAGCCCTAATCATGCCACTGCACTCCAGTCTGGGTGACAGAGTGAAGCTCTGACTCAAAAAAAAGAAATCATTTAGGGAGGTGATTTTACAACTTTAATTGGAAAAAATACCGATTAAAAAAGATATAACTGACACTGACAAAACAATGCAAATCTAACTTTCTTTGGTAAGGCAGTATAATCCAAAAATGATCAACACTGCAAGTTGCATATGGATCAGAACTATTGGCACAAACCAGATTCTGTTGGAAATTCCAGACCAGTGTAGGATATGTTCTTGCCTGTAATTAATCCTTCAAGGATTTGGATAATGTGTGTGTCATTTGCAGAACTGTAAATGCTAAACATAAAACACATATGAGGGTCAAGTTGAGTAGAATAGTTTGGGAACATCTGGAGTCCTATGGACATCACCAGTAAAGCTGACAACTGTTACATTTCTGTGGTCATCTGCATAGTGGAACTTTTTGTGTGC
Source organism: Cephalopachus bancanus (assembly GCA_027257055.1). Classification (NCBI taxonomy): domain Eukaryota; kingdom Metazoa; phylum Chordata; class Mammalia; order Primates; family Tarsiidae; genus Cephalopachus; species Cephalopachus bancanus. The sequence continues at coordinate 25,067,477 of JAPVLO010000029.1, forward strand.
ACCTTCTGAGAATTCCATGTTTTGTGTTTTAGAAATGGCAGTGGCTGCCATCCTGAACTCACTTTTAGTACCATGAGCCGATGGGTAGACCATCAGTTCACTTTGAATGGATTATTATTCAGCTTGTGAATAAAGTGTCTCTTTGAAAAGACAAAATAAAAACCTCCCTAAGAAACATTAGAGGAGAAGATATATTTGCTTGTTAATTGGCAAGTAAATATTTATGTACTCATGAATTCACTAATGAGAACACAAGTCATTAAATACTGTTATTATACCACTTTAAAAAGCAAAATCAGTCCATTTTCTTATCTGACAGCATCTAAGAGGTTTCATTATAGTGTATAAACCATGCTTCCTGAAATCATCTTACAATAGCATTAACTGAATTTATTAATTTACCAAATTATTTCTGGTGAGTCTCCTTCGATAATTTCTTCAGTATATTTCCAAAACCTTTACACATTTCAAATTCTTCAATAGAAAATCCTTCAATAGGGTACCTGCACAATGAATATTTGTATACTTAAACCTTAACTGTACCCCACAATTTTAAAATTAAAAAATGGATAACTTAAAAAAAATATGGTTGAATAAAATGACAAAGTAATAAGAAAAACAAAAGGAAAAAAAAAAGAAAATCCTTAAATACAATTTCTTAAAAATAAATGACTTTTCTAAACACTATTTATTGATAAGCTGCATCTTGAATGGTAGATGAATGAGATCTTAGGGCACTTGTGCAACCCTGAGCATGACGACTCCCTAGATTTTGTGCCCTTGAAACCTCACTCACTCACACTAGTCCTGACCTTGCTATATAGAATGGACTTAGAAAATACCCTGTACCTGGCTCTGAAGTTTCTAATTTACTTTGTAGTTTCTGATCCAAAACATACACACAAACTCTTGATTTGGTGACACTGCATACATTTAAGGTCTTACTCAAGTTAAATGAACTCAAGAGGAAAACCCCATGTGAATATTTATGTTTTCAAACACTTTATCATTTATGCAGCTTTCTATCTAATTCTTCCAACTTTTTTCTTTGCACATGGTTTATTCAGATAAAATATATTTCTATCAAGTATTTTTTAAACTATGCATTGACCTTTCTATTCAATTAAAAGATTAGGCTGTATTTTAAACCATGAAGACCATAGTCATTTCCACTCCAAAGAGTATATGTCTTAATTTATAAAAATAACACAATTTTATCAGTCTCCTTCAGATAATGTATAAACACCTGGGTGACACTTTTAGACGCATGCCGTGGAGAACCCACCTAGCCTCACAAACACAAGAATTGTGCACCAGGACAGTGAAATCCCAGGAATCTCAGAGCTGACCCTTTTTTGTGAGGAAGTTATGGTGGTCTTCATATGAGCAAACTGCATGTAGACAGTTATTAATAATGATGATGATGGACATTTGTTGCACACTTACTGTGTACCAAGGACTAAGTGGTAGACATGTGCCTCAGCCCACTAGCTGCCTTTCCAATACTCATTCTTGCCTTCATCTAAAGGAGTAACGTTTTTAGTGGATTCATGGCCAACAGAATAAAGTTTTCATGTTCTGATCTCCTGTCTGTCTGAGTGAAGTCACATGAGTAAGTTCTAGTCAAATCGGTTTTAGTAGAAGGGTCCTATGGCAGCTGTCTGGAAACTTCCTTAAGAGACAGGATAAAGTTACTCTTTGTCTCTTTATCATTCTTTCTCCTCCCTCCTGCTACTTGGAGCAGGGATTTGAGAGCTGGAGAGCCACCTTGGACCATGAAAATAAGAGGATTGTTTTTACTGATAAGGAAGGAAGCCAGGCCTCTGAAGACCTTACACAGCAGGCAACTGTACAGGCCCTAGACATCCCACGGGCCCCAGGCAACTGGCCTCTGGGCTTTTACATGAAAAAGGCATAAACATCTATCAGATTTAGCTCATCGTGATTCATGTGATTATGGATTTCTTGTCACTCGAAGATACATCTAATCTTGACTGATTCTTACTCAGCTTCACAGCAGCCCAACAAAGTAAACTACTGTTGTCATTCCCATTTTACAGATGAGGAAACTGGACCGCAAAAAAGTTTACAGTCAGAGGGCGGAAGAGCTGGAATCCTCCCAGTCAAGTCCAGAACCAGGGCTCCAGGAAGGCACCGGGCTGCCCTCTAGAACCTTCTGTTATCACTCTTGCTCCTTCTCTTGCAAATTGGCACTCTGCAAGGCAAAACAAGCTCCAGAAAATAATAATATTAATAATAACAGCCACTTATCAAATCCATTTGGCAAGCTAGGTGCTTATTATTTTATACTCACAAAAGTGTGTTCAACAACTGAAAGTTGCTGCTGTACAAGCATATGCCAGCCAGAAAGCTGTGTGTACTGAGGGCAGCAGAAAAGCAAGCACCAAGGGCACTAAAAGACTGGGACTGAGGGCAACAGGGAGAAAGTAGGGGAGTGAGCAGGGCTGCAAAGACATGCAGGGCTGTAAGGTACCCTCAGTGGTCGCCACTGAGCTTAGCGATTATCTTCCTTCGCACTGCTCAAAGATAAAGAGGAGGCATTTCTTATTCAAACATGGCTCCCTTGGTGAGACATGGCCTTTTTTCAGGTCCCCTAGTCTGCAGTGAGGTTTGCTTGTCCAGCCTGTCCTGGTCACCTGCACGGGTGTGCAGCCACTGTAAGGAATTTGCGATACAAACCTTCCTCGGTCGAGACGGATCACAAGCAGTCATGCATCTCTCAGGGCTCTCTGTGTACATTTTGAACATTCTGAAGTTCTTTCATCCATTAAACCTCCCATAAATATCTCAACCACTCCATCGCTCAGAATGTTCTGGAAGGGATGCCATCGATCTCCATGTTGCCAATTACAAGGGCTTCTTCTGTACCTTCATCATTTCCAACATTTTGATTGTCTTTGAACATTTCCCCTCATCTCATTTTCCATCGATAGCTTTCCTTCTGGATTCTTCCTTTCTCATCTTTCCTCAGACTCTTAGTACCCTAGAGGGCTGTGGCAAGAGCTTCTTGATCGTCTTTGTCCAATGAAGCTACCTCACAGTCTCTTCTCTGTAGAGTCACCAGGGTGATCTTTCTATAATGCAGATCTGATCATGTCTCTCCCCTGTTTAAAATCTTCCTAAGTATGTTCAATTATAAAAACAGTATTCCCAAATTCACCTGTTTCTATACACTCGTTCCTTTGCAATGTGAACTTGCCATTGTTGCAACTGGAGATAGAGTTTGTTTCTTTCCCCCTTGATTCTATGCTTGGCCATGTGAGCTGTGATTTGTCTGACTTGCATTGCTCGTAATGGTTTGCTGGTTTGATTTTTTCTTTATGAGACTTTATATTTTAGAGCAGTTTTAGGTTCACAGAAAAACTAAGTAGAAAGTCCCCCTAAAATCCTATCCCTACACATGCACAGCCATCCCGACTATGTGGGGTTTTTTTTAAAATGGAAATAAGCATACCAAAGTAGAGAATAAATAAATCATGGTACAACTATGTGTTGAAATATTCCTCACCAGTGAAAAATAGCAACATAGAATTCCATTTATTGACTTAGGAAGATATGCACAACATTTTAGTTGAAAAAGATCAGTTTACTGTAGGGTGAGATAGCTTTTCTCTAAATGTATTATCACATTTCTCTAGACATAAACCTATTTAATTAGATCTAAGATGTCACAAAGTATAAGATGGACTCAATCTATTCATCACTAAGAAAAAAGATACTTCCAATTAAACCGTGACATGTTGGTTTCTAAATACATTGATTCTAAGATATATCCTTTCAGAAATTCTAAAATGTGGAAAAAAGTTTCTTAGCCTGTGTGTGTAATTGATATAAAAAATGTGATGTATAAAAAGTGTACAAGCTGGACTCGGTGGCTCAGCCTGTGATCCTGCGCCTTTGGGAGGCTGAGGTGAGTGGATTGCCTGAGCCCGCGGGTTCGAGACCCGCCTGGGCAGGCAATACCTCATCTCTACAATAAATCAAAAAAATTAGCCGGGCGTGTAGCATGCACCTGTAGTTCCAGCTACTTGGAAGGCTGAGGCGGAAGGATCGCCGGAGCCTAGCAGGTCGAGGCTGCGGTGGCCGGGAGCAGCCACTGCACTCCAGTCTGGGCGACAGTGAGACTCCAACTCAAAAAAAAAAAAAGTGTACAATGTATACATAAGATGTTAGCAGTAATAACTGCTGATTGGTAAAATTAGCAATGGTTTTATCTTTATTTTTATTATTTGTATTGCTTACATTGAGGAAATGGTAACTTGGTTAAAGGAAAACTATCAATCTCCCTTTTTTTAGGAAACTTTCATCATCCTCCTCCCACCACCCAACAGTGTACTTTGTGCTCATGGAACATGTTTGTGTCTTGACAGTCCTATGCATCCCATCCTCGGTCCTCCTGAAATACCAAAGTTCCCTAGACAACTGGCAGCTGGGAAGAACAGGGGCAGGGGAATGACTTTAGCCAAGTCCAAGTTGAAGCAAAGAGATTCCTCCTTGAGTCCACAGGGAGTGAGCCCTCTGCTCCATGGTGGCAGCCTATGCCTGTTTCTGTCAGTACTCTATCACTAGCACCTTGTCCCTATAAAATGATCAACTAATATCAGTGATTAAATGAAGAATCAGTCAGTTAGTTATTTAATAGTGAGGCTGAAGCATCCAGCACAACCGTGTCTGAAAGACATAACTGAACTGCAGAGGCAAAGATCAAACAAGGCATTATGGAGATAGGCACTTTAAGAGCACGCACTCATTGAGTTTCTAGTATGTGTCTGGGATTGAGGATAAAGCAATGAACAAAAGGTACCAAGTCTAGTCATCACTGAACTGAGATTCTGGGTAAAAGTAGGTCATATGGGGAAAGGAGGGGAGAAATTTCTATTCTAGAATTTTCCACCCTCTACTTGTGGCTTCGATCTCTAAATCCAAGGTTGCTGCTGAGGTTTCATTGTTTTTCAGCAAAGGAAAGGAGGGAAAAAAGGAAATTTAAGCAAGCGACTTTGTCTTTAAGATGGCCAGGCAATTGCATTAATCATGTATACTCACACCCTATTGGCCAGAGCCAGCTGCAAAGCTGGGAAGGTATTTTCTAACCACGAAGCCATGCTCTAGTTAAAAATGGCATGTGGGAAAATATTGTTTTTAAAAAAATATTTATTTGTTTGTTTATTTAATTTGAGTCTGCATCTCACTTTATTGCCTAGGCTGGAGTGCAGTGGCACAATCATGGTTTACTGCAGTCTCAACCTCCTGGGCTTAGGCAAGTCTTCCACCTCAGCCTCCCAAGTAGCTAGGACTAAAGACACGTGCCAGCACATCCAACTAATTTTTAAAAATTTTTTATAGAGACAGTGTCTCACCATTATGTTGCCTAGGTTCGTCTCGAACTTCTGGGCTCAGGCAATCCTTTGTGCCTCAGCCTTCTGAAGTGCTGGAATTACAGGCATAAGCCACCATGCCCGGTACTAATGCTTATTTACTTCTCAAAGAAGATGAAAAGAATAGATACTAGGCAACAGTTAGCAATTTCCGCCATTCTTGTTGTGGGTTCAAGGAGAAAACCTTGACTCCTAAGCTACTGCTCACAAGTCAACATTCATGCCAGGAGAAGGACTCAGTCTCTTCGTCGCATATCAAGGAGTTGAACCTCTGATCCACAGCCATCAGGTTCTATGATTCTTTCATGATTATATAATAACCAAAGTCATACAATTCTGGGCAACTAAGAAGGATCTGAGCCTTAGGAGCTGTTCCCAAGGGGTTCTTTTCCTCCAGCCACCAATTTGTATCTGATTATTCCACCCGTTCAGGAAAATTCCGTGGAAGGCAACTCTGAGAAAAGGGAACTGATGACGCACTATTATTCATAATGGCAGATTTGTTCTTGTACAGAAGGTCTGGCTTAGTTGCCCCATGTCTCCTTGGCTCTCACCCTTTCTCAATGTTCTTTCAGTTTGCTGATGACACGGGGAGGAAATCCCTACTTCCAACACACCCTGTCTTCTGACTTCATTGCACCAAGGAGAGTGCATCATCAGACTCTTCTTGGCATCTATTCCCACCTCTCCCACCCACGAGACATACCCAGAATAATGCCCCATCTTCTCCCAGTTGCCTAACTCACTCCATCTTGGAGCGGAGGAAGGTAGGATGTCCTGTTGTCTTCGGCAGCAGATCACCAGAGCAGGCCGGGCAAGGTGGCTCAAGCCTGTAATCTCAGCACTTTGGGAGGCCAAGGCAAATGGATTGCCTGAGCCTGCGGGTTCAAGACCAGCCCGGGCAACTCGGTGAGACCTCGTCTCTACAATATATCAAAAAATCATCCAGGCGTGGTAGTGCGTGCCTGTAGTTCCGGCTACTTGGAAGGCTGAGGTGGAAGGATCGCCTGAGCCCAGCAGGTCAAGGCTGGAGTGGCTGTGAGCTTGCCACTGCGCTCCAGCCTGGGCAACAGAGTGAGACTCTCACTCAAAAAAATATATACATTACCAGAGCAGTAGCCCCTGGACAGGACAGTGGCCGGGATTGGCAATGCCCAAGGAGGCTGTGGAACTCTTGGCCAGGTTGAAGGATGAAAACTACAAACGTTAAATTCTTAGACCTGGGGGCTGCAGGGTTTTGTCGCTACCTTTTGTCAACCTTGAACTGAGGATGGGAGCCAGCTCTTAGTAAACATTTAGGAGAATACCCAGCCCATTTCTTCCTCAGGTAGGAAAGTTCTAAACATCTAGGATGATACAAAACTTGTGAGAGTTGTGGCTGGTCCCATTTTTTGGCAAGAGGGCCATTCCCTACCCTCTTCTCCATTGTTGCCATGGTCTCAGGGTCTCAGCTTCTAAACCAGAAAGGTTTATCAAGGAATTTCCTTCAGAATAAAAACAGGCTCCAACATTTAGTTTTCACTTTAAAAACTAACACTGATAGAGCTCTTCATACACGATAGGCACTAATCTAAGAATTTTGCGTATATCATCTTGCTTAATACTCCAAAGAGAACCCCAAAGCTAGGCACTATTATCACTCCCATTTTACAGACAGAGAAACTGAGCTCTGTTCTAAGCACCTTACCTATATCAAGCCCTACACGTCAGACACATCTGTGCAATCATGAATATGAGGCTGGCGAGGCAAGGAAGCGAGTACCACGCGCCACCTACCGTCCGTTTTGATTGCTTCTTTTCCCAGAGACAGCCACAGCCTGTTCTAGCAGTGACAGTGACAGCCAAGTGTCTGCAGGGCAAGCAGCAACTTTCTACTTGACTGGTTAGTGGAGTAATTTGGGGTGTTGTTACGGCGAGATGGCTTCCAAATTATTTTTTTCCCCTCCCGGAGAATCTGTAAGCTCCTGGGGTTCTTTAAAAAATTTATTTTCAGTCCGAGTTGTGTTCTGTTATTGAAGCTAAAATCACTGGCTGGCACAATATGTAAAGTGCCGGATACAACAAATGTTAGTTTTCCCTGTGGGTCTGCATTCTGCAACGTCTTTAAGTGTTGTTTCACATTTATTCTACTTATTAAGAATCACACATTTTCTATGTTGACACATTCAATCCTGGGAGGTCTCAAGGTAAGTTCTCTTAATAGAGAGCAAAGATGTGTCATCATGTCATTTTCAACCTGAGGCTCCAACTGAAAAGCAAACATCACTGTTCTTTGATGTATCAAAGGATAAAGAGGAGCACATGAGGACTTTCAGGTCTTCCACAGACTACAACATCGGACTCTTCTTGTTATCTATTCTCACCCACGAGACATACCCAGGACAACGCCCCATGTTCGCCCAGTTGCCTAACTCACTCCATCTTGGAGTGGAGAAAGGTAGGATGTCCTGTTGCCTTCAGCAACGTATCACCCGCTTAACTTGTCCCTTAATTCTTCCTTCAGGCCCAGAGACAACTTTAAAAGAATGATTCCACAAAGTTCTTTATTATACTTTTGTTGTTTGCATAATTCATTGTTGTGTGTTACAAAAATATTCCAAACTGGAGATTCACATATATTAATGTACTTGCCCAAGGGTCACTTGACTCTAATTCCATAGTTTTCACCACATTGCACTACTTGCATTCTGAGCAGAGACTGGCAACAGGTACCTGTGTGAATCAAGTTCAAGAGTAAATGCTCTGCTGAGGGAGAGTTCAAAGCCTGCTGTGGCGTGTGTGTATGTTGAGACCCAGCTAACTACTGCTTCTCAGGGCAGCACCCAGCTACTTTGTTCTTGATGAATTGTTTAAAAAATATATTACAATGATGACGCTTGGTAGTATGAGTAAACTAATCCATTTATTTTTTTAAAACTGTGGGAAAATATCCAGATTAACACCGCAGTTGTAAAATGCCATTTAAAGCTACATAGTGCTCTAGGCATACTTTAACATTTTACTTTATGCAATTTTTATTTGTCATATATAAAAATTACTCAGTACATATAACAATTTGCCCTATAAAATCCCACAAAAACAGAGTTCTGTGCAGTATACAGAATCTTCCTGAGACACTTAAGTTACAGATTTAGGAACTGTTTTAAGGAGGAATAGAACACCAAGAAGTAAGTCACTGCTGCTGTTGTGTTTTCATATCTAAGTGGGCAGACATAGATTGAACTTCTCTCAAATAGAGCTAAGAAAGGCACAAGATGATGCCAAGATAAAGCCAAAGAAACAAAGTGTTTTGCCAAAACACGTGATAACTTTGTCTGCCAGCTACATAAGAGACATGGACACTGCACAAACTATGACAGAAAGCTAAAGTAAGACTCCCTGGATGCTGTGAATACTGTGGATTGAGAGACACTGATTCTGTAACAGGAAAGTGTATATACAGTCTGGTGCTAGGTCAACAAGGCCACATACACGATGGTGGTCCCATAAGATTATAATATAGTATATTTACTGTTTCTTTCCTATGTTTAGATACAAAAATACTTGCCACCGAGTTACAACTGCTTACAGTATTCAGTACAGTAAAATGTATACAGGTTTGTAGCCTAGGAGATATAGGCTGTACCACACAGCCGAAATGTGTAGTAGGCTATACTATGTAGGTTTGTGTAAGTACACTCTCGGATGTTCACACAATGACAAAAATTGCCTAATGACACATTTCTCAAAAAGTATCTTGGTTGTTAAGTAACATGTGACTGTGTATACGTGCAAACGTGTATGTGTGTGTATATCCTTTCAAATATTCAGCCTAAAGTCTTAGAACTATATTTAAAAGTGTGCCTCAAACATAAAGTCAAGAACCATTACAATAGAAAAATAGTGAGAAAAAAGGGCATCAGGACCTATGTCATTCCCAAAGCCTTTGGGTAAGTATGATGGTGAGTGAAAGTTGGGAGGGTAAGAACATTTTCTAGAGCAAACAAGAATGGCTTGTGAGTAAAATATGAAGTTTATGAATAATCAACAATCTAGTAAAGACATTTTTAAGAAGAGTAGATAAGTGGTTTCCTTCACCCATGCAAGCTCTGGAATGTCTCTCTTTCCTTCCTCTCTTCTTTCTCTAATAAACTTGGTTTTAAAACTTTTTTAAAAAAGAAGAGTAGATCAGGAAAGTAGATCAGAAAGTCCTTAGGGCTAGAGATGGCAGAAATATCCAAAGTTGGAACACTTACACGCTATTAGTGAAAATTAGAACAACTTCTAAGGAAGTTAGTATGAAGATTTTTCAAAGAAGTAAAAGTAGATCTAACATTCTATCCAGCAATCCCCCTACTGGGTATCTGCCCAAAGGAACAGAGGTTGTTATACAAAAAAGACACATGCACTCGTATGCTTATCATAGTACAATTCACAATTGCAAAGATGTGGAATCAACCAAAATGCCTATTAACTGATCAGTGGATCATGAAAATGTGGGAGATATATACCATGAATACTATTAAGCTTTTACAAAGAATGAAATAATGCCTTTGCAGCTAACTTCTGTGACATTGGAGAACATCATCCTAAGTGAACGTAGGAACAGAAAACCAAACTCCATGTGTTTTCACTTATAAGTGGGAGCTATACTAAGGATCTGGAAAGGCACAGAGAATGCTATAATGTATACTGGAGACTCAGAAGAGGGAAGGGGTAGAGGGATGAAATATCACCTCTCAGGTACAATGTGCACAGGTGGAGATAGTGGGTACACTGAAAGTCTAGACTCCTTTGCCACTATACAGTCCATCTGTGTAACCAAAAATAATTTGTACCCCCTAAAGCTATTGAAATAAAAAGAAAAAACAGATACCCAAAATTGGAATTACAGAGAGAAAGGTAGCAGTGATGGGGTGGTGCATCATGACAATGAAGACACACACGTTGCAGGGAGAAAAGAGTACCCCAGCCCCCAAGTCACCTCGGTGGCTCTGTTAGGCCCTCAACATCGTGGTGTGAAAACCTTGGGACTAGCCTCCCCTAAGATCTCCACTGGGCTGGGCTCGGTGGCTCAGCCTGTAATCCCAGCACTTCGGGAGGCTGAGGCGAATAGACTGCCTGAGCCCGCGGGTTCAAGACCCACCCGGGCAACATGGAGAGACCTTATCTCTACAATAAATCAAAATATTAGCTGGGCATGGTGGTGTGTGCCTGTAGTTCCAGCTACTTGGAAGGCTGAGATGGAAGGATCACCTGAGCCCAGCAAGTCGAGGCTGTGGTGGCCGGGAGCATGCCACTTACTCCAGTCTGGGCCACAGAGTGAGACTTCAACTCAAAAAATAAAATAAAAATAAAAATAAATAATAAAAAAAAGATCTCCACTGGTTCTGAATGTGAACACTCAGATGAGTCTTCTAGGAGGAAGGCTCGCAAATTGATTTCTAATATGTCCATTTCACATTTGGTAGGGGATATGAAGAACAAAACTGTTTCTGGCACAAGCGCCACTTCAAGGGGTGTCCTCGAGAGCAAGGACATGAATGAGTCCAGAAATCAGCAACTGAGCTTGACAATAAGGTGAAAAGAGTCTCAAGAGGAAAACAGCCTGGTCACCCAAAATTGGCAGGGACCCATTTCTGAAGACATTCTGCATGTGGAGCTAATTGAAACTTGGGGCAAGACTGACTCTCCATCAGAACTGGTCCCAAACACCCATCCTCATGTCTATCCAAGACTAAAATTCTATGAGGATGTGCCTCACTGGAGAAGAGGCCAATGAAGAAATTCTGGACTGACCACAGGGGCTACAGCTGCCAGGGTTCCTGAAGGCAACTGGGTTGTCAACCAGGGGAGGCAGAAGGGAGACGGCACCGGCTGAATGCTTGCTTATATAGGAAACTCCATGCTAGACTCAGTTTTTGTTACCTTCTTTATACTCGTGACATTTTAATGGGGATGTTTACGATCCTTATTTGTATGGCAAGGAAGCCGAAGTTCAGAGAGGTTATATATTTTGTTCAAAATCGCAGAACGATGCCAAAATATGAATCCAGAAATGCCTGACTCCAACATTTATGCTATTTTCAACAAATTAAGCAAATTCTCTGAAAGAGTTTCAAATTACTTTCTTAGTGCTTTATTCAACATGTTTAAAAAAAAACTAGAAAGTCTCTGGATGTTTAAAATTAAGCAACACATTCCTAAATAACAATAAAATTAAAAGATACCTTTAACTAAATGATAATGAAAGGAGACATAGCGAAACTTTAAGAGTGCAGCTAAAGCAGAGTCCAGAGGAAAATGTATAGCACTAAAACGTATATATAAGAAAACAGGCCAATAAAAAAATCAATCATCTAAACCTCCATCTCAAGAAGTTGAATGAACAAGCCCAAAGAAATTACAAAGAATTTCTATATTTCTAATAATGAAGAGAAGAGCAAAACCCAATTAAATAGAAAAAAATCAACAAAGCTTTGTTTCTTTGAAAAAGTAACAAAATTAATAAACTGCCAAGCAAGATGAATCCAAAAAAAGAAGAGAACAAAAGTTGCCAGTATCAGAAACAAATATATTTTAACTACATATATAAAAAACTGGGTTTGAGGAAGAAGAGGATGAGAAAGAGGAAGAAAAAATATACCTGTTTTGAAGTCACCCAGAAAAAAATCACATTCCAGATTCTGTTGTATTCGATTTAATCCAACATGCATTTATTAGAAGAGAATATAAGCCACTGTCAGTTTCATACAGCAAGGTTTCGTAATGTGATACTAAATGTATGACTTTAGGCAATCTATATAACCTCTCTGAGCCCCCATTTTCTCATCTTAAAAAAAAAGGAAGATAATAACACCAGCCTCACAGCACTGCTAGAAGGGTTAGAGGTAGCTCATATCCTTCAGAATACTTTTCCCCCATGACCTATGACCATGGAGTTTATAGCTTGACTGTCTGTAGGAAGGGTACTAAAATATATCATGAAATGAGGTTATTCGTTTGAAAATGTAATGTTTTCTGAAATGCTTGGGCATTTACTTTTCCTTACTTGCCTCTTCTAATAAAAGAGGTTTGATATGATAATTTTTAAGAGAAAAGATGTTACCAACATATATATGACATAAAGACATCACATAAAAATTAAAATAAAATAACAACATAAAGTTTCCATTCTAATATTATACAATAATTTTTTCTCAAATATTCATAGATCGCAACAAAATCTACGCCCATATCATACATTATTTTAAGACTTTAGGGAAAAAGGCTTCAATGTCCGGTGTTGAGAATATGATGGAGATTCCCCCCCGCCCCCCGCCGAAATCTTCAGCTCTTCACCAGCAAGTCTGCTGAGTCACACATGTTGGCATGTACAGCAAGGAGTCAACCAGATAAAACAACCACAATGGCTGGCTCAAATCTTAGATCACACGTTTGCAAGATGGATCCTCAGGACTTTTTGCACACTGAATGAACCTGGCAGGCCTATGACCAGAAAGTAAAAAAGGAGGTTAAGAGCCCATATGATGTATCTGTGGTTCAGTTTACTAGTAAAAGAAGCCTCTCAAGTGTGATGACCACTTATACCTAATTCTGAACCCCATATCTTTAAAATTAAAAAACAAGAAGCCCTTTTGTTCTTTTGTTGGCAACAAAAGTATTCACAAACCACTTGGCATTCATACAAGCTCCTCTCCTGCTATGACAACACTGAGAAAGGCCTTGTCCAGGAGTGAATGTCTTGACTTACTGCTTAGTTTCATTTCATTTCACTTGTAAAACCATAGAATCAATACTGAGAAGGAAATTTTGATGGCAATATGTGGAGGTGAGAACAAACGTCTGGCTCTCTGATGCCACAGATATGTGCTATCAATGTCAGCTGAGGTCCAAAAAATGGCAGAAGCAGCAAAGGCCAAGGACCCACCATAACCACAGAACAATTATCCATTATTCTGTGGATAATCTGCTTTCCTTTCTTCAGAAGTTTCCTGAAAGAGTGTTGGATCAAAGGGTCACAGGGAGAACAGGGGTTTTAAACCTTCTGGGTGAAGTTGGAGGCCACCAGCAAGAGAACCACACTTCCCTTGTACAGAACAAATATTAGAACATATTTAGCAAGTGAACGACTATTATTTTCAATAAAAAGAAGATAATAAAGAACAAGATCAAATGGGAGTGGCAGCACATGGTTAGGGGGGTGAGGTAGATAGCAGAGAAAGTGATTCATTAAATTATAGCTAAATCTGATTTTGCTAAATGTGAATCAAGGAAGACAAATCCTTCAAAGCAGCTTCCAGAACCCCTGGGCTTCTGGAAGAGAGTGGTGTCAGAACCTGCCCTTGTGACAGGTCATTTCAGGCTCATCTCTATCAACTGTCATGACCACTTGGGCACAGTGGCTCTAAGTCCAGAGTCACTCCATCCTCACCAAAAGGAAAAAAGGTATACTCTTCCTTAAGGACATATTGCCATGGAATAGGAATCCTTCTAAGACTACTTAGGATTTTTGAAGCTACCTTTGCTTTATATTAAATGAAAAAGAATATGAATACGTCTCTTAATTATAGTTACTATTGAGAATTCAATTTTGGAAAAGAACAATTATGCTCTTAAGGTAACATCTCTCCCTACATATGTAAGTGTTCATATCTGACATCCCAATAAGATGGACACACCTTCCATTTGTTGGATAATATTTGGATGGATAGATTCAGTGTATTTTGAAGTATTAAAGCGGGACTAGGGCAATCCCCTCGGGATACTTTAGTTTTTTGACACGCCACCGGGGAGCACTAACCAGGTAAGGCATGCTGACCATTTGCTGTTTTTATGGCAATTCAAAAAGGTATTGTTACCTTCTGCATATTTTGCTGGCTAAAACATACAAACACATGTTAAGCGATTCTATATACATTTTATCAGTGTCATGAGTGTGTGTATGAAAAAAAGGAAAACTCTTGTAGGATATACATGTTAATAGTCAAATGTTAATAGAGTTTGTCTCTGAGTCATGGGATTTATTAAAGGGAGTCATATTAGAATCATTAGGAAGTCTAATTTATATAAGTCTAATCTATATAAATGTAGCTACATTTTGTTTGCTTATTAAATATTCACACCAAAACAGCTAGACTGAAATCTACTGAGGCTAAAATCAGAAAGTGTGTTTGGGATAGAAGATTTAAACTACAGTCTATTGTCTATATCCATGACATTCACCTTGGCCTCCCTTAGAGACAAACAGCTATCGGTCAAAGCCACACAATTCTTAGATATAACAAGATATATAACCTGAGGGTTTGGTCATTCAAAGAGTTATGCTGAATATATTACAACCTCGTGGTTGGAGAAAATGAACAGTGATTTCAAATATGAACCCCAAGTTTAAAGCCACATGATCTGACGCTCTGAATGACAAATGTTAACTTCTAAAATGGCCTGCTTCCCACATAGGCTGCTGTCTGTATGAGTCCAAATGGAAGCTATGCCTATACAAGGGGGGATCCCCCCAAAACTGGAATTATTTTTGTGAAGCTGTAGTAGTACAGGTTTCCCCCCGCCCCAGGTAAGTGTTCTAGGAACCCATAAGTTCAGTGTATCAGCTAGCGTTGTTGTGAGAGTTTGGTTTGGCTTCCATGATCTTTTTTGGGGGAGATTCTTTTCTTTTAACACATTTGCCCATTACAAGATGGGTGATTTATGATTGTACCTGCCTACACCATGCTGAGTGTTCAGCAGCTTTTGACCAAAACAGCATGACCTCCATGCCTCACCCTCCCTATTCACCCAATCTTGCCTTTTTTTTTTTCTTCTCTGGATGAAAAATGTCCTCAGAGGGAAACATTTTGCCGATATGGAAGAGGTGAAACAAAAAATGGCTGAAGCACTAAAAGGCATCAAAATTGATGCATTTAAAAACTGTTTTGAGCAGTGGAAAAAGTGTCTCGATAGGTATATTGCATCAAACGGAGAGTACTTTGAAGGTAACTGAAGTTTAAACATGTAAGAATGCACAATTTTTATAAATAAAGTCTAGGTTTGTTGAATACCCTCTTGTATACACTATCCAGATAGAGAACGAGTGAGGTCACCTTGAGCATGGAGTAAGCACAAATGAAGGTAGTTGATGGGTTTTAATGTAAATAATTTCTGGCCATTCATGAGAAAAAGGTTGATGTAGACAGGGTGTGGTGGCTCACACCTTTAATGCCAGCACCTTGGGAGGCTGAGGGTGGGAAGATTCCTTGAGCCCAGGAGTTCAAGACCAGTATGAGCAACATAGCAAGACCCTGTCTCTACAAATAATAATAATAATTAGCGGGGTCTGGTGGTGCACTCTTGTAGTCTCAGTTATTTGGGAGACTGGGGCAGGAGGATAGCTTAAGTTCAGGAATTTGAGGCTGCAGGGAACAAGGATGGCACCACTGTACTCCAGCCTGCACAACAGAGCAGGAAAAAAACTGGTGTTTAATATGAGAAAAAGAGATAGAAAAGTGCTAAGGATAAGACCATGTTATTTCCCACTCTCCTCTGAGGTTTCTAGTATTCTATTTTCTCCATGCAAAATATCTTTGGATAACTTAAACTGGTCAAATGTCTGCAAGGTTTGCTTTATTCTTTCCATCTGCAAGCCTCCTTCGTTCTTTCTGTTTTCCCATCTAACTGCTGTAGAATGCTTACGTGATTTTCTGGCTATTTCCAGATAGGAGTCAGTGGACTGATGGGAAATTCAGGTCACCTGGGAAACAAGAGCCCTCGGTAGAGTCGCTCGAATCAATTCTTCTGCCTTTGTGATGGGATAGGGCAGTGACACAGAAGAGTCTGGAACAAGGTTCTAGCACTGCAGCTTCTATGTTTTCGGAAAGCTTTTTCTGTCTGCATTGGTCTTGTGCTAAGCTATCCTACGTGGGAAAATCTCCAACGATGTTTCCAGCCATGAGTCCCTACTTACTTCACTGGCCACAATGATTTAAAGATGAGTGAAGGGTTTCAGTTTTGAGAACAGAATCATTGGTGACTTCAAAAACGTGTACCTGTCTGTAATTGTAAACTTTTCTTTAATTAGTGTGGATTACTAGTAAACTTTTACCAGTTGTTACACCTTTTTTAATGTAAAAAAAATAAATATTGGCAGACTGTCAGGTGGCAGTTTACCGAGTGTTAGGCTAGTATACCCAGATCTAACGAAGAGAGTTTCACAGGCAAAACTATGCCAAGTCATAAGGATTTCACAACTTGGCAAAATATGTCTCTTTTCCTCTGAAGTTGAACAGGCCTGTGAGCCCTGGACTAGGCCACTTACACTAAGGAATCAGGAAATATGCCCTCAAAGGTTGTGTCAGTTTCAGAGGTCAAGTCCAGTGTGGAGCCAGTAGGGAAGAAAGGGAAGGATGGGGAAAGGCGGCCAAGTGAAGGTCACTGGCTAGAAAAACCTTCTGGGGTAGGCTTGAGGTAGAGGGACAGAGATCACATAAGTCACCATCTGAGATCAGCCATTAAGGATCAAGAGAGATTCATGCAGCCCTCCCAGCTCAGAGGAGGCTAAGGAAACAGGAAATGCCCGCAGTTGGCAAGGCAGCCATTTTTTTTTCTTTAAGAAGAAATCTATTACCTGTAATTATCCTGGCAGGTAAATGTAATATTCTTGTTGGTTAAAATCGATTTCAGCTTTCTTATAGAGGCACCATTGCAGGAGTCACTGGGAAAGAAGAAAGAAAGTATTAGAGTTACAAGACCAGGCTGGGCACAGTAGCTCATGTCTACAATCCCAGGTCTTTAAAAGGCTGAGATGGGAGAATCGCTTGAGGTCAGGCATTCAAGACCAGCCTGGGGCAACAGAGCAAGACCCTGTCTCTACAAAAATAAAATAAAACAAAATAGCTGGGCATGGCACACACCTATAGTCCTAGCTACTGGGAAAGCTGAAGTGAGAGCATTGCTTGAACCCAGGAGTTTGAGGCTATAGTGAGTTATGATCACACCACTGCACTCCAGCCTGGGTGATAGAGCAAACAAGATCCCATGTCTTAAAAAAAAAACTCTCAAACATTTTTTTTTGTATCAGGTCCTGGGTAAGGCTCTCGGATAAAGAGTCAAAGCAGAAGTTCAGCCTCTAAGAGTGCTCAAGTTAGCAGGGAAGTTGAAGGTGGGAATCAGTTTGATACTTATGGTGGTAAAATTAAGAGGCTATTGGGATGGACTAAGTGTAGAGTAAGACCTCATTCATCTCCTGAGCTGGTTTGCTCCCAATGCATCCTTGTGATTGTGGATTATTTTGTAGATTGATTCACAAAACAACCCTTGGGTACCAGTTAGTAAGATATACCGAGGAGCTCTGTTGACATCATGTATCACCCAAGCATGTAGTGTGTGAACCTTCTCTGGCTGCAGATGGTGAACCTCCACTCTGCCAAAAGTGCTAAAATAGAAGAGACAAACAACACTGTCAAACTAAAGCATCCATATCCCCTGTTAAAAACCAGCAGGCAGGAAGCCACTGGTTAGAACTAACTCTTTGGAATTGACCCATGATTTGCATGAGAAATTGTTACCTTTTCTCAAGATTCTCACTATAATATTCTTGTACACTGATGTTGATCCTTTAAATAATTGCTGTTCAAAGAAGATTCGAAGTGAATCCTCAGGTGATTCATATGCTCAGGGCAGTTTGAGAGGCATTGCTTTAAAAGATCCCGGTAGCCTGTCCTAGTTCCATTCCTAAACTCTTTCCTGTTAGTCTCTGACAGCTGACACTCTTGCTGCAAGTGCAAGTTCTTGGACCCTAATACCAGATTATAAAATTCTGGAATCTTAATGCTTTCATCTACCAGTTTAGAATTGGAAGATGACAAAAGGTCTAATGCAAAACAAAAGAGAAGAAAATTAATTTGAGGTACCTAGAGTTCCCAGGGCAAATTCATGTATGCTCCCTCCTCTCAATCAGGGCAAATGAGGGGAAAGATTAGAGAACACGGGCCAAAAGGCAATTGATGTGGTAAAAACCATAAATGTAGAAGGTGCTCAGGCGAGGCTCAGCATTTTTCATGTGTAATCTCAATTAATCTTCATATCGCCATCAACTCTTCAGGCATATATTCAGTGGCTCACAGAGGTTAGGTGCCCTGCCTAAGGTCACACAGGCAAGATGTAATGACCTCTGGAGTCCCTGCTTTTAACCATTACAGTTCATTACTGACAACTCTGGCCGAGACATATAAAGGTCAAGAGCCTGGATTATTTCCTGATATCCCCAGTGATAGTTTCACACTCTTCACAGAGGTGAGGGAGTCAAGCCACTTCTTCATGGACGGTGAGGATTTAGACAAAAGGGAGGAGGGGAGGTAGGTCATATGAAGGAAAAATATGAATAAAAGTAAACAATGGGCATCGTGGAGTATCATGGAAGAGAAAACTGAGCCTCAAACAGTCAAGGGCAGGGGCTGGGTGTGGTGCAATGATCACTAGGACTGGTAGAGGAACTTAGGCAAAGGACATCAGACAAAAGCATCGCCTTAGAAAGACAAATCTCTCCAGAGAATACAAAATGTTTACCTTTTTTAGCCCAGATCTTCATGACTGACCTGGAACATGAAAAGCGCATTCTTTCTAGGGATGAAATATCCAAAGGGAGGCTATGGTGACCCTTGCGAATAGGATGCAAATAAATGAATACCTTCTTTGGCTAAAGGCTTCATCGATGGACCCATTGAGCATCACATGGACCACACCACAGGCAGTTTCTGCAAACTTTGAAAAAAAAAATCCCACCATTTTTCTTCATGCAAACTTAATCACCATGACCCAACAGTTCCATTCAAATCAGTGCTTAGTAATAGCTGGTTAAAGGGGGAGTATCTTGTATGATTTTAGCACATGAATGCCACATCTAAATGATTTTCATTCTAAACCATTGGAAGGTTTATGCTTCGTGTCAAAGTTCCTGAAGCAGTTGCTCCAATCTGCAGATGTTTGAACAATGAAGTTCAATGTCATGTTCACATGGTTCAGAGGTTAGAAGTCCAGATGAGTAAGAGGAACATCAGAGATGAAAGCGCTTTCTTAGTGACATGCACTGTAGACACTATACTGCATTTAGTGGAAGCAGGATGGATGATTCAGAGGTAAGGAAAATGGGAACATCACAAAAAGAGAAACCTAGGAGAGAGAAGGTGACTCAAGTCTGGGAAGACACAAAGAGAAAGTGGGATTGAGTGAAGGAATATGCTTGAGCAAGGAATTTTATTTATTTATGCACAAACATTCAGCAGGAGTCTTTGCTAGGTACCAGAGCAAAAAGATGAATAAAACAAAGCTGTCCCTATGCTCCATCCAGGGGGCCTACTCAACCCCGGACTACCTCAGGTCTTCTCTGAACTCTGATAGCGTTCCATGTCCTCTCCACATTATTCAACCGTATCGCATTGTAAGGATGAGCCTCACATCTCTTTAGCCTCCAGCACTAAGAGCGCCAGGAGAGCTGTGAGCCTGGCTGTCCTGCTTGCCTCTACTGTCCCACGTGCCTTGTACCTGATGCATACCACAGAGTGGGTGCCCAATAAAAATCTGTGGAGGAGGGCTAGGCATGGCCACTCACATCTGTAATCCCAGTACTTTAGGAAACCAAGACAGGAAAATCTCTGGATGCTGAGCTCAAAACCAGCCTGGAAAACATGGCAAGACTTTGTCTCTCGAAGAAAAAACAAACAAATTGACAAGAAATGGTGGTGTACACCTTTAGTCCCGGCTACTTGAGACGATGAGGCAGGAAGATCGCTCAAGCCTGGATGGCTGAGGCTGCAGTGAACTATGATCATGCCACTACACTCTACCCTGGGACACAGAATGAGACCCTTGACTCTAAAAAAATAAGTAAATAAAAATCTGTGGATGGAAAAGTGTGGGGTAGAGGGAGAGAAAGGGAAAGAAGAAGCAATAAGTCCAATACTCTGTGGCAGAGAATAGAAAAGAACAGGGAAGGTGTCATGCAGAACACAAAAGCCAAGCCCTAAAGAATGGACAGGATTTTGCCAGGTAAAGCTGAGCTGTGACTGGAAAGGCCTAAGGGTCTAAGAGAACAGGGGTGTTTGAGAAGAAACTTCAGTGAGTACTGAACTAGGGTAGATAAGTTAGTGCATGGAGTGCCATGGATGCTTTGTTGAGGAATGTGGACTTTATTCTGCAGGTGATATCGATACCACTAAAGTTTGGGACTGGGTTGTGAAATTCAACGCCACTTCTGTATTTCTCTGTGGGTGATGAGCAGAGGGACAGAGGCCCCATTGTTATTCTTCACCACAAGTACTAACTCAAAAGAGTGCTTACAATTGCCAAGTAGGAACCCCATGCGATATAATCCACAAGAGCAGGGATCCCCTACATCCAGCCATGGACAGGCACTGGGCCACACAGCAGAAGGTGAGAGGCCGGCAAGCGAGAAGTTTCATCTGTACTTACAGCCACTCGCCATCACTTGCATTCCTGCCTGAGCTCCGCCTACTGTCAGGTCAGCAGCAGCATTAGATTTTCATAGGAGCAGGACCCCTATTGTGAACTGCACGTGCGAGGGACCTAGGTTGCACACTCCTTCTGAGAATCTAATGCCTGATGATCTGAGGTGGAGCAGAGGTGGTGATGCTAGCCCTGGGGCATGGCTGCAAATACAGATGAATATTAGCAGTGAGGTATTACTGCACAGAGACCATAATAAATCAGTTGCTTGCAGACTCAGATCAAAACTCTTTCAGTGAGTGGCAAGTGGTTTGATGTACTTTAATTGTACACCTGCATCTGGTGACAGACTTTAAGTCAGAATCCAACACTTATTTTAACCCATGTGTGGCCTGCCCGTTATTTTATTTTCCACTTCCTGTCTGTGCCTCTTTTTTATGGTGAGTTGTATAATTATTTCATTATACTCTACAATATAATAATAGTAGAAATAAAGTGCACAATACATGCTATGCACCTGATTCATTCCAAAACCATCCCCTCTGCCTCAGTCTGTGGAAGAATTATCTTCCACAAAACCGGTCCCTAATGCCAAAAAGGTTGGGGCCCATTGCTCAGGAGTGACCACAAGGTACAAGTTGGATCAATTTGCCTCAAGGTCACATTACTTGGAAGCAAAAAGTGAGGTAGGGATCAAACCATCCAAGTAACACTACCTTTATTGTCAGGAAAAAAAAAGGAATCAATCTGACAAAAGATGGGCATCTGCATATATCCACGATAAAGATAAATGTTGCAGGTAGCTCGTAATGGTGGGAGCCTTTAATCATATGCACCCCTGTATTCCTAATGCCAAAGAGTACAGAGCAAGGAACACAAGTAGGTGCTTGATACACATAACATGTGACTTAGTTTTAAAAGTTTTTAGCAAGTAGGTCTCGGAGATAGACAAATAAATGAGATGCACTGCTTTAAGATAGAGCATAGAGTGGCGACCTCTTCAGATTCCCTCCCACTGTGGGAGCTTTTCTGTCCTCTCAATAAATCCTGCTTTCTCAAAAAAAAAAAAATATATATATATATAATATATATATATATATATATATATATAGCATAGAGTGATTTAATAAATAGAAATGGTTACATAAAAAGCAAATAAACAAAAACTATACAGTGCTCCATATTTCACTGAACATAGTAGGTATTCAATAAATATTTGTCAAATGGGTGGATTCTGAGTTATGTAACAGAGTGGTCTCTTACTTAAACATTGCAGTAACCCTATGGAACAGCATATTTTTATTTAACAAATGAAGAGTCTGAAGGTCAGAATGGTTATGAAATCTGCCCAAGTTTAAATGTGATCTCTTTATTTCAATTTCCATGCTGTTTTCCAACATACCAGGGTTTATGTGAATCCCCTTAAGGTGGAAGATTAGTTAGGTACCAACAAGGAGTTAAATAAGATCAAAACTGCCATTTAGAAGACAAAGCCAATAGCCGCAGTCAAAAAACAAAACTGAAGAACATGGCATTGGAATCAGGCAGACCTATGATGGGCTCTCAATTCTGCCACATGACCGTGGACAAATCATTTGATTTCTTCACCTTCAACCTGGAAATCTGGACCTTCTCATACTACATATTGGGATGACTAAATGGGAATGACACAGGAAAGACACCTCAGAGCTTGTTACAAATATGCCGCTATGGTTTGAATATATGTGTTATCCCAAGATGTATGTGATGGAACTTAAGACCCAATGTGATAGCATTAAGGGGTGAAGCCTTTAAGAGATGGTTAGGTCTGCCCTCATTAATGGGATTAGCACACTTATAAAAGGGCTTTAGGGAACTAGCTGAGCCCTCCTCTCTTCTGCCATGTGAAAAACAAGAAGGCACCACCTTGGGAATAGTTTTGGGCAGCCCTCACCAGACATCAACTGTGCTGGCACCTTGATCTTGGACTTCCTAATCTCCAACACTGTGAGAAAATAAAATTTTTGTTCTTTATGTATTACCTAATCTCAGGAATTTTGTTGTAGCAGCACAAATGAACTAAGACATATGCACTTAATAAATATAATGTATTAAGCGCCTCAGATATCTAAGTTTGAATCTGGAGTATCATAATTAGATAAATTAGTATATTTCAATTCCCTTCCTCTTGTTCTTTCTTTCATTTCTTTCTTTTTTCCTTCCTTCCTTTCTCGTTTTTTCCTGGTCCACTTGCAAAGAAGCAACTTTGAGTGAAGTCAGAAATAGATGGAGGTGTATGTACACATTGGTCTACTAGTTAGCCATAAAAAGAATAAAATCCTGTAATTCACAACAACATGGGTGAAACTAGAGGATGTTATATCAAGTGAAATAAGCCATGGACAGAAAGTTAAACACAGAATGTTCTCCTCCACATGTGCACGTAAAAAAAAATCGTTGATCACATAGAAGTAAATGGAACAGAGGAGACTAAGGGCTGAGAAGCATAGGGAGAAGGGAGAGACGGAGATATTTGTTAAAGGATACAAAGTTGCAGTTCGATAGGCGTGCTTAGATAATTCTAGTACTCTATAACATAGTAGGATGTCTATCGTTAACAATAACACATGATTGTTAAATAGATAGAAGGAGGATATTGAATGTCCCCAATACAAATAAATGATAAATGTTTGAGGTGATGGGTATGCTAATTACTGATATGATCACCATACATTGTATGTATCAAAATAGCACTATGTACTCCATAAATATGTACAATTATTTTGTATTAATTTGCTTAAATAGGGAAAAAAATAGATGAGGGGTGGTGAGTATTTTCTAGCCCAGATTCTGGATCTGGAGTCAGACAACCTGGGATAAACTCTGAGATCCGCCACTCACTGCATACATTTAGTAGACAGCTTACTTACATACAACTCTACTTTTTCATCTGTTAAACAGGCATGATACTTATGGCACCTGCTTCATAGGGTTCTTGTGAAGATGCAAGTTTTTAATTCATGTGAAGAGCTGAGGACTGTAGCTGACACACGGTAAGTGGCCTGTAAATATAGATTAATAAGACTGTTCCGGGAATCTAAAATTGGCCAATATGTGGAGCAGAGGATTAAACCAAGCCCTGGCTTCCTGGCAACCAAATTAAAGAATATATAAGAGCAGATATACTTCAACTGGAGCCCATGGACCTTCCATGAATGCTCTAAAATTGGATGTGAAAAATCTTCTGGCATGTGCTCCTAAACCTTTTTCCTACACTTTTATTCCTAAAAGGACTTGTGATCCAAGAAGTGTTCAAACCAACCACTGACAGGATGACATCTTGAGTTATTTGGTCTCCAGAATTCTATAATTTCACTGCTTGGTACTTACCCTCTGGGAAACCACGTTCCAGAACACAGACTGAGGATTGATTGCACATTCTGCATCCCAGCTTGGGCAAGACTTATAGTTCAACTCTAAAAGACATAGTTTATAGAAAATAATTAAGGTGAAAAAGAAAAAGTATAAATAAGCTCCAATCTTCCCTGACTATTCAATCACAGTAGAACCATTTTCCAATGGCATCCCTGCCAAGACGGAGGATGAAGAATAGACACATCTCAACCCAATTTAACTAAGTGTCCCCTGAATCCCTTCCAAGTTCTTACCTTACCCTCCAAATCCCAGACAGGAACACAGTGGCAATGTTTGAGTCATCATTCTGGGAAATGGCAGCAAAAGTTCATCTGACAGAGACAAGCTCTCAACACTATCCCCAAGTCCAGGAAGAATTAGAGGTAAAGTCAATCCTCCAAGGGTTGTTCTTGCCAACCACTTCTCTACTTCCTGACAACTCTCTCTTGTTAAGAGTTCCCTCGCCCACCTTCCTAAGTCCCCACATCTCAGGTTCAGATGGCCTCGAATCCTTCTACACTTACACTCTTGAAGACAAGCTCTGCTCTCAGTACAATAGACACAGAGCACGAATACACCATTTCTATGTCATTTCTCCCAAGGATATCTGCCTTAATGCACAAGCATTTGTTGAGTGTTAGGTCTTCAGGACAGAAAAATAAATTAGATGGAAGCCTTGCCTTCAGAGAACACATGATGTAGAAAACAAACCAGAAAAAGATCAACGTAAGGTTGAGGGATGGTGCAGCACTATTAGGGAAGGCCAATACTGAACTTGGTTTTGATGAACAAATAGAAGTCTTCAGACAGACGAGATACAGAAGGGTGCTCCATTCAGAGAGAATGTGTGCAAAGACAGAGAGCTGTGGGTTTAGATGAGTGATTCCAGAGCTGAAGGAGTGAAGAGGGGAATGCTGGAAGTTGAGGCATATGAAAGACAGAGACAGGCCATGACAAGGAATTTAGACTTTACCCTAAAGACCAAAAAAAAGAGCTATTTAGGTTTTAGTGGGAGATGGATAAAATCACATTTGCATTTTAGAAAGAAAACTGTGATTGCCAGAGGGAGGCTGAACTGAAGGGGTAAGGGTGAGCAGGAAAAATACTGCAACAGTCCAACAAGAAAGGGAAGTATGCCAGTGTGCTGGACTCAGGCCATGGTAATGGGATAAAAAAAAGGACTTACTAGGCAAATAGATTAGGTGGGTGACTGGCTATGGAGGTAAGAAAGAGGGCAGATCACCATACACACAAAAAAGTAGTAGTTATGTGAAAAGATGAATACGTGAATTAGCTTAACTCTCACAGTCAGTTCACTATATATATCAAAACGTCACACTGTACATCTTAAATATATACAATGTCAAAAAACTTTTGAAAAATGACCCAAGGTTGTGTCCAAGAACTCTGCGATATAGAATAAAATAATAAATACATAAAGGTTTAGGGAGCCAGTCTCTGCAGAAAGAAAGAGTGAAAGAGAGAGAGTGAGCACAGAATCTGGGAATGTCTTATCTCAACTTCACATTTTCAGGCAGGTAGAAGAGGTATATGGAGAGAGGTCCTAGAACCTTCTCTTCTTCCCCGGGAGTCAGAGAGTGTGGCAGTTACCTGTTCCCTCTGTGGGTATGTGCATCGCTAACCCTAAACAAATACTCCCATTTTACTTCCACCTTCTTATGGGTTGAATTGTGTCCTAGTAAAACTTGTGTTGAGTCCTAGCCCTTGGTACCTGTGAATGTGATCTTGTTCGGGAACAGGGTCTTTGTGGATGTAATCAGGTTAACATGAGGTCAATAAAGTGGGTCGGCCCTTATCCAATATAACTACTGTTTTTATAAGAAGGGAAAATTTCGACACAGAGACAGACATGCACAGAGGTAAGATGATGTGAAGACACACGGGGAGAAGATGGCCATGTGATAACAGTGGGGGAGGTTGGAGTGATGCATCTACAAGCTAAAGAACACCAAGAATGTTGGCAACCTCCAAAAGCTGAAAGGGGCAGGGAGAGAAAGTTTCTCTCCTAGAGCATGCAGAGAAGGCATGGCCAAGCTGGCACCTTAATTTTAGACTTTTAGCTTTCATAACTGTGAGAGAATACATTTCTATTCTTTTAAACTACCCAATTTCTGGTATTTTGGTATGGCAGTCATAGGAAACTCATACACACCTCTAGAACACAGACGGAATTTGAGTATCAAATACTGCTAGTGGTGGCAAGGAAAGTTCTAGATTGGAAGTGTTTCCTAGGAGGATGAAGTACATTTGGAAGCTTTACAATAACTAAATGCTTTAAAAACAAAACTACATAAATTAAAAAAGAAATATTTTCATGTATAGAAGTAAATAATTATTATGCAGTCAAAAGGAATCATCTTCCCAATAGAGGAGAAAATTGACGATGACGAAATGAACATAGATTTTGTGAGGAGTTTTACAGTTTACAAGTTTTCACGAACATAAACCTCTTTCATCTTCACAACCACATCTGTAGAGAAAAGTCTCCAAGTTTTTCACCCTGCCTCTTCCCACTAAGATGCTTCCCCTTGCTGCCCGCCACTATGCAAACACACCATTAGAGAAAAAATGTAAAGTTAAGAAGAAAATTTGACAAGTAAGAGAAATTAAATGAAGAATTCAAAAAGGCAAAAGAGATCAGAAGGTTATAACATAAATTAAGAATTTGATTGCAAAACAAATAAAGTAAAACTAATGTGAAAAAACTAAGGAAAAAATTTAAGCCAAAATACAAAAAAAAAACATTCAATATAAAAATCAGGCTTTTTTGTCTTCCATGTAAGAATGCAGAGCAAGGTGCCATCTTGGAAACAAACAACAAGCCTTCACAGGATGATGAATATGTGGCGCCTTGACTTTGGCCTTCTCAGCCTCCCAAACAAAACACTTATGACTTTAGAAAAGTGACATCAGCAAGATGGTAGGATAGGAAGCTTCAGGCTTACTCCCCCTGAAAGAAAGTTCAACTAGCCACAGTCCACAGATCAGAACGTCTTTTGAAGGCTTCAATATTTAAAAACAAGCTTGAGACACCAACGTGGTCCATAGAGCAGAGTGAAATCTGAATTGCAAGGGTAAAAAGAATGGTCTCACTTTGATCACCCCCAAGTTGGCACAATGCCAGACGATGGGGATTTCCCTTGGCGCATGGCTTCTACAGAAGGAAAGAGACCAGGCAGTCATCCATCTTCCCTAGAGTTCCAAGATGCTCCCCAGGTGGTTCACGCCAGTCTCACCTCACAGGGAGTGCTGAGGATAGCAGCATAAACAGATTGTACTGATTGTTTTGTTTTGTTTTGTTTCAGTTGGAGTCTCACTCTGTCACCGAGGCTGGAGTACAGTGGCACCATCACGGCTCACTGCAACCTTGGCCTTCTGGGCTTAGGTGATCCTTCCACCTCAGCCAACCAAGTAGTTGTAACTACAGTCATGTGACACCACACCTGATGAACTTTTTTATTTTTGTAGAGATCAGATCTCACTATGTTGCCCTGGCTGGGCTCTTGAACTCCTGGGCTCAAGCAATCCTCTTGTCTTGGCTTTGCAGTGTGCTAGGATTATAGGCGTGAATCACTGCACTTGGCCAATTGCTCTGTATTAGGTGGAAACAAAGAAAAGAGGCAGAGGCTATAGTGGTCTGGGCATGGATCTTGGTAGAACCTCTGTGTTCCTATCAGTTGTGGAACTCAAAAGGAGACACCAGCCAGCTTCATAGAAACAAACAGAAAGCTGAGCTGGTCACCTTCAGGACCAGTTTGAGAAGTTCAACTTAGCCTGAGTCTCTAGATAGCCTGCCTCCTTGCCCAGCCTCAGAGTTCATACCAATGACCCTGCCCAGGCAGCTGCTTGCCTCTTCCCACTTTGAGAAACATAAGGACTAGACCTAATTAAACCAGGAAATCGAAGAGTGGCTCCACTCAACCCCAAAACCTGCTCAATGACCCTGCCCACGCAAGGAGATTACCTCTATACATTTTGGAGAAGAATCAGAGCTAGATTCAGTTGACTCAGGAGATTAAACAGCTGCTCAACTCAGCCAAAAGGCAACCCCATGACTCCATCCTCAGGAATGCAATCCTCAATTCTGCATTTCTAAGGAGCACAGCCTCTGATCCTACAGGTCCACTTAATCTTGGAGCCCAGCCAACATCCCTGATGAACTGTAGATCCCCAAAAACAAAATTGCCTGGCCAGAGAATACATCCTGTGACCAGTGTTTCCAGAAGTCTTCAAAGTACCCAGCTGGCAGTACCATCTGAAAGCAGAGCCCAGTCAGTGTTCTTGTCAAAGAGCAGATTCCAGCTAGCAGCCACTGAGCATTAGAGCAAAGGCCCAACTAGAGAAACCACAAGCTCTGTCAGCCTGGGGTTGTCACCAGCTGGTTCCTCCGGAATCACAGGCCAGGCTAAATAATGAAGGTCTATCCTTGCCAATAAACACCTGTAAAGGCTGGAAAGAGGGCTGTCTCTTTAAATGTACAGACAATGGTACAAAGACACAAGGATTATAAAGAACCAAGAAATCATGACACCTCTAGAAGTATCTAATAATACTCCAACAGCAAAACCTAAGGAAACTGAGATCTGTGACATGACTGACAAAGAATTCAGAATTATTATCTTAGAGAAGTTTAATGAGCTACAAAAATGAATGATTAAAAAATTAAGTAAAATTTAGAAGACAATGCACAAACTAAGTGAGAAGTTTGGCAAATGAATAAAAATATAAAACAAATAAAACCCTAGAGATGAATAAAACAATGACTGAACTGGAAAAATTTAATGGAAAGGTTCAAGAGCAGACTCAAACAAGCTAAAGAAAATATCAGTCTGCTCGAGGACAGACCACTTAAAAATTTCTACTCAGAGAAGCAAAAACACAAAAGAATAAAAAAGAATGAAAAAAGTCTATGGAAATTATGAAACACCATAGAGATCAAAGTTTTGCATAAAAGTAGTTACAGAAGAAGGAGAAAAAAATGCCAGAAAGCATATTTTTTATGATAATAGATAAAAATTTCCCTAATCTGGAGACAGATACCAACATCCAGGTATAGAAAGTGCAGAGATCTCTAATTAGATTGAATGCAAAGAAAAATTCACTAAGGCACACTATAAACTACCAAAAATCAAAGACAAAGAAAAATTCTGAATGCAGCAAAACATAAGGGGCACATCACATACAAAGATGTGCCAGTACAATTATCAGTGAATTTCTCAGTAGAAACCCATTAGTACATGAGACAGTAGGATGCATTCTGCAGTCAAGTGCTTAAAAAAAAAACTCTTGACCAAGAATACTTTAACTAAAAAAAAAAAATCTATCTTTCAGAAGTGAGAGAGAAATAAAAACTTTTCCCAACAAACAAAAGCTAAAAAAGTTTATTTCCATTAGACTTGCCTCACAGGAATTGCAAAATTGAATTATGTAAGCCAAAAGTCTACTAATTAATAATATGAAACACACGAAAACACAAAACTCAATGGTTTGAGTAAAACAGAGTCAGTCATATTCAGAATACTCAAGTGTTGTAATGATGATGTGCAAAGCAATTTTATGCCTAGTTAAAATTGAGGGTTAAAAGACAAAACTATTAAAAATAACTACAGCTAAAATAAATTGTCAAAGAGTACACATTACAAAATGCTGTAAATTCTTACTTCAAAAACATAAAGTAAGGAGAACAAAAGTATAGAGTTGTTGTATGCAATCAAAGTGGTTATCATCTTGAAATAGACAGTTTAAAATATAAGGTGTTCTATGTAATTCTCTTAGTAACCACAAAGCAGAAAATCTTAGTATAAGCACAAAAGAAAAATAGATTCTAAGCCTACCACTACAGAAAACAATAAAACCACAAAGGAAAATTGCAAAAGAGGAAGAAAGAAACAAAGTATCTAACAAACAGTTGTAAAACATTAATAAAATGGCAGTAGCAACTCCTTAACTGTCACTAATTACCTTAAATGTAAAATAATTAAATTCTTCAATTAAAAAAATAGAGTGAATGAATGAATATCTTAAAAAAAAAAAAAAAAAAGACTACTCAACTCTGTGCTGCCTGCAACAAACTCACTTTTAAGTACACACATAAACTGAAAGTTAGGGAATGGAAAAAGATATTCTACATGAATGAAAACCAAAAGACAGCAGGGATAGGCAAACTTATTTTAGACAAAATAGACTTAAAGTAAAAAATACGTAAAAAGAGATAAAGAAGAACAATATATAGTAATAAAGGAGTCAAATCATCAAGAGAACATAACAATTGTAAACATATATGCACCCAACATTGGAATACCTGAATACCTACAACAGATATTAAAGGATCTGAAAGATGAGGTATGCTGGAAGACAGCAATAGTAAGAAAACTTCAATAGTTCAAAAATTGTTTTGAGCAGCTGAAAAAGTGTCTCAATAGGGGTATTGCATTAGGAGGGGAGTACTTTGAAGGTGACTGAAGTTTAAACATGTGAGACTATATATGCAATTATTTGTAAGTAAATTCCTGGGGTTTTGGGGTCTCCCTCTTACTGTAGACCAAATGGACTCTGCAGACACATACGGAACATTCCATCCAACAACAGAATACACATTCTTCTCAAGTGTACACAAAACATTTTCCAGGGATCACATGTTAAAATACAAAACAAGCCTTAATAAATTTGAGAAAACTGAACTCATATCAAGCATTTTTTTAGGCCACAATGTTAGAAAACTAGAAATTAATAACAGAAAGAATTTCAGAAAATTCAGAAACACATGAAATTAAACAATGTGCCCCTGAACAACTGATGGGTTAATTTTTTAAAAAAATTAATAGTGAAATTTAAAAATATGTTGATACAAATGAAAATGTAAATACAACATACCAAAATGTATGGAATACAGCAAAAACAGTTATAGGAGGAAACTTTAAAGCAATAAATACCTACGTCAAAAAAGAAGAATGATTTCAAATATACAACTTAAAGTTAAGGAAGGAAATAACAAAGATCAGTATGAAAATATATAAAATAGAGGTTTGAAAACCAATACAAAAGATTCACAAAACTAGGAGTTCTTTCTGAAAAGATAAACGTTGACAAATATTTAACTATATTAACTAAGGAAAAGGGAGAAGACAAATAAATAAAATCAGACATGAAAAATGAGACATTGCAACTGATATCACAGGAAAACAAAGGATTATGAGACTACTATGTATAATTGTATGCCAACATATTGAATACCCTAGAAGATATGGATAAATTCCTACACACAATCCACCAACTGAATCAAATCCACCAACTGAATCAAAAAGAAATAAAAATTCTGAACAGATGAATAATGAGTAAGGAGATTGAAGGAGTAATTCGAAAGTCTTCCCTCAAAGCAAAGCCCAGGATCTGATAGCTTCACTGCTGAATTCTACTAAACATTTAAAGAACCAATACACTTATTCTCAAATTCTCCCAAAACATTGAAGAAAAGGGAACTTCCAACTCTTTTTACAAGGCCAGAATTACCCAGTACCAAAGCCAGAGAAGTACACTACAAGAAAAGAAGTTTACAGGCCAATATCTCTGATGAGTGTAAGTTTAAAAATCCTCAAGAAAATAATAGCAAACCAAATTCAAAAACATGTTAAAAGGATCATCCACCCATGATCATGTGGGGTTTATCTAGGATGCAAGAATATTCCAACATATGCAAATCAATAAATATGACACATCACATTAACAGAATGAAGGGCAAAAGACATATAATAATCTCAAATGATTCATAAAAAGCATTTGAAAAAAGTTCAACATCCTATTAAAATAAAAACTCTAACCAAATTAGGTATAGAAGGAACGTACCTCAATACAATAAAGGCCATATATGAGACGCCCATAGCTAACATCAGACCCAATGGTGAAATATTAAAAGCCTCTCCTCTAAGATATAGAGCAAGACAAAAATGTCCACTCTTGCCACTCCTATTCAACATAGTATTGGAAATCTTTGCTGAGCAATTAGGTAACAGAAAGAAATAAAAGACATCTACTAAAAAAGGAAGAAGTGAAACTGTCACTTTTTACTGATGATATCACCCTATACATAAAAACCTTAAAGATTTCACCAAAAAGCTGTTAGAACTAATAAACAAATATTTCAGCATACAAAATTGACACACAAAAATTAGCAGCAATTCTGTACAGTAGCAATGAACTATTAAAAAAAAAAAGAGAGAGAACAATTCCATACAACAACTTCCAAAAAACAATACTTAGGAATAAATTTAACTAAGGTGATAAAAGACTTGTATATGAAAAACTATAAAATGTCGATGAAAGAAATTGAAAAAAACACAAATAAATGGAAATATATCCCATGTTCATAGATTGAAAGAATTAGCATTGTGAAAATGTTTATCCTACCCAAAACAATTGACAGATTCAATGCAATCTCTGCCAATATTTCAATGTCATTTTTCATAGAAACAGAAAAACAATTCATATGGAACCACAAAAAATACCCAAATATCCAAGGCAATCATGAGCAAAAAGGGTAAACCCAGAAGTATCACACTACCTGATTTTAAACTATACTACAAATCTATAGTATTAAAACTGCATGGTACTGGAAAAAAAAAAAAGACACACTCACACACACACACACACACACCCCACTGGAACAGTATAGAGGCACAGAAATCAATGCATTTATGTATGGTTAATTGATTTTGACAGCATTGCCAAGAATACACAATAAGAAATGAATATTCTCAATAGATAGTGTTGAGAAAATTGGATACTAGCATGTAGAAGAATGAAATTGGACCCTTATATCTCACTTGAATCAACTAAAATGAATTAAAGACTTTAAGCATAAGACTAGAAACTGCAAACCTACCAGAAGAAAACTAACTTACTCTGTATTGCTATAAAGGAATGCCTGAGGCTGGGTAATTTATAAAGAGAATTTATCTCACAGTTCTGCTGGATAAAAGATTGGACATATGGTGAAGGGGCTCAGGCAAAAGGTGAAGAAAAGCTGGTGTGTGCAGAGACTACATGGTAAGAGAGGAACCAAAAGAAAGAGGAAGGAGATGCCAGGCTCTTTTTAAACAACCAGCTCTCACAGAAACCAATAGAGTGAGTACTACTCATCACCACAAAGATGACACCAAGCCATTTATGAGGGATCTGCCCCCATGACCCAAACAGCTCCCATCAGGCCCTACTTCCAACATTTGGAATCAAATTTCAACATGAAGTTTGAGGGGCTAAATATCTAAATTATGGGGGAAAAAACAGGGGGGAAACTATAGCACACTAGTCCGGGCAATGATTTTTGAATTTGACCCCAAAAGTGCAGGCAACAAAAGTAAAAATAGAGAAATAAGACTACACAAAACTAAAAAGCTTTTATATGACAAAGGAAAAAATTAACAATGTTAAGAAACAAACTATAGACTTGGAGAAAAAAACACATCTGATATGAGATTAATAAGCAAAGTTCATAAGGAATTCAATGGCAAGAAAAAAAAAATGGCAATGGACCTGAATAAACATTATCCAAAAGACATACAAACAGCCAACAGATACAAGAAAAATTTCTCAACCTTACTAATTATTAGGGAAACATAAATTAAAACCACAATAAGATATCATCTCACATCTGTAAGAATGCCTATTATAAAAAAGATGAAAGATAGGAAGTGTTCGCAAGGATGTGGAGAAAAGGGATCCCATGTACACTGTTGGTGGAAATGTAAATTAGTACAGCCATGATGGAAAACTACAGAAGTTCCTTAAAAAAAATAGACTTGCCAAAGAATCCATCAGTTCCACTTCTGGCATTTACTCAAAAGATTGTAAAGAGACGTCTGCAATCCCCTGTTCTTTGCAGCACTATTCATGATAGCCAAAATATGAAAACAACCTAAGTGTCCATTAACAGATGAATGGATTTTTTAAATGTGGTATATATACACAATGAAATACTATTCAGACTTAAAAACAATCTGTCATTTCTGACAATATGAATGGAATTGGAGAACATTATGCCAAGTGAAATAAGCCAGGCACAAAAAGACGTATACTGCATGCTCTCAACTATATGTGGAATCTATAACAATTGAAATCATGGATACAGAGAGTAGAATGCAGGGACAGAAGCCGGGGATTTGTGGGAATGGAAAGATGATGGTCAAAGAGTACAAAAATCACAGTTAGAAGGAGTAAAGGGTTTTTTGCTTGTTTTTTTAAATTTATTACATAGCTTGGTGAATATAGTTAAAATTGTGTATTGTAGCTGGGCTCTGTGGCTCAGCCTGTAATCCCGCGCCTTTGGGAGGCTGAGGTGAGGGGATTGCCTGAGCCCGCAGGTTCGAGACGTGCCTGGGCAGATGAGACCACATCTCTACAATAAATCAAAAAATTAGCTGGGCATGGTAGCGCACGCCTGTAATTCCGGCTGCTTGGAAGGTTGAAGTGGAAGGATCGCCGGAGCCCAGCAGGTCGAGGCTACGGTGGCCGGGAGCAGCCACTGCACTCCAGTCTGGGTGACAGAGTGAGATGCCAACTCAAAAAAAAAAAAAATTTGTGTATTGTACGTTTAAAAGTTGTTAAGAGGGTAAATTTTAAATGCACAAGAATGATAAGTATTTGAAGTGATGGCTATGTTAATGAGCCTGATTTAATTCTTTCACACTGTCCCCATAAGTCATAACATCACATTGTACCTTCTAAATATATATAGTTATAAGTTGTAAATTTATAATAAAAAAGAAACAAATATACATAAATCAGGAACTTGAAAAACCGTAAACTAGGGAGAAAGAGGTTAAAATAAATTTTTTAAATTGAGGATAAAGTAGAAGAAAACAGATAAATAAAAAATATAAAGGATTCAATTTAAAAGAAAACAAAAATAAAGAACTCTAAAGTGTTCATGACAGCAAAATCATAGAACCAATTTAAGTGCCCACCAACAACTGACTGGATAAAGAAAATATGGTATATGCACACCATGAAATACTATGCAGACATTAAAAAAATGAATCATGAAGGCAGCTGGAAAACATCAACCTAAGTGAACTAACTCAAAAACAGAAAACCAAATACCACATGTTTTCATTTACATGTGGGAACTAAATGGTCACAAGGATGGAAATAATAGACACCAATTGGGGGGAGGTGGGGATGGAGTTAGGGTTCAGAAATTATCTATTGGATACAACGTTCACTGTCTGGGGAATGGGCCACCTGAGACCAAATTCACACCACTACACAATATGTCCATGTAATAAACATGCACTTGGACACCTGCTGATTCTTAAAAAAAAAAAATCCTTTAGAGTGTAAATAGATCTCAAAATGTAGATTATTTCATTTGCTCTAGCTCCATTTAATTCCAAGAAGGAATTAAAGTGGTGAAATGGCAGCAGCAACAGCAGATGAGTTAGAGAAGTCTGGATCAGATTCACTGTCCTCCCACAGCAGTCCATGGGGCATCAGACCCACACTAAGAGCAATCCGATCGCCTGAGTCGAGAGCTGAGGGGAGAGGCTGGAGACATGAGCCTGATCTCTAACCCAGAAGTGGTCAGAAATGGCAGTAGTGCTTGGGAAAGGAACCTGAAGTTCCAGAAACGGCCACAAAGAGAGCTCTTTTACTTTTCTGGGTTTTTTTTTATGTTTTAATATTTGTTTTGTTTGGAGGTTTTTTGGTGTTTTTTAGTTTTTCTGTTTGCATATGTGTATTTTTGAGGGAAAGTGCAGCATCACATTTTGTTTTGTATGTTTGATTGTTGTTTTTGTTCTCTTTTTGTTTTGTTTATTTGTTAGTTGGTATGCCTGTTTTCCTTCTCCTTCTCCTCTCTTCATATTCCATTCATCTCCCTTCTTCCTTTTCCCATTATTTTCCTTTTTCTTATCTCATTTTGCTTTCAGGGAGCATGCATAACTCTCCCCCCATCAACACATGGACAGATTGTAAGGTGGTGGGAAGTGGGTTCCAGGGGGCCCACACATCTGTCAGCAGCTATTGTGATCTGCAGATAGCTTCTGAACCACAGCTCCCCCATCACTCCTTAATCAAATCTCAAAACTGAAAAAACAACAGTCCCATCTCCAGTCCAGTTTCAAAACTGAACAAATCCAGAGGAGTTACATAAGGAAGAATAGGAGATTGAGCAAACAGAAGTGAAAGCTATCTCTCCTACCACTGAGCAAAGGAATTAAAGAAAGTAGGGAAAGAGGAAAACCATCACAAATGAAGAAAAACCAAAGGAAGAACACAAGTCCCACACAGACCCCTGAGAAGACAGCACCTGAGAATACAGACTCTGGAATTCAAACAATGAAGAGCACTCAAGAACAACTGGTCTCAAACCACAAACCAAGATATCAAGATAGTAATAGAGAGAATGAATAGAAATGAGGACAGGCAAAAGGAAAGAATGAAAGAGTTGATAACTGAGATGATGGTGGTAAAGAATACAGTTAATGAAATAAATTAAAAAACTGACAAGCATGGAAAGCAGAATTAACCAAGCAGAAGAAAGAATCTCAGAGCTTGAGGACCAAAATGAGGAACTAACCTAAACTGTTGAAAACATAGAAATGAGGCTTAAAAAGATGGAACAAAGACTCCAAGAGAAGTACAATTATATCAAGAGGCCAAACCTATGATTAATTGATATTCCTGAGGCAGACACAGAAACAGAGATCACCCTGGACCAAACATTCCATGAAATTATCCAAGAAAACTACCTTCATCTCACCAGAGATATGATCATTCAAACACAAGAAATTCAGAGAACCCCTGCAACACATCAAATGAGAAGATCAACTTGTAGACACATAATAATTTGCTTACACAAAGTAGGTACAAAAAAATCCTAAGGGCAGCAAGAGAGAAACATCAGACTATTTACCAGGGAAGACCAATTAGAAGAGCAGCAGACTTTTCTACAGAAACACTAAGAGACTGGAGTCCAATCTTCAAAGTTCTCAAGAATAAACAATTACAACCAAGAATTTCCTACCCAGTTAAGCTTCATCAGTGATGGAGAATTCAAATCCTTCCCAGACATTCAATCCCTAAGAGTTTACACTGGTTCTAGACAAGTTCTATACAAAATGTGTAAAAAAGAATTAAACACAGAAGAAAGTAAAAAAAGAATGATCAACTCTTCCCAAGAATGCAGGAAAAAGATTGAAAACACATACATATATTAACCTAAAAATCAAAAGAAAACCAATAGACAAACAAATGAACAACAAACCCTATAAGAACCTCATGACAGGAATAAAACCTCACATCTCAACAATTTGCCTGAATGTGAATGAACTAAATGCACCACTGAAAAGACACAGAATGGCAAACTGGATTGAAAAAACATGGTGCAACAATATGCTGTTTCCAGGAGACTCATCTTATCAGAATGGATACTCACAGACTCAAAGTAAGAGGATGGAAAATGAATTATCAGGTGAACAGAACACAAAAGAAAGCAGGAGTTGCAGTCTTAATATCAGACAAAATATCCTTTAAGTTATCAAAAATTTTTAAAGATAAGGAAGGTCACTACGTAATGATAAAAAGTTCAATCCTTCAACAAGAAATATCCATCCTAAACATATATGCACCCAACATAGGAGCAGCAACTTTTATAGTAGCTTCTAGGTAAATTTTAAAAAGATATTGACTCTTAACACTTTTATAGCTGGAGACAAATAATCCACTAACAACCCTAGATAGATTATCAAGGCATAAAATCAACAAGGAGATCTGGAACTTCAACTTTACGCTTGTCCAAATGGACTTAATAGATAACTTCAGAACACCCCACCCAACAACCACAGAATATACATTTGACTCATCACCACATAGAATATACTCCAAGATCGACCACAGCCTCAGTCATAAGTCAAGCATAAACAAATTTCATAAGATCAAAATACTGCCATGCACCTTCTCAGACCACAGTGGAATAAAAATAAATAACACCAACAAAGCTACCCCGAAACCCACACATATACACTAAACAGCACAATACTTAACAGTTCCTGGGTCAACACAAAAATCAAAGCAGATATTAAAAGATTTCTGGAAACAAATGAAAATAAAAACACATCTTACCAAAACCTCTGGGATGCCATGAAAGCATTACTGAGAGGGGAATTCATTTCTTTATGAACACACATCAAGAAAATGGAAAGATGACAAGTTAACAGCCAAACAAATCACCTAAGAGAGCTGGAAAGACAAGACCACTAAAACCCTAACTTCAGCAGAAGAATCCAGACCACCAAAGTAAAAGCCCAAATACAGGACATAGAAGACAAAAATACCATTAAAAAAAAAATCAACAAAAGAAAAACCTGGTTTTCTGGAAAGAATAAGCAAGATTGATGGACCTCTGGCCAGACTGACCAAGAAAAAGTCCAAATAAACACAATTAGAAATGCAAAAGATCAAATCACAAAGGATTCTGAAGGAATACAAAAAATTATCAGACATTACTATGCACTCCTACATGGAAATAAACTCAAAAACCTAAATGAAATGGAGGACTTTCTGACATCACACAAACTCCCAAGGTTGAAACAAGAAGAAATTGAGACTGTAAATAGACTAATAGCAACCCAGGAAATCAACTCCCTCATAAGAAAATGACCCCCCCACACACACAAAAAGAAAGTCCTTGGCCAGATGGCTTTCCAACGGAGTTCTACAAAACATATAAGGAGGAGATGATACCAATCCTATTAAAAGCAGCACTTCAAGCAATCAAAAAAGACAGAACTGTACCCAAAATATTTTATGAAGCTGACAACATTTCTCAAAATAGTAAGAGTCATCTCCGATGAACCCACAGCCAACATATTGCTAAATGGACAAAAATTGGAAGCATTTCCCGTGAAAACCAGAATAAGACAAGGCTGCCCACTTTCACTCCTTCTGTTCAACGGAGGGTTGGACGTCCTAGCTGGAGCAATCAAAAAAAGAAGGAAATCAGGGGCATGCAAATAGGAGAAGAGGAAGCCAAGTTATCCTTCTTTGCTGACAGCATGGTTCTATACCTCGAGAATCCAAGAGAACCTGTCAAAAATTGTCTTGCACTGATCAAGAACTTTGGCAAAGTCTCAGCGTACAAAATCAACGTGCGAAATATAGTCACATTCTTATACACCAACAATAAACAGACAGAAAACCAAATAAAAAGCACAATTCCATTCATGATAGCAACAAAAAAATCAAATACCTCAGCATCTTGCAAACCAGAGAAGTGAAAGACCTTTACAATGAAAACTAAAAAACATTGCTCAAAAAATCAAAGCTGACACAAACAAGTGGAAAAATATTCCATGCTCATGGATTGGAAGAATCAACATTAAGATGTCCATCATACCCAAGGAAGTCTATAGACTTAACGTAATACCCATTACATTGTCAGCATCATTCTTCTCAGACCTAGAAATGGCAATACAGAAATTCATACTGAAACAAATGACCACGATTAGCCAAAACAATCCTCAGCAAAAGAAACAAAGCGTGAATGTCACACTTCTAGACTCTAAACTATATTAAAAGGCTGCAAGAATCAAAATGACCTGGTATTGGTAAAAGAAAAGGTATATAGACCAATGGAACAGGATAGAGATTCCAGAAGGAAACCTCAATTTCTCAATCAACTCATCTTCAACAAAGCCTTCACTAACTACTACTGGGGAGAGGAGAACTTATTTAGCAAATGGTGCTGGGAAAACTGGCTTACCATATGCAGAAGATTAAGTCAAGAGCCCTACCTATCACCATACACAAAAAATCAACTCTAAATAGATCAAAGATCTAAAAGTAAAACCTCAAACTTTAAGAATCTTAGAAAATGCAGGAGACACCCTTATGGAAATTGGAACTGGCAACCAATTCCCATTCAGAACTCTAAATGCCCATGCCGAAAGAGATAAGAGACAAGTAGGACCTCATCAAACTGAAAAGCTTCTGCAATGCAAAAGAAACCATAAGAGAGCAGCAGGGAGACAGCCCACAGAATGAGAAAAAATATTTGCCAACTGTATATCTAACATCTAGGATCTATAAGGAACTCAAATGTGCCAAAAAAAAAAAAAAAAAAAACAGCCCTACTAAAAAGTGGGCAAAGGCTGGGCTTAGTGGCTCAGTCTGCAATCCCAGCACTTTGGGAGGCCAAGGCGAGTGGATGAGTGAGCCTGTGGATTCAAGACCAGCCCCAGCAACTTGGCGAGACCTTGTCTCTACAATAAATAAAAAATTAACTGGGTGTGGTTGCACTCTTCTGTAGTTCTGGCTACTTGGAAGGCTGAGGCAGAAGGATCCCCAGAGCCTAGCAAGTCAACTCTGGGGTGGCTCTGAGCGTGCTACTGCACTCCAGCCTGGGCGACAGATTGAAACTTCAACTCAAAAAATTAAAAAAGTGGGAAAAATATATTAATAGACACTTCTCAAAAGAAGACATATGAGCAAGCAACAGATACATGTAAAAGTGCTCAGCTTCACCAATCATCAAAGAAATGCAAATTAAAAGCACACTGAGATACCACCTAACTCGTCAGAATGGCAATCATGAATAACTCAAAAAACAAGATGCTTGCAAGGATGCGGGGAAAAGGGAACACCCTACACCGTTGGTGAGCATGTAAACTAGCACAGTCTCTGTTGAAAACAGTGTGGCAATTCCTATAAGATCTAAAAATGTATCTTCCATATGACCCAGCAGTCTTCCTTTTGGGAATATACCTGAAGGAACTCAAATCACTCTATGGAAAAGATATCTACACATGCATGTTTATTGCAGCATTACTCACAACAGCAAAAACATGGAACTGACCATGGTGTCCATCAAAAGCAGACTAGATTTTTTTTAAATGTGGTACATATACACGATGGAATATTATGCAGCCATAAAGAAGTACAAGATTATGAAGTTTGCAGCAACTGTGAATTCAATTTCTGAAATGTATCTTTCAGTAATACTTCAAGCATGAAGATATGTATGTGTGTACACTAAAGTGTTTCTTGCAATAGTGGTTGCAATAGCAACAAAAACTAAAATAACACAAATGTTCACTGATAGGATTGGTTACTTACAAAGCTTTTTAAAATAGGGGTATCTCTATATCCACTAACTATGTGAATAAAGTAAGTTGCTGACAGTAGGTGCATATTTCAAATATATATGCTTGTATACGCATAGAGAAAAGTCTGAAAGGATATGTACCAAATTGTTGATAACAGTTACTATTGAGATGTGATGTGGAGGATGGGGTTGGGGGAAGGATGCAGAGTGACCTTCACTTTTTACTTTTATGTATTTCTGTAATATGTGATACTTTTTCAAAAAGCATGTTGCATTTTGCCATTGAAAATAATGCAAACCTGGGATGAAGAAGCTATAATAAAATAAGGTTTTTAAAAACACATAGAAGCAACAAAAACAAGAATAAAGCAATATAAAGTAAAAATAGCCACCAGATAAATAAAAAGAGAAAGAAAAAAGTGAAAACTGCCACAACAGGATTGTATGAGTAGGAGATAACTTCCCACAATGAGGTGCTGAGTCTTTCTGGGCAGGATACAGCTATAGCTGAAAAATGATGGC
Source organism: Cephalopachus bancanus (assembly GCA_027257055.1). Classification (NCBI taxonomy): domain Eukaryota; kingdom Metazoa; phylum Chordata; class Mammalia; order Primates; family Tarsiidae; genus Cephalopachus; species Cephalopachus bancanus. Next base: position 25,109,336 of record JAPVLO010000029.1, read on the forward strand.
CAAGTCACAGACTGGCCTGAGATGGCAGAGTTCAACTCATGGCCACCACAGTGGTTCTGTGGGATGAGGACTTTGGCCTAGGTCCTTCTGAGTCTTCATCCTGCTCTTGAATTTTTTAATAATGAAGGAAGAGAAAGCAGAGTACCAAAAATTCGGAAACAGGCTACGCGAGCACTCAGAAAGAAGAGAATCAGGGAGCATGGGCAATCCCAAGTGCCGAAGTCAATTTTTTAAGAAAAGAGGGATTGGTCTAAAGAGCACCGTTTTATATTGGTCTGAGTTGTCATCAAGGGTATTGCCATCGTTTGGATATTTAACCCTTCAAACCTCATGTTGAAATCTGATCTCCAGTGTTGGAGGTGGGCCCTAGTGGGATGCGTTTGGGTCTCGAGATTCCTCATGAACGGCCTGGTGCTGTCCTTGGAACGAGTGAGTTCTTACTAGATTAGTTTCCGTGAGAGCTGATCATTAAAAAGTCCAGCACCCTTCCACTCTTTCTCTTTGCTTTCCTCCCTCCTCATGTGATCTCCATACATACTTGGCTCCCCTTCTTCCACGATGAGTGGCCCTCACCAGAAGCAAATGTGGGCACCATGCTTCCTGCGAAGCATGTAGCACCGTGAACCAAACAAACTCTTTAAAAATAAATTGTGAGCCGGGCTTGGTGGCTCAGCCTGTAATCCCGCGCCTTTGGGAGGCTGAGGTGAGTGGATTGCCTGAGCCCGTGGGTTCGAGACCCGCCTGGGCAACTTGGCGAGACCTCATCTCTACAATAAATCAAAAATTAGCCGGACGTGGTAGCGCACACCTGTAGTTCCAGCTACTTGGAAGGCTGAGGCGGAAGGATCGCCGGAGCCCAGCAGGCGAGGCTGTGGTGGCCGGGAGCGGCCACTGCACTCCAGTCTGGGCGACGGAGTGAGACTCCGACTCAAAATAAATAAATAAATAAATAAAATAAATTGTGCAGGCTCAGATATTCCTTTGTAGCAACGCAAACGGGCTGAGCCAGGTAGAAATGGCATCAGGATGAGGGTCTGTGGCTCCTCATCTTTCAGGGCCCCCAGCAGGCGCTTTCTGTTCACCCTGCACATCCCTGGGCAATCTCAAGGGGCCCAGATCCTCACGAGAAGTGTTGGCGTCTCCACACCAACGGAGTTTATCAGCAATGTAGCCCAGCAGTGTGTCCTCCAAGGTGAACATGTCCTGCTGGACCCGCGAGTACTGATGGACCAGCTCATTTGTTCTGCTCCAAAGGAGAGTCTAAGAAAGAAGAAACACAATCTATTATTCATCTTTAATTTTAAATTCAAAGGGTATATATGCAGGTTTGTTACATAGGTATACTGCATGATGGTGAGATTTGGGCTTCTATTGAGCTCATCACCCAAGTGGTTGGCATGGTACTCAATGGGTGCTTCTTCCAACCTTCAATCCTCTTTCCCATTTTCCCCCTCCTTTGGGAGTCTCCAGTTTCTGTCGTTCCCATCCTTATGCCCATGTATACCCAGCATTCAGCTCCCACTTATAAGTGAGCGCACACAGTATTCAGTTTTCTGTTTCTGTGACAATTCACTAAGAATATTGACCTCCAGTTGCATCCATGTTGCTGTAAAGGACATGATTTCATTCTTTTTTACGGCTGCATCATATTCCAAGGTGTACATGTACCACATTTCTTTTATCCAATCCACCACTGATGGACACTTATGTTGGTTCCATATTTTTGCTATTGTGGATAGTGCTGCAATAAACATGTGAGCGCTGAAGTCTTTTTGGTAGAATGATTCATGCCCTTTTGAGCATATACCCAGTAGTGGGATTGCTGGATCGAATGGTAAATCTACTTTTAGTTCTCTGAGAAATCGCCAGACTTCTTCCCACAGGGCCTAAACTAGCCTACATTACCCTCAACAGTTTATGGCCATTCCCTTTTTTCCACAATCTCATCATCATCTGCTGTTTTTTGAATTTCAAGTGATAGCTATTCCGACCATGTAAGACAGTTTCTCCTTGTGGTTTTGATTTGTATTTCTCTGATGATTAGTGATGCCCAACCAATTATTGAGATCAACTCACTAGGTTAAAAATACTAAATCCGCATTTTTGTAAGTTGAAAGAAAACAGAACACATCAGAGTAAATCATATATAATAAGGGTAAGGATTGTTGTATCATTGTTTTCTGGATATAAGAGAGAAAAAGAGAATATATGTGTACGCACGTGTGTACTAGGTCACAATGTAAAATGAATGTATGATTCTGGGCTGTGGTCAAAAAAGTTTGCAAGCTACTGTTCAAACCTTATAATTAACATAGGATGAAATCATAACTAGAGGAGGCATTAGGGAGCTCCAATATTCCTAACACTATATGCAAAAAAAAAATTTGTCTATGTGCTATTTTCTGGAAGAAATACTCTTTCATTCTTAAAAAGCTCCATAACCCCTTCCACTTTCCCCAAAACTTCTCTACCCTCAGTCAAAAAAAAAAAAAAGGAACAAATACAGTATATGTGTAGATGTTTTTTCAGGATCACTCTTAAAGGTAGAGTCAAATTTCAGAATAATATTCTGTTCTATGAATCTATTCATTTTTAACAGGAGCCAATAGAGGGTAGTGGTTTAAAGCATGGGCTTTAGAGTCCTTATTAAAGACCAGCATCATTACTCATTAGCTGTCTGACCTTGGGCAACCAAAGCATCACTAAGCCTCACTTTCCACACCTGCAAAATGATAATGATAATGACTATAATAAACTCATGAGATGCTGGAAAGATTAAATGAGATAATGTAAGTAAACTGCTTAGCATAGTATCTGTTGCACAGTCACTTATTCAACAAATGTCAGCCTGGGTTATTATTTGCCAAGCACTTCCTCAGTGTAGGGATGATGCTTGGTACACCAAGGTGCAGCATCACAATAACTCCAGGTCACTCACAGTGGGATGAGAGGCTGTAATTTGGGAATGGATTTAAGGGCTTCATAAAGATAATTTGGGACACATGGAATTTTTGCTTTAAACACTCACTGACTTTAGAAAAGCACTACGGGCTGGACATGGTGTCTCATGCCTATGATCCCTTGGATCGCCTTGGAGAGGCCAAGGCGAGAGGATTGCCTGAGCCCCCGGATTCATGACCAGCCTGGGCAACATGACAAGACCTCAACTCTACAATAAATCAAAAAATTAGCCGGGCGTAGTAGCGCATGCCTGTAGTTCCAGTTACTTGGAAGGCTGAGGCAGAAGAATCGCCAGAACCCAGCAGGTCGAGGCTGCGGTGGTTGTGAGCATGCCAATGCGTTCCAACCTGGGCAACAGAGTGAGACTCCAACTCAAAAAAAAAAAATGAAAGAAAGAAAAGGTGCACTCCATGATAAATCTTTTCCAATATAATCAATGTATCAAAACCCAGACCTCTCTGGTTTCAAGTCTTGCATTTGCATTTCAACCAGTCACTTTCAAGCCTGCCAAACTTGGACAACAACTAGTTACCTAAACACACCAAGCCTCAGTTTTCTCACTGGTGAAATGGAGATGCTGACACATGACCTATTCATTTAACAGTATATCTATGAAGGCCTAAGAAGATAAGAATTCAGAGAGTCCTTTGTAAGCAAAAAAGTATTCTGCAAATGTAAATTGACATTGCTATTATTATGTAATTATTATTAAGTACCACTAATATTATCAGAGGGTCTGAAGAAAATTTTATAATTATACAAGGATGGGCTATTTTTGTTTGTTTGCTTGAGTTGGATTTGACGTTAGGTTTGTTTTACCTAATTTTTGGTCAGTTCTCCATTCCTCTTTCCATGCCTCCATTTCTCTTTCTTACCTCCCTTCCCCAGATAGCCTGAATCTTGAGGACATCATGGGCACCCAGTGACCACACAAACTCCATCCCTGCCAACTACATCCGCATTATAATCTCCGGATTTTTTTTTTCTTTCCTCATTCCAATCAAAATTTGGTTCTTGTGACCTCTTATTTCTGGATTTTATCTCCAGTTTTAAAATCAATAACCTGCCCCCAATTACCTTGTTGCAAGGCACAGTCTGATTTACCACCTTCAGTAGTGGCTGGTAGTCTTCTCCTGTAATGTTGCAAGGATGTTTTGAAAGAAATGCACTTTGGAATGTATCCCATATCTTTTGGCAGTCTGTGTCGCTGTGAGATAAGGCACAAAAGATACAATAATTAGACTTTTAAGAGTGTTTTTGGAGCATATTTATCAAAACATCTAATTTAGGAAGCATTTATCGTATGCTAGGTAGTTCATACATAGCATCTCATCTAACGTGCACAATATTTTCATGAGATGGCTATGACCCTTCCAGCTTCACAGATGAAAGAGAGGCATAAAATGACTTCCCTAGTTCACACAGATGGCAACATTCAGATCTGTGTCCTTCTGATGCCAGAGCAAATAATCTGTTCATTAGTGCGCAGAAGAAAATTCCATAGTTATAAACGGATGGATTATTTTTGTTTGTTTATTTGTTTGAGTTGGTTTCAATGTTAGGTTTGCTTTGCCTGATGTTTGGCCAATTTTCCTTTCCTCTTCCCATATCCCATTTCTCTTTCTTACCTCCCTTCCCCAGATGTCCTAAATCTTGATGTCATTGTGGTCCCCCAGTGACCCCACAAACTCCATAAACTCTCCACCAACCACATCCAGATTTCCCCTTTTTCCCAATTCTAATCAAAATTTGCTTATTTACCCCAGTGTTAAATAAAATTGAGAAGAGCATATAAAGATAACTAATGTTTTTCTTCTCACATTATACATCATCATGAAATATTTAAAGATTCCAACTGCCTTCAGAAAAGTCCAAACCCCTCCTTGAATTTTTCCATGTCTTTACCAACACTGTGACCCCTGCCTGGGATGTCCTTCCCTCCACATCTGCCTATTGAAATTCTATACATACTTCATGACCATGGCCTGAAGTGAGTAGGAGCTGGAGGGTGTGACCCTGCTGTTCCCTGTGGTTTGGGAGGTCTCCTGACCCATGTGTGCTATAAACTTCTCCAGTAATGAGTGATAAATGAGTGTGACGCTGTAATTTGTAGATGCATTTGGGGCTTCTTAGATCTTCCAGCTAAAATTCCACTTTATTCAAGAATCCCTCTGTCCCTCTAAGGAGGAGTAAATCTGCTCCCTTACTTTCTGCCTCCAATTCATCCTGTCTCAAAGAAAAGTTAACTGGGAGCAGGTCTGTCTGACCAAAATGTGAGCACCTTGAGGCCAGAGGCTGTGTCTAGTTCATCCCTCTATCCTTCTAATATTAGATTTTTAAAAAAAGTTTATAGATAGAGTGGAAGATGAATGTGATTCATATAAGATTCAAAACAGATGCATGATTAAAGAAGGAAGATATCACTTCTAGACTTCTAGAATGGAGAGGTAAGAAACTCCAAAGTTCTGCTCCTCCATAAAAACAGTGAGAACACTGGTAAGAGCTATCTCTATGGATATTTGATTCCCCAGTTTTCCCTTTTAAGGGAAATACCAACTTTTCAGGACCCTGGGAATTAACCAAAGTTTATAATTCTAAAAAATGTTTGCTTGAGGAAAAAATGGTTGAATCTTGTTAACAACAATCAGCCTTATGACATTTTAACATGGCTTAATTCCATCCCCTCTCTCAACTCCACAAAAGCCTAAAAATTCCAACAGCTCCACAAATCTGATAGGTGTGAAAAACCATCAACCCACCAGCCATAAGGAGGTGTGGAGCAGGTTTGGCTCTCCCCAAAAACCCCACCTCGAAAGAATTGTCACTATTTGACCTATCTGAAAGCTTGCTGAAGAACTAACTTCTCAGGACTCGTCTTTATTTGACATGACTCAGTGATCAATCATGACTGTGTGAACAATCCAACCCACAGAGCATTTGTGAAAACAATCCAGTGACAATTATATAACACTGCAGGTGCATGAGGTGGCCTTACCTACTGGAGCTAACAAGAGACAAAAAACTTAAAAAGGAAAACTGGGGAATCAAAAAGCACAGAGAATGAAAGGAAAAGATAAAAATAATGTCACACCAAATAAAGAATATCAACTAACAGATAGAAATTATTTTTTAACTAAACAGAAATTCTGGAGTTGAAAGTAAAATAGTTGAAATAAAAATTTCACTGGAGGAGGTCAAAAGCAGATTTAAAGAATTAGTGAAATTGAGATCAATTATACCAATGTATGCACAATGTGCGTTGTAGAATAAGAGGAGAGAAAGGGATTTAAAAAATTTTTTTTGAAAAACTAATGCCTCAAAACTTCTCAAAGCTGATAAATGTGAACCTACCAATTTGAGAAGTTCAACAAACTCCAAATAGGATAAAATTTAAGACCCATACCCACATACATCATATTGAAACTATTAAAAGACAAAGAATCTTGAAAGCAAAAAAGAGAGAAATAACTTATTAACTGGACAATAAGAAAACAGAGGACTTAAATAATGTTATAATCCAATCAGGCTTAATAGATCTATACAGAACACTGCCCCCAACAATAGCAGAACACTCATTCTTCTCAAAGGCACACAGGATATTTCCGATAATTGACCAAATTTAGACCACAAAGCACATCTTAATACATTTTAAAAGTTTGGATTTTTTAAAAGGCAAATTATTATTTACAATAAAAAAGATTAAAGTCATGCATAGTATCTTTTCAGATCACAATGGAATAAAACTACCAATCAATAACAAGGGAAACTAGAAATTCACTAACCTGTGGAAATTAAACACACTCTTAAACAAACAATGGGTTGAAGAAGATTCATAAGAAAAATGGAGACAAATGAAAATAAACATACAGGCCGGGCTCGGTGGCTCAGCCTATAATCCCGCGCCTTTGGGAGACTGAGGTGAGTGAATTACCTGAGCCCAGGGGTTCGAGACCCGCCTGGGCAACTTGGCGAGACCTCATCTCTACAATAAAAATAAAAATAAAGAAAAAAGAAAATAAACATACAACATATCAAAACTTTTGGGATGCAGTGAAAAGAGCGTAATTTGTAGACATATTAAAAGAGAAAAAATTCTCAACCTAGCTGCATCAGTAGCCTTGCTGTACAACTTAAGGAATTAGAAAAAAGAAGAGCAAAGTAAACCTAAAGCAGGCAGATGGAAGGAGATAATAAAGACTATGTAGAAATAAACAAAACACAGGATAGAAAAACATTGGAGCAAATTAACACACCAAAAGTTGGTTTTTTGAAAAGATCAACAAAGTTAATACATCTTTAGTTAGGCTGACAAGAGAAAAAGAAGACTTAAAATCAGGAATTAAAGGATATCACTACTTTCATTATGGGGAAGAAAGAATATTAGAGTATTAGAAAATATTATGAACAAATTCCATAGCCTAGATTAAATAGACATATTCCCAGAAAGATACAAACTACTAAAACTGACTCAAGGCCAAATAGAAAATCTAAATACACCTACAAAACAGAGTAAAGTAGTAATCAAAATTTTGCCACTAAAAAAGTCAAGACCTGGGTGGCTTCACTGGTGAATTCCACTAAGCACATTCCAAACTATTCCATGAGTCCAGTATTACCCTGATACCAAAGGGTACAGGACATCATAAGAAAGAATACTAAAGGCCAATGTCCCAGATACAAAAATCCTTTTAAAAACTAGCAAACATAATTCATCAACAAATAATTAGCTTGATTTAATTATTCCATATTTATTCAAAAATCTTTTTGTAAATTATGTTTTTAATAGAGACAGGGTCTCACTATCTCACTATGTTGTCCTGGCTAGTCTCAAACTCCTAACCTCAAGTCATCTTCCCACCTAGGTCTCCCAAAGTTCTGGGATTATAGGTGTGAGCCACCACATAAATATATACAATCATAATTTATCAATTTATTATTATAACATAAAAATTGAAAAAAGAAGTTAACAACAAATGTTAAAGCTATATGCCATGATCACGCAGGATTTATTCCAGGAATGCAAGGTTGTTTAACATATGAAAACCAATCATTGTAATATGCTATATAATAGAATAAAGGAAAAAAACCATATGATTACTTCAATAGACACAGAAAAAATATTTGACAAAACTTACCACTCTTTCATGATTAAAAAAAAAGCACTGAACAAATTAAAAATAGAAGTGAATTTCCTTCACTCAATAAAGTTTATATATCAAAACCCACAGCTAACTTAATGGTGAAAGACTAAACATTTCCCCCTTAAGATCAAGTATAATCCACTTTCCCTACTTATACTCAACATTGTACTGAAGTTCTATCCAGGGACATTAAGTAAGAAAGAGAACTAAAAGGAATACACATTAGAAAGGAAGAAGTAAGCCTATCCCTTTCACAGATGGCATGATACTATATATAGAAAATTCTAAGAAATCCACAAAAGGGAAATTATTAGTACTGATAAACATGTTCAACAAAGTTTTGAGATATAAGATTAATAAGTAAAAATCAACTGTATTTCTATACATTTTCAATAAAAATATGAAATGGAAATTTTAAAAAATTCAATTTATGGGCAACTCCTCGGGTCCCCTCCCACTGTACGAGATTTTCTGTCCTCTCAATAAATCCTGCTTTTTAAAAAAATTCCATTTATAATAGCATCAAAACAATTAATATACTTAGAAATAAATACAATCAAAGAGTTATAAGACAAGTATACTGAAAACTACAAAACACTGTTAAAAATAAAATAAAATTGGAGTGGAAAAACATTTTGTATTCATGGATTAGAAGGTTTATATTGCTAAGATGACAGTATTTTCACACTGATTTATAGCTTCAATTCAATCTCTATAGAAGTCTGAGGCAGAAGGATCACCTGAGCACAGCAGTTGAGGCTGCAGTGACCATGAGCATGCCATTACACTCCAGCCTGGGCAACAGAATGAGACTCCAACTCAAAAAAAATTTTTTTAAATCCTAGCTTCCTCTTTTGTAGAATTTCCCCATTTATCCTAAAATTTATATGGAAATACAAAAAATAAAGAAAAGCTAAAAAAAATCTTGGGGAGAAAAAAAGAACAAAGTTGAAAAATCCATACTTGATTTCAAAATTTACTACAATGTCATAAAAATCAAGACAATTTGACACTAGTATAATGAAGTAATCACAGGACCAGTTCTAACTGGCCTTACTCCATTGATAACAGGATGTCCAGTTATTTTATAGGAAAAAAGTCAGAAAATTGCAAGTCATGCAGCCAAGCATTCACAGAAGACTTTGACCTCAGATAACACCCAGAACTAAAGTCTCATTTCTGCTTTTCATGGAACCAAAGGATTGAGACATGACCACAACCTAACCACCAAGCATTTAAAAGTGAGGGGTCCAAGCCCAGGAATGCCCCCTGTTAAGATCCTTACCATAAATGGTCTCTTTAAGGTACTACCAATCAGAACCTGACCTGCCAGTACTCTGCATACCATCTTGCACTTCTTAATTCATAAAATCTGTCCAGACCCCAGGTTAGGGAGACAGATTTGACAGATCTGCATCTTGTCTTCTTGCCAGTAAACCTTGCAATACAGATTTTTCTTTTCTCAAAAACCAGTGCCACAGTGTTGGCTTCTATGCATGTCAGACAATGAGCCCACTGCTTGGTAACAATGAAGAAATATAGGTCATTGGAATAGAATTAAGAGTCCAGAAATAAAGGTTTACATTTATCATCAATTAATTTTAGACAAGAGTGTCAAGACCATTCAATGGGGAAAAATAGTCTTTTCAACAAGTGGTACAGGCAGTTGTGTGCATTATTTTTGCTATATCTCTGGGTACAAAGTATTTTGTTGTCTGTCTGTGTAACGTGATATACGTGCTTATTCCTTATGTTAGCAGGACAAAATGGTAGTTATGCTTTTATAGAAATGTATTGACATACCTTGGAGTGTGGTTTGGTTCAAGACCACGACAATAAAGCGAATAACACAATAAAATGAGATGCACAAATTTTTTAGTTTCCCAGTGCATATGAAAGTTATATTTCACTATACTGTAGTCTGTTAGGTATGCAATAGCATTATGTATAAACAAACAATATACATATTTTTTTAAAAAATGGTTCAGGAATGACTGAATATCCACATGCAAAGTATAATGAATTTAAATCTATACATCACACCATATAAAAAAATTGACTCAAAATGAATGACAGACCTAAATGTAAGAGGTAAAATTATAAAAGTTTTAGACACAAATATAGAATAACAAATATCATAACCTTAGATTAGTCAACGATTTCTTAAATATGACACCAAAAGCACAGCAACAAAAAAATAGATAAATTATACTTTATCAAAATTAAAAACTTAAGTGCTCAAAGCATACCATCAAGAAACTGAAAATAAGATATACACAATGAATTAAAATATTTGCAAGTATTGTTTCTGTTCCACAACTTGAATCCAGAATAATGAAGAACTCCTACAACTCAATAATAAAAAGATAATCCAGTTAACAAATGGGTCAATAATTTTAATATACATTTTTATAGAAAAGACATAAAAATAGCCAATAATCACATATAAAGATGCTCAACATCATAAGTCACTAAGGAAATGGAAACAAAAATCACAATATACCACGCTATACTCACTAGGATCATGATATGGTTGAATTATGTCTCCCTTGAAATTCATATAATGAAGTCCTAATTTCCAGTACCTTAGAATGTGATCTTATTTAGAAATAGGGCTGGGCTGGGCACAGTGGCTCAGCCTGTAATCCCAGCATTCTGGGAGGCCGATGCAAGAGGATTGCCTGAACCTAAGGGTTCGAGACCAGCCTGGGCAACTTGGTGAGACCTTATCTTTACAATAAACCATAAAAACTGCGGTAGCCATGAGCATTCCACTGCACTCCTCCAACCTGAGAGACAAGAGTGAGAGTCCAACTCAAAGAAAGAAAGAAAGAAAGAAAGAAATAGGGCTGCAAGTAGGATTAAGATAAGCAGTAGCTAGAGTGTGTATCTCCCATGGAATGAGCTAAACTAGAGAGAGTTCCACAGGACTCAGGAGAAACAAGACCAACAGCACACCCCATGACTCACCAGAGAAGCAACAAGATTCACAGAGTGCAAAAAAGAGAAAAATCAATCAGCCTGCCTGGGTTGGAACTTGTCAGATGCACCTTAATCACCACACAAACCATGACACAGTGGGAGACGTAAGTAAGGGGAAAACAGGAGTTCTGTGTTCCTGCCATGAACTTTGAAGGCCTCCTGAACCTCAAGGGACTCCTATCCCTCACAGGAAACTGTCGTAGCCACAGTCGTGCTCTGCTGAAACCATGTGGAGTGGTCCAGAAAAAAAAAACCCTGAGTAGCTCTAGTCACCATTTCCTGGGAACTCAACCCTTTCTGATGGCTGCTTTTTAACTGGCCTGGAAGGGAACAGGAAGACCTGATGCTTTCATTTGCCCCAAGGGCAAATTCTGCGCAGCAGACAATTCCTGGCTGGAGCAGGCTTGAGAGGTCAGGGGCTGGCCGCACTTTTACATTCTAAATGCAGACTGCCTGAGGCTAAGGCAGGAGAGCTGGGTGGGACTTGTTGCCCTAGCGACCTTTCACTCACCAGGTAAACTCATATATCCTCTGCACAACACTGCATTGTTACCCCAGCAGCCAGGAACTCCTTGTAGAGTAGCCAATTAAGCACACAGGTGGGGAGCTCGAGCACTGCTTCCTCACCCTTGAAGTCTCTGAGAAGGCTCAAAACAGTGAATTTGGGGAGTCCTCACAGCCTTGCCCATCACCAGGTCACCTTGGTACTTCCTTGGAGCAACAAAGACCAAGCACAAAGCCTCCAGTCACCATCACAGCTGGTTCTCTTCTGTAAGCCCCATCTCCTAGCCAGATGTCAACTGGTACAACCCATTGCATCTGTTATGATACCCTGGCTTTTAGGAAGATCTGCTCCCAGACCTTAGCTAACACTATTCAAGTCACCCCACTCAGGACACCTTGAGCGAGTGTAGCAGCACAGGACTGCCACAACTGGCAACTGAGAAACTCACCACATCAAGGTTATATATAATGAAGAGAACCTCTGCATCAGCCCCCTGCCAACCTCAAATAAGAAGAAATAGTCAGCTGGACACAGTGGCTCAAACCTGTAATCCCAGCACTTTGGGAGGCCGAGATGAAAGGATTATCTGAGCCTACAGGTTTGAGAACAGCCTGGGCAACTTGGTGAGACCCATCTCTACAATAAATCAAAAAATTAGCCAGACATGGTAGCACACACCTGTAGTTCTGGCTATTTGGAAGGCGGAAGCAGGATAGCCTGAGCCCAGCAGGTTGACACTAGGGTGGCTGTGAGTGTGACACTGCACTCCAGCCTAGGCAATGGAAAAAAAAAGAAGAAGAAGAAATAGTCTACTCAAATGAGGATAAACCAGAAAAATTATTCTGGCAATATAAAAAAACATAATTCTTTAACATCCCTAAGAGGCACAATAACTCTTCAGCAATGGGCCCCAACCAAATGACCCTAAGCAAAATAAAATCTTTCAAATTCCGGAGATAGGATTTCCAAAGGTTGATTATAAAATAGCTTAATGAAATCTAGTAGAAAGTTGAAAACCAACACAAAGAAATTTTAAAAACTATTCTGACATGAATGAAAAATTCTCCAATGAGACAGATACCAAATACAAAAAAACAAAACACACAAGCTGAACTTCTAGAAATGAAAGACTCATTTGGGGAAGTAAAAAATATAGTGGCAAGTTTTAACAGTAGACTAGAACAGGCAGAAGAAAGGATCTTAGAACTGGAAGATAAAGTTTTCTAATTAACACAATCAAACAACAATAAAGGGAAAAAATCAAGAGAATGGAACAAAGTTTCCAAGAAATGCAAGACTATGTAAAATATTCAAACCTAAGAATCATAAATGTTCCTGAGGAAGAAGAGAAAACAGGTTTTTAAAATCTATTTGAGGGAATAATTGAAGAAAATTTTATTGGTTTTGCCAGAGATTTAAACATTCAGATACAAGCAGGCTAAAGAATACCCAGAAGATTCATTGCAAAAAGGTCAGCCCCAAAGGATATAGGTTATCAGATTATGCAAAGTTAATGTGAAGGAAAGAATTCTAAGAGCAGCGAGACAAAAATCATCAAATAACTTACAAAGGTAAACCTATTAGACTAACAGCAGACTTCTCAGAAGAACCCTATGAGCCAGAAGGGATTGGGGTTCTATTTTCAATCTCCTCACACAGAGTAACAGTAAGCCAAGGATTTTATATCCCACAAAATGAAGTGTCATAAATAAAGAAGAAATGAAGTCTTTTTCAGACAAGCAAATACTGAGTGAACTTGTCATCCCTAGACCAGCTCTACAAGAAATACTTAAAGGAGTTCTAAACATTGAAACAAACGGTCAAAATACACCAATAAAAAAATACTGGAAATCATAAACCACACAGGGCTTATAGAACACCAACACAATAAAGAAAAAACCAGGTAATAACCAATATGATGAATGGACTAGCTCCTTATATTTAATTATTAACCCTAAACATAAATGTTTCCAATTTTTTTTTAATCCAAATATTTGCTGCTTTCAAGAGACCCACTTAAGTCATAAAAACTCCTACAGACTCAAAGTAAAAGAGTGGAAAAAATATTTCATGCAAATAGAAAGCAAAAATGAACAGGAGTAGCTATTCTTATATCAGATATAACAGACTTTAACAGCAGTGAAAAAAGACAAAGAAGGTTATTATATAATCATAAAGGAATTAGTCCTATAAGAAGATATAACAATTTTAAGTACATATGCACTAAACATCAGCACTTTCAGTTTTATAAAATAAATTCTACTAGACCTAAGAAAAGAGATAAACAGCAATAATAGTGCAAGACTTCAGCACTCCACTGACAGCAATAGACAGATCATCAAGGCAGAAAGTCAACAAAGAAACATTGGATTAAAACTGAACCTCAGAGCAAATGGAATTAACAGACATCATTACAGAATATACATTTTTCTCCCCAGCACATGGAACATTCTCCAAGATAGATCATATGACAGGCCACAAATCAAGTCTCAGTAAAGTCAAAAAAATCAAAATCATATCAAACACCTTCTCAGACCACAGTGGAATAAAGCTATACATTAACTCCAAGAATAACTCTCTAAGACAAACAAATACATGAAAATTAAACAAACTTCTCCTGAATGATCTTTGGGTCAATAATGAAATCAAGATGGAAATTTAAAAATTCCTTGAAATGAATGATAATGACACAAGTTTAAAAAAAATAAAACCTCTAGGATACAGCTGAAGCTATAAATTGATAGCACTTAAGCTCTACATTAAAAAAACTGAAAGATCACATATTGACAAGAACTAGAAAAACATACATAAACTCAACCCAAAGCCAGCAGAAGAAAAGAAATAACAAAGATCAGAGCAGAACTAACTAAAATGAAACAAATAAAACAAATACAAAGGATCAATGAAACAAAAAGTTGGTTCTTTGAAAAGATAAACAAAACTGATAGAACACTAGCCAGATTAATTCAGAAGCAAAGAGAGAAGATTCAAATTAGCTCAATCGGAAATGAAAATGGAGACATTACAACTGATAACATGGAAATACAAAAAATCATATGAGATTATTATGAACACTTCTATGCAAACAAACTAGACAGTCTAGAAAAAATGAGTAACATACAACCCCCAAACTTTGACTCAGAACAACAATAATAAAACTACAGCCCAATATCCCCAATGAACGTAGACACAAAAATCCTCAGCAAAATACTAGCAAACTGAATTCAACAGCACATTAAAAAAAATAATAATCCATCATGGTAAAGTGCATTTTTCCCAGGGCTGCAAGAATGGTTCAACATATTCAAGTCAATAAATGTGATCTACCACATAAACAGATTTTAAAATAAAAATTATATGATCATTTCAATAGATGCAGAAAAAGCATTTGATAAAATTCCAGTATCCCTTCAGGATAAAATTGCTCAGCAAAATAAGCATAGACAGAACATTCTTCAAAATAATAAAAGCCATATACAACCAACCTACAGCCAACGTCAAGTTGAACACATTCACCTTCAGAACTGACACAAGATAAGGATGCCCACTTTCATCATACTTATTCAATATAGTATTGGAAGTCCTCACCAGGGCAATCAGGCAAGAAAAAGAAATGAAGGCTATCCAAATTGGAAAAGAAGAAATCACACTACCTCTGTATGCTGATGATAATCTTATACCTAAAGATTATATCCTAAAGACTTCTCCAAAAGGTTCCTGGACTTGATAAATAAATTCAGTAAAATCTCAGTAGCAAAATCAATATACACAAATCAGTAGCACTGCTGTACACCAATAGTGACCAAGTTGAAAATCAAATCAAGAATTCAATTCCATTGACAATAGCAGCTAAAATACTTAGGAATACATTTAACCAAGATGAAAGATCTCTACAAGGAGAACTATAAAACACTGTTGAAAGAAATTGTAGAGTACACAAACAAATGTAGAAACATCTCATGCTCACTGATTGGAGGAATTAATATTGTTAAAATGACTAAGTTACTCAAAGTAATCTATAGATTCAATGCAATCTCCATTATACTACCATTGTCATTTTTCACAAAATTAGAAGAAATAACCCTAAAATTCATATGGAATCAAAAAAAGGGCTAAAATAGCCAGAACACTTCTGAACAAAAAGAACAAAGATGGAGGTATCACATTACCTGACTTCAAATTATTCTATAAGACTACAATAACCAAAACAGAATGGCACTGGTACAACACATGGACAAATGGAGGAAAATAGATAGTTCAGAAATAAACCCAAATACCTACAACCAACTGATCTTCAACAAAGCAGACAAAAATATACACTGGGGAAAGGAAACCCTATTCAACAAATGATACTGGGAAAAGCTAATAGCTACATGCAAAAAAATGAAACTTGATCTCTCTCTCACCATATACAAAAATTAATACAAGATGGAGTAAAGACTTAAATGTCAGACCTGAAACCATAAAACTCCTATAAGAAAACATAGGCAAAGTTCTTCTGGATATTGGCCTAGGCAAATAATTTATAGTTAAGACCCCAAAAGTAAATGCAACAAAAATGAAAATAAATAAGTGGGACTTAACTAAACCAGAAAAGTTTCTGCACAGCAAAAGAAATAATCAACATAGTAAATAGGTAAGCTACAGATTGGTAGAAGATATTCACAAACTATACATCTGACAAAGAACTAATATAGACTCTACAAAGAATTCAAACAGATCAGCTAGATTCTACAAAGAATTCAAACAGATCAGCAAGAAAAAAAGCAGATGACCCCATTAAAAAGTGGGCAAATGACATGAACAGACATCTCTCAAAAGAAGATATGCAAATGGCCAACAAACATATGAAAAAATGTTCAACATCCCACTCATCATCAGGGAAATGCAATTAAAACCACAATGACATAGCACCTTACACCAGTCGGAATGGCCATGTTTAAAAAATTGAAAAACAATAGATGTTGGCACAGATTGGTAAAAAGGGAAATGCTTATACACTGTTGATGGGAGTGCAAATTAGTACAACCTTTATGGAAATCAGTATGGAGGTGTTTAAAAGAATTAAAAGTAGATCTCCCATTCTATCCAGCAATCCCACTACCAGGTATCTATTCAAGGAACAGAAGTTTATATACAAAAAAGACACCTGTACTCATATGTTTATCACAGCACAATTCACAATTGCAAAGATGTGGAATCAATCCTAAATGCCAATCAACAAAAATGTGATACATACACACATACATAAACACATACACACACTCCATTGAATACTAGACTTAGCATTCAAAAGAATAAAATAATGTCTTTTGCAGAAACTTGGATGGAAGTGGAAACATTATCCTAAGTAAACTAATGCAGGAACAGAAAATCAAACACCACATGTTCTCACTTATAAGTGGGAGCTAAACTAAGGATCTACAGAGACATGGAGAATGCTATAATGGACACTTGCAACTCAGAAAGGAATAGAGTAGGAAGGGGTAGAGGGATAAAAAAAATTACCTATCGCATACAATGTGCACAGGTGAGAGTGGTGGGTTCACTTAAAGCCCAGGCTTCTTCACTGCCATACAATGCATCCGTGTAACCAAAAACTATTTGTACCCCCTAAAGCTATTGAAATAAGTTTAAAAACAAAATAATTAAAAAACATAGAAACAGGGATGTAACCTAATGTAATGCAATGTAATGTAAAGGTGGGGCCCAATAATGTGTGCTAATAAGCCCTCCAGGCAACTCTGATGTAAAGTTGGGTTTAAGAATCATTGGGTTATACATGAAAATATGAAGAACAGTATGTTTTCCCAGTGTCTGAGCATCACACTGCAATTTCATCCACACTTCCTTTGAAAGCTATGCCAGGAAACATTATTGACCTGGCTTTCTCCATACATTACATATTTAAGGAAAAATGTTATTACATCATGTGCTTTGATGTCTGTTGGGAGCCGGCCATGGAAGTCTGCTTGATCCTAGGAATCTGATGAGCTGAAGACCCCAGGCCGCTTGGTGACTCCAGGAGCTACGACCCTATTACCTTCTACCTTACTTGCCACAATTGTCAGAAGAGACTTCTGTGCTAGTTGAGCGTAAAAACAATAAGGCTTGAGGCCTGCACAGCTAACTTTAGAATATCATTGTTCCTATTTTCCACTTCCCACTACGTGGTTTGCCCTTTTCTATTCAGCATATAATTAAACTTTGAAATACGTCAAAAAAGGTTTTTTCACCTAGTCACAAGTTACAGGATTTTTAGAATATAGGTTACAAATATAAGAATTATAAATTTTAATAGTAGTATAAGTATATAGTAGGTAAGGAATAAATTAGGGTAATATAACCATAAGAATCATAAATATAGATAATCTTAGTTTAAGAATTATTGTTGGAATTAGGAGTTTTAAGAATAGTGGAAGGCTTAGGATTTTAGAAGATTGAAGCACAGAAGCTTCTCGGCATGAAGGAATGTGCACCTGGCGATTCCTTGATGAACTTTGTTCCACACAGAAGAGAAGAACATTGTGCATGGACTGTTTCAAGACCCAGGCTTGGAAATTGTTGTTTAAGCTTTTTGAAGATTGTATAGAATAGGCATTAAGTTTGTTTTCGTTTATGGTTTAAGGTTTAGATAGTGTAAGCATTAGGATTTTATATATATTAGTTTTTAGTTTTAAAGTTAAGATTGTTTAAGTTTAGGATTTAATATGTAATAGATGATAATTGTAAATTCTGGGTTTGGGATACATATTAAAGTTTTAGTATATAAGAAGTTGAAGGGTTTAGATGTAGAATTTAAGTAAGTGAAACAGGTTTTATCTAATAACCAAAACTACTTTGAGACCTGAATAACACCACTAAAAATTTCTTCTAAGCTGTTCTCCTTAGGAATAAAATGTCCCAGATAAGGAAGACAATGAAGGAATTAGAACAAGAAGAAACTACCAAGGGGCTTAAAAGACCAGAGGGCCTTGAAAAAGAAACTCCTCGTCCATGAAAAAAGGAACATCTGCGTGAGGTACTTCGGGAGGGTCTCCAGGTGCACATTCCTCCATGCAGATGGAAGTGTTCTACACATAAACTGCTCCAAAGCCTTGGGCCGGAAACTGCTGTTCTGGCCCCCAGAGACTTTTATTATGGAAAAACTTGTTTTCCTAAATAGTTTGAATGAGGAAGTTAAGTTTAAAAAGAATTAGAATTGTTAGAAAGATTATAATATGTACTAGTTAATTTGGGATATGAGTCTTGTTTTAAATAGAGTTGTTCAATGAGAAGCTTTATGATTTTATATAAGAGTTTTTAAGTTTATAATTTTAAGGTTTTATATTAACAGGTTGCAGGGACTGTTTTTACTTCAAGATAACATCATTGTGGTGTTGTTTTTGGATGGAGATAGTCTCTGCCCTTAGAGAGAACATTAGCCAAGCACAAAGAAGAATACTTAAACTTTCCCTTAAGCATCGTTTTAACATCACAAAAATTCATGTAAATTGTTGTAAGTGATTTGTTTTGGGGTTTTTTTTGTTTTGTTTTTTTTTAATATTCAATATTTTTTATTATGATATTGTGGGGTACAGTTAAGGGTTAGGTATACAAATACGTTTTGTTCAGGCACCCTTGTTGATAAGAGGTGTTTCCCCATCCCCAGACATTTACTATTGTTAATCCCATCTCCCTCCCCCCCCCATAGTTTCCCACTACTGTCAGTCATTTTCACATAGTATTACACTGGATGTTCAAGGTCCACTACGTGAGTGAGAACATGTGATACTCGGATCTTTGTTTCTGTGAGAGGTCACTCAGTATTATAGACTCTAGTTCCATCCAGGTTGCTGCGAAATTCATGATTTTGTTCTTTTTTATGGCTGCGTAGTATTTCATTGTGTATATGTACCACATTTTTAAAATCCAGTCCTCTTTCGATGGGCAGCATGATGATTTTAACTTGCTCTGTAACGATGACTTGCAGAAATTATTTCCTTGCAAAAAGGAATATAAGCTTGTTGTTAATTAGCAATAAATGGCAACTGCTCAACTCTGAATAGTTGTCCAAGTCTCTCTCTCTCTCTCTCTCTCTCTCTCTCTCTCTCTCTCTCTCAGAGCTGACACCGTCCCCACATTTGCGAATCTCTGGACTCCGCTGGAGCTGGAATCCAGCAGATGTCAATCACAATTTATAGGGTGCTGTCATGGGTTTAGAGAAAAGGTATTTGGCAGCTATTTCACTTTAGGGGATCATGTTTTAATTCCATTAATAAATGCAGTGGCCCTCTCAGGAACTTCTGATCTCCAGAACACCTATAATCTTACAAAACTGAAACTCTATATTGGTTCAGCAATAATTCCCCCTTTCTCCCTTCCCCCAGTCCTAGGCAACCACCCTTCTACTTTCTGTCTCCGTGAATCTGATTACTCTAGGCACCTCATATAAGTGGAATTTGTCTTTTTGTGACTGGCTTATTTCACTTAGCATAATGTCCTCAAGGTTCATCCATGTTGCAGTGTGTGTCGGAATTTTTCTTCCCTTTTAAAGTTGTATAATAGTCCATAGTAAGTATATAACCCACTTTGCTTATCCATTCTTCAGCTGATGGACATGTGGGTTGTTGCCTCCGCCCATTCTTTCATCCCACAAAAGCTTACCAAAGCCCTCCTTTAAGCCTCACAGTAGCACAGAGCTATAAAAATAATTACACATCATTTTTATACTCAAGTCACTCATGTAGTACAAAGCACAGAAAAGGAAAAAAAAACTGGCCAAGTGTGGTGGCTCATACCTGAAATCCCAGCACTTTGAGAGGCTAAGGCAGAAGTCTTGCTCAAGCCCAGGAGTTCGAGATCAGTCTAGGCAACAAAGCAAGATCTCACCTCTACAAAAAATAAAAAAGAGCCAACTGTGGTGGAGCACGCCTGTAGTCCCAGCTACTTGGGAGGCTGAGATCAGAGGATCACCTGAGCCCAGGAGTTCAAGGCTGAAGTGAGCCATGATCACGCCACTGCACTCCAGCCTGGACAAGAGTGAAACCCTGACTCAGAAAAAAGAAAAAGAAACCAAACCCATTACACCAAGATACTGGTGACTTGCCCTCAGCTCTAAAACTTAAAAACACAACTAGTAACATAACATTTTCTACTACAGAGGATAGAAATAGGATTTTTTTAACCCTGATTAAATATTGGTCATAAGCATTCTCATTTTGAAAATAATTTTTCTTCTTTGGTTCCCCCAACGTATTCTAATATGTTGTCATGACATGAAAAATCCATCTTGCCTTATAACTACCTGTTTGTTTCGTTGGCTTTTTGGAGGTGGGGTTTCACCGTGTTGCCCAAGCTGGCCTCAAACTTGACTGTTCAAGTGATCCTCCCTTCTCAGCCTCCCAAGTCATTGGGAGTGCCACCATGCTCGGCCACTGCGGGTGTCTGCTTGGTCACTTTCTGTCTTTGCTTCTTTCAGCACATCCAAGAGTAGTTAGCAATGCATAGCCAGCAAAAGGAGGTTGGTTCCATCAGGTGCCATTGCTCAGTGGAATATAAAGCGGCAGACTTTGAACAATGAACTTACACAGACTTTGAAATAGCCTGAGAAATGTTTGTTTTACATTAAGTGAAAAAGATAAGCTTAAACTTACAGAAGACTGAAAAAGAAGGTGCCTCAAACTGTTAATGGGGTTGCCTCTGAGAAGACGAATGAAGGGGACTTCCACTTTGATCCTAGATTCTTCTATATTGTTTGTTTATGACATAAGTGGATCTAGATATTATCCGAGTAAGCTAAAGAAGAGAAGTTTAAGTTTTTAAATTAAAGATGTAGTATGATCAAAACGAATTTTAAAACCTGGGGCGGGGGGAACCGCACACTAATCAAGCCATGTTTCAATAATAGTTATCTGTTGGTAGTAGGAGTATAAGGATTGTTTTGTAACCTTCTGTTTGCATCTCTATATTTTTAATCTTCCTATAAAAATCATATATTACAAAGAGGTGGCATAACACAACTCTTAGTTTCTTGTTAAGTTGCTTGAACAATTGCACATAACACAACTCTTAGTTTCTTGTTAAGTTACTTGAACGTCTGAGAATCTTGTAAGGTCTCAGAAAATGGGAACATCTCAGGTCCAAGCCCCCTTGGTCAGCACCTGTTATTTTTGTGCCCTCTCCCAGGTTTCTTGGCTCCAATGTGTCGTTTCTCATCCCTCATCCAGGTAAAGACCAGGTCATGTGGTCCTCATGTAGAATGATTTAAGTGATAAAGCACCTCCAGTTAATTTCATAGGAGCTGTACAGCTTACATGATTTTCCAGGGAGTCATGCCTCACAGGTACTGAATTTGATTTTCAGGAACATTCCTTTCATCAAGGGCATCCTGCTGAGGGCATTCTAGAGAGGGACCTCTTCATGCTAGCAAATATCCCGTTCTACCCAGGGTCCAAGGGACAAGGAGGCTAGAGCAGCTCACCTGCCCCCTCCCCCTTTTCATCCCTCAGAAGCATCCCTCTCCCCACATTCAGGCACGTGATCCCAGGCTATCTGCTTCAGCTCCTTCCTCCCTGGGACCAAACGTGCACCAGATTGTGGTGGAGATGTTGGCAATAAAAAAGAAGCACAGCTCTTAACACTTGGCTGCAGGCCTGGCACCTACAGCGGGGGCTTCGTGTTCTTCACCTGAACGTAAACAATTCCATGAAACACCAACATCAGACAAGACCACCGTGTAGGTGGCCTTATTACCATGATGGACCATGATGCAAACACAGACAAAAACAATGCCAAACCACAAACAAATGACCCAACTTTTTTTTTTATCATAGCCGCTAGAAGTGTCTGCTATTTCTTTACCAATTACAGCTTCAGCCATCTCATTCTTCCAGCATGGTAGATAAAATTTATTAAGACATCCTATCACAGATTTACCTCTCTTTCCCCTGCCTCCTGGCAGCAACCAAGCAAAGCCAGACTCCTTGAACCTTCCCTTAAATTTAAAAAAAGCCAAAAAATCCTCTAAGTCCTTTCTAATATCCTCAGGTGAAACCTTTCTCATCCCCAAGGCCCCTAGAGTGAGCATTCTCCCTTCTTGCAGAGGGCAATGAACCCATCTTGTTCCATTACAGTGTGTTCCTGGTAGCCGGGGGTTGGGGGGACACTGACAGTCACGAATAATCTTGAACGGGTATTAAGGAATCAAAAGGCCTGCGACAGTCAGTGTGCCATAATGTGTTTATGCTTGACAGAAGCTTCATAGTTTCTGAACAAGACTTTTGACCTGCTACTAAGAAAGTGCTCGTGGAGGGCTGGAGAAGCCCTGGTCTGATCGTTTTCGTTGCCTCCTCAGGTGATGGTGCTTCATTAAGGCTCATTGCAGTACACACTGGGTACAAATGTGAGATTCAAAATCAAAGGCATGTCCTCCCCTTTCCTACCACTCTGCTCCTGCCAAGAGACCCCAGATCCCTCACTCACCCTGTCCCCTTATGCGTCATTCCCCTGAATTCCCCATTCACCCCTTCTCTTTATCTCTAATCTACCCAGGGTAGATTGACTCTGGGTGCCCAGAGGATGGAGGCAGCACTAGAGGGAGGGAGAGAGGGTCATGATCACCACAGAGTCTGTTCACCACTGTCCAGACACTGCACCGGGTACCCAACTTACATTTCCATCTCACACTAGTACATGAGCAGGATAAACCATTATTCTCATTTTAGAAGTAAGAGGACAGAAGCTCAGAGAAGCCTAGTATCTTGCCCAAGTGGCAACGCTGCCTTACATGCTGAACTTTGTTCTTTTTGCTACACAATGCTGCCTCCCACAGGAAATTCAAAATCATAAACCTGACTGCAGCACAGAGTGGGGTCTAACAGAAATGAAGATCTGAGACCTAGAGAGGACTTACCATTTCCCTAGATCACTTGAGAGGTTCAAGACCAGGGTAGGGCAGTTATCCCCAGGTCCTGGGATAAAGTGAGTGAGGTGAGAGGATGGGGCAGGAAGAGGTGAAAAACACAGATACACTTGGAGGTTAAATCCAGTTTGTCAGATGTTAGCTGACTTGAGGCATCATAGCTCTGTGCTGTCTTCTCCCTCTAAACCTACACCCTTTTCACAAGTAACAACTATATTTCAAAGTCCCCATCCATTAAGCAACACCATCTTCCTAATGTGTTGCTCCCCAGGGAACGTTCTCACACCCTAAATTTTCTTGCCTCAAAGCACTTAGATCTTGAGGGGTAATTACACTCATCCTTTGAATTTCACAGCTGTCCTGCAGGGCAGCCTGTGTGGGCTCTAAGAAAACAAGCAGGTTAATTCAGCCATTAATTCTCAACATTGAGGCTACCGGAGCCTTTGCTCAAGGTAAAGACTGCCACCTCGTGGGAGAAGTAAGGGATGGGTGAGATTCACTGAGGAAACTGGGATTATCCAAGAAGAGTCTTAAAATCAGAAAACTCTTCGGGCCGAAGGAAAGCTCGAGATCATTAATTCATTAATCCAGCAAATATTTGTTGAGCATACACTACGTGCTAGAAACGTTTGTGAGTACATAGGACATACCAGTGAACAAAACAAAGGTCCCTATTCTTATGGAAGCTTATATTCTACTAGAATAAGACTGAAAATAAACACTAAATATAATGAGTATGTAAATTACAGAGTATGCTAGAAAATTCTAAGTTATGTGGAAAAAAAGAAAATAGAGAGTAGGATGAATGTCTGGAGTGATGGGGAAGGAGGGGGCAATGTTCAGCATTAAACAGGGTGAACAGCAGATGACATTCGAACAAAGATTTGGAGGAAGTGAGGGACTTAGCCCTACAATCATCCAAGGGAGCAATACTTCCGTGCAAAAGGAAAAAGTGTTGCAAAGGCCCTAATGCCTGATATGTTTAAAGTACAGTAAAGCAGCAGATCTGGAGCAAAGAGAACAAGCAGGAATACACAGAAATGAGGTCAGACAGGTAAAGAAGTTAGAACTGGGCCAAGTGCGATGGCTCATGCCTATAATCCCATCACTTTGGGAGGCCGAGGATCACTTAAGGCCAGGAGTTCAAAACCAGCTTGGGCAACATAGCAAGAGTCATCTCTACAAAAAGTCAAAACATTAGCCAGACATGGTGGCGCATGCCTATAATCCCAGCTACTCAGGAGGCTGAGGTGGAAGGATTGCCTGAGCTCAGGAGGCTGAGGCTGCGATGAGCCAAGATCATGCTACTGCACTCCAGCCAGGGCAACAGAGTGAAGCTTCAACGAAGAAGAGGAGAAAAAGAAGGAGGAGGAGGAGGAGGAGGAGGAGGAGGAGGAGAAGTAGAAGAAGAAGAAGGAAAAGAAAAGAAAAGAAGAAAGAGGAGGAGGCAGAGAAAAAGGAGAGGAAGATGACGACAGACCTGGTAGGGCTTTATAAGCCATTGTTAGGAATTTGGCTTCTAGCCATGGTGAAGTGAAAAGCCAGAGAAGATTTTGAGCACAAGAAGTACATGATATTACTTAAAATTTCAAAGAATTTCCTTGGCTGTTTGGTTAAATGCAGTCTGAAAAAGAGAAGGCAGAGGTGGGTATCCCGTGGCATCTGGACAAGTACAGAGGATGACCTGGACCAAGGTGGTAGCAGTAGGAAGCGATGGGAAGAAGTGACAGATTCTAGACCTATTGTGAATATTGTAATAGCTTGGATATGAGGTGTTGTGAAAATAAGGAATCAATGATAATCTCAAGGTTTGGGAGCTGAGACAGCAGAAGAAAGGAGTTGTCATCAACTGAGATGGAGAAGGCCCTGGGTGGAGACGGCGTTGTTCAAGAGTTCAGATTTGGACATATTGAGCTTAAAACATCTAATAGACAGTCAAATGTGTAATAAACAAATGGGCATATGAGTGTGAGGTTCAGAAGAAAGAAAGCTCTGAGACTACATGAGGTCAGCATCCAAATGAGAGAAGATGATGGATTTACCTGAGGCCCTCCAACATTAAGAGAGTAGAAGAAGAAACCCACGAAGACTGTACAGAAGCAACCAGGGATTTGGACGAAAAGCAGAAGAATGGATTGTGCTGGAAGCTATGTGAAGAAAGCGTAGTAAGCAGGAAGAAGTGATCAACTGTGACATGTGTTCCTGATTGGTCACAGAATATGAGGATTGAGAATCGATCGTTTGAATTATTAGTAAGGAAGTCATATCAAGAGCTATTTTAACTTTAAAATGCAATGGGAGAGTGGTGCCTATCTTTTTGTTACTGATTCCTAGTTTTCTTCCACTTATGTCAAATAATGTATTTTGTCCATTCATTTTGGGGAAGATCTTGGGAAACACTGCCTGTATTTAAACACAAACTTATCATTAATAAAGCAAAATCCCTGATTGTATCCTTACGTGCCCTTACCTTCCATCCCCATTTCAAAACTGAGCATGTCTTCTCCTAGAATATAATTTTTAGCAAGCCATTCCTTACTAACCACTTGTTTGATGAAAATTTTTCTGAAACTACAAAGCAAAACAAATGAGCAAAAGAAATTTTATGCTGAGGTTTAAATTATTCTGGGACAGTCATTTGCAATCTCTTACTTCAAACTCTTATTCTCATTAGAATCTATTTACCATTTTTCCCATTACTATAATATACAAATGTTATAAATATAAACATATAAAATACATTTCTATTAATAAAATACAACTCTATCTATTTTATATTTCCATTTTGTTCAATAAACACGAAGAATGTTAGGTACTTCAAAGATACAGAGGTTAACAAAACACAAACCACCACTACCCTTCAAAGCTTTTAATCCACATGGAATTATAGACATTAAACATGAACTGGGTGGTTGCCAAGGGAACATATCAAACACTGAGATCTGCTCTAGTGTAAAGTTGGATCATTTTGGAACTCTGTGGAAGGAAAAAAGCTTAAATGTCTGTGCCTCGATGAACATGTAGTCCCGGCTGCCTCTGACCTCAAATTACTCCTTTGCCCTTCACCTGCTGTGTCAAACTGTTCTTTCCATATCTCAAACACATCAAATTTATATGTGCAGACATGTACTACATATATGTCATACTTAGATATAGCAATAAAAGTATAAGGTTACACAAATAGGAAATATTGAACCTTAAACTTAACAAACTATATGCAAAACCTGTAATCTGAAAATAAAACATTGCTGAGATAAATTTATACACACCAAAAAAACACAGAGAGGTATACCATATTAATGGTTTATAAGGCTTAATATTAAGATGAAAACATCACCCAAATGTATCTATAGATTTAACAGACTTTAAATCAAAATTTCAGCATGCTCTGCTAAAAATATTGACAAGTTGGTTCTAAAACTTACATGAAAATGCAAGTAACCTAGCCAAAGCAAATTTTTTAAAAGTTGGAATACTACCTACACTATTTGGCTTTAAGACTTATTGAAGGGCTTCAGTATCTAGAAAATGTGTTGGTGGTGAAAAAATAGATATAGAGCAAGGGAACAGAATAAAAAGTCCACAAAGCAACCAACACTTATGTGAGATATTTAGCAAAGACGTCAAAGCAATTCCATGGGGGAAAGAAAAGTCCTTTGAATAAATGACACTAGAGCAAAGAGACTCTCATGTATGACAAGAAAATGAAGTTGACCTTTACATCATACACAAAAAAATTAAAGCAAGATCATATCAGAAAAAAACTAATAAATTGGACCTTACCAAGGTCTATTTAAAAAAAACAAAGAAAACTTTGCTCTTTAAAAATCTCTATTAAAGGAAATGAAAAGGTCACTGGGCACGATAGCTCACACCTGCAATCCCAGCACTTTGAGACGCCAAGTCAGGAGGACTGCTTGTACTCAGGAGTTTGAGACCAACCTGGGCAACATAGGGAGACCTTGTATCTACAAAAATAAAATAAAATAAATTAGCCAGGAGTGGTTACACACACATATAGTTTCAGCTACTTGAGAGGCTAAGGAGGAAAAATTACTTGAACCTAAAAGTTCAAGGCTGCAGTGAGTCATGATTGTGTCACTGCGCTCCAGTCTGGGTGACAGAGTGAGACACAAACTCAAAAGAAAGGCACAAAATAAAATAAAATGTTTTCAGTGCAAGGACTGGGACAAAGGACTTGTAGAAGATTTATGCATTTTGAATACAACTTAATGATAAGAACAAAAAACTAATTTGTCACTGTTATTTTTAACTGACATAATTGTACATATTTATTGGGTAGAGGGTGATATCTCAATATATGTATATAATGAAAAATGATCAAATCAGTGTAATTATCATATCCATCACCTCAAGTTTTTACCATTCCTTATGTTGAGAACGTTCAAAATGGTCTCTTCTAGCTATTTGAAAATATACAATAGATTATCATTGATTATAGTCATGCTACAGAACACTAAAACTTATTCCTTAAATTTATAGTCATGCTATAGAACACTAAAACTTATTCCTCCTGTTCTAGCTATAATTTTGTATTCATTAACCAACCTCTCCTTAACTCCCCAGGCTGCCCTCTGATACACCCTTCCCAGTCTCTAATAACCACTATTCTACTCTCTACTTCCATGAGATCAAATGTTTAGCTTCCACATATGAGTGACAACATGTGGTATTTATCTTTTTGTGCCTGGCTTATTTCACTTAACGTTCCTCAGGCTCATCCATGTTGTTGCCAATGACAGTACTTCATTCTTTCTTGTGGCTTGATAGTGTTCCATTGTGTATATATACCACATTTTCTGTATCCATCCATCTGTTGATGAACATTTAGGCTGATTCAGTATCTTGGCTGCTGTGAATAGTGTTGCAATTAACATGGAGTTGCAGATACCTCTTTGATATACTTATTTCATTCCCTTTAGCTACATACCCAGCAGTGGGATTGCTGGCAAATGATAGTTCTTTTTAGCTTTTTAAGGAATCTCCATGTTGTTTTCCATAATGGCTGTAGTAATACACATTCCCACTAACAGTACATAAGAATTCCCTTTTTTAAATTATAGTGATTATATTTTTAAAATTTTATTTTGTTTTAAAGATGAGGGGGAAATTCAGGATTAGGTATACAAGTAGTCACCATACAGGTAAAGCTTGGGCCTCCCTTTGGTCCCCTGTTTTGAGATCAGTTACCTTGATTAATATTATGTGCTCCCTATCCCCTGGCAGTTTCTGGTTACTGCCAATCCCTTTCTTATAGTATTATGGCAAATGTCCATGGTCTGCTTATGAGTGAGGACATAGGGTGCTCAGTTCTTTGTTTCTATGACAAATCACTAAGTATTACAGACTCTAAATCTATCCAATTTGCTGCAAAGTTCGTTAATTTTGTTCTTATTTACAGCTGCATTGTATTCCATCATGTATATGTACCACATAGGAATTCCCTTTTCCATGCATGTTTGCCAACATTTGTTTCCTTCCATCTTTTTTACAGTAGCTATTCCAACTAGAATGAGATAATATTTCATTGTGGTTTCGAATTGCATTTCCCTGGTGATTTGCGATGTTGAGAATTTTTTAATGTATTTGTTGGTCATTTGTATGCCTTCTTTTAAGAAATATCTATTTAGACAAATCGCCTATTTTTCAAATTGATTTTTTGGTTTTTTGTTGTTGAGGTGATTAAGTTTCTTGTATATTCTGCATATTAATTTTTTGTTAGAGGAATAGTTTGCAGATATTTTCACCCATTCTTCAGGTTGTCTCTTTACTCTATTGATTATTTCCTTTGCTGTGCCATTTTGTAGTTTAGCACAGTCACATTTGTTTATGTTTGGTTTTGCTGCCTATGATTTTAAAGTTTTTTCCATAAATCTTCATCCAGATCAATGTCCTGAAATATTTTCCCTGTGTTTTATTCTAATAGTTTCACAGTTTAGGGTCTTACATTTAAGTCTTTAACCTATTTTTGAAATGGGTATCTAGTTTCACTCTTCTGCATATGGATATCCAGTTTTCCCAACACCATTTATTGAAGAGACTGTCCTTTCTCCAGTGTTTGTTCTGGGCACCTTTGTCAAAAAATTACTTGACTGTAAATACATGTGGTTTTTTTCCTGAGTTCTCTATTCTGTTCTATTGATCTATGTGTTTGTTTCTATGCCAATACCATGTGGTTTTAGGTTACTATAGCTTTGTAGTATAATTTAATGTCATACAGTATGATGTTTTACTTTTTTATTTTGCTAGGTTTTTCTTCTTGCTCAGAATTTCTTTGGCTATTCAAGATCTTTTGTAATAACAGACAAATTTTAGTATTTATATTTCTATATCTGTGAAAAATGGCATTGGTAATTTGATAGGGATTGCACTGAACCGGTAGATCACTTTGGGTAGAGCGGTCATTTTAACAATGTTATTTCTTCCAATCTATGAACATGGCATCTCTTTTTATCTTTTTGTGTCTTTTTCAAATTCTTTCATCAGTGTTTTGTAGTTTTCATTGTACAGATCTCCAATCTATGAAAATGGCAAGTCTTTTTATCTTTTTGGGTCTTTTTTCAATTTCTTTCATCAATGTTTTGTAGCTTTCATTGTACAACTCCATTACCTCTGTGGTTAAACTTATTCTTACGTTTTTATTTTTTGTAGCTATTGTAAATGAGATTGCTTTCTTGATTTCTTTTTCAGATAGTTTGTTATGGATGCATAAAAATGCTACTGATGCCGGGCTCGGTGGCTCAGCCTGTAATCCCGCGCCTTTGGGAGGCTGAGGTGAGTGGATTGCCCGAGCCTGAGGGTTCAAGACCCGCCTGGGCAGGCAAGACCTCATCTCTACAATAAATCAAAAAATCAGCCGGGCGTGGTAGCGCATGCCTGTAATTCCGGCTACTCGGAAGGTTGAGGCGGAAGGATCGCCGGAGCCCAGCAGGCTGAGGCTGCAGTGGCCGGGAGCAGCCACTGCACTCCAGTCTGGGTGACAGAGTGAGACTCCAACTCAAAAAAAAATAAAAATAAAAAAATGCTACTGATTTTTGTATGTTGATTTCATACCCTGCAACTTTACTCAATTTGTTTACCAACTCCAAGAGATTTTTGGTGGAATCTTTAGGTTTTCTATATATAAGATCATGGCATCTGCAAATCGGAACAATTTGACTTCCTCTTTCCCCATTTGAATGCCCTTTATTTCTTTTTCTTGCCTAATTGCTCTAGCTAGGACTTCCAGTACTATGTTGACTAAGAGCAGTAAATGTGAGCATCCTTATTTTGTTTAGGATATTACAGGGAAGAAAGCTTTCAATTTCGCTTCATTCATGATACTAGCTATGGGTTTCTTATATATGTCCTTTGAGGTTTCTTCCATACCTAATCCATTGAGAGTTTTTATTATGAAAAGATGTTTAATTTTATCAAATGCTCTTTATCCATTTGACATTCATTTATCTATTAAGATGATAATATGGGGGTTTTTTTGTTTTGTTTTTTTTTGAGTTGGAGTCTCACTTTGTCGCCCAGACTGGAGTGCAGTGGCCGCTCCCAGCCACCGCAGCCTCGACCTGCTGGGCTCCGGCGATCCTTCCGCCTCAGCCTTCCGAGTAGCCGGAATTACAGGCATGCGCTACCACACCCGATTGATTTTTTTATTTATTGTAGAGATGAGGTCTCGCTGCCCAGGCAGGTCTCGAACCCGTGGGCTCAGGCAATCCACTCACCTCGGCTTCCCAAAGGCGCGGGATTACAGGCTGAGCCACGGAGCCCGGCGATAATATGGTTTTTGTTCTTCATTCTGTTAATGTGATGTATCACTTATTGATTGGCATAGGTTAAACTATACTTGCATCCTTGGGATTAATCCCACTTGATAATAGTAAATAGCCTTTTCATGTGTGTTGGTTTTGGTTTGCTAGTGTTTTGTTAAGGATGTTTGCATCTATATTCATTAGTGATATTTCCCTGTAGTTTTCTTTTTCAGTTGTTGTGTATTTATGTGGTTTAGGTATCAAGGTAATACTAGATTTATAGAATGAGTTTGGAAGAATTTAATCTCCTTCAATTATCTGAAATAGTTTGAGAAGATAGGGGATGTTTTATTACTGATTTAATCTCATTACTGGCTATTGATCTGTTTGGGTTTTCTATTTCTTCCTAGTTTAATCTTGGTAAGTTATGTGTGTCTGGGAATTTACCCATTTTCTTTAGGTTTTCAAATTTGTTGATACATAGTTGTTCATAGTCATCTTATACTTTTTGTCTCTATGTTGTTTAGTTCTGCTCCAACCTTTATTATTTCTTTCCTTTCTGCTAATTTTGGAAGTGGCATATTCTTGCTTTTCTAGCTCCTTGAGGTGTGATATTAAGCTATTTATTCAAAATGTTTCTGCTTTTGTGATATAAGCAATTATTGCCATAAACTTCCCTCTTGGTACTGATTTTGCTTATTTCACAGAATTTGTTATTGTGTTTCTATTTTCATTTGTTTCAAAAACTTTTAAATTTCCTTTTTAATTTCTTCACTTATTGTTCCTTCAGGAGCAGGCTGTTTATATAAAAAAACATGTATTTGTACAAAAAAATAGTTTAAGATGGCAAGAGATTTGAATAGACACTCCAATAAACCTTTGAGGGAACACTCAACATCATTAGTCATAAAGCAAATGCAAATTAAAACCACCATAACAATACCACTCCAAATCCATTAGATGGCTAAAATTTAGAAGTCTGACAATATGAAGTGCTAGCATGGACATGGAACAATTGAAATATTCATACATTGAATACACACGTAAAACTATACAATTATCTTGTAAAACAATTTGATGGTTTCTCAAGAAGTTAAAACATCTACTATTTGGCTCAACTATTCCAATTCTAAGTATTTACTCAAGAGATATAAATTCATATGTCCATACAATAACTTACACACTAATATCCATGCCACCTTTATTCATCATATCCAAACGTGAATAGAAGCTAAATATTCATTAACAGATAAATTTATAAACAAACTGGTATCAGCGATAAGAAGGAACAAACTATTAATATTTTCAACAATATGGATGAATCTTAGAAACATCATGGCCAGACCATGAAAGAAGTCAGAAGCAAAATGTTACATAGTATGTGATTCTATTTAAAGGAATTTCTGGAAAATGTAAACTAACCCCAGTAACATAAAGTAGATGTGCTGTATTGGATATCAAGTCATCAGTAATTTATACAATGTGACAATGGTATAGGAATAAACAGTCTGTAAAACATTTTAGAGAGCCCAGAAACAAATTGATATATATATAAAGAGAAACCTAATGTGCAACAGAGGTGACATTATAAAACTCTTAGTAAAAGATGGAATATTTGGCAGGACATGGTGGCTCACGCTTGTAATCCCAGCACTTTGGGAGGCTGAGGCAGGATTGCTTGCGCCCAGGAGTTTGTGACTAGTCTAGGCAGCATAGTGAGACCTAGTCTCTATTAAAAGTTTTAAAAAAAGGAATATTTGATAAATAGGACTCACACAATTGACTATTCATCTGGAGGAAAAAATGAACTTAGGTTTCTAATTTCATCACACACAAAGATAAATTCCAAATGGATAAAAGACCTAACTATGAAAAGCAAAAGTTTAACATTTTTAGAATATATATGATCTTTTTGTAACCTCAGATTTAAAAAATCAATTTTTAAGTAAGACAAAAGGCACAACCTTAAAAGAAAACACAAATATGATACATTTAAATCTTCAGTAAGACAGAGGACATCCTAAGTAGTCAAGAGTCAAGCCATAGATTGGGAGAACATATTTGTATTCTCCATAATGACAAAAGATTGAAATCCTGAATGTGTAAAAAAAAAAATTCAATTTTTTTAAAAGCAAAGGACAAAACTAGAAGAAGAAATCAGAATGACCAATAAACACATAAAAAGATGATCAATCGTGTTAGCGACAAGGAAAATAAAAATTAAAGCCACAAAGAGATAGGCAAAACTTTTTTTAAGTTTAACAATTCCAAATGATGACAAGGAAATATAGCATCAAGGATTTTCACACTGCCTTTGTGAAAGTAAATTGATGTAACAAATTTGGTAAACTTTTGACTTATGTAGCATGGCAGACACAGTTGATTACCTACCCAAGTAGATTTCCTTCATCTTTCTTCCTTTTGGCAAAGTATGTCGCCTATCATGATTCAAAATATCAAATTGTCACTTCTCATTCCTCCTTTATAGTTTGGTGTAACCACGTGGCCCAAATCTGGCCAGTGAAAGTTAAGGGAAAGTCTGGAGGTAGTTGAAGAAAGGCTACTGGAAAAGATATTGTTTCCTGATGAATAGAGACTTAAAAAGAAATGAGATGGGGTGCATTCAGGGTGGTATGGCTATAGACAGAGACACTCTTACCCATCCCACTGCCCTCTGTTTGGGGGTAGCATCATGTGAGGACATAATGCCAGGAACAGCAGCAACTTTGTGACAAGAGACCTAAGGATGAAAGCCACCCCAGGGATATAGAAGAGCTTGGGCCATCATTGAGCTATTAACCCTACGATCATCTCACTTCTGCATGTCTGTTATGTGTGTCAAAAATATCTTGTTTTTAAACCTTTCAGTTGAGCATTTGTTAATTTCAGCCAAAAGCATCTTCATTGATATACCCAGTGTTATGGGTTGAATTGTGTTTCCACAAGATGTTGAAATCCTAATCCCCAGAACCTCAGAATATGACCTTATTTAGAAACAAGGTATTTGTAGATGATCAAGTTAAGATGAAGTCATTAGGGTGGACCCTAATCCAATATGACTTGGTCCTTACAAAAAGGAAATTTAGACACAAAGACAGACACAAACAGTGGAGAGACAATATGAAGACACAGGGACAGCACTATAGGCAAGGCGAGGAATGCCTGAGACTTCTAGAAACTTAGAGAGAGAGATGAAACATATTCTCCTTCAGCCTTCAAAATGAACCAACTCTTCTGACACCTTGATTCCAGAACTATGAAACAAAACACTTCTATTGCTTAAGCCACCCAGGTTCTAGTACCTACACTGACACACTCAGTAAAGGTGAAGATGGTATACTCTATGACTTAGAAATACTAGTTAAACACTCTTTTTTTAAAAAAAGTCATATGCACAAGTATGTGTACGTTTTAACACTGTTAATGTCAGCAAGAACTAAGAATAAAATAATAGATTAACTAATAAGTAGATAATAAATAAATGTGTGGTGTGTTAATTCAGTAGGCTACAGCTAAAAGAGTTACATTTTTTTAGCAGTTAAAATTAATGAACTAGAGTTTATACATTAACATAGATAAATATCAAAAATAAGGTTATTAAAATCACCCAACTATATTCTTAACTGAAAAAGCAAAGTTCATTCAACAGAACAAAAACACATAGTAAGTACAAATGAAAATTAAACTGAGGTAACATGTCCCCTTATTAAAGTGGCAAAAAATCAGAACATTTGAAGGCATTCTGGGTAGCAAGGGTATGGGAAAACAGGAATTCTTATGACCTCAGGAAGATAAGTGCCTTGTGAAGAGACATTTGGCAATTGTTTCCAAGTTACGAATAGCATTTCTGTTAACTTAGCCCTTCCACTCTAGACTTCTATTTTATGCACGAATGTACATACAAACACACAGAGAAAGATTTTACTGCATTGTTTGTAATATTGTGCCAAAGCTTTTAAATAATCTAAATGTTCATCAATGCAAGTCTAAGGCATGGTAAATTTATAAAATGGAATTTACATAACTATTAGGATGACACAGAGCTACGTTGATAATCTACTACATGTCCATCCTTATTGGTTTTATTTTAATTATATAATTTAATTAAATAGTGCATAAATAACTGGGAAGTAGAAAAATAATTTCTTTCTATGTAAACTAAGTTGCACGATTTGGTAAAAATGATCATAGGTGAATGAGTCACTTTCAAAATGTTGCTGATTTGATATTGGTAATGAATTGTAAAAAAAAAAAAGGAAATTATGGAAATCTAGAAGCATTCTTTACCTAGGTTTTGTTTTGTTTTGTTTTGTTTTTTGAGACAGGGTTTCACTCTATTGCCCAGGCAGTGCTATGATCTTGGCTTATAGCCTCAAACTCTTGGGTTCAAGGGAGTCTCCTGCCTCAGTCTCCCAAGTAGCTGGGATTACAGGCATGTACCACAATACCTGGCTAAATTTTTCTACTTTTTTGTAGAGACGGGGTCTTACTTTGTTGTCCAGGCTGGATCTCTAACTTCTGGCCCCAAAGTGCTGGAATTACAGATGTGAGCCATCATACCCGGTCACATTTTTCAGCTCACTTCAAAGAAGCAGCCTGTCAAACAAGCCCAAATTTCTTTCATCTTGAACACCTCCTTGTCCATCCAGCCATTACCCTATTCCTGTTTCTGTTCTCAGCCAGCATAAGCCCCACAGCGTTGTTTCTGGGCACAGTCTCCAATTCCTCTCTCTTTCCATCCATCACTCCTCCTCCTCCAAAACGGATCTTGTCAAAGTCAGCAATCCATTGGTCAATTTCCAGTCTTCATTTTACTTGATGAACCACAATCACCTGAACAAGCTGATAACGCCTCCTCCCCCTGAAACAGTTTCTTCCCTTGAGTCTCTAGACACTGTTGATTTTGAAATGTATATCTCCAGTCCCCAGACCTCCCGGCAGTACCCCTGATTCATATGAACCAACTTCCTGTTCAACGTCTTCCCTACCACAGTAGTTCCCCCTTATCTATGTGTTCCAACATACCTGGTGGATGCTTGAAATTGCAGATAGTACTGCATTCTATGAACACATTTGATGTTCTTTTCAACCTGATAACTGAGATGGCCACTTAGGGACTTAACAGGCAGGTGAAATATATGGCATAAATACCCCAGAGGAATAATTCACATCCTGAACAGGGCAGAGCAGGAAAATGGAAAATTGCATCCGCTACTCAGTGCTTAATTTAAGATGTATGAATTGGAAATAAGTCAAAAAAGATGGGCAGCATGTCCTTTCAGTGTCATACTGGGACATTGACATGTTTACCCACGAATTATTTAATTATCTAGTAAAAAATATATCTGTCTGTGCTATTTACCATTAATTAATTAATTGCTCAGGCCAAGCTCAGTGGCTCCGCCTGTAATCCCAGCACTTTGGGAGGCCAAGGCAAGTGGATTGCCTGAGCCTGCAGGTTCAAGACCAGCCCAAGCAACTTGGCAAGAGCTCGTCTCTACAATAAATAAAAAATTATCCAGGCATGGGAGCGTGTGCCTGTAGTTCCGCCTATTTGGAAGGCTGAGGCATAAGGATCGCTGGAGCCCAGCTGGTCGACGCTGGGGTGGCCGTGAGCATGCCACAGCACTCCAGTCTGGGTGACAGAGTGAGATTCCAACTCATAAAAAAAAAGTAGTTGCTCAAACTTTATGAAGTCAGATAGTAATTTGCAGATCTTGTCTGTCAGAGATGCAAATGATTTTTATCTGATAGAAAAGAAATCCTCAATGGTTATGGCTTTTTCTTACCCTGAGAAATATCAGCCAGTTTTGTATCTACTCTAACCATGCTAAGTCTAGTTCCTTTGTAAATACAGTTGACTTCTGCATCTGTGAATTCTGCACCCATAGATTCAACCAACCTTGAACTGAATATTTAAAAACAAAAACAGATGGTTGTGTCTGTACTGAACACGTACTGACCATTTCTCTCTTGTCATTATTCTCTGAACAATACAGTATAACAACTATTTATGTAGCATTTCCATTGTATACAGTATTATAAGTAATTATAAGTAATCTAGAGATGCTTTAACGTATACGGGAGGATGTGCATAAGACATGTGCAAATACATCATTTTATATCAAGGTCTTGGGCATCCTCAGATTTGGTGTCTATAGGGAGGCCTGGAACCAAGCTCCCTACAGATATCGAGGGACAACTGTATTTATAAACACTCAGTGCCTCAAAATGTTCTTTAAACTGAATTTATCTTTCTGTTGATGCCCTCATAGGTGGGCAAGTAAATCTTTGATGCGTGTGATTCTGTGTGCCATGAAAGCCACGCTCTTAACTTTTTGAAAAGCATACTTAGAAAAATGATTTTGAATTGTGATGAGCTGAGACCATGCAGTTGCCATTCTTGCCTTTTTACTGTCTGAATCTCTGACACTGCCTTGTAGAGTTACAGGACACACACCTTATCTCCTTGCAACAAGACATTCTTCCATCATCAGCAGAGGGCAGCTGGACACACCACATCTCCCATCAGGTTCCACCAAACCAAGCAGCCTCAGGCTCCTGAACCCTCTTCATGTGGCTTCTTGTTTTGTGACCCCCCATTTGAGGACACATGCTCATTTGTCAGTCTCTCCTTTGAATGTAATCTCCCAGAATTGGAAGTGCATGGAACGATGACGATATGTTCCTGGGTGGGACAGCTAGTGTTTTACATCTCCCTACTTTGGCTGACAATATGATTCTAACACAGAATCCAAAGAAGAGGTCACCTCTCAAAACAACTCTACCCAACTGGTAGCATCTCCATGGTTTGCTGTGTGGAGGATGCTGAGGCTAGACCAGGCTCACCAACATGCTCTGATCAAACAGCAATGGCTTCCCTGGGCACAGAATTAGGAACGCCAGGTATGTGCTGCATATTTCCTGATCTCGCTCTAAAAGGCAATTGTTGAAGAGGTGAGATAGGCCAGGCTCGGTGGCTCAGACTGTCATCCCAGCACTTTGGGAGGCCGAGGCAAGTGGACTGCCTGAGCCCGTGGGTTCGAGAAGCTCAGGCAACTTGGCAAGACCTCGTCTCTACAATAAATAAAAAATTAGCAGGGCATGGGAGTGCACGCCTGTAGTTTCGGTTACTTGGAAGGCTGAGGCTGAAGGATCACTGGAGCCCAGCAGGTCGATGCTGGGGTGGTCGTGAGTGTGCCACTGCCCTTCAGCCTGGGCGACAGAGTGAGACTCCATCTCAAAGAAAAAAAAAAAAGAGGTGAGATAACCCACAAAGAACATGTCCTGGCAACCAGGAAAAGAAACGACATTCTGCTGCTTTGTCTGCAGAGATTTGTAACCTTTCCTGAAATATAAAGCACTGTCTAGGCTTGTGCATCCTTAAAAGGAGATCAGTGTCCTCACACTGCAGCCTCATGACTCACAACATGACAGAAAAAGTTACCAGACTCACTGTCCTTGCAAATATCCCTGTACCCAAGGGGGCTCAATTTTAAATAGCAGAAGAAAACCACCATGGCAGGAGGAGAGAGATGCTTCGAAAGAAAGGAAAAGCTGTTTCCTGCTTTTTTGAACAATAAGCCCCGCATTTCATTCTTCACTGGGTCCCACAAATTACACAGCCAACCTAACTATAGGACATCGCCAAATTATTCAACCTCTCTAGGGTTCATTTCCTCAGCCATAAATGTGGATCCTGAGACCTTTCTGACAGGATTCTGATAAAATTTAAGAATAAACTATACAGTGTTCCTACAGAACAAACTCTATACAGAACAAACTAAACAAGGTACCCATAAACGTTGATTTCCAATCTTTTTCCCTTCAAAATATCCAAACTGACTTTGAACAGCTGTGTTTCAAGAATCCTAAGACAACAAAGAAAAGAGGAAGCAGATGAGCCGTGAGTGCTTGTTGTGATACAGAACAAAAGTTTTCTCCACGCTAAACATCACCACTTCCTTCCAGATAAATTATGACACTGGAACAAGGACTTGAGCAGTGGGTACCATTGACCTCTCTGGAGAGTGTCAGGAGCAAAACGCAGGCCAGAAAGCACAGAAATAGGTCTCTCCTCCCACCTCTCCTCCCTCTTGCTCAGCCAACTCACCCACTCATGGGCTTCCAAACAGACTTTCCTTCTAGAAGATTCTATCCGCACGACTACATTCTCCCTCATATCCAGGTACACCTCAAGTCCCACAGGCCGCAAACTCAGTTGATTTGCCTACGTACTCCAGTCCGCCCTTCCTCCCACAGGCACCCCAGCTCTGCAGAATCACTTCCCCATTTGTACCCACAGCACACCCAGGCCCCACACCTAGGAGCCCTGGTTCACTTTCCACGTTCAATAAAGTCTTAGGTGATCTAAGACTCCTGGACATTGGCTCTGCCTTAGAATTCCGGAATAAAACGGTAGGATTAAAGGAAGCCTGATCATCGCAACACCAAATATTAAAAAGACACTAGCGGGCAGGATGCCGTCCAGTGCTCTAATGAAGCTCGTGGTCTCATTGGGAATACTGACGCCAAGCAGGTGGTCATCCATCACACCAGAGGGAAAACATGCTGGAATTCAATCCTGTGAAAAATGGTCACTCTCAAGCTCTCTTGTGTGCCGGGAAGGTCCAAGTGTAGACAGGCCAAGATGAGATCCAGACCTTCTCAGCAGTGGGACCCTCCCCAAGGTCCCAACACCCTTAAAGAGTTTGATCAACCAACTGGCCAGTCTCCCTTGGCAGTGGCATCCTCTCTGTTCCCCAGAGTTCTCTCCACAGGGAGCACTCACTCTTCAGATCGTCCCCTTGTTGAAATTCTGTCTTGAAGAAAAAAAACCTCAAAGGCTACCTCTTTCATAAAGTGCTTCCTGACTCTGCCCCACCAGGTGGGTGATGCCCCACTTATGCATCTCTGGCATTGTGCCAGCACTTGGCTCACACATTCAGCAAGTCATATATTCTTTCTCATTTGATAGGTCCCTGGGTACAGCCCTGGAGAATCCAGCACAGAGCTAACAGTGCAGAAGCAATGGCCCCTTCCTTGGTGGCCCTCGTGGCTGTGTACAAGCCTCTTTGCTGTTACAGAGCACGTGTTCTTACACTGCTCTAGTCCCAGGTTGGTTCCCCGACTTTCTCTCACTGCAGGACCCAGGAGATCAAGACTGGGTGTTTCCTTCCTCTGCGTATTCCCCCATGCCTAAGCCCCAGCACCAGGCACATAGTTAAGT
The DNA here is from genome assembly GCA_027257055.1 of Cephalopachus bancanus. Taxonomy (NCBI): domain Eukaryota; kingdom Metazoa; phylum Chordata; class Mammalia; order Primates; family Tarsiidae; genus Cephalopachus; species Cephalopachus bancanus. The sequence goes on from JAPVLO010000029.1 coordinate 25,149,819, forward strand.
CTCTACTAAGTGTTTGCATAAATTTGCTATTTGTACTAACAAATTTCACTGAGTAGACATCAATAAAATGCTAAATTTTTTAAAATGAGAGGCACGGGGAAGAAAAAAATGGGGAACTGGCCCCTTAGAAATCCAACTCGAAATTTTGAAGCAGATGGAAAATGTAAAAAGAAATCAACATGAAAATAAAGGAATCAGAAAGGATAGTCCATGTGGGCACAGAATGATCATTAGGAGATGAGGTAAGAAGGCTTTAGAATTTTCTGTAAGTTTCTCGCTATTTATGTTTGTGTTCAGCCAGTATAATGTAGACTTAAGGCAGTTCAACCTAGCAGGCTTCTATGAAGAGGCTATAATGTGATGAGCAATGCACTGGACAACTGAGGACACAGAGGTGAATAAAACAGTTCCTCCTCACCAGGGCCTCTCAGCTTGGGGCAGGGCTTGAGGAGCTATCAGAAATGCCTGCTCCGGACCCTGTGCTCTTGCCCAGCTGGCCAGAAGTACACAGCTATTGCCAGAGCCTGCAATCACCATCAGCCACAGGGAGGGCTGGTTTCCACCAAGGAAGGTGAGAAGACTCATGGAACTAAAGTTACATAGCCCAGGTACCTCCCTAGAGACCTGGATTCCCTTGGGTGTGGCTCTCCCTTCCCACCTGCAGGCCCCACCCCCCCACTCCCGAACATCCCCTGGATCCTGAGTATCACCTGGACGATGGTCACTCTCCCACAGTCCTGAGAGATGCTGTCAGTGCTAAAAATGTGCATCTACTTTGGTGAGTTTTGGCCCCCTGTCTCCCAGGTCTCATGCGCCTGAGGCCATCTTGGTCAGAAGGTAGCTCCTGGGTGTGGCCCTCAAGACAGAAGAACCAGGGTGATCTGCTCAGGAGTGTTTTGCATGTAATACTCCTGGTTCAACTCAAAGAAGGCCAACTTAATAACCAAAGACAAGCTCCAGTACCCACCTCCCCACACGAAAAAACTGGCAGGAAGTAAGTTTTGTGGGGATAAGAGATTTTTGGAAAAGGACAAAGAAAAAAATAAGTCAGGAAGATCAAGTCCTACAACCTACAAAGAAATACCAAGAAGCTACTACACAAAGGAAAGATTAACAGCCTATATGCCCCAGAGAGAAACTGATAGATTTGATAGTATAAGTATCGAAAATTCCATTGGGGAAGTATGTTTATTATGACTTTGTTTATATTATTTGCAATATACTGGTTTATATACCATTCATTTAACTCAACTAAATATTTAGTGCTTATAATATGCCAGTCACCATTCTAGGTCTTCAAGATATATCACTGAGCAAAAAGTTTCTGTGCTGAAGAAGGCTATATATCAGGAGGCATGTGTACATTTTTATCATCTTAAAATCGAGTTAATAAAAGGTAATATAATAGAGCAATAGATATAACAGAAGTTCAAAAAAAGACCACAAGGAAATGATAATTAAAAAGCTAACATATCCAAATGTGAAGTGTTAAAGCTGTCTACAAAGTTTTTGTTACTCCCTCCACGGAGTAGTGGGGTTTGTTTCTCCTCTTGCATCTGGGCTGGCCTGGTAATTTTTTTAACCCACAGAATGTTTAAAAGTGAAGCTGGGCTAGTTATCAGTTCAATGATTTGAGAGGGCTTGCCAGGCTCTACTTTTGAGAGTTTAGGAGCCCTGAAGAAATCCAGGTACATCAGGGTGAGGTCATTCAGAGAGGTCACATGGAAAGGGAGAGTCCCTGAGACTATACAGAGAAAGAGAGGTGTCGGGGTACCAGCCCCGACCAAGGGTAGGGTTAGGACCCGCTCCAGAGAATCCGGACGGCGAGAAGAGACCACTCTGAGGCAGTTTCTTCTGGGAACAGTCTGATCAGGACTGAAGCCAAATTTTATTCGGACTCCTTCCAACTTATATACCATTTTTCATACCCTCCAGCAGTGTGATAATCACTTGCTGGGGGCGTGCAAACTCCATGATGTATATTGCGATTTACAAACTATGCATCACAAGACCATCACGAGACTTGCAAGCTCCAAGCAGGCGTGCCTTACAAATCTCACATCAAGGTCTCAGGTGCACAAATACAGTTCGTTTAAAAGTGTCTTCCATAGTGTTCAACAAATCATTCATATTATACTCTTTGTTCTAAACCCTGATTAATATAAAAACTTTCTTAGTTAACTCTAGGTTCAATCCAAGTTCACTGACTCCCAATATTTTTTAACGATCGATATTATCAACTTAACACTATACTATAATCTATTAGTTTACCTAAATGACTTAATTTTTATTTATTCCATTAACCTATTACGATTCAACATAGTGGCCTGTAATTCTACAACAATTAATTCAAAACTTATTTCTTACCATGACTTATATGAGTTTCATGATCTAGTGTTTGGACTTTAATACTATGCTATATCTCATTAAGCTAATACCTTATCATTAAATCTTATAATTCTCATTGACGTATGATTTTAGAATCATAACACTATAATTCTCATTCTATTCTAATAAAACTACGACTTTAACCCAAAACTTAAATCTTTTTTCCTAGTATATTAATACATGGCTACGTGTAAAATTTCCTATTGTCATATTAGAAGCAAAAAACTACAGCGTTGGGAAAGTTTCGGTATACTAATCAAAGGATCTTAAAATTGGCCTACAGGAACAGGAACTAAAGTCATAATCTGAGAAAAGGAAACTTAAAAAACTTAAACAAAACCTAAAAGTTTTCTACGAATGCTTATTACTGTTTAAATCTTTCCGATGGAAATTATATCATCTTAAATGAATGTTTTATCCAAACAAGTCTATTCTAAAAATCAAATAGTGTCTGCCATACTCTTGGATAATGGACTGCACAGTTACTATGGAAATGGCCACGGGCTGAAGCAAACAGTTTCAGCATGTAACGAAACTAGAACGTCCTGAAGAAAAACGCCCTGCCCGGCTAAAAGGCGGGGCAATAAAACTATTATAATTTAGTTTCTAATCTTAATCCTAGGAGAAACTGCCATTTGGGAACAAGAGCTGACTCACCAGTCTACCAGGAAATAGAAGTTAAAAAGTATCTAGAAGGAAGTAAGACTTAGAAAGGACAAGGTCATTCTGCTATATAACCTTTCATCAGGTGTACAGAGATTTTACTTATAAGTTTTACTGCCATGTATGCACACTGGTCACTAATCACACGCCAATATTATAGGTATAACTGATATCCTATGTCAGAGGCGATCTTCCAGATGGGCCTTTACAGGCCTCAGCCATGTAGCTATAGATGTTGGCTCCCAACAGAGAGGCCCAACCATCCCAGCTGAGCCCAGGTGCAAATTGTGGAAGATGGACGTCTTGGATGTTCCAGACAAATTGCTTCTCCAGATGACACAGCCCAAGCGATTATCACATGATGTAGGTCACCTGCCTGAATCATGAAAGACAGTAAGTGATTGATGTTTAAAGTCACTAAATTTTAGGTTCATGGCTTATGAAGCAGCAGTAGATATTAAGACATAAAGTGGTACCTGGAAGTGAGCTGCTTCGTAACAAAAACCTAAAACGTGTGTGTGATGATTATTTAATTTATTTAATTTATTTATTTTATTTAATTTATTTTTTTGAGTCAGAGTCTCGGTCTGTCGCCCAGACAGGAGTGCAGTGGCACTCTCCCGGCCACCACAGCCTCGACCTGCTGGGCTCTGGCGATCCTTCCGCCTCAGCCTTCCAAGTAGCCGGGACTACAGGCGCATGCTACCACGCCTGGCTGATTTTTTATTTATTGTAGAGATGAGGTCTTGCCAAGTTGCCCAGGCGGGTCTCGAACCCGCGGGCTCAGGCAATCCACTCACCTCAGCCTCCCAAGGCACGGGATTACAGGCTGAGCCACCGAGCCCGGCGATGATAAATTTTAAATGCCAACTTGGCTAGGCCACGGTACCCAGAATTTGGTCAGACACATCTGGTTGGTTGCTGTGAAAGTATTTTTTTAGAAGCACATTACCCTCCATAATCTGGGTGGGCCTGATTCAATTAGTTGAGGCCTTAAGAGAAAGATTGAGGTCCCAGGAGGAAAGGAAAATTCTCCCAGAAACTGCCTTCAGTCTCAAGCTGAAACACCAACTCTTCCCTGGGTCTCCAGGCTAGTGGCCTACTCTGCCAACCTCTGCAGTCATGTAAACCAATTCCTTTAAAATCTCTCCCTACATATCATTTATATCATATTATATTGCATCACATTATGTTATTTTATAATTTCTGTTTATCTGGAGACCCTGTCTACTACACTGTGACATTAGCCCAGGGACTTGGGGGGAAAGCAAAAGAGGCAGTCTCAAGGGCACTATCAGAGCAGGCAAGGGGAACAGGTGGAAATTGTTACTTGACACTAGAAGAAAGGCAGCCCATGTTGTGTCATGGTAGAAAGTTTGGTAACACTGTCACCTGCAGTAATGGACACAGTAGTAAATATACTTAATGGACTTATAGGTTTGGCTTAGGAGACTTCCAGGCAGAATGTTGAAAGTGCTCACTAACTTTTTTTTTTTTAACTGTGTATGATAAGGTACAGAAAGAAAGGGACGAATTCTTTATCTTTTAAGCAGAATCAAAAGAAAACATTTCCAAGTCAGAATCTGCTGGGCTTGAAAATAAAAACGTCAAAAAAAAAATGTTTTATCTGACATAGTTTAAATGTGGAAAAACAAGAAAAGAAAACTGTCATTTCTAGTCTTTCATGGTAAAAGAATATAAAAAATAAAAATGGGAATGAGGAATGATCAAATCCATGGTGCCTCCAGTAAAATATGTTCACAGGGTCAAGATTTCAGGGATGCGGCTATAAGACGTGTGTGTGTGTGTGTGTGTGTGTGTGTGTGTGTGTGAGTGTGTGTGAATATTACCTAAAATACATAAAGAACTCCCATAAAAATAAATAAATAAGAAGTTCAATAGAAGTGATCAAGGATCTGAACAAGAAAATGCCACACACAAAAATTAAATGGCCAATAAACATATACAAGATCCTTAGACTCACGATAATCAGGGAAAATTAGATACTATTTTTCTCATAATTAAAAAGTTTAAAATAGTCAGCAATGGACAGATTGTGGGAAAGCATGCCCTCTCATAGACTGATGATAGCAGAGTAAAATTGTACAGCTATTTTGGAGGAAATTGGGAAAAATTTAAAATACACACAATTCTTCCTTTGACCCAGCAATTCTACCACTAGAAATCTATCCCACATAAACACTCCTATATGTACACAAACGTATATGTACAAAGATGTTCATGGCATCATGTTTCTCCCAGCTAAGAGGAAAACTTCATGAGAGTAGGAACTTCGCTGTTCACTCCCACAACGTCAGGCACCAGATCACTACCTGGAACACAGTAGGTGCTCAACAGATAACTGTTGAGTGAATGAGCGGCATTAAGAAATTGGAAACAAACAGCCCCATTAAAAAGTGGGCAAGCTGGGCTCGGTGGCTCAGCCTGTAATCCCTTGCCTTTGGGAGGCCAAGGTGAGTGGATTGCCTGAGCCCGTGGGTTCGAGACCCGCCTGGGCAGCTTGGCGAGACCTCATCTCTACAATAAATCAAAATGAGCCGGGTGTGGTAGCATGCGCCTGTAATTCCAGCTACTCGGAAAGCTGAGGCGGAAGGATCGCTGGAGCCCAGCAGGTCGAGGCTGCGGTGGCCGGGAGCAGCCACTGCACTCCAGTCTGGGCGACAGAGTGAGACTCCAACTCAAAAAAAAAAAAAAAAGTGGGCAAAAGACATGAATAGAAAGAAGATAAACGGGCAGCCAACAGACACATGAAAAAGTGCTCAGCCTCGTTCATCATCAGAGAAATGCAAATCAAAACCACATTGAGATACCACCTAACCCCAGTAAGAATGCCATCATTAATAAACAAATAACAACAGATGCCGGCAAGGAAGCGGAAAGAAAGGTACGCTTCTACACTGCTGGTGGGAATGCAAACTAGTGCAACCTCTTTGGAAGATAGTGTGGCAATTTCTGAAAGAACTAGAAATTGACCTTCCATGTGACCCAGCAATCCCCCATTGGTAATATACCAGGAGGAGCTCAAATCATTCTACAAAAAGAATACCTACACACGCATGTTTGTTGCAGCTCTATTCACGATAGCAAAAACATGGAACCAAACATGCTGCCCATCAAAGTTGGACTGGGTAAAAAAAAAGTGGTACATATACACAATGGAATATTATTCAGCCATAAAGAAGGACAAACATATGACCTTCGTAGCAACTTGGATGCATTTAGAGTTGATCATACTCAGTGATCTATCACAGAAACAAAGAGCAGAGTACCATATGTTCTCACTCATAAGCGGACCTATTGAACAATTATCGTAATACAATAAGCAAGGGATTGGCAGTAGTGGGAAACTGCCAGGGGTGGAGGGGGTGGGATTGGCAGTTGAGGAAAACTGCTAGGGGAGGGAGGGTCACACCTCATCAACAAGGGTACCTGCATAATCAGCGTTTGTATGCCTAACCCTGAACTGTACCCCACATCTTTAAAATAAAAAAAGTAATAAATAAATAAGAAATTGGAAACAAACTAATTTTCTATCAATAAGAAAGAGTTACATCTACCTTATATGGAAGACTATGAGCTGTTAAAAGGAATGAGATAAATCTATATGCCCTGACATTGAAAGTTCAATCTTCAAGATCAAGTGTTCAGTTAAAAAAAAAAAGTAAAAAATTAGAAACAACACACATTCCATCACTGGAGGAGTGTCGTACTGCATTGTGATTTAAATAAAATTTAAAAGCATTCATTTTAAATGGTTGGCCTTGATCTATATTTACTACTGTGGAAAGGTGTCTATGATGCAACATTTTTTCCCAGAAAGTAACGTTTTGAGTCCTTATTACATAACCAAATTATTTCTCTTGATGCTCATAATTTCCCTATGTGGTAGGTACTACTTTTAATGCTCCCACTTTACAGGAGAGAACACTCCTGACAGATAAATTAAGTAACGGGATCAAGGTCACATAGTGACAGAGCCAAGATTCATGCCCAAGAAGTATGACTCCAGAGTTCATGCTCCTAAACCATCCAACACTGAAGTGACCATGTGTTCTAGTTTACACCTGTGGACTCGGTGTACTTATTGGAAGCATTCTCTATTGTCATTCTTCCTATTTCAAAAGTCACTAGACATGACCAATACATTTTATTGTCATTCTGCCAGCGGAACATACATAAGCAGTATAGTTTAGTGACTATGAGTTCGGTCTCTGGAGCCAAATTTTGGGTAATTTATTCAAACTCTCTACCTCAATAAGCTTATCTGTAAAATGAGGATACCAATAGTAACTTCCTCACCTGGTTGGGAAAGACTAAATGATTTGATAATTTTAAAGTGTTTGGCACATGGTAAGTATCATATTATTACTAATCCACTTATATAAAATGTGTGTGTGTGTGTGTGTGTTTATGCACACGTGTAGTGAGAGATGTCTGAAAGGATGTACACCAAAATATTAACAGGCTATATCCTGCTAATTAATTTTTAACTGGATTATGATTTAAATAAACATTAACTTATTCACATTTTGTTAAATATAGATGCATATACACACATTTATATGTTGAACAAATGTATATCTGCACATGAATATACACACGTTTGTTTAATGCTGAGCATGCATCCTGACAAACATGAAAAGCCATGTGGTGTATCTTGCTTGCTTGGTGATCATCTAACCAACAGTGTGAATTTACCAAAGATGATTGAGCAACCAGGAAAAAAAATTTAACTGTCAAATTAAGGTGAAAATAAAAGTAAAAATGAATTTTTAATCCTATTTCAAGGGCTTCGCACAGTGCAGCCTGAAGGAACTCCTTAAATTCCAGTTCCTCTTTCCATTAACTACTGAATTATCTTAAAACAGCTGGCGGAACCCTGGGAATCTTTGGACAGGAGCAATTTTCAACCAGAACCACTGAGTGGACATGGAGAGGCCGGGGAGGTGCGGGGGTGAGGAATGTGTGAAGACCGGAGAGGATATTTTCCCTCCTCTCCTGGGACTGGGAGTGTTTTGGATACAATATTTCTTTTTCTTTTCTTTTCTTTTTTTTTCTTTCTTTTATTCTTTTTTTGAGTTGAGGCTTCACTCTGTCTCCCAGGCTGGAGTGCAGAGGCACAATCGCAGCTCACCTCAGCCTTGACTTCCCAGACTCAGGCAATCAATCCTTCCTCCTCAGCCTCCCCAAGCTACAGGCTCACATCATCACACCCAGCTATTTTTTTTTAATGGTGGGATACAATTCAAGGTTAGGTATACAAATATTCATTGTGCAGGTACCCTTATTGATGAGGTGTGCCTCTCCCCTTCCCCAGGCAGATACGGAGTACTATCAATCTCATCTCTCCGCCTCCCAAAGTTTCCCGCTGTTGGCAATCCTTTTCTTATAGTATTGCGGTAGTTGTTCAAGGTCCACTTATGAGTGAGAACATATGATACTAGATCTTTGTTTCTGTGACAGATCAAAAGAGACAAGATCTTTCTGTGTTGCCCAGGCTAGTCTGGAATTCCTGGGTTCAAGTGACCCTCCTGACTTGGCCTCCCGAGGTGCTGGGATGACAGCCCTGAACCGCCGCGCGCAGCCAGGACGCAGGATTCTGCGATCTCCGGCACATCAGAAAAATCGCAGCCTCCCCCTACGTGCCTTCCCGCTAGTTGTAATTTACTACAGCAAAAATGAGTTCCCCAGGTGAAACCCAGCCTGGGATGGTATTCAAAAAAAGCAATTCCCTTCGAGGAAGGCTAGTAGCTGGTGGGGTATGGGGGGGCGGCATAAGGCGCCTTCTAGTTCCAGATGCTGATGTGGGTGGTTTTTCTCCAAGTCTGCACAGATTCGCCAAGTCTGATGCTCCTTACCATCTCAGTGATATCTCAGTGTTTAGAGGCTGATACTGTTCTGTTAACGATTTCTCCGGTCAAATGCCTTTCAGGGCGCACAAGAATCGCGGGGCTGTTTTGCGTAAATAAGCCGATTTCCGCGGTTTGGCCGTTCTACACCCTCCTCCCTCACCGCAAGGTTTGCGAGCGGCTTAACCAGGTGTCTACTGTATCCGTCCGGAGTAGGGTGGGGTGGGGTGGGGTGGGTGGACTTTTACCCTGCAGAGACAGCGGACGGAAACCCCATGCAAAGCAGAAAATGTCAGCGACCCCTTGGCGCCTGCGAGTTGTTTTCTGTCCCCGCGGCCAGGCTGGAAGCACAGAGGCCAGGCAAGGGTCCGGGCCCCGGGTATCCTGCCCAGAAAGGAAAGTGTGCATCTCTGCCGAGTGTCCACCGGCGAAGCGGACAGGGCCGAGCAGCGGCGCGCCCTCCGCTCGCACTCTCGACGCCAAGGCCGGCCGCTCTCGCTAGGGGGGGCGCGACCCCGAGCCCGGGACTCGCGGCTCAGCGTGCCTGATCGGCAGACTCGCGACAGAAGAGGCTTTGTCTCGAGCCACCCCGACGGCTCTCCGGGGCGCCGTGTCCCGCTGCGCCCCGCCGCGCCGCGCCCGGCCGCGCGCCAAGCCCCGCGGTGCGCGCGGCCCACCTGTGCGCCCCCGTCGCCCCCCTACCTGAGGTCCGGCCGAACCACGTTCGTGTACTCGAAGCAGCGCCCGAGGACTATCTCGGGAAGGTGGGCGGTGGTGGCCGACCCGTTCCACGTCCAGGGCATCGGCTGCTCCGGGGGCCGGCGCAACCGCGGGACGACGACCGACACCACCACGGCGAGCGTCGCGACCAGCAGGGCGACGCCGACGCAGATCTGGACCTTCCTGGAGATCCGGCAGCAGGGTCTGTCCGCGGACCCCGGGGTGAACTCGTAGTCGGCCATGGTGCCCGCGGCGGGGTCGGCGGGCGAAGACCACGGAGGGGCGGGCGGGAGGCTCAGCCGGAGAGAGCGCTGGCCGAGCTCTGAAACGCGCCTCCCCTTTTCCTTTCACTTGCCTTTTCTGTTTCCCTTCCCACCCCCAGCCCGTGCTTCGAAGTTCCGTGGTCGGCTGCACCAATGAGGGTTCGAGGGACTTAAAAGCCCAGCGACGGCCGCCAACCTGTATGCACACCATGCCTTCCGCCTGGGGTGGAGTGCCCTCCCTCGGTTTCTTAGCTTTGACAGATGTCTGCCCGCCATCTCTAAAACCTCAACTCCGGTGTGACTCCTTCTCCCACGTGGCGCCTGTAGCTGAGCCCTGGGTTCAGACTCAGTTTTGGCTGGGTGACATGGGACAAGTTACTTAACTTCTCTGTGCTTCCGATGTGAAGCCAGGACAGTCGCAGTATCTTCTTCGTGGGGATGTGATGAGGGTTCAACGAGTTAATGTTCACAACGTGTTGAACACAGTGCCTGGTGCTTGGTAAGCATCCAGTAATGTAAATTGTCACTACCTGCTCCATGGAACTGCGGAAGAGATGCAATTGGAACAGTTCCTGTCGTGCAGTAATATGGCGCTCTATCTGGAATTTCAATAAACAGTAGAATGGTTTTTCCTCCCTCTCCTTTCTCAAAAGAACACCTGTGACCTCTAAGCAGAGACCCAAGTGATGTGACAGATCAAGCCACAGGACTTCCTTGAGGCAAATGTTTTGCATGCAGAGGGAATAGCAGGTACAAAGGCTCTGGGGCAGAAAAACCCTTGACCAGTTCTGGGAACAGCAAGGAAGCTATTGTAGCTCTACTAGAGGGGTGAGGGAGAGAGACTAGCAGAGAAGCTCAGAACATAGCGGGGTAGAGGGGCCAGCTCATCTCGGGCTCTTGGCTTGCAGGTAACCCTCCTTTCCCTGTGTCATCACATGGTCTTCCCTCTGTACCCTTCTGTATCTAAATTTCGTGTTTTCATATGGATGTCAGTCATGGTAAAGTCGGGCCACCTTAATGACTTCATTTTACCTGCACCACCTGTTGAAGGTATTGCCCTATCTCCAAATACAATCACATTCTAATTTACTGGAGGTTAGGACTTCAACGTATGAATTCTGGAGAGACACCAGTCAACCCTTATCACCAAGTGAATACAATGGAGCAAAAGAAAGTCCAGGAAGTAGAAAGTTTAAGCAAGGATGGGGTTTTGATAGTGGTTCATAGCATCTAAGTTCCACGGGATCTGAATCAAGGACAAAAGGAAGCAAGAGGCAGTGAAAAGGTGCGAGAACTCATGACTTAGAGGCCCGGTTGGACCAAAAATTTGTTAGAAGAAGGCGAAATCAGCCGGGCTCGGTGGCTCAGTCTGTCATCCCAGCACTCTGGGAGGCCGAAGTGAGTGGATTGCCTGAGCCCACGGGTTCGAGACCAGCCCAGTCAACTTGGCGAGACCTCTTCTCTACAATAAGTAAAAAAATTTAGCTGGACATGGTAGCGCAGGTCTGTAGTTCCGGCTACTTGGAAGGCTGAGGCGGAAGGATTGCCGCAGCCCAACAGGTCGAGGCTGCGGTGGCCGGGAGCAGCCACTGCACTCCAGTCTGGGCAACAGAGTGAGACTCCAACTCAAAACAAACAAACAAAAGAAAGAAGACAACATCTCCACTTGGGTGGTTTCGCAGGCACCACAGACTCACCCTGCCCAAGCTTGAACTGTTACTGTTCCTCCTTCAAACCAGCTCTTTTTCTGGGCTTTCACGTTCCGTAAGAAGAGTCAACACCTCCTACCCCAAGTTACTCAAGCTAGAAACTTCCAAGTCTTCTTTGTCCAGATGTCACATTGAAGCTGAGACATGAAGGGTCAGTAGGAGTTAGGAGGGTGAGGGCATGGCATCTGTGAGGACCCAGAGAGATCAGACTATCCACATAGAAGTTGGTTCCTGCAGCCTGAACTTACTCGTTACATACCTGTTTTCTTCATCCCCACTACCACCAACTTAGCCAAAGAGAAAGTCCGCCCTTTTTCTCAACTAGGAAGAGGTCCTCAGCTGTTCTCTTAAAATCCTCTCTCCCCATCCTCCTCCATCCATTCTCTGCACCACCACCAGACTGGTGCGGTTTTTTTAAGCCATCTTTTGGAAAGATGTAACTTTTTTTTAATTATAAAGACGTGGGGTGCAATTCAGGGTTAGACAGAAACCCTTGTTGATGAAGTGTGCCCCTCCCTCCCCTGGCAGTTTCCCTCAACTGCCTATCCCACCCCCCTCCCCTGACAGTTTCCCACTACTGCCAGTCCCTCTCTTGTAGTATTATAATTGTTCAAGGTCCACTGATGAGTAAGAACATATGGTACTCTGTTCTTTGTTTCTGTGAAAAGATGTAACTTTTAAAACATAACACTGATTCCCTCACCACACCCCCTTGCTCTGGACACAGGAGGCAACGTCTCGGCCCCTGTCTGCTTCTCCAGCCTCCACGAGCGCCTCTGTCCCCAAGCCCTTGACACTTCAGTCCTGCTAGTCTCTTCTCTGTCCCCACCAGTCCGATCTCTCTGGGTCCTCACAGATGCCATGCCCTCACCCTTCTAACTCCTACTGATCCTTCATGTCTCAACTTCAATGTGACATCCTCAGAAAGCCTTTTCTGATGCCATTTAGATTCCAAACTGAGCTAGGTCTCCTAGTTGTACACACCTGGCTGAACAACCCAGATGCCAGTAAATCTCCAGGGACAATGCAGATCCCAGAGGCTCTGGTTTAGACCACCCAGGTCAGAAATGTACTCTGAGAATTTCTTCTAGACATCCCCTCCTCATGAGACCAGGAGCTTGTTGCTTACAGAGCAATGTTCAAAATCAGTTGACATGTAACAAGCTTGCCACTTGGTTCATGTTGAACCGAACCATTAGATTTTATAGCTTTCTGGTTTGTGAAACAAAACATCTAGAACTTACCATGAAAAACACCCCTTTCAACAGGATGTTTGGTTTTGACAATAAAATTGCTAAATGCACATAGAGTAAAAGGCAAGTAGACCCACAGATATAAAAAATGATTCTTAGCAGGGCTCAGAGGCTCAGCCTGCAATCCCAGCACTTTGGGAGGCCGAGGCGATTGGATTGCCTGAGTCCGTGGGTTCGAGACCAGCCCAGGCAACTTGGCAAGACCTCAACTCTACAATAAAATAAAACAAAATAAAAATTAGCCAGCACACACCTGTAGTTCTGGCTGCTTGGAAGGCTGGAGCCCAGTAGGTCAACACTGGGGTGGTCGTGAGTGTGCCACTGCACTCCAGCCTGGGCAACAGAGTGAGACTCCAACTCAAAAAAAATTTTTTTTAAATATTATTTCTTCTTTCCTAAACTTCCCTCTTCCCATATGAATGAACAAGCAGCATAAGTACCTACACGCATACAGAATGATTTTCATTGTTTCATATAAGTTATAGCATAGGGCATATCCCACTGTGTGCCTGCCTTTTCACCTAGTGATATGTGTTGAAAACATTCTCTTTTTTTTTGAGTTGGAGTCTCACTCCGTCTCCCAGACTGGAGTGCAGTGGCACGCCCCCCACCACCGCAGCCTTGCCCTGCTGGGCTCCGGCAATCTTTCCGCCTCAGCCTTCCAAGTAGCTGGAACTATAGGTGCGCGCTATCACGCCCGGCTAATTTTTGATTTATTGTAGAGACAGGTCTCGCCAAGTTGCCCGGGCGGGTCTCGAACCCGTGGGCTCAGGCAATCCACTCGCCTCGGCCTTCCAAACACTGGGATTACAGGCTGAGTCACCGAGCCCGGCCTTTTTTCTTTTTTTTTTTTTTTTGAGTTGGAGTCTCACTCTGTCACTCAGCCTGGAGTGCAGTGGCACGCTCCCGGCCACGGCAGCCTCCACCTGCTGGGCTCCAGTGATCCTTCTGCCTCAGCCTTCCAAGTAGCTGACTACAGCCACGCACTACCACGCCCAGCTACTTTTTTTTTTTTTTTTTTTTTTGATTGTAGAGATGAGGTCTCGCCAAGTTGCCCAGGCAGGTCTCGAACCTTTGGCTCAGGCAATCCACTCAACTTGGCCTCCCAAAGCGCTGGGATTACAGGCTGAGCCACCAAGCCCGGGCTTTGAAGACATTCTATGTCAGCTCACATTGCTGTACCCAATTCTCTTCAGTGACCTTTCGTATTCCATTGTACAGTACACCATGGTTTACTTAACTAGACCCACACTGATGGGCACTTAGGTTTTCCACTTCTTTGTTACTATATCAAATGGTACAATATCTTTGTGTTTGCTTTTTCCCCCCACATGTCCAAGCCCACACACTCCTAAAAATAGACTTCCTGGATCAAAAGGCACAGGCATTTTCCAATTTTAAAAGATAGTGTCAACCAAAGAGGTTGGACCAATTGACCCTCACACTGATAGTGTCTGAGAATGTACGTTTTTCAATATTCACACAGTACAATTTCAGTCTTGTTTTGTCTTCATTTCTGATTATTAATCAGCAGTGAAAAGGGGAACTTCAGATATTAGTTTCTTTTTCTGGAAATGTAACAAACATTTGAGAAAATAAAGTTCCCTCCAAAACCCCACAGCCCTTTACTTCTACTAAGACACTTGGTTTGTGAACATTCTCACTCTTTGTGTTACCGTTCTGAGAGTAAAATGCTCAGCGACAAAAGTCTGAGAAGATCACAATTGCACAAGAAAGTGCCCACAAGAAAGTGCCCACATCCGCCTACCCTTATGTGGTATGATTTGGGGCAAGTTACCTATATTTTTGAGTTTCCATTCTCTCATCTGTAAAATGAGCATAGTGCAGTGCCTACTTATTAGGCTGTAGTGGGGTTTCATTGAAATAATGTATACTTTAGAACAGGCTAAGCACTAGACACTTGGTAATCCTGCCATTGTGTACTTATTTGCACTTAGTTACAATGCGCTGAGGTTCAAAAAAATGGTGCATTCGGGGCATACCTTATCAACAAGTGTACCTGCATAATCAACGTTTGTATACCTAACCCTGAATTGTACCCCACATCTTTAAAAAAATTTTGAAATGGTGTATTCCGGTATTTGTTCATTAAAGACCCACCGTGTGTCAGCCACTATGTTGGGTACTGAGGGCACAGAAATCAACTGGTCTCGAGGAAACCCTGTGTAGCACAGCAGTTAAGAGCACTCTGTAGTCAGGTAGACCTGGGTGGGATCTGCTATTTGGGAAAATAACAAAACTTGTCTGAAGGACAAGTTCCTCATCTGTGAAATGGGCTTTAAAATGCCTGCAGTCATCATTGAATTCTTCTGAGAATTAAATCAGGTAGTGTGTATGCAGGACTTGGGTGGGCCCTTGTACGTCATCAATAAAAAGGACTCACTGATATTGCAGTGGTTTTGTGGCTGACAGGAGAGATCGCAAGGTGTCAGAGTCGTTTTTTAGGAAGACTCTGAAAAGAAATAATACCTTGACAGGTTGTTGACGAAAGTTCGCTAAAAGCAGGAAAGGTGCTGAAACAGAACTACAGGAAGAACAGGGTGGATTGGGGATACCTGAGGACTAGAGGAGGGACTGTCTCATTGCCATACAGCTTGTTAATAGAAATGCTACTTCTAAAATGAGTGTTTCAAGCTCCCTTCTTTCTTTGGTCAACTTCATTAGTCATGCTTACATCACTCAAGAAATCCATTCACATTTTTAAATATGAAAATAGAGAAAAGAGAAAAATGGGCCCCCACATTTTAAAATAACACAACTAACATTAACGTTTTGATGTCTTTCCTTCCAACTTTTTTCTAATCTTTGATAGCTTTAAAAGTAATCATAATGTATTATAAAATCATATATATACATATACATATATATACATATATACATATACATATATTCATATATGCATATATAAATTCTGCTCTGTTTACTTCATCTCTACAATAAATCAAAAATGAGCCAGGGACGGTAGCACGCGCCTGTAGTTCCAGCTACTTGGAAGGCTGAGGCGGAAGAATCCCAGCAGGTCGACGATGGGATGGCCGTGTGTCACGGCACACCACCCTGGGTGATGGAGTGAGACTCCAACTCAAAACAACAACAACAAAAAAAAAACCCAGAAAAAAAAAACAATAACAGAAAAACACACTCATTGATGTTAAACAGATCATAGCCTGTAACCTATTTTTTTCTAGCAGATTCATGAAGAGAACTACGTGCTTTCTCCTCCCACATCCTGAAACTGAGCAAGCCTGAATCTTATATTGACTAATTTTTTTTTAATGAAACAAGAATAAATAGAACTTGGCAGAATGCCTTCAAAATACTTTTAATTCATCTGGACTGCCTGCTGCTCCTTGTAAACCTACTTGTTGATTTAATCTGGGTAAAGATATGCGTTTATGAGAAGTCAACTTCTTAACCACTTCCTCAGCTAGGGCTAAACCTAGCCTAACAGATTCAGTGGCTTCTCAGCTCTCTCATCTGCACACTCCCTTCACGTAGCTAGTTGCTTACTCCTCTTGAACCTTCGGGTGACAGTTAGACACCCCATCTCTGGGACATCTTTTTTTTTTTTTTGAGTTGGAGTCTCTCTGTCACCCAGGCTGAATGGCAGTGGCACACTCATGGCCACCCCAGCGTCGGCCTGCTGGGCTCCAGCAATCCGTCTGCATCAACCTTTCAAGTAGCCAGAACTACAGGCATGTGCGACCATGTCCAGCCAATTTTTGATTTATTGTAGAGACAAGGCCTCACCGAGTCCAGGCTGGTCTTGAACCAAAGGGCTCAGGCGATCCACTCGCCTCGGCTTCCCAAAGTGCAGGGATTACAGGCTGAGCCACGGAGCCCAGCCTGGGACATCTTTTATAAACCTTCCTATCTAGGTTACGAGCTCTTACCACGGGTTCCCATATGAATCCTATTCTTCCTGATTCTTTCTTTGACAGCTTCCCCACCCCCACCTCCAATCTCCACAGGACTGCAGGTGGCTACCAAAGCAGTCTTTGTCTCAGATATGACTAGCAAATCCCTGGTACCTACAGCACATTGCAAAACTGCTTGTTGATGAATATCACACTTCAATGCAAATCTTTTTTTCTTTCATTTTCTTATTCATCCATTCAAGCATTAAATATTTATGGAGTGCCTGCTGTGTTTCATAAACTTTTTTAGGCATGGGGTATATAGCACTTAAACAATTTTAATCCTGCGAATCTTATCTCTTAACGAGGGGCAAATATATAATAGACAGAATAAATAAGTAAACCATAGCACATATGAGGTGGTGATAAGGGCCCAGAAACAAACTAAGCTGCAAGAATGGGGACAAGGGCCAGGGGGAGGGTTTCCACTTTGGATAAAGGACCAAGGAAGGTCTCCCTCAGAAGGTGGCACGTGGGTAGGGATCTGACGAAGGCGAGATAGCCATAGGACATCTGAAGAAACAAGGCTCCTGACAGAGGGGAGAAAACAGCCAATGCAAAGACCCTGAGGCAGAAGAAAGTCTGGTGTATTCAAAGAACAGCAAACGTCAAAGAGGTGCCAGGTCAGGGAGAGTAAGGAGGAAAGAAGAGGAGAATAAGGATAGAAATGCAGCAGCATGTGTGTAGGGGGTTGGGCAAGAGACAGACACCCATGCAGAAGAGTGACATCTCCTAATGCATTTTCTAAGGTTCACCTTGGCTGCTCGTTGAGAAGAAATGAAAGTGGCCGAGGCTGAAGCAGCGAGTCCATTTAGGAAGATACGGTGCCTTGATCCAGACAAGAGATGCCTTGAGTTGACATCAGCAAATGTAGTTGATTTCTAGATATATTTTAAAGGTTAAATGGACAGGATTTGCTGAAAGGCAAAGAGTGAGCAAAGACAACTCCAAGGATTTCAACATGAGCCACTAGAAAGGTACAGTTGTCATTTACTGAGTAGAGAAAGACTATGAAAGAATTTGTTTGGGGCATAAGTTTGTGATGCCCGTTACATATCCAAGTGAAAATGTTGAGATAAACACCGTGCCAGGCTTTACAAATGTTAGCTCATTCTATCCTCATTACAACCCCATGAGAGAGGTGGTATTCGTGGTCCCATCTTACAGAGAAGAGACTGAGGCTTGGGGCCTCAGAGTAAGAATGACTGGTCCATGGTCGCCTAAGTAGTGATGGAACTGGGGAACTGGGAATCAACCCCAAGCATCAGGCTCTGGAATGTGGGCTCTTCTACACTATGCTGTATCTTGACTGAGCAAAACACACACACATACACACAAACACACACACCCCACCTCATTCTAATCACTTTAAAAAAATCCTTAGTGTCAGCTCTGATTGGGCTCATTTCTGAGCCAATCACTGTGGCCAGGAGCTGGAGTGCTCTGATTAGAGCAGATCTGAGTCACGTGCTGTGGCCTGATCTTGGAGCTGGAGGCACACAAGGGAGTGTAGCAAGGAGAGACTTCCCAGAGGAAAATCAGAGTAACATCACCAAAAAAAAAAGAATGCATAGATGCTGAATGTCAAAGAAAAAGGTGCATTGTGGTAACAAATTTAGCTCACTCATAGCACACGGGCAAAGTTTACATATTAGTCATTCTGTAAATGCATTTCAAGCCGACACAGAACACCAATTTGTGCCAAAATTTTCTCAACAGATTTTCTTATAAGATGTTTACTTGATTCCCTGAAACAATTACACTCTCCATTCTTATATTCTAACACAAAGAGGCTGAATGTCAAATATCTCAGCTGAGAGGAGGAATACATTCTTGAATGTCTAAGAGGCAACTGTGCAATGCTTTCCTAATCCAGCATTTTTCAGGGCAAGTTAAAAATCGAGCAATACAAACACAAAGCTCAAAAAAAAGCTCCAAATAGAATTCACTCAAAGTGCCAGGTGCAGTGACTCACGCCTGTAATCCCAGCACTTTGGGAGGCCAAAGTAGGAGATCACTTGAGCTCAGGAGTACAAGAAAGTTCACCATATGACTGCACCATATCAGCAGTGTTCAAACCAGATATAAATATCTGCCCTCGGCCACTTTAGAAAATAGTCTGGCTGTTTCCCAAAATGTTAAACAGAATCAACACAAGCCAGAAATTCCACTCCTCGGCATCTGTCCAAGAGATATAAAAACACACATCCACACAAAAATGTACCTGAGTGTTTATAGTGGTGTTATTATAATAACCAAAGTATGGAAACAACCCAAATGTTCACCAGTTGATAAACAGATAAACAAAATGTTTATCTGTTTCTATGTCCATACAATGGAATATTATTCAGGGGAAAAAAGGAATGAAGTCCTAAAACATGCTACAACGTGGGTAAACCTTGAAAACATTATGCTAAGTGTAAGAAGTCAGTCACAGAAAGCAACATATTGTATGATGTCATGTGCATGACATATTCAGAAGAGGCAAATCTGTAGAAACAGAAGGTAGATTAATGGCCGCCTACGATGGGATGGTGGGAGGAATGAGGAGTAATTTCCAATAGGTATGAGGTTTCTTTTCGGGTTGACAAAAATGTTCTAAAAGATTGTGCGGTAGTTGCAATATGGTGTATATGCTAAAAGCCACTGAATCATATACTTTCAGGGTGAAAGTTATATATATGAATTGTATCTCAAAAAAGATATTAAACAAAATCTCTTCCCTTGTGAAGTTTATATTCTCTGGTACAACTTCCCTTCATTTTTCCTGGATCTGATATGAAGATCACCTATTTCATATTTGATGCCACTAGGTAAATACTGGGGGGGGGGGAAATAAAGTGAGAGAAAGGTGTATTTAGTATTTATTGTTCATAGAACTGTCCTACTAAGTAGTAGCTTTTTGGCCATGACCTCTCTCCTGGCTCCAGAGAAAAGGAAAAATTGTTTCCATTGACAGAACTATTCATAGCCTGCCTCTTATCGATTCTTAGGAGGAGAAAGAAAGAATGAGGAAGAAAAGGAGGACAAAGAGGAAGAAGAGGACAAAGGAAAGAGAAGAAATGAAAAAGGGAGAGAAGGAAGAGGAGGAAGAAGAGGAGGGAGAAAGAAAAAAAGGAAGAAAAGGAAATGGAGACGAAGTAAAGGTAGAAGAAAATGAAAGGGGAAACATTAACTGAGCATTTACTATGTGCCAAGCACTATACTGGGCCCTTTATATGTATTGTATATATATATATATATATATATATATATATATATATATATGGGGAACATTACATTTTCAAAGGTAGCAGTAACGGAAGTTTTACCAGTCATATTTTGAGCAGCAGTCCATGGTACAGGTTTCTGTTTCTTTGTCCAGAAATCTGAGCAGTGAACTCTCTACTGGACCAGAGGTATCATTTGGATATTATTCCTGGCCCTTTCCTAATTCCCTTCCCTTCTCGTAGATTCTGGAGTTTCCTAATATCCTGTAAAACATTACTGAGAGATAGTTCTGAGGGACACAAATAAGAACTTTGCCTGTGACAGAGAGAGGTCCGGAAACTTAATGGAAGACACACAGGTAACATGTGGTGGAATTGGGATTTGGTCCCTGCCCACCTAATTCCAAGCACCGACTCAGTCATGATAACTTCCAAAAGACTTTGAGCTGCGTGGCGTCGCCGTGCAAGAAAGCACCAGCATGCAAATTGTGACTCAGCTGGGAAACATTTTTGTTCTATCTCAATTTATAGGCACAGGTAGGCATTGACACCAAATACTTTATGCATATTAAAACTTCATAAATAAAACTGCATGTTCTGGCCAGACTCGGTGGCTCAAGCCTGTAATCCCAGCACTTTGGGAGACCAAGGCGAGAGGATTGCCTGAGCCCAGGGGTTCGAGATCAGTCCAGGCACCTTGGCAAGACCTCATCTCTACAATAAATCAAGAAAAGTAGCCAGACATCATGGTGCACCCCAGTAGTTGCAGTTACTTGGAAGTCTGAGGCGGAAGGATTGCCTGAGTCCAGCAGGTCGAGGCTGCAGTGGGCGTGAGTGTGCAACTGCACTCCAACCTGGGTGACAGAGTGAGACTCCAGTGGTTTAAAAGGTTTATTAAAGAAAAGAAAAGAAGGGGATGCAGTGACTGACTCTATAGAGAGAAAACCAGCGGCCTCTGTTCTCTTGCAGGCCACTTATAAAACCCCAGTCTTGGCTTATGAGGTGGTTGCCTGACCTTGAAATGCAGATGATGGTACTGCTGAGGCCCATCCTACAGCCTTGAAGTACAGATGTCCACATTAAATCAGTCACTCTCGGGATATTGTTAATCCCTTGTCCCTGAAATGTAGTTTTAGGAAAGCAAACACTGACAGTACCAGGACATTATCAGTCATCTTGCTTTGGGATGCGGTCTCGGGAAAGCAGATATCGGCAGGAAGGCAATTAGTAACAGGACGCTGTTAGAGCACAGTGTTAACTTTTGGGCCTTTGCAACTCTGTGCTCCGTTTGCGAGGTTTATATGATGAGTTGTTTTAACTACAACTTCCTCTCGCATTCCCCTACAAACCCTATTAGTTCTCACTTTATAGAATTTAAAACACTCTGACTCATACACTCGAAGAGTAGAATGGTGATTAAGGAGACTGGGGGTGGAAGAATTAGGGAGATGATGGTCAAGGAGTACAAAACCTCAGACAAGAAGAATACATTGTTTTTTAGTTCTACTGCACTGCATGGTAAATATAATTAATAATAGAGTATCGTATATTTCAAAATTGCTAGGAGAATAAATTTCAGATCTTCTTACAACAAAAACATGCTAAGCATCTGAGTTGAGGAATATATCAATTAGTTTGATATAATTAATCCACATTGCATTTGTAAGTTATAACATCACTTTGTACCCCCATAAATGTATGCAATTAGAAATTGTCAGTGTACAATAAAAATACTGTTATTCAAAATGCTGCTGTTATTTTAAATATTTAAATATCTTTTAAATATTAAGCATTAAATCATTAAGAAATTTTCTATAAATCATTCTCTATAACACTAACGGAGTGGAGCTTCAGGGAAGGGGTGAGGTTGAGGAGCTGTTTTCTTTAATTGGAGGACCATTGTCTACAACAGTCCTGGAGGTGTGTGCTCTGTCCTGTCTTACAGGCAGGGGGATGTTGTCATCTTGTTCAGTCAACATTTCAGGACTATGATGGTGTTTGACCTTGCACCCACAAAGATACACTGAAGAATGTGTTGGGGGAAAACAAATGGCTTTGTCCACCCTCCTAGGTTCTTTGGCTGGGCTGTGAATTAAAGTGACATAAAACAGATCAGCAAGAGAAAAACAATGTTTAACTACATATGTATGCGTGGAAGTCTCATGAAAACACAAGACTCGAAGGGCCAGATGATTAAAACTCACATAGCATCCTGAAAGGAATAGGGGCTTCGGAGGTGGTAGAGCAGTTGCAGGAGGGTGAGGGAGGAGATCTATGGTAAAGTTTGTCTTGTCGTGCAGATAAAGTCTCTCAGATAATAAAAATTGTCTGGGAACAGCCTTCTTCCTGACACAGATACTTTTACTAATATAGATTTCCTTTATAGACGTACATTTCTTTTACAAAAGGGCAGCATTTCAGAGCTGCTCCTATGTCTGCAGCATCTCAGAATAACCAGCTTGAAATATGCCAAGAAGTATATTTTGAGGTGGCACATCTGGTGTCTCACAGCCATATTTTAGGGTGGTGCATCCCAAGTTCCCAAAAATGTTCATCGTGGAAAGGGACCTGACTGGCCACTGCATAGCCAAGCAGCACACAGAAAAACCACAACTAGCTCTCCAAACTTCTCCCTCCAAAGCCACTAGTAGGTAAAACAGCCCTCCACAGCCCAACAAACCTGCAGGATGTTACCATTACACTATGTGTACACTAAGTCCACTATGGCCTGAGTCATCCACAGAAGATGCATATTCCATTCAAGGCACCATCTTCACAAGGCTGAGTATGTTTCACATCCCACGTCAAAATGTTTCTCAGCCTTTGTTAACCCATCCAACACCTTCTCAACTCATCTCCACTCATCTTAAGAAAATGTGACGGAGTGTCATTTCCTGAAGGTAGCTGGTACTGGAAAACACAAGCTTATTGCATTTTCTCAAACACATCCCATTCCCCAGACCTGCCATTGCAATGCAAATCTTTAACTACTTACCAAATTATTTGAAAGTGAGAAAAAACAACTCTCTGCTAGCCGAGTGTTTCACAGGACTAGACCCGTCCTTTTCTGAAGGTCTTTGATAGCTCAGTTTTACTGGACAATCTGTTTTCATGACCCTGGAAAAGGTCAGGTCTTCTAGTGTTTTTCTTTTATAAGAAAAGCTTCTCCAACCCACCCTGCTGTCTTCTAGCAAAAGTACCAGAAGGTAGTTTTCTTCAATTGTTTGTTGTATGAGTGGTGGTTGTTAGTGGTAAGTTTGGTTTTATTTTTATTTTTTCAAATTCTGTTGTTATTTTCAAAATAAAGATCTATCTTATTATGTAATTTTGAAGTTTATGTTTATGTTGCAAAAGATGGGAGAATTGTTTAGACACTATCTTTGTAGACTCAGAGGTGTCTACCAGTTTACAAGGTAGTTGCCCTGGTGGACGGGTTCAGAGCTCTCAGATTGCCTTACGTTCATTCTCTGGACCACTGGAATTATAAGCTGGAGCAAGTAACTAGTTACTGTGGAAGTGAGGTGAGGTGTTTATCTACAATAATAACCAGATGGTTAGATTTTTTTTCAGATAAGGTTTTCAGTTTACACATGTGAGCACACACTCACACACACATAAATACTCAAGAGACCTTCATCACTAGTGAGAACCAGCACTCTACATGCACCCAAAGTTACATCTGAACTCAGCATTTTTCTCGTTGGAGCTTTTCACCAGTGAATAACATGCAGTTGTTCAATCCAGTGAAGAATCAATACATCATTAACACAAGTACATTTGTTTTTTAATCCATTGACCTTGTTTCTAGAAATTCTTTTTGAAAATATCCCTGCCCACATAAGAAGTGATGAGTATGCCAGATCACTCACTGTAGCATTTTTAATAGGAGAAACTGTTCACAAATAACCCAATAGGGGATGGATTAAATAAATTATGAAGCATCTGTCCCATGGAATACCATGCAGCTGTAAAAACCAAATAGGTGAGAAATCTCTGTATGTGTTGATAAGGAATAATCTCTAGGTTAAAGCAATAAGTGAAAAAAGTCAAGGTGCAAAATATTGTGCATCGAATGTTTTTTTTTTTCCTTGAGCCAAGGTGCCACCCTATCATCAAAGCTGAAGTCCATTGTGGCCTGATCATAGCTCACTGCAGCCTCGAACTCCTGGGATCAAGCCATCCTCCTGCCTCAGCCTCCCAAGTAGCTGGGACTACAAGCACATACCTTCCCACCCTGCTAAATTTTTAAAATTTTTGTGGAGACAGGGTCTTGCTATACCCAGGCTGATTGTGAACCCTTGGCCTCAAGCAATCCTCTCACTCTGGTCCCCCAAAGTGCTGGGATTACAGGCTGAGGTGACACCATGTTTTGCTGAGACTCTAGGTTTGTTGATATGTAGATGTAATGTGTTGATGTGTAGACGTGTAGTTAAGATGTAGCAGACTTCAGAGAGGACAGACACATGTCTTACAAGGCACCCTGGGAGTCCGGTAATCCACCAGAGATGGCTTTTCAGGGTCATAAGATGCTTCGATTTCCTTCTTTGTTTGTTATGGGATGTTATACCAGAGTCAGGATAGAAAGCTACAGGATACACAAGCCCTGTTTGATGAGTCCTTATCAGGCAGTGAGTCCCCAAGCCTCTTGGGCAGGAATTTGACTAAGAAGAAAAGGTTCAGGCTGAGTTCTCACATCTTATCAGCCATGCTTATCAAATCATTCACCAACTGAGAAATCGACAAAACAAAACGTGTGCGCAGCTGCATCCGATATCATTTCTTCATATCATTAAAAACCACACAGAACCGTTGACACCCTTCCTCTCAGCATTCACACTTCTGCTACTACCCATGGGCCCCACGGATGGAGCCAGCATATGGAAGGTATAGACACTTTGTGTGCAGCCCTGAGGGAGGAGAAAAAGTAAAACATGCCTGCCTCAGAGAAGAACATCTGGAAATTCTGAAATGTTCCTACACTGCACATATCCTGTTTCCCTTTAGGCCAGAGTTCATCGTGGGGTCACACCAATCCCAACAGCCTCATTTTAGTGGCCATGGGAGGAAGGACACTTCCAGGGGAGGGGGCTTTGCTTGTTTTTGAGAGCACCATCCCTTTCAGTGAGCCTCCTCCTCAGTATTTCTGGAGGTCGTCACGGAGAGTATTTCATCAGTGCTCACAAAGGCTACCCACAGCTCGGTGACTTCCATCAGGGTTTTCTTTTCTTGCTCAATCCCCACTGGTGACACAAACGGAAGAGGCTGTGAGCACGTCTCCCATCCCATCTGGCTCTCCAGACCCCTCAGCCTTCCCCTTGGCTGTCTGCCCCCATCCGGCCCCAGCAGGCTCTCCCAGAGGGAGGAAGGTGGGCAAGGCCCTGTTAATCACTTCCCCAGTAGGCTTCTGCCTCGCAGATTGCCTCAGGCCACTGGGTTCCTTGACCCTTGATGGAGGAGGTCATTGTTCTTCATAAGGTGGCCTCTCCATGGGACTCTTTCCAGATTCCCACAGCCACTCTGTTCCCTCGTTCCTTTTAGGCTTGGTGCATCTCTGTACACTGTCAATATCTTTGTAAATAGTCCTTTATTAAATCTCAAACTGTCCTGATTTTAGTGTACATCTGTCTAATAGGAACTGTCCTTGCCTGTGAGGCAGTTTAAATGTGTCTCATTATTGTCTCTGGTGCCATCTCTGGGAATTTCCAGCCATGCCATGGCTGGGTCACACTTCGATAGCTAGTTCCCATCACCATATTGTTTGTGGTTCTGTGTCTCATAGCATTCTCATGGACACCCCCCTTCTTTCTGCCTGGGGCTCCCCCTAACAGATGCCGTTAATAATTATAATGGGACAAAGGACACCAATTGGCACTATCATGGGCCGACTAGGGTACTTGGTCTCTACACACGCACACATACAAACAAACACACACATGACCAATCACCACTGAGGATGTAATGATGATCAACTAATTCTTTTCCCTTTTCCAAACTCTTTTATCTGACAATAATTCCTCCCACAAATGGACTTCTAGAAGCTCCATGCCATCAACCAACCCCAACATATTTGAACCCCAGACACAGAAGCAGCTTAGACAAAAGCTGAAACATAGGTAATCTGACATTTTAGAAGAAAAGTACAGTGTGACACATTTTGAATGTAACATTTATGTCAGAGACGTAGAGATGGAGGGTTATATATTGCCAGATGAAATGCTAACAGGGTAGCCACTTTGTCTTCCTAGGGATTTATATTTGACTAATAACCTCAATCAGAATTTGGAGATATCAATATGCTGTGGCCAGAAGGCCTTCTACAATGGGCCTATCTCATTCAAGGAAAATCCTATGGCTAGGAGTGGTGACTCAAGCCTGTAATCCCAGCACTTTGGGAGGCCAAGGCGAGAAGATTGACCTGAGCCTGCGGGTTCGAGACAAACCTGGGCAACGTGGCGAGACCTCATCATCTCTACAATAAATCAAAAAATTAGCTGGGCGTGGTGGCGCATGCCTGTAGTTCCAGCTACTTGAAAGGCTGAGGTGGAAGGATTGCCTGAGTCCAGCAAGTTGAGACTGTGGAGTCTGTGAGTGTGCCACTGCATTCCACCTTGGGTGACAGAGTGAGACATCAACTCAAAAAAAAAAAAAAACCTATGAAATGGCCTGCCAGACCTGATCTGATCTGGCCTTTTCCCTTCCTTCACACCGATCCTTCGATCTTGGCCTCCTTGCTCTTCCTTAAATAGTTCAGACACATGACCACCACAGGGTCTTTTCTTCTGTTGTTCCTTCTGTCTGAAATGTTCTTTCCACAAATATCAGCATGACTTGATCCCTTCACTTCTTCATATCTTTGTTCAAACACCATCTTCTCAAGACCTTTCAGACCTTCCATAAGCTCCAGTCCAGCACTTTCTATCTTCCCCCTACGCTATTTTTCTCTATAGTATGCACCAGTTTCTAAAATGCAACGCATTCTTTGCACAAGCCATCTATTATCTTCCCCAGTCATTAGAATCCTAGCACTTAGAACAACACCTCAAACCCACGGGCACACAACAATATCTGTTGAATTAATTAATGATTGAAGCACAAATGTGACCATACATCTTTCATCAAAGTTTATCCATCTTGAATAGTTTTCCACTGCTCTCAGGACAAAACTAAATCTCCTTAGCATACTGCAAAATGGAAGTAATTCACTTTCCAGTCTTAGTCAAGTCACTTTCCCCACCGCCATGGGGGGCTGCAAAAACGGAATTATTATAATACATGAAAGATCAGAAGTGCTGTGTTTTGTGCGTTGCGATGAGAAAAGAGAGACATGGACAAATGACATAGTAAAATATAATTAAGAACTCTTGATTTCAAGACAGCAGACTGGAGACATCAGACATCCACTTTCACCGGAAAGAAGAACAAAAATGACCAACAGATAATCACACCGCAAGTAGAACATGTGGGACAGAACACCAGAGTCCAACAGAGATGTAGGGAACATACCCGAGGTACAGAAGGAACAGGAAGCAAGCAGCCAGATCAGCCAAGATGGGCCAAGGGTTTGGAGGGACTCAGTATTGCAGGGAAAGGGTGAGCGGTAGAACTTCAGCAGCCCACATCCCCGGCTGTGGACTGCTGCGATCCGAGCCAAGCCCTGGAGACCCCTCTACCTACACTATCCCTGACACATGAGCAGTGATTTGGAGACCCCAGGAGGATACTGCACCTGATAGGGAACTTGCACCGGGTTACCCAAGACCTAGGCAGCTGCAGCTGGGTGCCTTATGAGCGCACAGCCATCACAGAACTGCATCCCGCCTGCCCTGGAAACCACCTCCTCCATGTTTCCACATCCTGGGAATCCCCGCTGACACTCTCCAGGGTCCATTTGGAGGGCTACAATGGCACAGTGCTGGTTGAACCCAAAGGTGCTTTGTAGTCCCCATATTCTAGCCTACAAGGAGTACTAGTCTCTGGGAAAAGAATGGTAAAGTGCTCCCAAAAAGGCAGCCCCTAGGACAAAAGAAACCAAAGTATGTACTTTCTAGAGCCCGAGAACTTCCTGTTTGGGACTATGAGAAATGACCCTTCCCCCAGCAGTAGCACAAACTCTGTGCTCAAAGAAGAGAGTCCCACTGGTAGAGCAGCCTCTGCGCTTGAGCTCACATGTAAATAGCGAGATCTCTTCTCTTCCTCCATACACAGCTCAGGCACAAGTCACTAGGGGCTGGGGCAGGAGAGCCAGAGGTCTGCCTGTCTGAGGCTGGATGGTTACCATACCTCCACAGACAGCATGACCTGTGTGCCTGGGTTTGTGGGTGAAGGGCATGGTCCCTCCCCACTCCTTCCTTCCTCCCCCCTCCTTCTTCCCTCCCCTCTCCTTCCTCCCTCCTCCCTCCTCCCTGAGTGGCACTGTGGTATTGGTATTGCTACTGCAGACAGTGAAAGAATCAGAGAGCTGCATGTCTCTGGCATGTCTGGGGCTGTGACACTGCACCACAGCTACCGCCAACATCAGGGCACACTGCTCAGAACACAAAGCATCATCCAACCACTGCTACTGCCCTTGCCCACACCACCACACTGGTTACCCACAGACCCAATAAACCTGCTCACCCACCAGCCCACTGCTGCTATTAATAATAACAGCATCTGAGCAAAACACTTGGAGACCCAAGATGTCAGCCCACCTCATCTTGCTAACACTAGTGCCAGTGTATGCCAGCCTCAGGCCCAAGATCAGGCATGCTCAGCCCACCACTGCCACCACTGGGGTCCAAAGACTGGCCCGTTTGACATTCCTGTGCCCTGCAAAACTTCACATAACCTCCACTAATAACCATACCCTAAACAACCAAGGAAATCACAGATACCGCTGACTGTTTACAGTCAAAGAAATCATATAGAGACTACAGTACTGCACGCACCCAGAATCAAAGCCAAAGTGCCCTACCCAACCAAACCACTGATACATCATCAGGAAAAAGTCCTCCCCTACAAAAGCAAGTTTAAAAACTGGACAAAATAACTATTACACTAGATTCACAGATTTCAACATAAGAACACAGGAAGCATGAAAAAGCAAAGAAATATGACACCTCCAGAGAAGCACAATAATTTCCCAGCAATCGCCCCCATATAAAAGAAATTCATGAAATGTCAGAAAAAGAATTCGAAGTTATAATACTAAAAAGCTCAATGAGATACAAGAGGATTTTGAAATAAAAAAATAATTCAGGATATAAATATTTACCAAAGAGATATTTACCAAAGAGATAGATATCATAAAAAAGAAACAAACAGAAATTTTGGAACTAAAATATTCCTTGAGTGAAATACAAAATACACCTGGAAAGCTTCAACAATAGACTAGACCAAGCAAGAGAGAGAATCTCTGGACTTAAAGATAGGACTTTTGAAATATGCCAGTCAGACAAAAATACAGAAAAACAATAATAAAACATAATAAACGAAGTCTTCATGATATATGGGACACCATAAAGTGACCAAAAATATGAATTATCAATATCTCTGAAGATGAGGAGAGAACCAAAGGGTTAAAAAACAACCTATATAACAAAATAATAGAGGAAAACAGCCTGTGTCAAACAAAAGATTGAAATATCCAACTACAGGAGACCCAGTGATCCCCAAGTAGATAAGATGCAAAAGGTTTTCTCCATGGCACGTTACAGATAAACTAAGTCAATGACAAAGAAAAAGTTCTAAAAACAGTGAGAGAAAATCAGCTAATCACCCATAAGAGAAACTTTATCAGACTAACAGCATACTTCTCAGAAAAAGAAAAAAAAAATCTTACAGGCCAAAAGAGAATGGGATGATATATTCAAAGTGCTGAAAGAAAAATTTTGCCAGGTAAGGATACTATCTCAAGCAAAAACATATTTTGTAAATGAAGGCAAATAAAGTGTTTTCTAGACAAGCAATGTTGAAGAATTTCACCACCATTAAACAAGCCTTACAAGAACTGCTTGAGGGATTTATAAACCTGAAAGTGAAAGGATGACAGTTACCATCATGGAAACCCACAAAAATATGAAAGTCACTGCTAAAGCAAGTGTACGAATGTGGAGACAAAAGACTCAAATGGTACAACAACAGAAAATTAGCAAACCACAATGAAAATCATTAAGAAAAAAAAAATACAGAATATACAAAACAACCAGAAAACAATTAACAATATGCCAGGAACAAAATGTC
The DNA here is from genome assembly GCA_027257055.1 of Cephalopachus bancanus. Taxonomy (NCBI): domain Eukaryota; kingdom Metazoa; phylum Chordata; class Mammalia; order Primates; family Tarsiidae; genus Cephalopachus; species Cephalopachus bancanus. The sequence continues at coordinate 25,180,053 of JAPVLO010000029.1, forward strand.
ATAGATCAATAAAAACCCTGAATGTAGATGGATTAAATTCTCCACTTTAAAGATATATACTGGTTAAATAGATTTTTTTAAAGAATGTGATCTAACATCTGCTACCTACAAGAGATTCATCTCACTTTTAAGGATAAACGCAAATTGAAAGTAAAGGAATGGGAAAAGATATTACACACAAACAAAAACTAAAGGTGAACGTAAGTAGCTATACTTATGTCAGATAAAACAGAATTTAAGTTAAAAATAGTAAAAGAAGGCAAAGTAGGCCACTACATAATGACAAAGGGATCAATTCAACAGGAGGATCTAACAATTCTAAATATATATGCACCCAACACTGGTCCACCCAGATTCATAAAGCAAATATTACTAGATCTAGAGAAAGAGATACTCTCCAATGTGGTAATAGTGGAGGACTTCAGCACCCCACCCTCAGCACTAGATAGATCATCTAGACAGAAAATCAACAAAAAACATTGGACTTAAACTGGAGGTTAGACCACATGAGCACAACAGATACTTACATTTAATTACATTCTACCCAGTAACCACAGAAGTCACATTTTTCTCATCAGCACATAAAACATTCTTCAGCATGGACTACATGTTAAATCACAGAACAAATCTCAACAAATTTTTGAAAACTGAAATCATATCAAGTATCCTCTCAGACCACAATGGAACAAAACTAGAAATCAATACCAAAAGGAACTTTGGAAAGTATACAAATACATAAAAATTAAACAATATGATCCTTAATAGCAATTGAGTCAACAAAGAAATTAAGATGAAAATTAAAAAATTTTTGAAACAGATGAAAATAAAAACAAAACGTATTAAGAAGGAAATTTACAGCAATAAATGACCACATAAAAAAAATTTTTCAAATTGATAATATGCCTCAAGGAACTAGAAAAGTGAAGCCAAACAAACCCAAAATTAGCAGAAGAAAAAATAATAATAAAAATCAGAGCAGAACTAAGTGAAATAAGACTTAAAAAATAATAAAATGTGCCAGAGACCAGCTCCAGCTGGGTTCAGGGTACGCAAAGGTGGAGACAGCGTCGGCGATTGGGGGGAAGAAGAAAGAGAGAGAGAGAGAGAGAAAAAGAAAGAGACTGGACTCCAGTCTAGTGCAGAAGCGATGTGTGTTATTGGGAATTACAACGGGTCTTTTATACACAAAGTCAGATGTGGGAGGGGTGTCCCCCACCCACCAGAAACCTTAATCCATGAAAACTTAATCAATGATTGCCTTTAAACCCTTTTCATATGATAATCTTAAAATCTCATAACAAAGGATAACCTAATCTGTGACTGACATATTCTATAAACCTTTTTCATCATAAGCTGATTGATTTATGCCAAGTTAAACAATTCTGTAGAAGCTTAAGTATTTATTTTACAAATGAAAGTGGCCCATCCCAGAATGTTTGGAATGTGGCCCAGTCCAAAGTTCACAGTGGACTACCTGCAAGTAACCCAGCCACATTCTTTCAACAAAATGGCTGTCTTCTAAAACTGTATACAATTTACACCTTCAATAAATCCTAAGATCGTGACCCAGAAGCTTGTGACCAATACTAAGGCTCTTCGATGTGACACGAGTTTGAATTATAAGTTGTGTGAAAGCAAAAACTGCAGTTTGTGAAAGAATGGGAGCAATGAGCTTCTAAAGTTAGCTTGTGTTCGTCCTGATCTCAGAGTTTCTATGTTTTGAGCTCACAGGAGCTTAATCTGGTTAGTTCTGAGTAGAAAGGGAGAGGAAATGGGGTCAATAGCTTCCGAACGCATCCTAGTGGTCTCGGGGTCAACGGCCCTTCCTGATCCCTAACGCTCAGTGGGCCTCCGTGACTGGCTCCCAACAAAAATGAAAAGTTGGTTTTTCAAAACAAAACAAAATTGATAAACCACTAGCTAGACTGGCCAAAGTAAGAGAAGACTCAAATAAACAAAATCAGAAACAAAAAAGGAGACATTACTGATACTCCAGACGTACAAAAGACTATTAGACTATTATGAACAAACTGGAAAACTTAGAGAAAACAAAAATAAATTACTGGAAACATACAACTAAGAGTGAATTTTAAAAAATAGAAAATATGAGTAGACAAATAATAAGCAGTGATACTGAATCAGTAATAAAAAGTCTCCCAAAAAAGAAAAGCCTAGGACTGAGTAGATTCACTGCAGAATTCTACCAAACACAGAAAAAAGAACTCATACCAATTCTCAAATTATTCTAAAAAATTGAAGAGGAGAAACTTCTCCCTAACTAATTTTACAAGACCAGCATTATCGTGCTGATGCCAACAACAGACAAAGATACAATAACAACAACAAAAGCTACAGGCCAATATCCCTGATAAACAGAGATGCAAAAACATTCAACAAAAAACTGGCAAACTGAATCCAATAGCATATCAAAAAAGAGAATACACCACGATCAAGTGAGATTTATCCCGGGGATACAAGAATGGTTCAACATATGCAAATCATCAAATGTGATGTAACTTATCACATCAACAGAATGAAGGGCAAAACCATATGGTCATATCAGTAGATGTGGAGAAAGCACTCAACAAAAATCAGCACCCTCTTATGATAAAGAAAAACTCAACACACTAGGCACAGAAGAACCAAACATTAAAATAATAAAGTCCATAAATAATAAAGCCCATACTCACAGCTAACATCATGTTGAATGGGTTATCTTCTCTTCTCAATTAGATGTTAGTTTGTCTTCCTCAAACATTAGACCAGAGCTAGTTGAGGATAGTAAATCATTTGGATGTATCTTTTCTCTTTCAAAACCTAACATAATGAATTTTAATTCATATTTCCTAGTGTACCACATAATAATTGTTCCTCGATCATCATTGACCAATAGAAATATGTCTGTTGGTCAGTGATAATCGAGAAATAATTATTATGTGGTACACGAGGAAATGTGAGCCATGTATGAAGTTTAAAAGTTTTATTAATAGCCATACTATTAAAACGCAAAAAGAAACAGGTGAAATTAATGTTAATAATAGATTTTAATTAACCCAACATATCCAAAGCATTATCTCTACATATAACCAATATAACAATTATTAATGTGGTATGTTACATCATTTTCTCTTTGTCTAAGTCTTTGAAATATAGTGCTTGACCGGGCTTAGTGGTTCAGCCTGTAATCTCAGCACTTTGGGAGACTGAGGAGGGTGGATGGCCTGAGCCCACGGGTTCAAGACCAGCCTGGGCAACTTAGCAAGATCTCGTCTCTACAATGAATAAAAAATTAGCAGGTTATGGTAACGCACGCCTGTAGTTCCAGCTACTTGGAAGTCTAAGGGAGAAGGATCCCCAGAGCCCAGCAGGTCGACGCTGGGGTGGCCGTAAGTGTGCCACTACCCTCCAGGCTGGGTGACAGAGTAAGACTCCAACTCAAAAAAAGAAAGAAAGAAATATGGCTCTTATTTTAAATTACAGCACATCTCAACTGGAACTAACCACACATGAAATGCTCAGTAGCCACAAGTGGTTAGTGGCTACCATATTGGAGAGCACAGTCATGTATGGTAGTTTCTTGAGGGCAAGATCTTCCTTATACACCCTGCTCTCTTTCGCAGGTAATTAATGAATATCTCCAGTTCTGAGCAGAGATACATATTAAAAGTCTTCCACCTGAAAAAGTAAGAATGAATTGCTATATACTCTTTGCTAAAAGAAATAATATTTTAAAATAAATAAAATAAAAATAAATAATAAATACTCTCTGCTGTCATTTGCTAGTGAGTGTCACACATGCTACATTTAAGGCTTGACATAGTGCTAAACAAGGAAGTATTTAAATTCCAATTGAAGAAGTTATTTCCAAATAACTTTGCTTTGAAAAAATAATAAAATGACCAAGAGAGTGACTGAGCGCAAAGTCTTCCATGAATTTAGGTAGAACTGTAGCAAGAATAAATTTTGAGGTAGAGGCAAAATTTAAAAGATCCCCAAAAAGAGCCCCTAAAGTAAAAGTATTGAATACGATCCAGACTGTCAACTGGGAAGCATTTGGATCAAGTGCCAAAAAAAATCCAAGTGTAGCAAAAAATGCTGGTACTTGATGCCTAGTCATCTTGACAATGACCATTTCTGTGCACACCCACCCAACTTCCGATTAAAAGCATCTGTGACTTTGTCTGAAAGCCTTCTCGGGCTTCCAATACCTAGTCTGCTCCTACGCAGGGCAGCCTGAAAGGGCCCAGGAATTAATACCCTCTCTGGGAACAGCCCTCAGCCAATGGCTGGCAGGAATAAAAGAAGAAGACCTCAGCTCCCTCATGCCATTGATGAATTAACTCTGAGAAATGTTCTACACTGTCAGCCAAACCTCTTATTAAGATCCAGTTTCCCTCAGTTAAATAAGGACTTACTGAAGTCAGATGACAAATGAACTCCTGGCTTAAGTTTATTGCAATAGGTCCCAGTGTCCAGGGACTCATTCTATGATCATTTCCCAGCTCCGCCCCCCAACACACACACACATTGGTTCCTTGATCTGTGGAGTAACAAGCCATTATAGCAGGAAAGGTCAAGTAGATGTCCCTTGAAACTGACCCCCATTCTAGAAGTAATACCGCATCCCAGATTGCCATGGTTTGAATGTTCCTCTAAAATGTACGTTGAAATTTAATTGTCATTGTAATAGTATTAAGAGGTGGGGCCTTTTGGATTTTTGTTTGTTTGTTATTTGAGACATGGTCTTGCTCTGTTGCCCAGGTTGGAGTGCAGTGGCTCAATCGTAGCTCACTATAGCCTCAAACTGAGCTCAAGTGAACCTCTCTAGCACCTAGGACTACAGATGTGCGTCACCACACCTGGCTAATCATTTTATGGGGGAGGGGGGGCGGTTAGAGACAGAGTCTTGCTACATTGCCCAAGCTGCTGTTGAACTCCTGGCCCCAAGCAGCCCTCCCACCTTAGCCTCCCAAAGTCCTGGCATTACAAGCATGAGTCACCATGTCTGGCCGAGGTGGAGCCTTTACAAGGTGACTGGGTCATGAAGCCTCTGCCCTTCTGAAAGGATTAATGATGTCACTGCAGGAGTGGACTTTGGTGCTTGATGTACCACAAATACATTATTTTCAATCTCCTTAGGGAAGAAGGATCAGAAGGAGTTCACATTCCCCTGGACTGTGCAGGTGACTCACCATCTTGTGCAAGGGCTATGTTCGCCCTACGCTTCTCTGTCCTTGTGTAGTCTAAAAGGATCTTAATTTTTGTCTAAGCATTCTGCATAACATCAGCCTGGCCCCTGATATTAATGATATTATGTTAATTAAAACTAGTAGTCATGAAGTAGCAAGTCTTCTAGATGCCCTGGTGAAACTTTTGTAGGCTAGAGAGTGGGAGATAAACCCTACAAAGATTTGGGACCAAGAGTACAGTGAGTCAGTGGTTTGGGGGCACGTCAAAATATCCCTTCCAAAATAAAAGACATGTTATTGTATCTTCCACCTCCTACTAGTGTGAAAGAAGTGCTGCCTTTGGAAGGCTACTCTGGATTTTGAAAATAGCACAGACCACACTTGGAAATATGGTTCTGATCCATTAATCATGTAACTCAGAAGGCTCTTGATATTGAATGGCTCCAAGAACACGAGAGGGCTCTGTAGGATGTCCAGAACCTGGATCTTACTGACATTTCAACCACATGACCTAGAAGGAATCATGGTTCTAAAGACTGGGCCAGGGCCAGGCTCGGTGGCTCAGCCTGTAATCCCGCGCTTTGGGAGGCTGAGGTGAGTGGATTGCCTGAGCCCGCGAGTTCAAGACCCGCCTGGACAACTTGGCGAGACCGCATCTCTATGAGAAATCAAAAATTAGCCGGGCGTGGTAGCGCGCGCCTGTAGTTCCAGCTACTAGAAGGCTGAGGTGGAAGGATCTCCAGAGCCCAGCAGGTGAGGCTGTGGTGACCGGGAGCGGCCACTGCACTCTAGTCTGGATGACAGAGTGAGACTCCAACTCAAAAAAAAAAAAAAAAAAAGACTGGGCCAGCTACATAATTTTGGGGGGTCATCCAAAATTAAAATTTAGAGTACTTTGTTCAAAAGGTAGAAGTAAAAGTACAGTTAAGCTGTAGATACTGAAACATAATATATTTTCCTTTAAAAAGACTGTATTGCCGGGCTCGGTGGCTCAGCCTGTAATCCCGCACCTTTGGGAGGCTGAGGTGAGTGGATTGCCTGAGCCAGCGGGTTCGAGACCCGCCTTGGCAACTTGGTGAGACCTCATCTCTACAACAAAATCAAAAAAAATTAGCCGGGCATGGTAGCGTGCGCCTGTAATTCCGGCTACTCGGAAGGCTGAGGCAGAAGGATCGCCGGAGCCCAGCAGGCGAGGCTGCGGTGGCCAGGAGCAGCCACTGCACTCCAGTCTGGGCAACCGAGTGAGACTCCAACTCAAAAAATAAAAATAAAAAATAAATAAATAATAAAAAGACTGTATTATTTACAATGTGTAGTCAGGGTAATGATGATCACGAATAACAATATAAACCCACAAATCACAAGAAAATATTAGTGTCATAATTTTATGTAATACAATAAATAAGAATACTTTCTTAATGTGACAACTTGATTTATTATTAGTTTTTTATTCCTTCTCCTGCAAATATATTTGTTAGGTATCAATATTTACACATTTAGCAACCTCATTATCAATACATATAATTGAAAGTGCTATCACTCTTGGAAAATGCAAGATTGCAAATAATTTTAATGATTTTAAATTTCAAGAAGGATTTTCTGTGACTACAACTGTTACTGACTTGTTAAACATATTTTATAGCATCAAAATAGATCTGATAAATTATTTTATTATATCAATTTTAGTACATCTAGAAGTCCTGACTTACGGAACAATTTTTCCAAAAAGATTTAATTCTTGATACAAGTAGGTTCTGTGTAAATCTGAATTTCATCTCAAACAGAAAATAATGCAACAGCATTTTGATGTTTTCTCCGACTGTCACTTTTCGAGGTCTGTGCAACAAACTGAAAGTGGCTTATGATTTGTATATAATTCAAAATACCTATTTATGCATTATTTTGCTGTACCTTCAAGGAAAAATTACTTTTAAAACTTTCCCCCTTGTCAATAATTGTTTCATCTGAAGTTTCTTATAAAAATAGACTTTTTTTCTGTCCATGCCATCTCTGCTGTGACTGGTATCAGAACAGCCAAACATCCCCTTAGGAGTGGTCCTCAACCCATGACTGATGATAAATACTTCAACCTCCTCCTCCCTTGGTATAAATAACTCTGAAGTGCATGCTGCACTGTCTGCTTGAGTTCCCTAACAGTACTAAACCACAGTTCAGTGACAATAGTTTGACAATACTATATTGGCTTTCTGCCCTCTCTGACTCAATTTCCACTTCTTCATCAATGTTCCCAGTGTTTCCAGGTAGTTTATTGCCTCGCAAATAAGATGAAGTCTTGCCAATTTGCTCAGGCTCGTCTCGAATCCACGGGCTCAGGCAATCCTCTTGCCTCAGCCTCCCAAAGTGCTGGTATGACAGGCTGAGCCACTGAGCCCGGCCCGTGCAGTTTTCAAATGCCATAAAGTGGTGTTCATCTTTTGATTTTTTTCAACCATTTAGAAATATAAATCCTACTGGTTGTTTTGGGTTGTATAAAAGCAGGTGATTGGCCAGATTGGGTTCCTATGGTGGGCCATTGACACGTGTTCTCAATAATGCTGTTAATGATGGCTTTCCTGCCATTCTACACTGTAAGGCCCTTTGACATTTAGGACATCCCAGCACCTATCACTGAGACTTTTTGTGCAGGTTATTGAATGCATCGCCAGAATGCTTCCCCTATTTATCTGCCCCAGGGGCTCTCCACTTTTCACCCTTCTTCTCACATGAGGAAGAGTTTCTAGCAGGATTGCTAGGAACAAAGAATTCTTGGGCACATTTTACTCCTGGACAAGGTTACCATACCTTGCATATAATGTCCTTCCTGACCTATCCACCTCAGCCGTAGACAGGGACGTCTCCTAGTGGGAAACACGGCGGTCTAGCTGTTACACAATGACATTTGATTTCCAATCTGTAATTTTACTTGTTTATAGCAGTCGTGTCTGGCAACACCACTGCAGGAGAGTCAGCAGCGGATCCAAATTCAAACAGTCTTGTGTCCTTGGATGTCATATCAAAATACTGCCACTACCCCTCACAAGATTCTTAATCCAGATAATCAGTAAATATTAACTAAGTTGAATAAACTTTATTAAATAAAGTACAAACACTTAAGTAGTTGAGAACATAAACCTTTGTATATATTAGTCTTCCTGTCTGAAAATACATCCAATCCACCTTTTCAGCCTCCCACCTTTCATCTGGCTAAATAGCTCTCATTTATCTCATCTCAACTGAGAGGTCACTTTTCTCTGGAAAGCCTTTCTTCCCTGACCTACACTAGATTAGATCTCCCACTGGGCAATACAGTCCCAAGGTACCCTGTGTCAGCTTTATCACACATTTAAAGAGAGATAGTAATTACTAGTTTAGTTATCAGCCAGTGAGAGTCAGGAGTCAGTATCTCTCTCTCTCTCTCTCTTTCTCTCTCATCTCTATCTCTATATTGCTACCTCTCGATATCTCTATATCTCTTTGGCTCTTTCCTTTCTGTCAGCCCTCCCTCTCCCTTTACCTTCCTCCTCTCACCTCTAAATTTTATTAACCCAAGTGGTAAACAATAACGTCACTCTGACTACAGTTCTGTACAGATCACTGCACAGATCATACAAAACTCAAACAAGTTTAATCTGTTCTCCTGAGAGCTTTTAGCTGTGTGCTGACTACTCAAAACTTTGACAAGCACCAGCTTAGAGTAATTATGTCACAAGTTCTATAGCAAAGCCATGTAGGTGCAGCCAGTTCAAGCCAAATTAAGCCCCTTCCACTTCTGCATAGAGGAAAAACGCATGCCATCTAGCTTTTCAACATGCATTTTTCCCAAATAAGTGGGTCATTCTTGTAAAGAGCTTGGGTAATTTTGACAGCTACACTTTAAGAGCTACACAATAGAAGAGCTTCCAAAGATCCCAAAAGAATCTGCTGCATTCTATATTTGGGGGGAAAACAAACACAAATCTATGTTCCTAAAATGCTAAGTGAAGTGATTTAATATATATACATTTCTTATTGCTGGGACTTTTTAAAGGAGACTCTACCAAGAAAACACAAATGTTAAGGCTTTAAGTAAGGAATAATAGTGCTGAAATTAGCATAGTTCAGATTCTACAACCTGCTCCGTGGGTTACTGATGTGGGTATTTGGAAATCTCGCCAGATCTTAAAACAGCAGCTCCTAGCCTCAACAACAGCTGTGCCCTGTTCAGCAGCACAGTCTTTCAGTCGGCTCTTTTCTTTGGTGCCGAAAGTCTCCCGAGAAAAGTAAAGCTGAGTTCTGGGCTTCAAAAGCCTGTTCATTAAGTTCCAGCAACAGCCGTGTCTTCCATGACAGTTCATTTTCGTGAATTCCACCGCCCCACCCTGAGGAATTTTAGGAAGACAGAATAAATGGAGAGAAGCATCAGGAGCTAGTTCAGCTTGCCTGGGGCTATCCCACGGGGAGTGGAACCTTGACACCTTTTCTCGATGACACTTTTACCCACATCCACTTGGCACCCTTTGAGGCCTTAATTTTCATAGAAGAAGGGATCAAAAAAGCTGGTATCCACTTTGGCCCATATCTGCTTTTAGGCCCTACTTTGGAAATTTCATCTTTGTATTCTTTTGCGAGGGCTGCCATAACAAAATATGAACTTGAACAATATTCAGTCTGTAACAATTGTGCGCTGAGGTGAACTTCAGGCAGGTAGCCTGTCAGCTGGTCCAAGTGAGATCATTTCCACTTCACATTTCTGATGACCATCAGAAAAGGGTCATCAAGTTTTGTGAGCAAAGTCCCGCGGCTTTCAATATATTTTTTTGGTCAGGACTGTTTTTAGGATATTTTTTTTCTCGCTCTTTTTCTCCTCATTTATTTACCGGTGTCATCAGATGTCTCAGAACCCAAGTCCTCCCTGTTTAACATCTGTGTATCCTTTAGTCGTCATGAATGTCCCTCTCCTACCCTAATATACACACCAGACAGATTAGCTGTCTTATTAAGAAAGGGCTTATCAACACCATTATAATTTTACTCGGCCAGGCTCAGTAGCTCAGCCTGTAATCCCAGCGCTTTGGGAGGCCGAGGTGAGTGGATTGCCTGAGCCTGCGAGTTAGAGACCCACCTGGGCAACTTGGTGAGACCTCATCTCTACAAAAAATAAAAAAATTAGCTGGGCGTGGTGGCACGTGCCTACAGTTCTGGCTACTTGGAAGGCTGAGGCGGAAGGATTGCGGAGCCCAGCAGGTCGAGGCTGCGATGGCCGGGAGTGTGCCACTGCACTCCAGTCTGGACGATGGAATGAGACTCCAACTCAAAAAAAAAAAAAAACCAAAAATAATTTTACTCAAGGGCCTGAAATTCCTTTTCAAATTGGGTTTCTATTCTTTAATGGACTTTATTTTTTAGAACAGTTTTGGGTTCACGTCCAAACTGAGCAGAAGGGGCAGAAATTTCCTCTATACCCCCTTTCTCCACACATGCAAAGCCTCCCCTAGAATCAACATTCCCCACCAGAGGGGTGCATTTGTTACAGCTGATAAGCCTACGTTGAGACGTCATGATCACCCAGCATCCATAGTTGACTTTGGGGATCATTCTTGGCGCTGTGTGTTCTATAGGTTTGGACAAATGTATGATCTGTTTTCACTATTATAGTATCATACAGGGTATTTTTGCTGCCCTAAAATTTGGGCTTCTATTTTATCCTGTTTCCTCTGGAGATTTTTTTAGGGCATTGATCTGGACCAACCTGAGCTAGCCAAGTTTGCAATTGGGTCAACTCTCACCAAAGCCCCAAGAGATTGTGGCCTCCTCTCCGTGGGAGTTGGAGGCATTTGACTATACCATCATGATTTCCTCTTCAGGATCTCATAGTCCTTTATTGTCAAGTCCGTTGAGCTAAAAGGAAAATGACCAAGTTTAAGATAGCTACCTGGAGTCCAGAGCAGGAGAGGAAAGGCTGGAACTCTGTTCTCTCGTGTGCCTACTGAGTCCTTGCATCCTGGGTCTTCCATTTGGGCCAAATGCTTATCATTTATTCATTCATTCAGCAGATAAGCATTAAATACTGTATGCCAGTCTTGGTGCTGGTGCTGGGATCTGTCTGTTGAAGACATACAGGGCTGGTTTTCTTGCCTGATCCTGCTGACCCTTGCTGCACACTTAGTACCCAGACCAGGGAGGAACCGAGGACAAGGGAGGTGAACCTGTCCAAGTAAGAAAAGCTCTCTATGTCTGTGTTTTCTCATCTGCAAAACAGGATAATAAAGAGAACTGATTTAATGGGATTAAATGAGGATTCGTGGGAGCCATGAGTGAACATACCTCACACAGCGTCTCCCACACAGCAGCTTCTGAACTGCAGGCAGTGCTGTGTTGGCAGTGGTGTTCAGGCAGTTGCCAAACAACTCTGGTCATAAACAACAATAATACCAGCCACTCACACTAACACAGAGCTAACTTACTGCAGGCTGACACTGTTCTGAGTTATTTACACACATCAACTTATTGCCTTGTGAGTACTCACAATCCCTACTCACACATGAGGGAGGCGATGCAGCTCAGACAGGGCAAGTGACCTGCCCAGGGCCAAACAGCTAGCAAGTGCTGGAGGCAGGAGACAGGCTGACTGCCACGCTCTGGAATCCACTCGCTGTTAGCCACAATGTTGGGCTGCCTCTCCATTACCCTTGTCTTGGTTCCTGGAACCTGAGGATCTTGTTCAATCTGATCAAATACTCACTGGATCCTGACGGGTCAGGTCAACACAACAACAAATGGGTGAAGTCACCGTTCTAGAGAGAGAGAAAAACAAATGCAGGGCCGGACATGGTGGCTCAGCCTATAATCCCAGCACTTTGGGAGGCTGAGGCGAGAGGATTGCCTGAGTCCAGGGGTTCGAGACCAGCCTGGGCAACTTGGCGAGACCTTGTCTCTACAATAAATCACAAAAATTAGCTGGATGTGGTAGCATGTGTCTGTAGTTCCAGCTACTTGGAAGGCTGAGGCAGAAGGATCTCCTAAGCCCAGCAGGTTGAGGCTGTGGTGGCTGTGAGTATGCCACAGCACCCCAGCCTGGGTGATAGAGTGAGAATCCAACAAAAGAAAAGAAAAAGAAAAACAAATGCATCTGAAACTGGAAAAAAGTCAGGCTTCCAGGCAGATAGGCAAAGGTACCAGATTTGGAGGCTTCTGTTGAGAATGGGGAACTGAGCGAAGGTGCATAAAGAGTGTGGACAGGTCTCCTGGGTCACAACACTGGTAAGACAGTCTGGGGACTAATGGAACGATCTTGAACAGTCAATTTTTAAACGCGAATTTTATTGCTGATTTTGAGTGAGGACCAGTTTAGGACCATGGCTCCGGCAGTACTGTAGTCGTGAGGCTGGAGGGGAAACCAGCCAGAAGCCGCTGGACCAGTTAGGAGGCGATGCCATGTTTGAAACCAGCTATTCCAGCTATTTAGCTTGCAAAAACGCCAGAACCTGCAGGTTAAGGAACGGATTGCAATCTTCCTGTGTTTAAAAATAGAAATATGTGAGCAAATACACATAGAAAAAAATCTGGTACTCTGCATGTAACATCACATGACATGTATTGCCTTCTTCCTCATTTTCTGCATTGTTTATATATTTTTTTCAATTGAGCAAGAATTATTACTCTTCTGTTCAGGAAAAAAAAAAAAAGTAGCTCCCCGGCTGCTCTGAAAAGCCGTCTTTGCCTGGCTCTCGGCCGGGCCCTCCGCTTGCAGCCGCCTCCGCCGCCACGGCCCCGCACCTTGACCTCCGGAGTCCCCGAACCCGCACCCTGTTCAGCCCCTCGCTTGGGAACCCGGCAGGCCCCGCCCACCGTGGCAGACGCAGCCGTGGACGCCAGCTCCGGGATCGCCAGCAAGGACCTAAGGGAGAAGGGAGTTGTGTCCACTTCCATGGCCGAATCTCAACGGGGTCACCTGGGCGCAGAGAGGCCCGCTGGCTCGCCCTCCGACGACGCACGCTCTCCGCCACCCCGCCAAAGCCATGAGCATTTGCAACCGGGGAGGAGAAAAGAACCCAACTTCCCAGGCCCTGCTTTTTCTTTTTTTCTTTCATAAAAGTACCTAAAAAGAAAATTATTTCCGTTTTATATCTTTGTACATATTGTCAGGGGCCAGCCGTTTTTAATGATTTCTCCGATGACCAAGCCAGCCTCTCCAGCGTCCTCTGTCCTCTCTCTTACTTTACTTGTGGTGTGACTGTGTTCATGATCATCTCAAAGGAGGAAAAAAAAACTTGTAAAAAAGAAAAAACAACAAAACGTATTCCGAGCATTCCAGTAGCCTTTTTGTGTGTATGTACTTAGCTGTATGATTAGTTGGCTTGTATGAGATGATTAAAAAAGCCAAAGATAAAAAGTTTCCTTTTTTTTTCCTTTTTTGTCTAATGAAGTTGCTGTTTGTTTGTTTATATTTATTTACTTGTTTTTTTGGTCTTTTGGATGCATGTGTGAAACAGTGTTGTCCAACAATAAACCAGAATTGTATTTTGCTGAGTTGTTCTTTAAAAAGTTAAACTAGAAAGTTATTTCTTAAAAAAAAAACACAATAAAGCTTTTTCTTCTTCTCAGAACGCAAAATGGTATCCTCTAATTGAGTCTCAGGTCACTGTGCTGTGAGTGGCTGCTTAAGTCATCTTGTAACCCAGGCAACCTGAAGGCAGGGGATACCGAGTTCTCCAAGTCTGGCCTGCAAGACATCGCTTGGCTAGGGTTTCCATGGGATGAGCCTGAGAAGCCAGATGGCACCAAGACAAACTGAACTGGAAGTCGGTTGAGTCCTTTCTCTTCCTCTCTAGGTTATCTAAGCGTCTTAGGCTGCTGGTCCCCTTCCCTCTCCACTCTCCTCACACATGCCAGTAATATCACACAATTTAAGTGTCTTATGGAGCTCTAGCATAAACACAGAAAATACGGCACACAATGGCTCCAGTCTTCTCTCCTAGCCACTCTGACCTCCTCCAAGAAAAGACAATAAAGAAGCATCCATCCTGTGTTTGCTTCTCTGAAGCTTAGTTCATTCAAATATGGAATGTCTGCTTTATCCAGGCAGGGCTAGGCCAGGGCTGCCAAGATGGGTGTCTTCAAAGAGGCCGGAGTCCCAGCGTGAAGTCAAGCCAGGAGACAGGCAGTGACAAGACCTTGGAGATGTACCATGTTAGGGGAAATCTTGACTCCTTTGCTAGGGGAGCAAAGAACAAAGAAGGCCCTGTGGGGAGGGCAGCAAAAAGATCTACTGAGAAGGCGATGCTTAAGAGTGCTGGAGTCTGCCAAGCGCACGGCAGAGCAGGACGGGAAATCAACGCAGAGAAACCAGTATGCGTGAAGACTCTGAGGAGGGAAAAGTAGGCACATCTGGGTTTTGGCAGGCGACTTATTTGATGATGCCCAGCTTTTCCCTCAGAAAACTGACACTACTTTTACAAGACACATCGGTGACGACCCCAAATTAACATTTTACCAAGTGCCAGGACTCCCTAGATTTTGTTTCTCTGTAGTCTCTTACTTCCATAACTCTTCTGATCTTGACCTGGTTTCCAACGCCTGCTTATTCCTTGGGGCAGAGTCCTACCACAGCCTGGCCCCAGAGTCCCCTGGTTTCGAGGAATGAATCCACTTTTCCTCCGGGTACTTGGGTGTATGCTGGGCCTGGAAACTGGGCGGCATGACACTATGACGCAATAAATGCTAGCTCGCTATGTCATGATGGTAGTGATGATGATAAAGGTGCCAGTGGTGCTGGTCAAGTAGCCGGGCCTCTCCTGCCAGTGCAGAGGCAGTCCCCTGGACTGGACACTGTGGGGACCCCACAGGGTAAGGGTAATGGTGGAAAATGAGGAGGAATCAGAAGAGAAAGAGACGGAAGGACAGGAGGCAGAAGGAATGCATTAGGAAGCTGTTGTATCATTTCTCATGAGAGAAGCTGAGGCCTCCCCAGGGTCTGAGATGATCTGTAGATATTCATAAGGTCAAATTGTAAATAAATGTTGTATACAGTGGTCATAAAGCTATGCAATTTCCTAGCTTTATGGTGAATATTGGGTCAAGTGCCCACAGAAACGAACTCAAGGCCCTGTCTGGAGGGCTTCACAAGAGACGAGGCTGGTGGGGTAAGGAAGAGAGAGCTGCATACCCAGAGCTGCCCGGGAGGGACTGCCTGGGCAGTTCGCTTTTTCCCCACCGAGGTCTGTAGGGCTCTGCCAAAGGCAAAGGGCTCCCACTAACACTTGCTGGCCCTGGGGTGTCAGAATCAGTGAGTTTTCATACCTGATGGCCGACGCTTGCATGAGGTTAGACAAGCAATAAAGAGAACACAGAGGTGTCTGTGATGAGCTTTTGGCTTTGCTTTTCTCTTCTGGAAATGTTTTGTGTTGGGTCAAATTAATACTTGTATGTGTAGGGGAGTGTTTCTCTTTTTCTAATTATAAAATTAATGCATGCTCATTGGGGATAAAATTTGGAAAATACAAAAAAGTCAAAACTCAAAAATAGAAGTACTGATAAGACCACTAGTCAGAGATGACTGCTCTCCTGTTTGGTTTATTTCCGTTTCTTTTATTCGTTTACAATATATGCATATCGGACAAACACACATTCACAATGTAAATTATTAAATGTATGTTATATTTTAGACATTTAGATCATTTAATAAACAGTTTCATATCTTATCTCTTACACGTATCATTGGCATTTTCCTATGTGATTAAATGTTCATTGGAGACATTTCTTTTTAATTTCTGTACGGTGAAATCTGCTCTTTTTGATGTACAGGTGTCGACAAATACATAGATTCACGTAGCCACCACCACAATCAAGTCACCATCAAGAACAATTCTGTCTCTCCTCAAAACTTCCTCTCACTGCCCTTTTGTAATCAACCCACTTCAGTCCTGATCACCCCCTCAAAACCACTGATCTGTTTTTCATTCAGTAGTTTTGCCTTTTTTGAATATCATATAAATAGAATCATACAGTATGTAGCCTTTTGGTCTGGCTTCTTTCACTTAGCCTAATGCAGTTGAGTTTCGTCCATCTTGTTGCATAATCAATAGGAGATACTTTGTCTTGCTATGTAGGACGTTTGAGTTGATAAGCATGCCTTTCATTTGTTGAATGATATTCCATGGTACAGATATACCAAATCTTATGTACATGGTTTCAAATGGTTTCAGTAAATATTATTGGACATTTTGAGTTTTCCCTCATAAATAACCATTAAACAAATATCTTGGGCAACCCCCTCAGGTTCCCTCCCACTACAGGAGCTTTTCTGTCCTCTCAATAAATCTTGCTTTCTAAACACACACACACACACGCACACACACACACACACACACACACACGCACACACAAATATCTTTGAATATAAATCTTTTCACACCATATATATATATATCTTAAGCTACTAACAAGCATGCAATGTGTCCTGCTAAGGACATAGGAAAATATAGATGATATAAAATACAGTTCTATTAGAATTTTCTAAATGTTTGATTATATACAAGCCATCTGGACCTCAAAGCTTTGCGACATTACACAAATAAGAAAACAATATTTGCTTTAATTCTCACGCAGCAGTATGAACTTGCTAAATAAAACTAGATTAATTTCTTGCTTCTAAAATTCTAAACACACGTGTCATTGAAAAATCATTTCAGGACATTGTCTTCCCAGGAGAAAACAAAAGCTTCTTCAGACAAGAGGATCGGTGACTGTCTAAGGGCAGGTTGCAGGGCAGAGGCTGGTTAGAACAGCACACCTGAACGTAGTTACATGCGAGTACCTGAGGCCAGAGCCAGGAAGAGAGGAATGATAAGGCCGGCGCTTTGGTCTGCGTAGAGCGATGGAACTTCTCTTTGAGTAGACACTGCTGCCCTACAGATTTAAAAGCAAATACAGAAAATGTGAGCATTGGTGTATGGCACCCACATTCAGAAATATACATGCACACTGTGGAGAAATTAACGCACGCCAGCAAGCTATAAAGTAGAAAGTAAAAGTCTCTCAGTCTCCCCATTCCCACTTTCCTTAGAGAATCACCTTTTATAGTTTGAGTTGTCTTTCCAGGTATGTGACACACACACACATGCATGCACACACAGAGATCCTTTCATCGAAACACAAATAGAACCTAACACCATACCATGGACTTACTTCCATATTGGTACGCTTGGAGTTAACTCATTCTTTCCAGTGGACGCACCATAGTACTAGCCAAGTTGTCTATGATGGACATCATATCAGAGTTTAAATGATGAAGAAAAAATCCATCATGACATAAAGATACCAAGAGAGAACCTGGCCAAACAATGGACTCTGTTCACAGCAATGTCTGATTGCTGAATTTTTTGAAACAGAAATTATCGAATTATTTGTAATCAATTAAAAGATGAATTTAAAAAATTAGGAAACCATCTAATGTTGGCTTAGAAATATATCCCATGACTCTTAACATGTGGCGAGGTCCTTAAAATTACTGAGTCCGAACCCGCGGGCTCAGGCAATTCACTCACCTCAGCCTCCCAAAGGCGCGGGATTACAGGCTGAGCCGGGCTCGCGAGACCTCATCTCTACAATAAATCAAAAAATCAGCCGGGCGTGGTGGCGCATGCCTGTAATTCTGGCTGCTTGGAAGGCTGAGGCGGAAGGATCGCTGGAGCCCAGCAGGCCGAGGCTGCGGTGGCCGGGAGCGACCACTGCACTCCAGTCTGGGCGACAGAGTGAGACTCCAACTCAAAAAATAAAAAAAAATAAAAAAAATAAAAAAAAAAATTACTGAGTCCGTCTGAATGCTGGTTGCTCCTTTTTGGCTAAAAGAATGACTGCCCCCCCACAAGCTTGTATTAGGGCCTCCCCTGCTGGACATTTTCTGCAATTGCACCTCTGATTCAGTTAATGTCCCAGACTTGATTCACTCAAAGTAGAAAATTATTTTTGTTTTAGATAATTAATTAACATAGCACTACTTTTATATTTTTTAAGAAAATAAATAACATGTAACTAAATACAGTAATAATGAGAGTCTCTATCTTTTTCTAGTCCTATTCTCTTCCCTAGAAGAAACCACAGTTAGCAGCTTGGAGTTTATTTTTCTCAGAACTATTTCTATCATTTACATCCATTATCACACACAAATGAGACATATAGCTTGTTTTCTTTTGCTTTATACATCTATGTCCATCTTTTATGCATTGACTTGTCACATTGAAGCTTAATAAGTTTTTTGTTTTTGGTTTTTTTTTTGGTCAATGTAAGGATGTATTTGAGGGTAGCTTTTATGCACTATTTGTAGTTACTTTGATTTAAAGACTTAATTTTTGTTGTTAAATTTATAAGTTCAAAAGCCTAATTTTCCCATTCACTTTTCTTTTTAGTTTATGCATCACATTGTTCTATTTTAAAATACAGTGAACCCTGACAATAACTCTTAAGAGTGCTTTACACTTGTTTAATTCCCTTGAATGTTTTACACTCAAGTTAGCTTAGGTTAAATTATGTTAAACTTAAGTTTAAAATATTACATTTTTTAAAATATATTTTAAATAATTTTAAATAAGAAAACTTTCACAAATATTTTATTCTAGTAAATCTAATAAATGTATAAATATTTCAAGGCTGGTTAAAAACTTAGTGATATTCTTTTATAATTTTCAGTGAAAAATCTCAAACCCCTAAAGTCAGTTACTTGATAGTTATACATAAACTTGAATCACAGAGCTAATCCAATAGCTATTTTTATATGGTAAATTATCTAAAATGTTGCAAAGAATTAAACATCAAAACATACCGAGTGTCCCTAAATGTGCCATAAAACTATTAATAATATGGATGGACTTATATCAGCTGTTTATATCTGTTCTCTCATATCCTCGCCAATTCTATAGATTATCAGTCTACTGAATTCTTGTCAATATTATAACTTAGAAGCATGAAAGTTTGCTTTATTTCCTTCAGATTGTTCATGAGAATGTTCTGTCTTGTTATATGTACCCTACCAGTCCTTTGGGGTTTTTTTGTCTTGTTTTGTTTTTGTTTTGAGACAGGGTCTCACTGTGTCACCCAGGCTAGAGTGCAGTGGCATGATCACAGTTCACTGTAGCCTTGAACTCCTAAACTCAAGCAAGCCTCCTGCTTCAGCCTCCAAAAGTGCTGGGATGACAGGCACAAGCCACCACATCCACTGTCCCATCATCCTTAATGGCTACATTCTACTCCATCCAGTAAGTGAACTGGTTGATTGACCCATTCACCTGACAGTAAATATTTAGGACCAGCTCCCAGTGTTTCAGTATTATACAGAATATTTTGTTGAGCATCTCTGAACATATGAGCTGCATCAACATTTTGAATCATTTCTTTAGAATATGGCACCTAAAGTCTATTGTAAGTCAAAGATTATGAATAGATTTATCACACTTAGCACATATTGTCAAATTGTTTTTCCAAAGCACTTTACCAAGTTACAGTGGCATCGAGCATTGAATAATATCTTTAAAATATTTTTCTGCTATTTTTTAACATGATAAAAAAGTTGAAGCAAAAATAACACCTTACTGAATTTGTATCTTATTATTAAAATGATCAAATAATTCTGCTACTTTGCTATTTGTGGCACCTCTTTTGTAAACTATCTACCAATATTCATTGGTAATTTTTTTTTTTTTTTGAGTTGGAGTCTCACTCCATCACCCAGGCTGGAGTGCAGTGGTACACTCACAGTCACCCCAGCATCGACCTGCTGGGCTCTGGCAATTCTTCCATCTTAGCCTTCCAGGTAGCCAGAACTACAGACAAGCGTTCCCATGCCCAACTAATTTTTGATTTATTGTAGAGACAAGAGCTCACCAAGTTGCCCGGGCTAGTCTAGAACCCGCGGGTTCAGGCAATCCACTCGCCTCGGCCTCCCAAAGTGCTGGGATTATAAGCGGAGCCACCAGCCCGGCCCATTGGTAATATTGAATAAACTGTTCAAAAAATAGATTAGCAAAATTCCTACGAGGGCAGTGAAGGTGGAGAAAAACTTGGCAAAGAATAAAACATGGTTTTATTCCTGACATTCAAAGGAATTGGGCAGAATTGTCAAAAATAAACCTACCAACATCACTGAAAGAATGCCAAAGAAAGAATGCCAAACAAAGAAGAAGGGGGTCAGGAACTCAAACCCCTTACTTACCTGTTGTTGTGTGACCCCTACTACATTTCGAGGCAGTGTGGTGTGGTAGGAAGAACAAGGACTTTACACACAGACCCAGGTTTTGCTCCTGGCTCTAGCCAGTCCTGAGTAACTTTGAGTGTGCTTAATCTCTCTGAACCTCAGCATCACTGATGAGGATCAAATTGCCCACCTTCCAGAAACGTGACTGAAACAAACTGAAATGACGACTCCTGAGTGCCCACTGGAAGTCCAACACATCCAAAGTGCTCAGAAACACTAAGAATAGGTGAGCAGCGTTACCCTCATTCACGTGACTCTTCCTGCAGCCAGGAGCAATACCAAGTCCTGGTGTCAGCACGGCAGCATTTGCCCATTTGGGGAATGGAGAGGATTGGTGAGAGCATTGCCCATTTGGGGAATGGAGAGATAGGGTGCGGTGGGTTTAACCAAAAGGAATTTTACATGATCTGTGTCTGTATAGGTCTACAGTCTGGTTAATGAGACAAGGAGAGAAGCCATATAGACCCAAGTAGCACTAACACCAAGACACTTTCATCTCTGGGCCTCATGAGGTTCTAGGCGCATTATTAAATCCTCACAATAACCTTATTTCCCTTTTTTTCCCCCCACCTGAGTGAGCTTCAGTGGTATTCTATTTTGTTCAATCAAAACGTAGAGCTTATGTATATGCTGCCATTAGACACTTCTCCAGAGTTCTTATAGAACATTTGCCATTCCTCCTGGCTGCCCAGCATCTCTGAATGTCCTTTGTCTTAGATCTATGCCTTCCCAGGGTAGAAGCCAATCATTTGCTCATTCATGAATTCCTAAGTGTCCACCAGACTGCAAGCTCCATTCTAGGGTCTTAGAACATATATCCATCAATAAACAAAATATGCCAAAGTCCCTGCCCTCTTGGAGGTGGGAGACAGGCAATACACAGTGAACTTCATAAGTCAGCCAGAAGACAAACACTATAAGCCAGAGTTGTGTTATGGAGACTGTAGTTTTATTTTATTTTAATTTTTTAAAGACAGAGTCTCGTTCTGTCACCCAAGCTGGAGTGCAGTGGCACAATCATAGCTCACTGCCACCTCGAGCTCTTGAGCTCAAGCAATCCTCCCTCCTCACCCTGCCAAGTAGCTGGGACTACAAGAGTAAGCTACCATGCCTGGCTGTTTTTTAAAAAATTTTTTGTAGACAGGGTCTTACTCATTACCCAGGCTGGTCTTGAGTTCCTAGCCTCAAGAGATCCTCCTGCCTTGGCCTCCCAAAGCACTGGAATTACAGGAGTAAGTCACCACTCCTGACCAAAGCTGTAACTTTAAATATTGAAGTCAGGGTGGCCCCATGCATGCTTTGTAGATAAGAAAACTGCCTAATTTCTGACTCTAACTGCAGAGTTCTTACCACTGCCAAAAGGATGAGTGTCTACAGGCTTAGGGGCAGGAAAGCATACAATATCTTTAGGGAAATGGATAAAACCAGCCTGAAATGAAAGGTACTGGTGAAAAGCAGCAGGTGATGTATTTGGGAAAAGCATGAAGAACCTGGAAGGTCAGGCTAGATGTATGAACTCGGTAGTAAGGAAACGGAGGTTTTAGAGCAGCAGGAATGTGAGGGTGGACTTCATTTTCAGCTGAGGAAAGGGAAGACCCAGGTCTGCAGACTCTTCTTATCTCCTATGAGAGGACCAAAAATTAAATTAAATTAAATTAAAAATGTAGCAAGTTCACAGAGAATGAACAGCAGAACCTGTGGCACAGACTTAAATCTATTGCTCCATCACTGAACCCTGGTATGTTGGTTCCTAGTGTACATGCTAGAGATGATGAATCTGTTGTCCCAGTCTCCAGTCCGAAGAGCACAACATCTGCCAGAGTGAATTTTGATAATTCCCAGACTCCTTCTGACTGTGGTCCTGCCCATGCTAGCTGATGGTCTTGGGCAAGTCCTTCATTAGCTTCTCCAAGACAGTGTTGCTTTACCTATGAAGGGAGGATAATAGAACCTACCTACATTGGCTCAGATAAAGGTCTGGCTCCTGTCAAAGGGACCCCAAGTCACAGTGGCTTATAGAAGACAGATGCTTGTTTCTCTCCCAGTAACTGTCCGGGGCTGATAAAGTGATTGCGTGGTATGGGGGCACCCGGCCTCCTCCTGTAGTGTTGCTTGCTTGGCCGTGCCCAGTTGAAGATGGCACTCCTTCACACCTTCTAGGTCCATACACCAGCCAGGAGGAATGGATGCCCACCCCCCTTTTTTTTTAAAGAATGTATATCCCTTTTTTTAAAAAATGTTTAACCCAGAAGTTGCACACATCAGTTGGCCACAGCAGGAAGACAGGCTAGGAAGTACACTCATTATTCATGGCAGCTATGAACCCAGCTAAAATTCAATGGTTCTATTACTAAGTGAAGAAAGGAAGAAGATATGGAGATAATCAGCCAGCTAGCTAGCATGTGTGCATGCTCTCTCTCGCTCTCTCTCTACCTAATAGACTACTTATAAAGATGAACAAAATAGTCTATGAACTGTACAAAGTACAGTATGTACATGTCTGGCATATAGTTAATGTCCAGCCCTGATTATTTCTCTTCCCCTTGTAGATAGAAGCACCTACTGGTTTTTAAGGAGTACCTACTATGTGCAACCATTATGAAGAACAGTAAGAGAAACACAAAGAGAAAGTTGATACAATCTCCAATTCAAGTGAAGCAGACAGATGACTCAGAATGAACTATAACACAGTTAGGAAGAGGAAGGCAGTGTGATTGGATTGTGTCAAAAGTCCTTGGGAGCAAGCAAAGAGAAGGGAGTTCCTCAATCAACCAGGAAGGTGAGGAAAGCCCTAGCAGAAGGCACATTTGAATTGGGTTCTCAAGGTAAGTATGGTTTTAGCAAATAGGGAAGGAAAGGAAGAGAATTAAGGTGGTGGGATTGGAAATCTTCCTGCCAAAACAATTTGAAACAACAATAAAGCACCATGCTTTGCCTGTAAGACAGGCTAAAATTAGATATAATATAGGTACAGGTACAGATACAAGATACAGATAGGGATATAAATTATACTTGGTGTTGGTGGAGGATTGGAGAAAGGGGGCACTACACCATATACTGTTGGTGGAATTAAATGCAGGTGCAGCCTTTTGGAAACATATCAAAATCTGGCAGAATACATCAAAATTTAAAATTCACACATCCTTTGGCCCAGCAGATTCATTTCTGGTAACCTATCCCCTATCCTATATAAAGGCTTGCACAGAGCTCAAGGTCTGAAATCGAGGATTATATCTCAGTATCGTTTATAATAACAAGACAACTACTACCACAGCCTTCAACTAAGTCAGCCTGTGACTGGGAAAGGATTACACTACGGCAGCATGTCCACCTTCAAAATGTTCTGTGGCCACTAACATACTGTGACAGAAGGTATGAGCAGACTTAAAAGGATAACATCATGACGCCATTAAGTGAAGAAAGCCCACAGCAGGAGATTATGTGTAGCATGACTACTCTTTGTATAAAAATAAAGACAAATAAATTAAAATAAGACCAAACCAAAAAACAAAAGACAAACAAAGAATAAAATAATGTCTTTTGCAGCAATCTGGATGGAATTGGAGAACACCATCCCAAGAAAACTAATACAGGAACAGAAAACCAAACACCACACGTTCTCACTTATAAGTGGGAGTTAAACAAAGGAACTACAAAGGCATAGAGAATGACATGATGGATGTGGGAGACTCAGAGGGGGACGGAGGAAGGGATCGAGGGACAAAAATCACCTATCGGGTACAATATGCACAGGTGGTAGTGGTGGGT
Source organism: Cephalopachus bancanus (assembly GCA_027257055.1). Taxonomy (NCBI): domain Eukaryota; kingdom Metazoa; phylum Chordata; class Mammalia; order Primates; family Tarsiidae; genus Cephalopachus; species Cephalopachus bancanus. Next base: position 25,204,236 of record JAPVLO010000029.1, read on the forward strand.
ATGCTTAAAGCCCAGACTTCTTCCCCACTGTGCAATGTAACCATGTAACCAAAAGCCATCTGTACCCCCCCAAAGTCACTGAAATAAGGAAAAAAACGGCCAGGCTCAGTGGCTCAGCCTGTCATCCCAGCACTTTAGGAGACCGAAGTGAGTGGATTGCCTGAGCCTGTGGGTGCGAGACCCGCCCAGGCAACTTGGTGAGACCTCGTCTCTACAATAAATCAAAAATTAGCCAGGCGTGGTAGCGCACGCCTGTAGTTCCGGCTACTTGGAAGGCTGAGATGGAAGGATCACCTGAACCCAGCAGGTCGAGACTTCAGTGGCCATGAGCATGCCACTGCACTCCAGCCTGGGTGACAGAGTGAGACTCCAACTCAAAAAAAAAAAAAGAAAGAAGAAAGAAAGAAAGTAGGAAAAAAATTTAAACAAACTTACATCTATACCTGATAACATGTGTATGTTTGTGCCCTGAAAACTTCTGAGAGATGGACCAAAATGTTAAATAAATTATTTTGAGGAAATGAGAACTGAAGGAAAGAAAGCCTCCTTAGTTATTGTTGCTATGACTAGATATTGGAAACAGTCTGAATGTCCACCCAGGAGCAATGATGTTAAATAAATCATGACACTTGCACACGCCACACTACTACAGAGCTATTAGAAAGAATGAGGCAGGCCGGTTGCGGTGGCTCACACCTGTAATCCCAGCACTTTGGGAGGTCAAGGTGAGAGGATTGCCTGAGCTCACGGGTTCAAGACCAGCCCGGGCAACTTGGCAAGACCTTATCTCTACAATAAATCAAAAAAAAAATTAGCCGGATGTGGTAGCATGTGCCTGTGGTTCTGGCTACTTGGAAGGCTGAGGCAGAAAGATCACTGGAGCCCAGCAGGTTGATACTGGGGTAACCGTGAGTGTGCCACTGCACTCCAGGCTGGGCAATGGAGTGAGACTCTAACATACACACACACACACACACACACAAATGCAGGCTGGGCGTGGTGGCTCATGCTTATAATCCCAGCACTTTGGGAGGCCAAGGTGTGAGAGGATTGCCTGAGCCCAGGAGTTCGAGACCATCCTGGGCAATTGCCTGGGCAACTTGGTGAGGCCTCATCTCTACAATAAATCAAAAAATTAGTTGGGTGTGTTGATATGTGCCTATAGTTCCAGCTATTTGTAAGGCTGAGGCGGAAGGATCACCTTTGCCCAGCAGGTCAAGGATATGGTGGCCGGGAGTGTGCCACTGCACTCCAGCCTGGGTGACAGAGCAAGACTCCAACTCCAAAAAAATTAAAACAAAATTTTTAAATGAGGCAGCTTTATCAGTAAATTTGGAAACATCCCCAAGACATACTGCTGAGTGAAAAAAGCAGAATCCCATGTATATTATCATTTATTTGAATAGTATAAGGGAAATATGTCTCTGTGTGTATATGTGTTTTGTTACAGGCACACAGTACTCTGGAAGTATTATGCAAGAAACTGGAAACAGTGGTCACCTCTAGGTAGGGTAACTGAGAGACTCAGGCATAGAGCAAAAAAGACTGTTCTTTTGCTCTACCCCTTTATAATTTTGAATTTTGCCCCATGCATATTATCCTTTTTTTAAAAGAAATAATAAAAATTTAAATGAGGATTAAGAAATGGGCCAGGTGCAGTGGCTCACACATGTAATTCCAGCACTTTGGGAGGTTAAAATGGGAGGATTGCTTCAGTCCAGGAGATCAAGACCAGCCTGGGCAATATAGCAAAACCTTGTCTGTACAAAAAAGTCAGCGAGGCATGGAGGGGCATGCCTGAAGTCCCAGTTCACGGAGAGGCTGAGGAGGGAGGATCACATGATATCATGAGTTCAAGGCTATGGTGAGCTGTGATTGTGCCACTGCCCTCCAGACGAGGTTATAGAGTGAGACTCCAACTCAAAAAAAAAAAAAAGATGTTAAGAGGTCCTCCTGCTGCCCTACTCTTAGAATCTAGAATTTCTGCTGAAGTAAGAACTGCTGCTCCACAGTATATGTAAGAGTTTGGTTCAGCTGGGAAGACGTCTATCGAATCTCCCCAACCTTATATCTCAGAGAGATTACAGTGCAGTGCACAAGTATGAACTTCATACAGTCAGGCATTTTAGGAAGTGGGTGTAAAATCATATGCAATTTGCCAGTGTTCTATAATACCAAGGACCAATTGTCTTGGGAAAGAATGGAGATTTGGGTTGAGACACTTACGAATTTAAGGCACAGCCAGGATGAGTGCTATAGTCCACACACTTTAAGAGCTTCACTTGGTCTACAGAAACAAAAAAAAATTCAGGGGTTATTTAAATAACTTTCATTCACCAAACATGTATGATTTTCCTGCAAAGTCCTAGAGATACAACATCTCTAACCTCAAAGGATACACAAACTATTCTTTTTAAAAATATTAACCAGCATTTATCAAGCACTTACTACGAGTCAAGACGTTTGATTATGTATTTTGTATAGATCATATAATTGAATCCTCACAACAACCTAATGGAATAAGTGCTGTTATCTTCTCCGAATTCATAGTTGAAAAAACTGACCAGAGTAACTTGCTCAAGTTCGTACAGTAGCGAGCTGAAGGACTGAACCTGAGTCTTGCAGGTTGGCCCCAGAGCCCAAGCTTGTAACCACTTCTGTGCGCATGTGCGACTGGTAAGCACTTTGGGCAGAAAGTTGGATTTGAAGCACATGGGTGATGACCAGTGCTCAGGCTCCCATAAAGAAAGCTAAATTGTTCAGCACGCTGGAGGGAGAAATGTGCAGTCCCAGGGAACCAGGGGGAAGGGAAATCAGGCAGTGAAGACAGAGTCAGGTCTTGGTGGTACATAGGGAGGCGGGTCAGACAGGATCTCTGTGGCAGGATGACTGCAGGGGACTTTGGAAGAACAAGAAAGTTGCATTGTTCACTTTATAGTAGGCTCTGTGGTCTTTCCTCAGACTCACCTACTTTTCAGTAAAATCTATGCAACATATATATATACTTTTTTTTTTAATGAGAGTAGTTTGTTGTTGTTTTATGCCCAAAACAGTCATGGAGTTTCATTGAGTTTTATTCAATACAGTACTAGCAAAAACCAAGCAGGAAGTCAGGAAGGCTGTGAAAATATAAGGCCCCCCCAAAATGAGCAAGGATCTCAGGGAGAACCTTCAACTGAAATGGGACAGAAAGCTGAGCCACCTGAAACGTGAGGGGCAGGAGGTTGTCACTTACATCCAGTTGGAGCTGGATTTGTTAACCTTTGTCACTTTCCCATGTTATGCCTTTTATTATAGCCTCTCTGCTCCCAGGAGCAATGTGAAACCCCACCTGAATACAGAAGAAGCCTATGGGCAGTAAAGAAACGAGAGCTCCCCCATTTCTTTACTGATTCAAGCTTGGAAAAAAAGAACCCTGAAGCTAGCTGACATGGAACAGCACTAGAGAGGGGGGAAGTAGGTGGAGACACAGGCTATAAAGGGAGGGGTCCCTTGCACTCTGGCCTGGCAATCACAATATGGCTCCATGACTTAAAAACAGATGACCTCCTCAGGGAGAGTTCTGGGACCAAAGCAAAGTGGTCATGGAAGTGAAATTGTTAGCAACCATTTTCCCCATCACTGAAATGTTTTAGAGTAAGAATTTTTTTTTTAATTTACTAAAATCTAGTAAAGAAGGAGGAGCATGGTAGCAGGAGGGAAAAACCAGGCTTCAAGGCCATACAAAGCTGGGTTCAAACCTCAGCTCAGTTCTGTGATGAGTGTCACCTTGGGCGATTTAGTTAATCTTTCTGATTCATCCATAAAAAAAGGAATCTATTAACTTATACAAAGGGAATATTTCTATAAAGCTTAAAGACAGATAAAACTTATCGATAACATTAAAAATCTGGATAGTGGTTACTTTGGGGTAGAGGATGTTGACTGTAAGGGAGGCCAAGGAGAGACCTGGGGTGCTGGCTATGCTGTTTCTTGAGCTGAGTGCTAGTTGCAGGTATATGCTGGACGTGTGAACATTCATCCAGATTTGCACTCTTGGTGTGCACATTTTTGTTTCCAGAAAAAGTTATTTACTTTGTTTTGCTTTTAAAAAGAGGCAATAAACAACAATTAACTTGTAGTTTCCTGGGAGCGCTGGCAATAATAAATGACTAAAATGGTACAGATAACAGAACAGTTTTGAGATACTCCTTTTCTCTCTCTCTCTCTCTCTCTCTCTCTCTCTCTCTCTCTCTCTCTCTCTCTCTCTCTCTCTTAAGTCAGTGTCTCACTCTATAACCCAGGCTGGCATGCCATGACATGATCACAGTTCACCACAGTCTTGACCTCTTGGGATCAGGTGATCCTTCCACCTTAACCTCCCAAGAAGCTGGGACTACAGGCATGTGGTACCATACCTGGCTAATTTTAAAAAGATTTTTTGTAGAGACAGGTCTCACTATGTTGCCCAGGTTGGTCTTGAACACCTGGGCTCAAGCACTCCTCCTGCCTGCACCTCTCAAAGTGTTGGGATTACAGGCGTGAGCCCTGCACCTAGCCAGGTGCTCCTTCTCTTGAGGAAGCATGTAATGCAAGAGTGGTTCACCCTTCTAGGTGACTTCGCTCAGCTGGAAGAACTATCCAGCCTGAGAAACTTTTGGAAAGGCAGAGGTCAGCAGAGCAACAGGGTGATCATGGGTGTGGGCCAGAAGATCCCTGACGTAATTTCCACCCTGCAACATGCAGAAACCTTCAAGATTTTGCAGTGTTGGACTTCAGCCCACTCCATAATCAACCGGCTCTCAGACTTAAGGGCTGAGGGAGTAAGAAGCCAGAGGCAGGAAACTTGAGTCTAGGGAAGGGTTCACAGTTACCTCAGGGTTTAAACCAGGTTTTTCTTCTAAATTTCTAAGCAGGAAGACCCTCGAGTGATATCTGATATACAATGTGTCTGACCCATAATGCACTCAATACATGGCAGTTATCATAGTTTCTTATTGGTCTGTGGTCAAGATGCATCTCTTGGTAAATAACTCAAACTCCCACCTTAACACTTATCACAGAAGGATTCCACAGGGATTCACAGACTTAAGAAGCTCAGTCCCTGTTCTCCAGTGACTCACCACAGCGTAAGCAAGGCGAGGAGAGAGGGCAAATGAGAAAGTGCTGTTCTGTGTGTCCTTTAGCCACCATTAAAATGAACTCTGCACAGAAGTGAGTGGGGCCCAGGATGAGCAAGGTCAGAAGGCACTACCCAGAGGCAACAAGCAGACCCTCACCCCACACCTTCAGAGCCGATACCCAGCAAAGCCCTTTCGGCAGACCACCCCCTCCAAAATCACACTCCCTCTTGAGCATGCACAGACAGTGATTACAGAGACCACCTACAAGTGATCATTAATACAGCTATACTGGAACCCCATTTTCTCCAGCCTCTCTTCCAGGATTTTCACACTGCCTTCTCCGCAGGATTCCCTAAAACACAAAAACATATATTTTATTTATTTTATTTTTTTGAGTTGGAGTCTCACTCTGTTGCCCAGAATGAAGTACAGTGGCATGCTCCCAGCCACCACAGCCTCGACTTGCTGGGCTCCGGCGATCCTTCCACCCCAGCCTTCCAAGTAGCCACAACTACAGGCATGCACTACCACGCCCCACTAATTTTTGATTTACTGTAGAGACGAGGTCTCCCCAAGTTGCTGGGGTGGGTCTCAAACCCACAGGCTCAGGCAATCCACTCATCTCGGCCTCCCGAAGTGCTGGGATTACAAGCTGAGCCCCCGAGCCAGGCCAAAAACATGTATTTTAAAAATAAATAAGTAAAATAAGGAGAAGAGGAGGAAGAAGTTGTTTCTGGGTTTCTTTTGACCGTGTGCTTTCAGATATTCTCTCAGAGGAAATACGGCCTAGTGCAATGCTGCCAATTTGTGCAACCCATAGTGTGCTTACTTTAAACTTCAAATTACCACAAAACCATACAAACTTTAAAATATTAGAAAATGCAAATAAAAAGAATTATTCCAAATCTCACATCCCTGAAGATAACTGCTGCTAATGTGTTAGTTTATATCAACCTAGACTTTTAAAATATATTTATTCTCAAAAAACTACAAATAAATACATACATAAATAAGCCAGGCACGGTGGTGTCCACCTGTAGTCCCAGCTACTCAGGCTGAGGCATGAGGATCCTTGAGCCCAAGAGCTTGAGGCTGCAGTGAGCTACAATTGTGCCACTGCAATCCGGCTTGGGTAACAGAGCAAGACTCTGCTTCTAGTAAAAAATAAAATATAGCAGTGTGTGTAGTATTCTGCTTTAGCCCATGTTTGTGTGTGTGTGTATATGTACACACATATATATGGAGGAATTAAAAATAATTGCAGAGAAGTATGTATACACATATACGCATATACACACATATATATACATACACACATATATATGTGTATATACACACATGTGTATATATACCTTTCTGCGATAATTTTTAATTCCTGCATAGTCTCCGTTGCAGATTATAACGCACAAAACCAGTCTCCTCTTGCTGAAGACCATGGTTGATTCCTATATTTTGACGCCACTTACACTACAACAAACCTTACTGAAACTTCATTCTCATACACATTCTTGATTATTTGTTTCCTCAGCACAAATTTCTGAAAGTAGGTTTTCTGGCACCAATGTTTTGAACCCATTTTAAGACTCTTCACAGACACTGCCACATTACACCTTGATCGAGTATGAGAGTGTCCATTGCCCACATACTCCCCCAAAGTGTTTTTTCTCTTCCTTAACTGATGGTCACAATTAAGCAGGGAGAATTTATAAAGGGAAACCGAGGTAAGTGCAGCACTGTCAGCCACGGATAGTATGGCGGACAGCACTAACACAAGCATATCCTGAGAATGACGCTGTGGTCTAAGAAGAACATTTATTCAGAGTTCAGAGCTAAGGAAACCAGGAGTGGCCAACCCAGAGGTTGACTCTTTGTCTATGAAAAACATATGGACTCCTGGCTCATTCCTTAGGGTGCATTTCTTGGGATGCAGGAAGTGCAAGGGACTAAGGCCCTTTCTTCTGCGGTGGGCAGAGGTTGCTATACATACTGCAAGTCTTTTGTAAGAGGCCAGCAGCTAACAATCCAGCTGGCCACTCCTGGACCCCTCTGTGTCCCCAATAAACCTATGTCTCACCTGTTGTTGCCAGGTCTTTTCTTCAGCTCTTGGGCCCTGTGCTGTCCCTACTCAATTCGATAGGCATATAACCCTACAAATAGTAAGCCTGGCAGGAGGTTGGAGAAAACCCCATGGCACCCAAAGGATGGCATTAGGGAAGGGAAATCCCAGGCTAGCAGTCCACGTCCACGTGGGGTTCGATCCTAGAGAAATGGAGTCCACTGTGTGAGTACCAGCACACCCCGAAAATGCAGAAGAGTCTGGAAGGGCTATTGCAGGGGATAGATTCAACTAAGCAAAAGTTGGATGCCGTAGCCCTTGCAGCTGGGAATGGCTGGCTGCTCCCATCAGTGCTCAGAGCAGTCACAGAGGCTAACTTGGGGGACAGGAGAGGGTGAGTCCATTTCAAACTAGCTGCAACTAGAAACGGATGCTACATTTGCTGAGGTTGAATTGCTGGAGACCTTAATATCCCACCTGCAGGAACAAAACGATAAAATGGAAACCCTGGCCTGGTGGGTGGCTCGGTGGCTCGTTTGAAGGGCCGCCGCCTGCCACATCAGCGAGTAAGTCATCCTGGGACCCTAAGTCTTGGGAGCCAAGAGAGAGCTCTAGTGGGGAGGCGAGTGAACACTGGGACAAGCCCCTGGAGGTTCCCTACATGCGGCACACTCAGAAGTCACTACCAAGAAAAAGGCAGACCAACCACACCTGCGGGAAGCAGCATCGCAAGACCTACTTGCTCCAGAGAGGGGCAGCACACCATATTGAGAGATGACATTGCTGCAGCGTGAGTGGAGCTGATCCCAGGGGGGTTTCTCTGCTGACAGGATACCTGGGCAGAAGATACTAGACTCACAGGGACCGAGATGAGCAAGGCAGCATTGTTAATGACCCACCCGGCCCTGAGACAGTGCCTATGTGGTGCAATTAACAAAGAACATGTCATTGTCCTCCTTAGCGGGTTAGTGGCAGACCGCATGATTTGCACAGACATTTCAATAGGGAAAAATTAATTATCTTCATGTTCTGACCCCTGGGGAGAGTTGTATTTTTCCTGGGCAGCAAGCATAAGAATGTGGTCAGAAGGCCAGGCTCGGTGGCTCAGCCTGTAATCTCAGCACTTTGGGAGGCCAAGGCAAGTGGATTGCCTGAGCCCGTGGGCCTCGAGAGCTGCTTGGGCAACTTGGTGAGACCTCATCTCTACAATAAATCAAAAATTAGCCGGGCATGGTAGCACATGTCTGTAGTTCCAGTTACTTAGAAAGCTAAGGCGGAAGGATCACTGGAGCCCAGCAGGTCGAGGTGGCTGGGAGCATGCCACTGCCCTCCAGTCTGGGCGATGGTGTGAGACTCCAACTCAAAAAAAAAAAAAAAAAAAAAAGAATGTGGTCAGGCTGTAACACTGGAGTGGAGTGTATGGCAGTCAGTAATAACACAAGCATACCTTGAGAATGATCCTATGATCTAAGAAGAATGTTTGTTCAGAGTTTCAAGCTAAGGAATCCATGAGCGGCTAACCCAGGGGTTTACTCCTTACCTATGAAGAACAACTGGACTCCTGGCCCATTCCTTGGGGCACAGGAAGTTCAAGGAACTGAGAGTCTTTCCTTTGGGCTAGGTGGAGGTTGGCATATAAACTGCACGTCTTTGCAAACGCCCAGCAGCGAACCCGTTCAGTTGGCCACTCCTGGACCCCCTCTCCTGCATATAGGTCCTCAATAAACCTATGTCTCACTCACTGTCTCCAGGTTGTAAACCAAAAATAAAATTTTAAGTCCCCCAACTGATTGAATGGACCTCCGGAGAGCCAAGAGAAACCCCAAAAAACTAAATTCCAGGCCATGATGGAAAAGGAAGTTAGACATGCCTCTTAATACCCCATCCCTTTCGAGTTTTAGGCTCAACTGACTAGCACTGACATTGAAATAGAGACCACAAAACTGACAAAATAGACTCTGTGGCAATAAGATATCCATATATCTGAATCTGATATAGCATCATAATAACAAGGCAGGCCCTAAAGAAAATGAAAACATTTTACCCAAAATATGTTTCTTTGACATACTTAGAAGTGACCTTGCAAAGTTATCTCTTGGGGAAATTTACATCTATAGAGAATCTCCTTCTCTGGGAAGAGTCTGACACATTTTAGGACATTTGCCACCTACTTTCTCTGAAGCCTGTTACTTAAAGCCTACATCTACATGGCAGGAACCTTGGCTTCCACAATCCCCCTCATCTTAATTCAGGATTTCTTTTTCTGATTTCAAATCCCTTAGACGGAGCTTAACTCTTTCAAACAATTGCCAATCAAGAAATTTTTGAATCTACCTATGGCATGTAAGCCTACCCTCTTCCAGATGTCCCACCTTTCCTGGCCCAACCAATGTAAGCCTCACATGTACTCATTTATGGATTTTGCCTGTAACTTCTGTCTCCCTAAAATGTATATAGCCAAGATGTAAATCAACTACCCGAGGTACATGTTCGAGGACCTCTTGGGACACACTCATATTTGGCTCAGAATAAGCCTCTTTAAATATTTTAGAGTTTGGCTTCTCCATCAACAAGTTCTTTTCTTTGTTTCCTCAGACGCTGTGCCATCCCTCCTCAATTGGGCAGGGGTACATGTAAGCCCAACAGCATAATGTTTCTATTATAAGCCGGGCTTTGCCTGAGTTTACATGGAATGGAAAAGTAAACAGTCTTGCCACCATAAAATTAACAGAGAAGAAGTATACAGGGGGAAGCAAGCAACTGGAAGTTTTCACAAAAGTGGAATTCCTGGCATTTCATGAATGAAGAGAGCCAAGTGTTCAGTGATATCATTTTTTAGAACCTTGCCAAAATCTGAAATGATGCCTGGGCCAGGTTACCACTTAAGATGATGATGATCATGATGATTTTAGTAAGCAATTACATTTAGACTCCAGGAGACCTGGACACAGAGATAAGTCAATGGGTTGTTAATATAACTGCACGGTGCTTCTTTGAATAAAGGCAGCCAAAGCCAAGCTAAGCACAATCAGGTGTTAGCCATGTTTTTTTAAGCTCTCTGGCTACGAGTTTTTATTTTTTATTTTATTTTATTTTTTGAGTTGGAGTCTCACTCCTTCACCCAGGCTGGAGTGCAGTGGCACGAATGCTCACGGCCACCCCAGCATTGACCTGCTGGACTCCAGCAATCCTTCCGCCTCAGCCTACCAAGTAGCTGGAACAACAGATGCACACTACCATGCCTGGCTATTTTTAAATTTACTGTAGAGATGAGGTCTCGCCAAGTTGCCCGGGCTGGTCTCAAATCCGCAGGCTCAGGCAATCCACTGGACTCGGCCTCCCAAAGGGCTGGGATTACAGGTTGAGCCACCAAGCCTGGCCTGAGTTTTTAAAAACTTTTTATTATGTACGTTTGAGGTTTACAGCAGTATTTCACTGGGTACCTATAGATCAAAAAATGGTTACTACAGTGAAGTAGATTAACATATCTAGCTCACATCAGTACTTTTTGTGTGCGATAAGCACAGTTAAAATCTTGTCTAACAATACTCCCCAATACGCTGCAATTTTATTAACTATAGACCTCATGTGTCTTCCCCAACATCTGGGCCAAGACCCCCACTTTCCTAGCTCATGACTTACAGCTCCACCCTGTGGCTCAAATGTGTAGCCGGGTGTTCTGACCATGTATAACCTGTCCTGCAGCAGAAATGATAGACTAGCATGACATTGAATTGCAGTTTCCTTATCTCACTAAAGGTAGGTCCAGAGGACATGCTTTTTCTGATAGATGCATTAAAACAACAAGTATAACTTCTAGACAAAGAGAAACTTCTTGCAAAATAAATTCTTCCAAAAATAAGAAAAACAATACATGTTTTTCATGTAACAAGAAGTACAATTTGTCCTCGGGAAAGGGAAATGCAGATCTTGATATCACTTAGATAATTAAATAGTTTGCAAATTTATTGCAATCTCTTGTCCAAGAGTTAGGAAAAAAATGTATATAACCCATTATTTGGTGAGTCTTAGAGGATCCTAGGAATTGGAAATAAGGAATTTTCTGATGTTCTCCTAAAACTTTTTTTTTTAAGTTGGGATCTCACTCTGTTACCCAGGCTAGAGTTCAGTAGCACAATAATGGCTCACTGCAGCCTCAAGCTCCTGGGCTCAGGCAATCCTTCAACCTCAGCCTCTTAAGAAGCTGAGACTACAAGCACATGCCATTATGGCTGGCTAATTTTTTTTAATTTTTGTAGAGACAAAGTCTGGCTATGATGTACTGGCTGGTCTCAAACTCTTGCACTCAAGTTATCCTCCTATCTTGGCCTCCCAAAGTGCTGAGATTACAGGTTTGAGCCACCATACCCAGCCCAGAACACTTTCAAGGGTACATTCACTCCTTGAGGTTGGCAGTACTTTCCTTCATGTAACATCAATGCTCTGGAGAACAAGGCCCAGCTTGCCTCAGAAGCGCCATCACAGCAGTCCAGCTTTAACTAGGCTGTAGCCTCACTGGCTTCTCTTTGAACCAAATGGGTTTAACTTTTTTTCATTTTCAATTAGTGCCAGCAGTGCCTTTCATTGCTCAGGAGGATGAGTTCAAGCTTGCATTTATCTATAAACTCCAGTGGCTTCTCAGAAAATATGGATCATAAAGTTTATTTGGGCCAGGAACAGAGACTCATGCCTATAATCCCAGCCCTTTGGGAGGTCCAGGAGGGAGGATCACTTGAGCCCAAAAATTAGAGTTCAGCCTGGGCAACATAGCAGGATCTTGTCACTACAAAGAATTAAAAAAAAAAATTAGTTGGGCATGGTGGCACGTGCCTGTAGTCCCAGCTACTCGGGAGAGTGAGGTGGAAGGACCACCTGAGCCCAGGAGGTCTAAGTTGTGGTGAGCCATGATGGTGCCACTGCACCACTCCTTGGTGACAGAGTGAGACCCTGACTCAAAATAAAAAGCTTATTTGGTCAGTTATTCAAGACCCAGTTGAGAAGCTGGTTTTCTCTAAGAATAATATCTTTATCATAGATTCCCTGGGTTGATTCTGAGAACTCCTGGCAAGGACTTTTGGGCTTCAAATGAGCAGAGAAAATAACTAGCTTCAACCCTCACAAATGCATAAGGAATTCACTTATCCAAAGCTGCCCAAGTCACTCAGAAAGGAACATCATTTCCCTTGGTCAAGAGAAGTATCTTGGAGAAAGGAGGTTTTTCTCTCTGGTCTCAGGACTGGCTAGTGGCATTCTCAAGAAATCAAGTCTTTACAAAGAATATGCCTTTTCATATTTAAAAAAGCAAGCTTTTTTATCATCATCAATATCAATTATCATCATCAATATTGCTGTAACTTACACAATGGGTCCCCCAATCTCATGCATAACCCAGATCTCAATCCGTGTAATTTTATCCTTCTGTAAGTTTGGAATTTCAAAATCTGCAAAAAAACTGAAAAACAGGAGGGACATTTCTTTAAAAAAAAAAGTAATATGATAATTTTTCCATTTCAGTTGTTTGTTAGTTTACACATTACGTTGGTTTTTTTTAAAGCTCTTAGGAATGTTTTCAGCTTATGCTTTTAGGCTACTTATTTTATTCATGTATTCATCAGCTATTAATAACTTAACTCTATAGACATGGCTCTGACCACTAGATTATTCATCTGTTTTGCTTTACCTGAATTTGTAAAGCAAGTATTAGATAGGGATGAGGATGATTCTGTTTCACTTCCATTCAGGACAACTAACTAGACATTCTGGCATTCTGGGTTGTGTCTGTTGGCACAGGAGCTCTTACCCTTTGACGGGATAGGCTCCTGTTGGTTCTGAACCATTCAGCATGACGTGGATCACCCCAGAACTGTCCTTTGAATACTGTGAGAAGAACCAATTATTCTTAGCAAATGAAGACATCATGTTTTGGTATGAAATAAGCATTTTAAAAAAACTAACACCTCTCAATAATGGCAAGAACATGCAAATTTGGTATTTCATATGGCTACTGGGGTGCAAACTGGTTTATTTTGGAAAGCAATTTGCCTTGAAACACCGAAAACACATGAAGTTCAGTAATCCCATGTCTGAAAATCTACTCTAAGAAATGATATGAAATAACACAATATCCTGGTCGGGCGTGGTGGCTCAAGCCTGCAATCCCAGCACTTTGGGAGGCTGAGGCGAGAGGATTGCCTGAGCTCGCGGGTTTGAGATCAGCCTGGGCAACATGATGAGACCTCGTCGCTACAAAAAAGAAAAAAAAAAAAAGCCTGGAGGCAACCCCCTCAGGTCTCCTCCCACTGTGGGAGCTTTTCTGTCCTCTCAATAAATCCTGCTTTCTCACTAAAAAAGAAAGAAATAACACAATATTCTATCAGCTGGAATAAACTAGGTTATGTTGTCACAGCAAAGAACCTTAAAATTGCAGTGGCTTTAAACAACAGAGATTTATTCCATTCTCATACTACAGGTTTATCACAAGCCCACTGGGACTTTGTTTCATATGTTCTCACTCTGGAACACTTATGCAGTGTTACTGATTGTCAGGGAAGGGAGAAGGGGAAAAATGCCAATCATGGACCTGTTCTTAGAGGCTGCCACCCGGAAGGCTTCCACACTCCTATTCACATCTCATTGGCCAGTGTAAGTTATGTGTAAATAACTTCAAGGAGCAGAAGACTGCAAACCAAAGACTCAGAAGACAAGCCAGAAATACTTGGCAAAGAGCACTGAGGACTACTAGGGGCACTGTGCCCAAAGATGTATAGTGAAGCATTGTTTATAATACTGAAATACTGTAACCAAGATGAACCACTCAACCACAAGGGAATGGTAAGTAAACCATGGTACTTACGTGTCTGAAATATTCACCAGCCATTAGTAAAAATCTACAAACTATTTGTAACAGCCTGAGAAATGCTTAGATTCAAAACAAAATGCAAGCTTAGGTGGACAGGGCATGAGCTCTACTCTGTTAAAAAGTAATAAATAGGCAGATGTCTGGGAATACCCAAGGAAGAGGTAAGTTCAGAGAAATTCCCAAATCTCCAGTTCATAATACTACTGGGGTAATTTCCCTTATAAAGTGTTTATCTAGAGTGAAGGCAAGGGTAGAGGCGAATTATGTGGCACTGAAATACACATGGCTGGGTTTTCTCTCTAGCAAAGTGACACAATACCACCTGCACCAAAGCAATAACATACTCCCTGTCACCCATGTCTCAAATTGCTTCCAAAAAGTACTGACAGTCATAGTGATATCCTTAACGCCAAGGCCTGATGCCCACCATGTTACAGGGGTTGCCTTCAGGTGGTAGAAATACGGATGACTAATTTTTTTAAATATTTTCTGTATTTGACATTCTCTATCATGAGCAGCTATTACTTTGACAACAAGAAAAAAATTAATTTTGAAAAATGCATGAAGATACAATGAGGCTGTATAACGTAGTGGCCAGAAGTTTGGTCTCTGGAGCCAGACTGCCTGGTTTGAACCCTGGCTCCCCCACTTGTTAGCTCTATAAACCTAGTAAAGTTTCTTGACCCCTGTGTACCTCACTAAACCCATTTTTAAAATAAGGGCATTAGGAATCTCTGCCTTGCTGGGCTCGGTGGCTCAGCCTGTAATCCCGGGCTTTGGGAGGCTGGGGTGAGTGGATTGCCTGAGCCCACTGGTTTGAGACCCGCCTGGGCAACTTGGCGAGACCTCATCTCTACAATAAATCAAAAATTAGCTGGGCGTGGTAGCGTGCGCCTGTAGTTCCAGCTCCTTGGAAGGCTGAGGCGAAAGGATCGCCGGAGCCCAGCAGGTCAAGGCTGCAGTGGCCGGGAGCACCCACTGCACTCCAGTCTGGGCAACAGAGTGAGACTCCGACTCAAAAAAAAAAGAATCTCTTCCTCATAAGATTGTTGTAAAGATGAAAACATTTAAATTAATAACTATTAACCTTTACTGAATACCTATCTGCCAAGGTTCACTTTCCTTGTCGCTGTACCATACTACCTCTCCTCATGCTTTTGAGAACCCAGCATAATCTAAGAATCCCCAAAAAAATGCAGGCACTATTATATTAGAGATTTCCATTATAGAAGTGGAAGAAGTATATAAGACAGTGATTTAGAGCACACACTTTGAAGTCTGCAGATCACTGGCTAGAACACATGGTTTCCTTACATGTAATGCTGACATCTCCCCCAGGTCACTGTTTGATCCCACTTTCAGGTTATGACACATCTGCAGCCTCCTAATTCTCAGTGAGGGGCTCTGGCAGCCACTGCCAGCTATCTGGACTCTGCGCTCAAGATGAAACCCATGGGGAGTGGGAGCCAATGGTGAGCATACTAGGGCTTGCAGGAGAGCCCAGTAAACAACAGGATGTCTTTTGCCTGGAGGAAACCCTCTGCTGAGCTCTAAAATGCTGCCATGACAAGGGTACCTGCATCATCAACGTTTGTATACCTAGCCCTGAATTGTACCCCACATCTTTGTCATAAAAAAGATAAATTCAAATTAAAACAGCAATAAAAAATAAAATAAAAATAAATAAGATGCAGCCATGGAGGAGGGTGTGACCACAGTCCTTCTCACCCTGGATCACAGGAGACCCAGTGGACACCTGGGGATCCAGAGGAGAAGACGGGACCCAAAGAGGCATGGACTGTCCTGGAAGGGAAGGTTGGCGGTGACAGGTGGAAGTACCCTAATGTCCATCTGGTCAGTAAGCAAACATTTAATAGACGACAGCTCTTCTTTTCACCTTCTTTTTCTTAGAAACAGGGTCTCACCATGTTGCCCAGTGCAGTGACACAATCATAGCTCACTGCAGCCTCGAACTCCCGGACTCCAGTGATCCTCGCACCTCTGCCTCCTGAGTAGCTGGGACTACCAGCACACACCACCACACCTGGCTGATTTTTTATTTTTGTAGAGACAAAGTCTTACTATGTTACCGAGGCTGTTGGCAGCTCCATGCCAGTCATTAACTAAGTACCTTGCCCTTTTATTTCTAATCTATTTTAACCCTGGTGACAAGAAAATGTAAGCTGTAATCACTGGCACTTTTTAGCTACTGATAGTGGCCATCAACTTGGTGATACTACTCTCCGAGAAACAGACCTACTTTAGGGGAACCACTTCTGTGTCACCAGCTTATCCCCAGTCTCCTATCACCTCCTTTCTCATTAATATTGGCCTTGTGGACATTTCTGACCCCCACAGATAGATCTCAAGGGTCCTGGGATCTTCCTTAAACAGGAGGCACCCCATTTTACACAGCAATCAAAGTCACATTGATGTGAAACGCTAATAACAAACATGACATAATGGAAATAGTAATGATGCTTGATACCCTCATCTACAGCACACCTTTACAGAATGTTTTCTTGGTGCTGGGCACTGCATTAAGTAGTCTATCTTCTTAAATCCTCACAACTTTATGAAGCAGAGTACAAATCGGGATATTGTAAAAGTGGAGAGTGGCCTTAGAGAAGGTAAGTAACTACACAGGGCCCGGTCTCTGAACCCGCTGTTCCATGTTCATGGGTCCCACACGTGCTCAATCACTCAGCCATTATCCCAGGATTACCTGCACAGATGCCCTTTTCCAAAAGGAATCCACAGCATTGTTTTCACAATCTTCTGCTGTAGGGCAGGATTGGTAATCAAGTCCTGAGGGGAAAGCAGACAAATTTTATTATTTTATTTATTTTATTTTACATTTTTTAGATGGAGTCTGATTCTGTCGCCCAGGCTGGAGTTGCAGTGGCATGCTCTGGGCCACTGCAGCAGTCTCGACTTATAGCCTCAGGCAATCCTTTCACCTCAGTCTTTCAAGCTGCTGGAACTACAGGTGCACACCACTACGCCCAGCTAGTTTGTTTTGTTTTGTTTTTATTTGATTTATTGGAGAGATGAGGTATTGCCAAGTTGCCCAGGCTGGTCTTGAACCCGTGGGCTCGGGCAATCCTCTCGCCTCTGCCTCCCAAAGTGCTGGGATTACAGGCATGAGCCACCACGCCTGATGGCACATTTTTCTACCACGGAAGAATTAATTTAAAGTATTTGCCAGCTCCACAAAATATATTTAGCTTGCTTTCTGTACAATGTGGACTAGTTTAACATTCACAGTTTTGCCCACGCACAAGGACCCTGGTGAGTGACCCTCTAGTCCATGATACAAAGACATTTGTCATTTCACTCTGCTGGTGTGTGAGGAAGGTGGAGAACCAAGCAGCCGGTTGGTGAGTGAGCCTGACTGACCACTGAGCATCACCATGCGAGCTGGGTTATTTGTCCCTTGGATCTGTAGCATAATGATTTTTAAAAAAACCCACAAACAAAAGAACAATTTTGGGTTTTTTTGGGGGGGTGGGGTGGAGAAGTGTGTCCTCCAAAAATAATTCTTAGTCCTTGTCTTAGAAGCAAATACAAAAAACAAACACCCAAGAAAGTGATAATCCTTAACCAGAGAACAGAAATTCAATAACCTTTTAACATACATAAAATGCTTAAATGTATCGATTTTTAAATGCTTAAGAATAGAATTTATTATTATTTTTCACTTTTAATTTTTTTATTTTAAAGATGTGGGGTACAATTCAAGGTTAGATATACAAATGTTCATTATGCAGGTACTCTTGTTGATGGGGTGTGGCCCCACTCCCCCGGAAGATTCCCACTACTGCCAATCCCACATCCCCCAGTCTTTCCCCAGCAATCTTTTTCTTACAGTATTGCAATAATTGTTCAAGGTTCGCTTATGAGTGAGAACATGTAATACTCAGTTCTTTGTTTCTGTGATAGATCGCTCAAAATTATGGACTCTAAGTCCATCCAGATTGCCATATTCCATTGTGTATATGTACCACATTTTTTTTATCCAGTCCTCTTTTGATGGGCAGCACGGTTGGTTCCATGTTCTTGATACTGTGAACAATTCTGCAATAAACTTACATGTGCAGATGTCTTTTTCATAGAGTGATTTGAGTTCTTGCAGGTATATTCTGAGTAGGGGGATTGCAGGACCATATGGAAAGTTGATTTTTAGACCTTTTAGGAATCACCACACTGTTTTCCACAGAGGCTGTACTAGTTTACACTCACATCAACAGTGTAGAAGTGTTCCCTTTTCACTGCATCCTCTCCAGCATCTGTTATTTTTTGAGCTTTTGATGATGACTATCCTGACTGGAGTTAGGTGTATAACGTATGCCAAGAAGAAAGAGACAAGCCCCCAGTGGTTAAAAAGTTTATAAAGAAAAAAAGGGGGGCTGGCTCTATAGAGAGAAACCAGCGGCCTTTGTTCTCTTGCAGGCCACTTATAAAACCCCAATCGAAGCTCATCGGGCTCCGAGAAGCAATTTAGGGAGTTTGAACTGTCGGTTGCCTGGTCGTGAGATGCAGATGTCGGCACTGTTACAAGCTGCTGGACCCACAGCCTTGAAGTGCAGATGTACACACTAAACCAATCACTATCAGGGATGTTGTTACTCCCTTGTTTCTGAAATGCAACCTTAGGAAAGCAAACATTGACAGTCAGAACCAGGATGAGTCAGTACCAGGATGTTATCAGTCACATAGCTTTGGGATGTGGAAAGCAGATATTGGCAGTAAAGCAGTTAGTAACAGGACGCTGTTAGAGCACATTATTACCTTTTTGGGCTGTTGCAACTCATGATGAGTTGTTTTAACTACAACCTCCTCTCCCATCCCCCTACAAACCCTATCAAGGTGGTATCTCAGTGTAGTCTTAATTTGCATTTCTTTGATGAGCATTTTTTCATGTATCTGTTGGTTGCTCTTATGTCTTCTTTTGAGAAGTGCCTATTCATATCTTTTGCCCACTTTGTAATGGGGCTGTTTGTTTTTTTCTTTTCAGCACATTTCAGTTCCTTATAGACCCTAGATGCTAGGTCTTTGCAGACATACAACTGGCAAATATGTTTTCCCAGTCTGTGGGCTGTCTCCCTGCTCTCTTGATAGTTTCTTTGGCTTTGCAGAAGCTTGTCAGTTTGATGAGGTCCACTTGTCTATCCTATCTCTTATGGCCTGAACACTTGGGATTTTGATCAGGAATTGGTTTTCAGTTTCAATTTCCATAAGAGTGTCTCCTGCACTTTCTAAGGTTCTTATAGTTTGAGGTTTTATATTTAGGTCTTTGATCCATTTAGAGTTGATTTTTGTGTATGGTTATAGGTAGGGTCTTGTTTTAATCTTCTGCATGTGGTCAGCCATTTTTCCCAGCACCATTTACTGAATAGGTTCTCCTCTTCTCAGTGGTTGGTGGTGGAGGCTTTGTCGAAGACGAGTTGGTTGAGAAATTGAGAGTTTGCTTCTGGAATCTCTATCCTGTTCCATTGGTCTAGATGTCTGTTCTTGTACCAATACCAGGCTGTTTTGATTATTATAGCTTTATAATAAAGTTTAAAGTCTGGGAGTGTGATACCTCCTGCTTTTTTGTTTGTTTGTTTGTTTTTTGTTTTTGCTGAGGATTGTTTTTGGCAATTTGTGATTGTTTATGTTTCCATATGAATTCTTGTATTGTTGTTTCCAGGTCTGAGAAGAATGCTGCTGGTAATTTAATGGGTATTGCATTAAATCTGTAAATTGCCTTGGGTAGGATGGACATCTTAACAATGTTGATTATCCCAGTCCATGAGCATGGAATATTTTTCCATTTGTTTGTATCATCTTTTATTTCTTTGAGCAGTGTTTTGTAGTTTTCATTGTAAAGGTCTTTGACTTATCTGGTTAGGAAGATGCCAAGGTATTTCATTCTTCTGTGGCTATTATGAATGGGATTGTGCTTTTTATTTGGGTTTCTGTTTGCTTATTATTGATGTATAGAAATGTGACTGTCTTTTGCATATTTATTTTGTACGCTGAGACTTTGCCAAAGTCCTTTATCAGTGCAAGCAGCCTTTTGACAGATTCTCTTGGGTTTTAGAGGTATAGAATCATGTCATCTGCAAAGAGGGACAACTTGACTTCCTCTTCTCCTATTTGGATACCCCTGATTTTCTTCTCTTATCTGATTGCTCTAGCTAGGACTTCCCAAACTATGTTGGACAGGAGGGGTGAGAGTGGGCATCCTTGTCTTGTTCCGGTTTTCAGGAGAAATGGTTCCAATTTCTGTCTGTTTAGCAGTATGCTGGCTGTTGATTTCTCATAGATGGTTCTTACTATTTTGAGGTATGTTCCATCTATGCCTAGATGTTTTAGGGTTTTTATCAAGAAGAGGTGCTGGATTTTATCAAAAGTTTTTTCCACGTCTAATGATATAATCATGTGGTTTTTGTTTTTACATCTGTTGATGTATTTAATTACGCTTATGGTCTTATGAATGTTGAACCAGCCCTGCACCCTGGAGATGAAGCCTATTTGGTCGTGGTGGATGATTTTTGATATGTGTTGTTGGATCCAATTTACTAGGATCTTTTTGAGAATTTTAGCATCTGGGTTCATCAGGAATATTGACCTGTAGTTCTCTTTTTTTTGTTGGTTTGGGTATCAATGTGATGTTAGCATCATAAAATGATTTGGGGAGAGTTTCATCTTTCTCAATTGCCTGGAATAGTTTCAATAGAATTGGTATCAGCTCCTCCTTGTGCATTTTGTAGAATTCTGCTGGAAAGTCATCTGGTCCAGGGCTTCTTTTTGTAGGTAGTTTTCTTATGACATAGTAAATTTTCTGGATTGTTATTGGTCTATTGAGAGTCTCGATTTCTTCTTGTTTCAACCCAGGGAGGTCTCGCCAAGTTTTTTCTCCCTTTTTCTTGGTTATTCTGGCTAGGGGTCAATCAATCTTATTAATTCTTTCAAAGAACCGGCTTTTTGTTTTGTTGATGTTTTCTATAATAGGTTTGTCTTCTATGTCCCATATTTGGGCTCTTGTTTTGGTGATTTGGAGTCTTCTGTTAAAGTTGGGGTTTTGTTGATCTTCTCCTTCCATCTCCCTTAGGTGATTTGTTATGCTCTCCACTTGTGATCTTTCCATTTTCTTGATGGGTGCTCATAGAGATACAAATTCTCCTCTTAGAACTGCTTTCATGGCATCCCAGGGATTTTGGTAAGATGTTTATTCATTTTAATTTGTTTTCAGATATCTTTTAATCTCTGTTTTGATTTCCATGTTGACCGAGGGGTTGTTTAGCATCATGCTGTTCAGTGTCCATGTCTTTGTAGGTTTGGGGGAAATTTTGTTATTGTTGATATTTATTTTTATTCCACTGTGGTCTGCATGAGCCTCCCAAGTAGCTGGGACTACAGGCATGTGCCACCAAGCCCAGTTAACTTTTTTCAGAGACATAATCTTACTATGTTGTCTAGGCTGGTCTGGAACTCCAGGGCTCAAGCAATTGTCCCACCTTGGCCTCCCAAAGTGCTAGAATTACAAGAATGAGCCATTGCAACTGGCCCAAAAGATAAGCACTTTTTCTTCATTCACATTATTATTAATTATTGCCACCAACCTCAGAGAATTTGGGGAAGATCAAATTAGATAAATGCATATGAAAGCATATGAAAGCATAGTAAATAGGAGCTCATACATTTCTTCTGATTTGTGCAGAAGTCTTACCAGAGGCATTTTCCTGTCGACACCAGCTCAAAAAATCTCAACTCTGCCATACAGAACATCATTCAGGGGCATAAAGCGACGAGTGTTTTGTGAATAGCTAGTAACAAGGAGGTGGTTATTTTCCCAGAACAGGGACTAAGAGAAAAAAAGAGAAAATTAAAATACAAAATAGAATCAAAATAGATTTCTCAGGCACAATATCATCAAGACCAGTCAGGCAATCCATTTCTCATTCAACTCTGGCCTACTGTACAACTGAACTTTCTTTCTGTCTTTATTTACTTGTTCAAAGAATGCTGCCATCTCTTCTCCCTTTAGTTCAAGGGGATCATGCAAATGTTAAGGAAATATTTACCCTGCAGTACAAAATATATATGCATGTGATAAGGCCCACACATGAAAAATGACCGTGGGACCTGGGTTCGAATCCTCACTCTGTCATATACTAGACGGATCATCTTGACCAAGCCATGCAACTTCCCTGTGACTCAGTTTCTACTTCTGGAGAATGTGAAGCATGAGCCCTTTCTCTTCATCTACAGTTGTGGTCAGAATAATACACAACCCCCAAAGGCACTTCCTAAAATGTAAAGTGCCTCGGAAATATATTACTTTTATATTATACCTTATAGTTTCTACCATAAATAGTGTTTTTGTAATACGATAATACAATACAAATACAAAAAACAATAATACAAATCAATGCCCCACTTCTCATCTCATCTGATCTTCAGCGGTCCAACTGGTCTATCTCTTGACTGGAATATCCCCAAGGGCAGGGGCTGTTGTTTTTCACTGTTGCGTACTTAACCCCTAGCACAATGCCTAGTATACAGATGTGGCTCGGTAAGCATTTACTGAATTCTTCAACTAGCACCAAATCTATGAGAGAAGAGAACAAAAATGATGCTTCCCCTTTTTACTGACAGGGAGGCAGCAAGTCTCAAAATGCAACCTATACTTAAAAATCATGTTTTCAGTCTATTATATCTTTGAAACTGACAGCTCCATTTATCTCCCACTCCCCATTAACAACACACAATGGATAAATCAGATCAAGAACCTGTGTCAGAGACATAAAAATGGTATCTAACTTTCTGTAAACTCAAGGTATTGTTCTAAGCAAGCATTTTGTGTAGATTTTTCACTTGTCATTTTGTTAGAGTATAGACAGAATATAGATATGTGGTTATCTTAAAGAAATTGGTACTGAATAAATGTAATCTTAAGACCCATTAAAAGAAGACATTGGTCTCCTGAGAGAATACTTAGGATGAAGGTTTTCTGAATTACTTAAGGTTCACGCCATTGGGCCAGTTAGGATGGAGGTTATTTAGAAACAGCCAGAGGTAGAGGTCCAGTGTGAAAGGTATGGTCAGTCCTGATGTCCTTGTGGTGATTCCTGCACTGACTTGCAGACTTGGGAAATGTCCTTCCACCCACAACTGGGCAAGAGACCCAGAATCACTGCTAGGGACTAAGCTGCCTTCCCACAGAGACACCAGCACAGGCATTGTGAGTCTGTTGCTAGATGTTTCAGTGACACTGCAGGATTGCAGGATGCTGGGGGCAGCTAGCCTCACACCTGGCTTTTGCACCATCCATCTCCATGGAGACAGAGGGATGTTTTACCCAAGACGGTTGTAGAGTTACCTTGTCTCTAGGAATAGAGTGCCTGGAGAGGTTAATAAAAAGGTCATAGTCCGAGGGAAGCACATTACAGGGATCCTTGTCCAGCATTCCATTAAAGGCTTCCCAGATGGCTGTGCAGTTCTTGTCCCTGTGCAAAAGTACAAAGTGGGAAAAAATCACAATGTGATGTGAAATATTTCCATTTCTCTAACTGATTTTGTCATAGATTGATGCTGCAGAACTAGGTATACAAAAAAGGCAACGAACTGTCATGGCTTAGGTGATGGATTTAGAAATCTGATGTTGGAAATGTCTCTCAGAAGGTGCTGCACAGATTTCCCAGAGCTAAAGAATAAAGGCCTGGCACGGTGGCTCACACCCGTCTGTAATCACAGCACTTTGGGAGGCCTAGGTGAGAGGACTGCTTGAGCCCAGGAGCTTGAGACCAGCCTAGGCAACATATTGAGAACTGTCTCTTTTTTTTTGAGTTGGAGTCTCACTCTGTCGCCCAGACTGGAGTGCAGTGGCCGCTCCCAGCCACTGCAGCCTCGACCTGCTGGGCTCCGGCGATCCTTCCGTCTCAGCCTTCTGAGTAGCCGGAATTACAGGCGCGCGCTACCACGCCCAGCTAATTTTATTGTAGAGATGAGATCTCGCTGCCCAGGCGGGTCTCGAACCCGCGGGCTCAAGCAATCCACTCACCTCAGCCTCCCAAAGGCACGAGATTACAGGCTGAGCCACCGAGCCCGGCCAGAGAACTGTCTCTTAAAAAAAAAAAAAAATTACAGCCAGGCTCGGTGGCTCAGCTTGTAATCCCGCGCGCCTTTGGGAGGCTGAAGTGAGTGGATTGCCTGAGCCCGCGGGTTTGAGACCCGCCTGGGCAGCGAGACCTCATCTCTACAATAAAAAAAAAAACAAAAAAACCAGCCAGGCGTGGTAGCGCATGCCTGTAATTCTGGCTACTCGGAAGGCTGAGGTGGAAGGATCGCCGGAGCCCAGCAGGTCAAGGCTGCGGTGGCCGGGTGCGGCCACTGCACTCCAGTGTGGGCAACAGAGTGAGACTCCAACTCAAATAAAAAACAACAACAAAAGAAAAACAAACAAACAAACAAAATTAGCCAGGCGTAATGGCACACACCTGAAGTCCCAGTCACTGATGTGGGGGGAGGGACTTAGGTGGAAGGCTCACCTGAGCCCAGGAGGCTCTGGTGAGCAGTGACCATGCCACTGCACTCCATCCTGGGCAGTAGAGTAAGACTAAAAAAAGAGAGATTATATATATCTCCCCCCCAGGTTCAGAGACAAGCAGAAAAGGCACCAAGCTAGAAGTTGACGATTCCAATAAACCTTGTTGACAAGTCCAATAAGGGGACCTTAGCCCCTCCAGTCACATAGCTTCGGGTGCCTCTTCGTTTAGACATGAGGGTGAGGCCAGTCCCATCTACTGGGTTTCTCCAGCAGCTTGGGAAACAAGTGAGACCAGACTGGCAGGCAGGAGTTGTGAAACCAGGAGGAAGTGCCCACTGTTGTGAAAAGCTTCCACCTTGTGGTAAGGCAGACTGGATGCCCTATAGTGCCAGCCCCACTCTTGAGGTCCACACTAGCTTTCACGGAAATATTTTTATTTCCCCGTGGGTGCGCCTTTTATTATTCTCTGCTGTCTCTTATTTGCCTGAAATGTGACACAGTGAAAACAAATGACACAGGGATGAGGCATTACGAAAACCGGGGAAAAGTGAGTCCAAAGAAGGAACAAAAAATCAGTCAGAATGGCAGTGTTGACAAGAAAGACCCGAACTTTAAAAGTTCTCTAGATTAGAGGTGCTGACATGTGAATTCCCGAAGGACCTGGACTCAAGGAATTCCAGCTGGAGACCACATTCTGGGGGCTGAGGGATCCAAATAAACACACGATCAAACTTTGGCTGGCAACAGGCTGGCATTCAAACTGACCTCTACCCAACTCCCCCCTAGACCGAACGCCCCCCAGCCACACACACACACACACACACACACACACACACACACACACACACACACACACACACACACACACACCCCTCACCTCCAGGCCCCGCACAGTGCACCCCTCACCTGCAGACTCCCGCTTCCTGTAGCCCCCCCAGACCCGCACGCTCCACGCATGGCCCCCACGTCCTCTCCGACTCTCGCCCTCTCCACGTCCACCTCCCACGTCCAGACCTCGCCCGCCCCAGCACCCGCTCTCCAGCCCCCGGGCCTTGAGGTCCCGCTTTCCGCTCTCCCCGCGTCCCCCTGCCGCCCCGCCTCGGCGCTCACCGCAGCTCGGGGCTCAGCAGCGCGCGGTACTCTGCGCAGCAGCCCAGGAAGATGTCGCGCAGGTGCGGGCTGGTGCCCTCCCGGCGCCACCGCGCGCGCGCCCCGCCGGCCGCCAGCAGGAGCAGCAGCTAGAACGGCAGCGGGGCCCGCGGCCACCGCGACAGCGCGCGCGCCCGGGCTGCCATCGAGGGGACTTTGGCCCCCGCAGCCTCGTGCCTCCCTGCTCACGCCCTCCCCTCCCACCGAGGCGGCGCTCCGAGCGGAGGCCGGGCACCCCTCTCGCCCTCACGCCTCGCGGTTGTCGGTTCCTCTTTCTTCTTCCCTTGCAAGGCTGGGCTTGGGACATCGCTCAGGACAGGACTACCTTGGCCCAGGCTAATGCTGGCCGGAGTCCTTGAGGAGGGAGCCCCAAGAAGGAGCGAAGCCGGAGCAGGCGGGAGAGTTCAGCCATCAGAAGAAAGACTTTTCTGGCTCCGAGTGTAACTTTGACAGACACCCTCTCCCACTGGCCGATGATAGGAGACTTTGGTCTGTTCCCAGGAAATAGTAACCACACAACTAATATTTATTGAGTTGTTACTATGTGCCAAACACTCTGCAAGCGTAATGTTAACTTACCTTTCACAGCATCCCTCCTTGCTAGGTTTATAGTTATCTCAATCTTACAAATGAGTGAACTCAGGATTCATAGATTCTGCAGCCACTGATTCAACCAATTGTGAATGGGAAACATTTGGGGGCGGGGGGGGGGGATGGATGGCTGTCATTATCTTGTCACTAACCCCTAAGCAACACAACAGGTACTTAGATAGTATTTACATTGCATTAGGAATTATAAGGAATCTAGAAATGACTTAAAATAGATGGGAGAATGAACATAAGTTATATGCAAGTATTAGGCCATTTTATATAAGGGACTTAAGCATCTGTGGATTTTGGCATCCAGGGGGGTCTTGGAACAAATCTCCAAGGATATCAAGGGCCAGATGACACTGAGGTCACAATCTCCCTTCCTGATAGATGCAAAATCCTGGACACAATCAGCTGAAGAGAGCCAGGATTAATAGAATTCCACGTGGAGGGCCAAGTCCTCAATTCTTGCAGTAATGACTGCTGTGAACTCTGAGTGACTGGCAAGCACTTGATAGACATGGAGGGGTGGAGTGTTCTATAACATTTTATTTGAATCTCTTTTTTCTATAACCCAAATCCACATTCTCCTGTCTAGGTCCTCCTTAAGTCAATCCACTTTCCAGGGAAACGTTTTCTATTCTTTCAATAATTGTGTTTCTGGTGTTTACTTCCACACTTCTAAATAATATGCCTATATGCTGTTTCTTGATGTTTCTGCTTTAGATGTTGATTTCCTAGTATAGAAAATGAGATTCTAGCTTTAAGCTCACCCCCAAGAATCCATCCTATTGTACCCTTATTCACCCAGTATGGTTATATTACAGTTTTAAGTCAATTATTGGTATTTACATTATCATGATCTCTTATTATTCATGGCTGAGCTTACAGCATTTCCTTTGTTGTAAACCTCTTGTTTATCCTAGTGGTAATAACTGTCTCCCCCTTACCTACCACTTACATGTTCGCTTGCTTGGTATTTTATATACACTTATGGTCAAACTCTGTAAGACATGTAAATGTCTCAATGCATTCAAAAGTTTCAGTCAACATTTCTGGGATGGGGTGTAAGATTTCTTCTTTTTTTTGTAGGGGGGGGGAGGCTTGTTTCAGGAAAACATCCTTCCTGGAGCTGTTCAGTTTTTGTCCTAATCGGAGCTTGTGGTTCTCACTACTTTCTGCATAGCTGTCGCCCTGGTACCTCCCTTTCATCGCTCCTGTGTGGGATGCCCTATTTCCTAGATCTTGCGTCCTCCTCTTCCTAGTTTTATGGAGTACATCTTCCAAAAGCTTCTCAAGAAGATATATAAGAGCCGGGCTCAGTGGCTCAGCCTGTAATCCCATGCCTTGGGAGGCTGAGGTGCGTGGATTGCCTTTGCCCGCGGGTTCGAGACCCACTTGGGCAACTTGGTGAGACCTCATCTCTACAATAAATAAAAAAAAATGAGCTGGGTGTGGTAGCGCGTGCCTGTAGTTCCAGCTGCTTGGAAGGCTGAGGTGGAAGGATCGCCAGAGCCCAGCAGGTCGAGGCTGCGGTGGCCGGGAGCGGCCACTGCACTCCAGTCTGGGCGACGGAGTGAGACTCCAACTAAAAAAAAAAAAAAGAAGATATATAGGGGCTAAACTTTTTGAGATTTGTGCATAATAATTCAAAATGTCATTAGTCTATCCTCATACTTGACTGAGAATTTGCTTATGCAGAATTTTAAATAGGAAATTGGTTCCCTTTAGATACTCAAAGACAGTGCTCCATTGTCCTCCATGTTGCTATTGAGAAATCTGAAGTCATTTTCCTTACCCTGTTTATTCAACCTGTTCTTCTCTTCTGGAAGTTTTTAGAATTTATTTTCATCCTCAGGAGTATGAAATTTCAGAGATAAACTTAGGGAGGAGTAGTTTTTAGTCTCTGTGCAAATTAGCCAATGAGACGTTTTAATCTGAAAATGCATATTTTTATTTTTATTTTTTTTAAAAAAAGATGTGAGGTACAATTCAGGGTTAGGTATACAAACGTTGATGATGCAGGTACCCTTGTTGATGAGGTATGCCCTTCCCTCCCCTCGCAGTTTCTCTCAACTGCCAATCCCACCCTCCCCTCCCCTGACAGTTTCCCACTACTGCCAATAACTTTCTTATAGTATTATAATTGTTCAAGTTCCACTGATGAGTGAGAACATTTGGTAATCTGTTCTTTGTTTCTGTGATAAACCACTGAGTATGATCGACTCTAAATCCACCCAAGTTGCTGAGAAGTTCATATGTTTGTCCTTTTTTATGGCTGCATAATATTCCATTGTGTATATATGTACCACATTTTTAAAATCCAGTCCAGCCTCAATGGGCAATAAGGTTAGTTCCATGTTTTAGCTATTGTGAATAGAGCTTCAACAAACATATGTGTGCAGGTCTCTTTTTTGTAGAATGATTTGAGTTCCTCTGGGTATATTCACAATAGGGGAATTACTGGGTCATATGGAAGGTCAATTACTAGTTCTTTCAGAAATCGCCACACTGTCATCCAAAGAGTTTGCACTAGTTTGCATTCCCACCAGTAGTGTAGAAGTGTTCCTTTTTCTCTGCATCCTCACCAGCATCTGTTGTCATTTGTTTTATTAATGATAGCCATTCTTATGGGGGTTAGGTGGTATCTCAATGTGGTTTTGATGAGTGAGACTCAGCACTTTTTCATGTGTCTGTTGGTCGCCCGTTTATCTTCTTTTGAGAAGTGTCTGTTCATGTCTTTTGCCCATTTTTAATGGGGCATGTCTTTAAATGCTGGAAATGTCCCAATTTTTTGGGTAAATTCTTCTTCTATAATTCCTCTGTTTTCTGTTTCTGAAATTTCTATTTTTCATGTAGCAATGACTTCTTATTCTCTAGCTTTCTTATATTATTCTCTTCTATTTTTGTCTTTTTCTTATACTTCCTTGAGTATAAATTTATCATCTTCCAACTTATCTATGTAATCTTTTTGTTTTAAAATTTCAGAGCTTTTTTTTTTTTTGGTAATATAGTCTTCTGTTGCTGTTTCATGGATATTTCTGAGACTATTATTGCTGATGTAGGTTTTTCATTTTTCATCTGTCAACTGTTTCCTTTTAGTGCCTTTCTATCCAATTCCATTTTGGCAACTGGCTTTAATATGAGACTATTTTCTCAAATAGCTGATGACCCTTGACTGGTTGTTTTTATGAACATAAAATAAACATAAGACACTAATTAAAGCAAGCTCAATGCACATGGTCAGGATTTGTCAAGTGGTGGGTTGCCCTGCAGGATGAAAACACTGCACTCTTCCATTAGAAGGGTCCTGCCATTTTCTCTTGGACAGTTTTCTCAGGAAGGAATATTCCAGTTTTCTACCTGGAAGGATATAAATCTGAATGCCAGTAATGAGGAGTAGAAATGGGAAAGGGGAAAGGAGATTGGGGGAATTTCACTATTCGGTATAAAGATTTTTACCTATCTCTTCCCTCTCACATTTTCAGTAGATGTTCTGGCTTCAGTAACACCTGGTACTCCACAATCCAAAGTCCCTTTGGTCAAGCATCTCCAGGAAGTAAGTTCCAGTTTTCTACTGGAGAGGTGTGGAGGCTAAAGCAACTCCATCTTGGATGCTAATCTTCTGTGTTGGCTTCTGATTAACTAGTTCTGGGACAGCCTCTAAGATTTCTTGTGTATCTATTGTTCCTTGCATAAGAGCAGGTACTTACCATAAACCTTGCCCTTAGCCGGGCTCGGTGGCTCAGCCTGTAATCCCGCAATTTGGGAGGCTGAGGTGAGTGGACTGCCTGAGCCCGCGGGTTCGAGACCCGCCTGGGCAACTTGGCGAGCCCTCATCTCTACAACAAAATCAAAAAATCAGCCGGGCGTGGTAGAGCACGCCTGTAGTTCCAGCTACTTGGAAGGCTGAGGCAGAAGGATCGCCAGAGCCCCAGTCTGGGTGACAGGATGAGACTCCAACTCAAAAACAAAACAACAACAATAAAAAAACCCTGCCCTTAAGCCAAACAACCTTGATGTTATCAAACTTCAAAGGTCCTACACATCCCTTATGAATCACCCTTTCCCTATGGTACATAAGCCCTAGGTCTGGGGAGTAAAAGTGCCATGATACACCATCTCATCTCACTACTGCCTGACACACAGACGTGACTTCTGTTTGTAAGTCTCTATTAACTGTTTCTTTTAAGAAACTGGATTTGTCAGCCTCTTTCTTCAGCCTCTCAGCTCCCTTGGACTTTGGGAATAGTTCACACAGACTTGCCCACCATGACACAGGTGGAGGGAGAGATGATACTGCACAGGATTATGGAGGGCTTTCTTAGATTTCCAACCATTTCTTTGATTCCTGGCCCCGCTGCCATCCCATCTCTATCTTGGCTGTAGCTGGTTCTTCCAACTTCATTTCCTTTTAGGGGTTCTATGGCATCAGACAACTTTCTTCTCAGGTTATACTCCCCTTCTCCGCTAGCCAGCTTAGGCTTGTTTTCACTGGCCAGTGCTTCCTCATTGCCTTTCTACTTTCCCAAAATCTCCTGCTGAAATCTCCTCTTCCATTCTCCTTTCCCTCATGGGTTATTCCTTTTTCCATTTTATTTATTTATTGTCATGAGAGGTTGTTTTGAGGGAAGTCTTTTAGAAGAAGTCACAGACACTTAAAACATGACTCTCTTTTGATGTGTGATGTAATAGGAAATACACAGAGCCACCTCTGAAGTATTCATGCCTATATAAAATCTGAATCTGA
The DNA here is from genome assembly GCA_027257055.1 of Cephalopachus bancanus. Lineage (NCBI taxonomy): Eukaryota > Metazoa > Chordata > Mammalia > Primates > Tarsiidae > Cephalopachus > Cephalopachus bancanus. The sequence continues at coordinate 25,235,280 of JAPVLO010000029.1, forward strand.
ATCTGAGCAAACCTTCAACTTTCAGGAAATATGGGAACAGAGGGGCATGGTAAATGAATGATACTACAGGCAGTCACGTAGTGCAACTGGCTGGCAATATTTAACAGATACAGTTTCAGGAATCTTGTAAATCATTTGTTAAACATAACTGCTATTTAAATTAAATTATAAATGTAATAAATATATCAAAAGCAAAGATAATAAACACACAAAATGCATAATTTTAAATAATTTTACGATTATCTATGCTCTTGAGTATACTTACATTTATTTTTTATCTATAGTAATAGGATAAATATTATATAATAGTGTGCAACTTCTTCTAACTCTGTGTCCAGCAAGTAAAAAAAAAAAAAAAAGGAGTTGGAAAAAAGGACTGTGCTACTTTTTCCTACTGTGTTCAGTGACAGCATATTGGCAGTTTGAAATCAGCTATGTTGGTCGTATTTACATCAAGGAAACCAGAAAATACTACAAAGCAGAGCCCATTTACCCCATTCCACCCTAACTAAAATATTATTAAGCATTTACCAGCACAGCACTGACTACAGGTATTGGAATCAGTAAAACTCAGACCGTAGAAAATCCTTGCAAACAAATGATTCACTTTCTAAAACAAACAAATGAAAAGAAAAAGAGGGAAGAGAACATATAAATTAAAAGATACTAGGAAGACAAAATGCATTTTATGGTGCTTGTTTAGATATAGACTGAAACAGACAACTATAAATAATTATGACACAACCAGGGAAATTTGAATTTGACTATTAAGTAATTGATATTAATTACTTTAGTTACAAAAATGGTATTGTGGTTTTAAGATGGTACATACTTTGTATTTAGAAATACATACTGAAATATTTACAGATTTCAGGTAAAATTAAGTCTGAGATTAGCTTCGAAATAATTCAGGAAGGGGGAAAGTAGTACTGGATTGGGGTACAGATAAATCAGGAGTGGCCTTGAGTTGATGTTCACTATTATTGGGTAAAAGGTATACCTCGGGAGGCCAGGTATGGTGGCTCATGCCTGCAATCCCAGCCCTTTGGGAGGCCAAAGCAGAAGGATTGCTTGAAACCAGGAGCTCTCAACAGCTTGGGCAACATAGCAAGACCCCATTTTTACAAATGAAAAAAATTAAAAATAAGCTAGGTATGATGGTGCATGCTTGTAGTCCCAGCTACTGGGGAAACTGGTGTTGAAGGATCACCTGAGCCCAGGAGGTTGAGGCTGCATTCAGCTATGATCATGCCACTGCACTCCTGCCTGGGAGACAGAGTGAGAACCTGACTCATGAAAAAAATGTTTAAAAATTAGCTAGGCATGATGGCATGAGCCTGTAGTCCTAGGTACTTGGGAAGCTGAGGCAGGAGAATCCCTTAAGTCCAGGAGTTCAAAGGTGTCGTGGGACATGATGGCACCACAGCACTCCAGTATGTGTGTGACAGAGCAAGACCCTATCTCTGAAAAAAATAAAAATAATAAAAGGTATATAAGAGTTATAAAAGTCTGTCTACTATTATATATTTTTGAGATTTTATCTAATAGAAACTTTTTGAACTTTTCAGGTAGGTATTTCAAATTCTTAAACTCAATAATTAAGGAAATGAAACAAACATACTCAAAAGTACACAAAATGTAACTCCATGAATTTTCACAAAATAAATAACCAGCACCCAGATCAAAAGTGATGTTCAAGATGCACACTATAAACAACAAAACACTGCTGAAAGAATTTAGAGAAGACCTAACTACTTGGAAAGACATACTACTTTTATGGATTGGAAGACACAATACTGTTACAATGTCAATTCTTCCCAAATTGATTTTAAGATTCAATGCAATTTCAATGAAAGTCCCCAAAGTTTTTTTAAAAATAGAAATTGAAAAGCACATTTTAAAATTTATATGGAAATGTAAAAAAATCTAGAATAGCCAAAACAATTTTAAGAAATAAGAACAAAGCAGGAGAATCTATACTGCTGTTTGATTTCCAAACTTATTATAAAACTACAAAAATAAAGACAGCATGGTATTGGTGTGAGGATAGAAATATAGATAAATGTAGTAAAAAGAATCCACAAATAGGCCCACACAAATATGGTTGATTGATTTTCAATAGATACCAAGGCAATTCAATGAGGATAAAGGTAATCTTTTTAAACATATGGTGGTGATTAATAACTAATTAACATCAATTACTTAATAGTTAAAGTTCAAATTTCCCTGGTTATGTCATAATTATTTCTAGTTGTCTATATCTAAACAAATAATAAACTTCATACCATACATAAAAGCTAACCAATAATACAGTATGGACCTAATATAAAATCTAAAAGCATAAAGACTTGTGGGCAAAGATTTCTAGGTATAACACCAAAAACTACTTCCATAAGATAACAAATTGATATGCTGGACTTCACCAAAATTAAGAAATTCTACTCTTCAAAAGACACCACCAAGAAAACGCGCAATCTACAAACTGGAATGTACTTGTAATACATGTATCTGAAAGGCCTATATGTAAAGTATAGAAAAAATTCTTAAAACTCAAAAATGATAAGAAAACAACTGCAATTTAAAATGGGCAAAATGGTTGAACAGATACCTCACCAAAAAAGATGTTCCACTCTTAGTGTTTGGCAAAGGAAAAATGAAAATATAGGTCTAGCCCAAGATCGGTACATTAAATGTTTGTTGATGCTTAATTCATAACTCAAAACTGTAAACAATGCAAATACACAACAAGAGAATAGATTAACAAACTGTAATATAGTTATACAATGGAATACTACTCAACAATACAAAGAAACAAATTACCACAATGATGAATCTGAAACTTATGCTGAATAAAAGAAGTCAGATGTAAAAGAATATAAACTATTATTCCACTATATAAAGTCCTAGAAGAAATAGGATGCTGATGTATAGAATTGGGGAAAAAGAGATTTCAGATGGGACTAATTGCCTCAGCAAAAGCAGAATAAGGGAAGACTATGGAGTTTTCTCTGAAAAAAAAAGTTTAGTTTGACTGGCAAACAGGGCATAAAAACTACAAAAATAAAGATGGAGATCTGACAGAAAAGTTAGGGTCATTTCTTCAAGTCCTTGAGCACAATGCTAAGGCATTTAGACTTTTTCCTCTTGAACATTGAGCTATCATTGATTCCCATACTTCCTTATTATTTTATTTAATTATTTATTTTTGAGTAGGAGTTTCTGTTGCCCAGGCAGGAGTGCAGTGACATGCTCACGGCCACCATAGCCTCGACCTGCTGGGCTCAGGCCATCCTTCCACCTCAGCCTTCCAAGTAGATGGAACTACAGGAGTGTGTCACCACACTTAGCTAATTTTTAAAAAAATTGTATTTATTGTAGAGACCAGGTCTTGCCAAGTTGCACAGACTAGTCTCAAACCCCTGGGTTCAGGAAATCCTCTTGCCTCTGCCTCCCAAAGTACTGGAATTACAGGCAAGAATTACTGAGCCTGGCCGAAAGCTTTTGTTGACCAGAATTCTTGGTTGCTAGAGGTTGAAGAGAGATTATGCACTTAAAGTTCTTAGAATAGTGTGTTTTATAGTGTGCTCTCAATTAATGTTTTGAACACTTACCATCATCTCATATGCTTATTGTGTTTACTGTCCGTTGTGAGAGGCTAAATAACAAGGCTCAAAGATGTCTATGTCCTAGTCCCTGGAATCTATGCATATGCTACTTTACACGGTAAGAGGAGCTTTGTGAATATGATTAAAGATCTTGACATGGGGAAGTTATACTGGGTTATCTGGATAAATTCAATACAATCATAAGAGCCCTTATAAGAGGAAGACAAGTGGATCAGAGACACAGAGAAGGTGACATGATGGCAAAAGCAGAGAGACATTTGAAGATACCATGCTACTGGTTTTGAAGGTGCAGAAAGGGGCCATGAGGTAGGGGATGCAACAGACTTTAGAAGCTTGAAAAGCTAAGAAAACATTCTTCCCTTAAGGTTCCAGATGGAACAAACCTTGCTGATAGTTTGACTCTGGCCCAGTAAGAACTTGGAACTTTTGGCCTTCAAAAGAGAATAAACTGAGCCTTTGGCCTACAAGAGAATAAATTCATGCTGTTTTAAGTCACTACATGTGTAGCAATTGGTTATAGCAGCAATAGGAAACTAATACAGATCTTGGTACCTGAAACTATTCGTCTCCCTGCCCCTCTTTTTCCTTCAGATTCAAGGCTGAATTGGGGACATTGCCAAGAACAGGACTATTATTCTTGTCTAGTCTTGACCAGAGTTCAGAAGGAAGGCACCCCAAACAAGCAAGGTTGGAGAATAAATGGGTTCAGTCATCAGAAGAAAGTTCTAGGCCCAAATGATGACAGCTCTGCTGCAACAAATACTCAAATCAGGCAAGTAATTTGGATTTGGATAATGGGTAGAGGCTGAAAGAATTCTCAGGAACCTGTTAGAAAAAAATCTAAATTCTCTTGAATAGACTGTTAGTAGAAATATGGGTGTTATGATGGCTCGGGAGAAAGTGAAGAGCATGATAGACAACCTGTATCATCTTAGGGAATGCCTAAATTATCATAATTTGTGGAAATATGGATGTTAAAAGTACTGCTGGTGAGGATTCACAAGGAAATGAGAAACACTTTTTTTTTGAAATTGAAGGAAAGGGAGTTCCTGTAATATAGTGGTAGAAAGCTTAGATGGATTGTGTCTTGTAGTTATAATAGAACTTATAAGCAATACACGTCTATAGTTGGTTTCCCAGTAAAGCGTTGAAGGTGTGACTTAGTTTTTGTTGCTCTTAGCAAAATGTGAGAGAAAAGAGATAAATTGAGAGAACTGTTACAAAATGGAACCAGGATTTGATAATTTTTCAGCCTATCTGGATTGCAAAATATGTTAAATTTAGGAGCTCCACTGTGAGGAAAGAAAGCATGCTCTGGAAAGAATAATGTGGCTGGACATCCTTCTTAAATTTTATTTTAAAATTTAAATTGTAGCACAACATACACAACATAAAACTTATCATCTTAAGTATAGACAATCTTTTGCTGCTTCTTGGGTTGTACAAAATGTTACAACACCCAGTCACACAAAGGGCTCTTTGAAAAGACATGTGTGACTCATGAATACTCCGTCAACCAATCTCAGCAGAAGCCAAAAGTAGACAACCTTACTCAGAAAACATCTGTGGAGTTGCTCTCAAAATAGTGAATTCTCACTACCAACAGAAACATTTTCAAGTTGGAGTAAAAGGGACAGAGAGGATAAAATGCAGTCAGGCTCCCAATTATACAGGCAGAAAACAGGCGAATAAAACCACTCAGTGGCTGTCATGTGCTACTCTTCATCAAAAATGACTCTAAGGGAGAACCCACAGGTAGAGGCGGATGCATGAGACACACATTATTTCTAGGCTTTGAAACCTCATGGCCTCTGCCCAGCTGGACTTTGAAAGCGATTGGCTGGCAACTCCTTTTTGCCTTTCATGTTGTTTTGTTTTGTTTTTTGAGTCGGAGTCTCACTCTGTCACCCAGACTGGAGTGCAGTGGCCACTCCCGGCCACCGCAGCCTCGACCTGCTGGGCTTCCGCCTCAGCCTTCCGAGTAGCCAGAATTACAGGCACGCGCTACCATGCCTGGCTGATTTTTTGATTTATTGTAGAGATGAGGTCTTGCTGCACAGGCGGGTCTCGAACCCGCAGGCTCAGGCAATCCACTCACCTCAGCCTCCCAAAGGCGCGGGATTACAGGCTGAGCCACCGAGTCTGGCTCCTTTCATGTTTTTTTTAACAGAAATGTCTATGACTGTTACCCTATGCCTGTCCCACTACTTTTGGAGCACAGAACTTGCTCTAAACAGAGAATTTTGCTACAGAGGCCAGGTGTGGACGTTTACACCTATAATCCCAGCACTTTGGGAGGTCGAAGAAGACGGATCACTTCTGGCCAGGAATATGAAACCAGTCTGAGCCACACAGCAAGACTTCATATCTATTATGTTTGTCAGAATGGATTACACCCAGAGTGGTACCCTTGCCTAACTTAGATACCGTATTTGGGACTTTTAAGCTGATGAGATTTAGGACTTGAGCTGGTGCTGTCATGGGTTGAAACTCTGGGGAACTTGGGATGAGTGAATTTATTCCTCATGTGGGTTGGATGTGTTGTTGGGGGCCAGAGGGTGGACTATGTATGGTAAGCCAAACAATGGACTCCCCAAACATGTCTACATCCTACTCCCCAAAACATGTGAATACGACGAATGTTATCTTCCTTGGCGAGAGATTTTGTAGGAGACATATACTCACAGACATACACACCTCTGAATGACACACAATTTATTATTCATAGTACAAGCAGCAGCCAGAGCAACACTGTGTTGCAGCTCCCCATGTTCCAATCCTACAATGTGATACAAGAGCCAAGTGTTACCTCTGCATGAAGTGTGTTGCACTACAGAGAGGGAGCCCCAACTTAAACACACACACACACAAAACTTTAAATATACTTTTAGAATTTTTTTCAGAATGAGGTCATGCTCGTCATATTGCCCAGGCTAAAGCATAGTGGCTATTTACAGGAATGATCGTAACACACCACAGGCTCAAACTTGTGGGTTCAAGGAATCCTTTTGCCTCAGCCTCCTGAGTGGCTTCTCCCAGTACACACCACTGCACCTGGGTAAGAGTCCCAAGAATCTAGACTTTTATGGGGCTGCTGGCGTATCTGCCTATCTGCCCCTCCAGAGAGATATTCCCTACTCCTAGAGTATAGGCAAAGTCTCTGGGGAAGGAAAAGAGAAAGCTTTATTTCCTTGGGATGTCTCTAGAGGAGGAAATAGTTTCTAGTTTCACTATCCTGAAGTATCTTCTTTATAGAAACATTTTTAACTTGGATATAAATACCTTTATTCAGAGAGTCTGTGAAGAAATGTGAGCTATACATGAAGAACTATTTTCTTCAACAACTCAAGCGGCAAAAGGAAAAAAACCTATTATCTTAAATAGAATAAAAAATATGAAAAACCAAATTTTACAAGGCTAGATATGGCAGCAGGGGGAAAGGAACTGCTACCCTATATGATTTTAAAGAGAAAGATCCTGCCAAAGTAAGAAAAAAATCTCCTAGTAGGGTAAGGAGTAAATAAAAAGAGGCACATATTGCAATTAGCTTGCAGAAGACACATTATGTAATATATGCTGCTTAATTATTAGCAAAATGTGGGGAAGCAACAAGCGATGCTATTTTTGGATTCTTACAGAAGTTATCTGACAAAATCAGATTTTAAAAAAAGGGGGAAAAAAGGTAAATAAACTTGCCACACATTTAATAACTATTCCTGGGAATATAATTACAAATTAGAGAAGTCAGATATCGTTGATTCATTTGTTCTTTACCAAATGTATACTGAATATCCACTTATTATGTATTACGCAAATAGACAGGATCCCCCTTCCTACAAAGAAATCAAACAAATTACACCTACAAAGACACACAAAAAAATTATGGAATACTTACCCTAAGATGATCAGAAAAGACCTCTTTAGGGAAGTAATGTTTAATTTGGTCCTATTTTAAAAATTCAATACTATAGTTCTTTAAAACCTAACTTTTAAGATCCTATCTCTCCTCTGTTTAAACCGTTCAATTGCTATTTCTCTCTCACACAAAAAACTAGAGGCCCAATAATGGTCTGAAGAGTCCTTCATGATTTGGTCCCCCAATACTCCCCTGACTTCCCTGCTTACTACTGTTTCCATAGCATGTATTATCTTCTAAATATTATAAAAGCTTATTTATTATGCTCATTATCTAGCTCTCCTCAACAGGATATAAGTTCCGCTAGGGAATGATCTTTGTTTTGTTCACTGTTGTATCCCAAATGTCTCTGGACTCTATTTATTATTTTTGTTTAATGAACATAAAATTATTTTATTACTTAACAAAAATTAAAACATAAAGGTATCACATACAATGTTATATTAACATTTAAATATAGCATAGAAAAATATTACAAAATAAGAAAAGCAAAAACCAGGTGACATTTTATTCGATTATGATGGGTGTGCTTGCCTGCTTATAAGCTCATTCCAGTCTGGAACACAGGAAGATAATGCTACCCGCATATCTGCTATACCATTCAACCCATTTCTTTCTTTTGTTTTTAACTGGGTTAAGATAGAAAATCCCAGTTCACACAAACTAGTTGTTGTGAATGGTAGTAACAACAGAATACTCTTTCTACTTAGCAAAGGAAAGTCTTCCTTTATCTTAATCCAAAATGCTGATAAACTTAAGGTCTCATAATCATTTTTCAATGTATATGAAGAACTTAACTGCAATAATTCATTCTCTTCTTCAGGCATCAAATTTAGCTCCATTATTGATTCAGTGTTTCGAAAAGCAAATGGATCTTTCACCCAACTGTTTTCCCTTAATGTTTCAAATTTCTCTTCTGGAAAGAAATGGTTGAAAGTTTGAGACAGAGAAGTGAGATGCAACAATATGTCTACTTTTATTTCTTTCAAAATGTTTTCATTAATAATATTCTCTTCAATATGTTGCAAAAATCTTGGAAACATGTAGTAGCTAGGATGATTACTTTTAAGCCTTGCTTGCCATAACAATAATGTCTTTCGGAATGCCTGGATACGTTCGGCATGTTGGAATATATCACTGTTTTTCCCCTGTAGTTTTAAACTCAGTTCATTAAGAATGCCAAAAATATCAGTTAAATATGCCAATTTTGTTATCCAAATATCATCTTCAAAAATATTTGCCAAGTGAGATTTTTTTTCAATGAGAAAAAAATGAATCTCATTCCTGAGTTCATAAACCCTGCTTAGTATTTTCCCTTGGGACAACCAACGAACTTTGGTATGATATAGTAAGTGAGTGTGATTAGTTCCAATCTCTGAACAAAATGTTTCAAGAAGTCGGCTATTCAGTGAGCTTCCTTTAATAAAATTAACAACTTTCACTGCATTTTTCAACACTTCCATGAGATTCTGTGGAATTTCTCTGGATACTAAACCTTCACGATGTATAAAACAATGATTCCACACAGCACCATTATTAGTAACTTCTAGCAATTTTTTAATTACTCTGCTATATTTTCCAGTTATGCTTGCTGTTCCATCACTTGTAATTCCTTTACAGTTTTTCCAGTTTAATTTATATTGACCAACAACGCACTTTTCTAACTCTGTAAAAATATCTAATCCACTTAAATGCGAGGTTAAATTTAAAAGACACAAAAAATCCTCCATAAAATCATCTTGCCAGGCATATCTGACATAAACCAAAAGTGTTGCACAACTTCCAATATCATTACTTTCATCAAGCTGGATTGCAAAATCTATACCAGACTGTAATCGGGTTATAAGCATTGTTTCTAAATGTTCGGCAATAGTACAAATTCGAAGAGATACTGTATTATTGCTAGGTATTGTTTTTAATTTATCAGCTGATTTATCATCAAAAATGGTACGCACCATATCCAAACATGCTGGAAGAATAATTTTTTCAGTAGTTGTGTGAGCCATTTTCTCTTTTGCCACACGATATGCAACTAAATAAGATGATAATAAAGCTTTCTCACTAACAGTAGTAGAACCGAGAAATTTTGTTGACAACTTTATGTCTTTTTTCTTTCTTTGAAAATATTCAAGAGGCTTATCAATAAGTTCAGGATGCTGAGTCTCTAAGTGCCTTTTTAATTTTGAAGGCTTTAAGCTTTCATTTGCAAGAATATTATTACAAATTACACACTGAGGTCTGTCATTTTCAAAGGGTTTTTCACATTTGATAAAACCATATTTTAAGTAATCTTCATTATAACGTCTTGTACTTACTTTTTTCTTTTTGAAACGTGGCTCAAGTGAAGTTGAAGTTTGCAGATTAGAGTCAATGTTTTTCTCAATATTGTCACTATTCATACTTCCAGTTCCAATAGTTGAACTTGAACATGCTTCTGTATATTTCACTTCACTTTTCCTCTTTCTTTTAATAAAGAAATGATCCATTTTAACAGTACTATGTTTCAGTTTGTTATAATTGCCACTAACTCAAGAAAAAAACAGTATCTAGCCTATACAACATCTTCTCAAAAAATGCTCTCAAATTTTGCAACTGAATCTCACTCAAATATCTCAGATTTCACATCTAGTTGCAAGTCATGGCAATATCAAACCATACTGTACAACTTATACAGCATTAACCTTGCTGTTATGAAAACCAAACAAGATAACTACAAGCAAAGGATTGAAAACCATTTATTGACCAATATACATTCTATTCATCATATTCCCTTCATAAAATATCTTTCTTACACCGAAACTAACCTCAGTAATCCTTGCAGTGTGCACAATCAAGGCAAAAATTAATTTCATGACTCACTAATGGGTCACACACATAGTGTGAAAACCAATGGTACAGAGACATTTTATGTCGTCTGCAGTTGGTGACTTGAGTATGTCTGCTTGATGACAAATTAAACTAGCTGATCTGCTAGACTTCTGATTTGTACAGGAACTTCTGTAAGTGGTAAAAATATATCTTAGATTTTCATTTCTGATACTTTTTGATGAGAAGAATTTTTAAGAGCACCAGTTATGGTCTGATCTAGTGAGGATCCAATGAGGTTTTCCATGGCTATGTCAACTATCAGGTTGGAGTTGATGATATATTTTTATGGAACTTCCTTGAAATGCATCCTTGACCTGGGAATAAAACCAGATACAACATTAAAGCATCACAAAACAGAGTAATATTATTCCCAGCTATGGGGACTTCTATGATTTCCAAAATCATGGGCGGTGAAGCAAAAAGCCTACAGCTCTTATCACTATCTTTTATGGGCTTAGGCATATTTCTGTAAGGCAAACCACCTCAATCAATATTGGTAAATAGAAAAATATCAGTAAAACCTAAAGTTGGCATAAGGAGTTGCAAAGTACCTCCACAAAGCTGGTTACAGGAAACCATGGAGGAGTATAGCTTATTCACCATATATACCTCCTTTTAGCTTGGCCATGCCTATCTTGATCATGCCTATCTGGGAAGTGCTTACTGCACTGTTCTCTTATATCTTAGCGTATCTGGGTCTTATGACCATAACACATTAGTTTCAACCCTTCCTTACCCATCTTTCCATTAAGTTATCTAGCTTTTTTGGGGGGCTGGGCAAAGTCTAATATTTACTGTAGTGTTTTTTTTATTATTAAGAACTCAACATGTCCTAAATGTGTTAATACTGTGCTTTTATTAGAACTGTTTATATTTACCATATTTTCCTATTTTCTGTATCCTTGATGCTCTGGCATCTGGGTGGGGCTTCAATGACTGAGGAGATACTACTTCTCCTCAGAGAAGGTTAAAAAAATTTTATGAAAACTAACCAATCCAGACCTTCCCTCCCTGAGCTCTTATACTCCTGACCAATATTCCCCTGCCCTAATCAACCCAGGGCCAGGTGCCAGATAATTGAGAATAACTCCTATCCCCCAGAGCCCACTGAAATTATTTATTTATTTATATATTTTTGGTTGATTTTTTTTTTTTGAGTTGGAGTCTCACTCTGTCACCCAGACTGGAGTGCAGTGGCTGCTCCCGGCCACCGCAGCCTCGACCTGCTGGGCTCCGGCGATCCTTCAGCCTCAGCCTTCCAAGTAGCTGGAACTACAGGAGCATGTTACCACGCCCAGCTAGTTTTTTGATTTATTGTAGAGATGAGGTCTTGCCAAGTTGCTCAGGTGGGTCTCGAACCCACGGGCTCAGGCAATCCACTCACCTCAGCCTCCCAAGGTGTGGGATTACAGGCTGAGCCACTGAGCCCGGCCCACTGAAATTATTTAAACTAGCTAATCAGAAACTTATTCAAGACTGTTTATCCTGCTTTGCCTACTCCTTTCCAAGAAAACCAGATAAAGGTTTTCCTGGAGTTCCCACTGCACCTCCTCTGCCTACTGTCCCTGCTGCTTCCAGGTGTGGTGCCCTTGCATGGGGCAGGGTGCTGTGCCTCCTGTTTCCATGGATCTGTCAGTATAACAATGTCGTACCTCATGAGTCATTGTCATGTCTGCGTATCTTCCCCTAACTAATTGAAACAAATCCAGGATATACTTAACACTGTTATTTTGTGTTACTGCTATGGTTACAAAGTTGTATAGTTTGACCCTAACACTCCCTATAAGGTGTGTGATCTTTTAGTACACTTTTTGCAGAGATCCACTGTATACAGTACCTGGTTGTACTTTAAATGGTGTGTATCTGGGAGACGATTCAGGATCTGGTAGATGCCTTTGACTTAGTCTTGGTTAGATGCTTCCTTGAAATATGACATATTCCAAATACCCAACCTTGGTATGAAAGCAACAAAGCTTTTCTTTAGAAGTTTTACGTCCTCGGTCTGCCAAGAACATAACCAGGACCAGAGTTTATGGCAGATTTCTCTTGGAAGTCAGAGCATGGTATATGTCGTCAATATATTGGACCAGAGATATACTGCTGAATACAACTGCATCTAGATCTTTTTTAATAAACAGGAAAAGTTGAAGGGCAATTCACAATAGTCTTGAGACACAGCTGCCCTTAATAGGTGAAATAAAACAATATTGATTCTCTCCCCTTCACAGGTTTTTAACAATGAGAATGTTAACATGTTTAATGTTCCACCCACCCCACAAGAAATCCCAAACACTATAATTTATCCTTCTGACACTTTTCTCCAGATACTTACCTTATACAGCTAAAGAAAAACAGTGCTAAACAAACCATGCTACAAAATCTTTTGCTGGCCCTCTCTTTTCTTTACTTATGACTCTAAAAAAAAAAAAAAAAAAATGGAAAGCCGCCGGGCACAGTGGCTCACACCTATAATCCCAGCACTTTGGGAGGCTGAGGTGAGAGGATTGCCTGAATTCATGGGTTCGAGACCAGCCTGGACAACTTGGTAAGACCTCATCTCTACAATAAACCAAAAAAATTAGCCGGGTGTGGTGGTGCATACCTGTAGTTCCAGATACTTGGAAGGCTGAGGCAGAAGAATCACTTGAGCCCAGCAGGTCGAGGCTGTGGTAGCTGAGCATGCCACTGCCCTCCAGCCTGGGTGACAGAGTAAGACGCCAACTCAAAAAAAAAAAAAAAAAAAAAAAAAAAGGAAAAAGGAAAGCCAGAGAAGTTTTGGGGATAGGTTCAAACCTAAGGTTCTGGACTAACCATAAGTTCCGAAACTTGCACTGAAATTGACTGTTGTTGTGTCTATGTTATGTAACTCCTGTTCATTCATCGTGACAGCTGAGCAGGTGCTCTGCTGTATTAATATCCATTTCACTATCCATTTTCTTGCTTTGAATCCCCAGTGCCTGACACACTTTAGGTACTTAAGTGTTCACTGAATGGATAAATGCTGTAACATTCAGAATAAGAATGTTCTATGCAGCTGCACATCTAGCTAGCCATCCTTTAGGAGAGAATTCCAATTATGGTTTAAGATAACCAAATACTTGTGGCCGAAAGTTTCTTATACACTGAGATGCATTAACATGGTGAGATGATATAGTTTCACTTAGTGGTTTTCCACTAATAAATCTTTTTATCTACCTGTTCTTAAAACAGTGCTTGTCATATATAGGTAACTAAATGTATTTGAAGGAATAAATGAAAAAACTAATGACACTTACAGTAAATTGTACCTGGTATATTCTATTTTTATCATAATCAGTGAAAAAAAGTTATCAAACTCTATTTGTACAATTTAGTAATATGTGAGACAAAGGCTAATACAACATATTCTTTAAAACAGGATCATCAAAGATCCTGTTTCAAAATAAACTTCCTTATGTTAAAAAATAGTAGAAACAATAATTCTATAAAAACATATATGTAAGCTACATTTAGATTTAGCTAATAAAACTTAATATTTAAATCTACCTGAAAATAAGAAACCTATATTTAAGAAAATTTATATTACTATGTCTATGGATTGTCATTCTTTTAGAGAGAAGCAATTTTCTTACCCATTCTATTCTTATAAGTTTTACTATTCACATTTCAACCCAATCTCCCTTGGGAGTTAAAAAATGCTTATGTTTCAGTTAGTGTTGTATTTAAAAGTATTCTTAGCAGGCACACTCTCCCTCTACTCAATCTGACAATTCACCTACAATAAAAGGGGACAAGCCTGACAGATGTGGGGATGAAAGCCCAGGGAATCCTTTCTTTAACTGAATTAGGATGCAAGGTATCAGCTATGTGGGAAGCAGAAGTAGAAAACACTGCACATTTGATTAAAAAGTATGAAATACTTGTCCAGGAATGTGGCAATATGAATGGACTAGGAAAATGTTTCAGGATTTTAAGTGAATCTGGATGGTTGTCTTACTTGTGTAATTGTTATCATGCTTGATAGTCTTTAATTCCTTGTCAGTAATCATTTATACCCTAAGATTTATCTCCAGGGTGCTATGATCATCTTCCAAAAACACAGCTCTGATCGGTTTCCTCATAACTGAAAGGAACCAAATGACTCTGAGCTTGTGTAAAGGCCTCAAGATAATATCCTTGTAGTCTTAGCCTCATCCATCTTTCTAGTTTTCTCCTTCACATTACCTCCACACATTCTAAGTTTTCAGTTCTAAAAGAGTTTTATATTTCCATTTTCATGCCTCTGCTTTCGTTCCCACTAGTGCTCCTTTTGCCTGGAATTCTCTTGTCTTTTTAGTCATTTGGAATCTATTCATTCTTTATGATTTAGCTCAACTGTTACAGCATTCATTCCTTCGGCGAATACCTTAGCACCTAAAGTGTGCCAGGCACTGGAGACATAGAGCAAGAAAATGGATACTGAAATGGATATTAACACAACAGAACACCTGTTCAGCCGTCACGATGAGGGAACTGGAGTGACAAAACACTGACACCTCTTAAGAACAGGCTAGCCGGAAAAGGTATGATATATACATCACTGATTGTTAAAACTATGCAAAATAGCCTGTTTATGTAATCAAAATCAAAACATAAAGGGGTCTGGGTGAATGGTCACCTTGGCCAAGAGGGAACAGAACGGGATGGGATGGGACACAGCTGACCAAGGACTTCAAGTACTTAACCGCTTTATTCTACGGTTCAGTGGTGGGTACACACGCAGTACAGTTTGGTTTCTGCCTTTTGTCCGTCTGAAACGGGATATTTTTGGAAAGCAGCTATAGGCTTGAGGCCCGCCTGAAGACGCCGCCAGCCCATCACAGCCTTCGAAAGACCTCGCGGTTCTGCACTCTGCCCCTTCGTTTCGCGCTGCCGGGACGCACGCGTCAGCCCGCCAGGCCCGGGGCGTGGGAACGGCCTGGGGCCCCTTCGGGTCGATGGGGACGCAACCCTCTTCCCCGGGGATCCCCTCCTGTCCTCCAAGGGCCCAACTAGGCCTTCAGAGAACTTCAGCCCGACCCCCTCGCCGGCCCTAGAGGACCTCCCTTCAGATCCCGATTCCCGTCCTCATCCTCCCTCGATTCGTCCCCTGGGCAAAAGCAGAACGTCTCTTTCCGCGGCGGACCCTGGCATCTTTACCTCGAGCAGACGCCGGTCCACTCTCGTCAGAGGCCGACTCCCTCTCGTCTCCCCTCCAGCCCCGCCAGGCCTAGACTGGCAAACCTCACGTCTCGCCGGCGGAGCGGAAGCTGGCCCGTCCCCCATTCCCTCCGCAACACCACTTCCGGCCTGACTCCGGAAACTCCACATCCCGGCCGGAAAAGAGAGGGATGGGGCCCTACGCATGCGCAAACCCGGGGCCCGCCCCGCGGGGGCAGTGCGATTCCACTTTTTAGCCTCCCGACGCTCTCGCCGCAGTCTCGCGATGTTTCCTCCTCCTCCGCGGAGTTATTCGAACGCCCTGGCGGGAAGCACGTCCCGAGCGCCCCAGGCCGGGGGGCGGGAGTCCGAGCGGGCTCTGGAAGGCTGTGGCCTGGGGCTGTTCGAGTTCGTCCTGGTCGGGTCCCCCCCGCCCTGCGAGCGAAATAGAAGCCGCTGCTGACGAAGGAGGCCCCTCGGCGGGCGCGGCGGCCGCGCCAGGACCGGACGGAGCCGACTCCGGGCCGCGGGAGCAGCCGCGAGCACGCGCGGGTTCTCGGGCGGTCCTTGGACAAGAAAGATGGAGGATGTGAACTCTGGCCTCATCTTTCCGCCCGGGCGCGGCGGCTCTCACGCCAGCGATCCCAGCACCATGGAGGACCGAGGCGGGAAGGTCGCGGGAGCCCGGGAGTGCGAGACCAGCCCGGGCAGCGCGGCGAGACCCATGTCTCCGTAAGAAAAAGGGAAAAAGCCGGTCGCGGGGGTGCCTGTGGTCCCAGCGGCCGGGGAGGCCGAGGCGAGGGGATCGCGCCCGTTGCCCCCAGCCTGGTCAGCCGAGCCCGACGCCGACCCTGAGAAATGCAGCGCCGACTTAATGTTTTCTTTCTTGGAGCACCACGTGGTACTCAGTACTCACAGTTGCCCTGCGTGTCTCTACGTTAGCGGGCCATTGATTTTTTATTTATTTTTTATTTTTTTTACGTAAATCTGCATTTCGTTAAGTCGATCTGATAACCAAAAAGAGCGACTGGGGCACGAGGCTCGGCGTGGAGGTTTGTGATGCCTCTTCCGAGGAATCCGGGAAACGCGCTAGCTCCAGGTCCCTCGGAAGAGGTTTTCAGGAGGAGCCGCTTTAAGTGCGTTTCCTCCAAGGGGGGAAGGCAGGAGTAGAGGCCAAGGAAGACGTCCAGATGCTGCCCGTGGATGTCTTAAATGAGTGAGAACATAGGGTACTCTGCTCTTTGTTTCTGTCTAAGAGAGCGTTTGGCAGTAATGGGGAGCTGCCAGGGGAGGGAAGCGCACACCTCATCAACAAGGGTACCTGCATCATCAATGTTTGTATACCTAGCCCTGAATTGTACCCCACATCTTTATAGTAAAATAATAATAATAATAACAAAAATTCAGCGTCACCGTCCAGGCAATACGGCTGGCTGTATGAACGAAGAGGAAAAGAGTCAGAGTCAGCGATGCACCCTCCTTGGGCGGTTGGGGTCTTTTTTTTTTTTTTTTGAGTTGGAGTCTCACTCTGTCGCCCAGACTGGAGTGCAGTGGCCGCTTCCGGCCACCGCAGCCTCGACCTGCTGGGCTCCGGCGATCCTTCCGCCTCAGCCTTCCGAGTAGCCGGAATTACAGGCATGCGCTACCACGCCCGGCTGGTTTTTTTTTTTTTTTGATTTATTGTAGAGATGAGGTCTCGCTGCCCAGGCGGGTCTCGAACCCGCGGGCTCAGGCAATCCGCTCACCTCAGCCTCCCAAAGGCGCGGGATTACAGGCTGAGCCACCGAGCCCGGCTTGCGGTTGGGGTCTTGACTTGTTCTGCACCTGGGAAGATTCGCAGCCTTGCCGGCAGGCCTGTGCCCTTTCTCTGTTCTCGGGTGTCTGGCTGGTACATGTTAGTAGCAGCTATTCATTTGGAAGAGGATGTTACAGCGGCTCAGCTTCAGGGCTTAATCTTCACTTTAAAAATTTTTTTTTAGAAACAGGGTCTTGCTCTGGTGTCCAGGCCGGAGTGCAGTGGTGTGGTCATAGCTCGCTGCAGCCTTGACTTCCCTGACTCAAGCCATCTTCCAGCCACAGCCTTCTGGGTACCTGGAACTACAAGCAGGTGCCACTGCAATCTGCTAATTTTTTAATTTTTTGTAGAGATGGGGTTTTGCTATGTTGTCCTGGCTGGTCTGGAACTCCTGGCTTCAACCGATCCTCCCGCCTTGGCCTCCCAAAGTGCTGAGAATGCAGGTGTGAGCCACTATGCCCAGCCAATCCTGAG
Source organism: Cephalopachus bancanus (assembly GCA_027257055.1). Classification (NCBI taxonomy): domain Eukaryota; kingdom Metazoa; phylum Chordata; class Mammalia; order Primates; family Tarsiidae; genus Cephalopachus; species Cephalopachus bancanus. The sequence continues at coordinate 25,253,116 of JAPVLO010000029.1, forward strand.
ATTTTTTTTGTTTGTTTACAAATGTTTGTTTACAAATGTAAAAAATGTAAAGGGAGGCCCAAATGTAAAATGTAAAACATATATTTCTGACTGTAATGATTTTAACAAAACATGTTTCTTGATCATTAACAAAATAAGTCAGTGCAAAATAGGTGTACTATTTTACAAACCAATTATTTTTCTTTCATTATGTTTATGTATTATAATTAAAGTAAGGGAAAAAAGTTAGGTACAGAAGGTTGAATTTCAGTTCTGGGACTTCATGCGACTTTCTCTGCGTTTTTTCCTCTGACTATTTTCTTCTAGGATTACAGATTTTTAAAAATTTTGCTTCTCCTGGATTTTTAAAGCTATTTTTTGATTAGCAAATAATTACTTTACATGACTCAAAATACATAAAAAGAAATGTCCCAAGAAGACTCACTTCCTCTCTAGTCCCCATCCAATATTGTTCCTAATAGTCTTCTGCTGTAACCGTTTTTCATTTTCATGCAGACATAAGGGAATGAGAGTATACATTCTTATTTAACTTTATCTTTCCTTTAATATTATATCCATTGTTCTGCACCAGTTTATACAGTCAATTGCCAATAGGTGGACACTTGTGTTGTTTCCAGTCTTTGGATATTAGAAACAAATCTTCAGTGAATACATATAATTTCCTCTATTTGCAGAAGGTAATGTCAGATTCTCAGAAGAAAATTGCTGGATCAAAGAGGAAATATATTTGCAAATGTGGCAAAACATTGACAATTGCCATTCATAGAGTGGTCAATTCTACAAAAGAGAATGAGAGGTTGTGCTTTTTTTTTTTTTTTTTTTTTTGAGTAGTGTTGGAAAGAACAGGAATAGAATTGGGATTTTTTTAGGTAAAATTTGTAAGTGAAATCCGAAGAGTTTGAGAATATGAGTTAGAATGATAAAAGGTATATCAAAAGGCAGTGTTGAATTGTGAGCAGTGTTTTGTTTGTTTTTTAAAGTGGACTATACCTTTGGTACATTTCTCTAAAGAGGTTCAAGGATATTTTAAAAACTCAGAGGAATCTTTTGTGGTCAAAAATCTTTGCTGCTTTGCTCTAAGACATTTTAGTGTGATGAACAATTGTTAATATTTTTGAGAGTCTTAGGATAATGCTAGGGACAAAGACTTTTATCAATGTAGTTTTGTGAAGGGTTTATTTTTTATTTCTTATGGTCAATGAAACAGTTTTTCAAGAGGCATCTCTTCGTTACCTCAAATAAGCTGTCATGGCCTGTAAATATGAACCAGCAATAGAGTGAGAAACAGAATTTTCAGCAGTTTATTACTTCATTTTCACCAAGCTGAAGGCAGATAATGAGAAAGAGAAGGACAGTGACGTTTTAAGTAACTTTAATTTTACTTTTTCTTGAACATATTCTGGAAATTTTGACAACTTTTATGAACATTTTCAGTGGGTTTATGTATCATTTAAAATTTTTCTGGACTGGAAACCTTAAGGGTGTGTAAAATTTAGAGGAAAAAACTGCTTGGGGTTTAAAATATACACTGTATGTAAGTCAAAATAATCTAAATAATCTAAATATTTTTCTGTAGGCTAAAATAATAAGATAATTAAAGACTGATATATTTGGCAAGGCTAACTTAACTTTAAAATAAAATTACAAGAGACCAGTTTTCTGGTAAATATATTTAAATGAGTACTCTACTTAGGAAGGAGGGCAAAAGGCCACTTTTGGGAGGGCGGACAAAAATGATTGTGTTCTTGTTATTTGGCAAATATTTCAGACCAGGGTTATCTTGAGACTATAATCATCGGCTACTTGCTTGTACTCAGTTTCCAATCCCTCTTCTCTTAGAGTTCATGGAATGGCCTAAAATTCCAACCCTTTTTACAGGATTGGAACTTTTCTAGTGACTGACTAACTTTCATCCGAGCTACTTAGGGTCTCTCTCCATCCTCCCACCTCTATGAGTCACCTCATTAGTATAATCCCAGGTATGATTGAGAGGGATGCATTATGAAGTACAAAATGCGCTTTTTTTCTAGTTGGAGTCTCACCCTGTCGCCCAGGCTGGAGTGCAGTGGCACACTCACAGCCACCCCAGCGTCAACTTGCTGGGCTCCAGCAATCCTTCCCCCTCAGCTTTCCAAGTAGTCAGAACTACAGGTGCACGATTCCACCACCGGCTAATATTTTTATTTTATTGTAGAGACTGTTGGGAGCCCGTCACGGAGGCCCACTGAGTGTTAGGGATCAGGGAGGGCCGTGGACCCTGAGACCACTAGGATGCGTTCAGGAGCTGTTGACCCCATTCCCTCCCTCCTTTTTGAAACTGCAACCAGGAAGGGCTCCTGCTGGCTCTAACAGAGGACTCTGAAACCGAACGAACACAGCTAACTTGGGAGTCTATTGTTCCCATTTACCACGGTTTATGGCTTTAAAACAATTTAAATTTAACTTTAAGTCACATTGAGGAGCCTTAGTACAAGTCACGGGTTCTCTTGATGTGGTTTTAGAAATCTGTAGATAAAGGTTTTAGAAAATAGTTTATATAGATTAAGAAAATTTAAGTAACCATTTTGTTATAGAGGTATGGTTAGTTCAGTTTGATTTAGGGGGGCCAGTGAAATTTGGATTAGGCCAGCTGGTGCTAGACAAGTGTAACCATAGCAGCAACTGTTTTAATAAAAACTAGTTTGAATTAGTATAGAATAGTAGAAGTTAATAATTCACTATGGTGGTTTTGGGTTTAGACATTGAGTGATGTTAATTCAAGATGATGTAGTTGTAATACAATTAAGGGCACATAAGAAACTGGTTTGGGGCACATTAAGCTGGCATAAGATGCAAAAAGACAATTTGTGGTTGTTCTTCCTTATGTATGAAAAATTTGCTTGAGAGTGGGGGGTGTCCTTTGTGTACCTGGACCTGTTCATGTGAAAGGCACCTTTTGTTTCCTGTGATGATGACTTTGCAGAATTTGGGGATAAAAGCCCTGGGATAACATTCAATAAATGGCTTCTGGTCACTTGAGCAGGAGTCCAGTCTCTTTCTTTCTCCCCCCTTTCTTTCTATCTATCCCTCTAGTTTAATCGCTAACACCGTCTCACCTACCAAGGGACCCCCAATCTCCGCAGGGGCAGATCCCCTGCAAGAGACGAGGTCTCACCAAGTTGCCTAGGCTGTTCTTGAACCCATGGCCTCAGGCAGTCCTCTCACCTCGGCCTCCCTAAGTGCTTGGATCACAGGCTTGAGCCACCGTACCCTTGATCTTGGATTTCTTCCCTCTAGGACTGTGAGAAAATAAATTTCTGTTGTTTAAGCTACACCATCTATGGTATTTTGTTATGGCAACCTTAGCATAGTAATACAGTTAGTATTGCTAAATGGTAGGATTCTGTGAATGTTCAGCTTTATTGAGTAATATGGATATTTTTCTAAAGAAGTTGGCCCAATCTTACTAACAGTGTATGAGAATCTGTTTCTTCATGATTGCCAAAACCTGGTATTATCAGCCAGTCTGGTGAGAAATGAATAAAGTTGAATATCTTCATATTTTTGATGTTTCTCTATCAATAAAGTGCCTCTTTTGTCCACACTTCTCTGTTGTTTTATTTTTATTTTTTTCTTACTGATGGATTGGAGTTAGTTTTAATGAAAGTAAGATTTTTTTGTTCTTTCCTTCCATGACTTTTCCTCTTTTATGTTGTAAATTCTTCCCAACCTCCAGAGTAAAAAATATATATATACTTTTGTAATTTTCTTTGAGTGTTTTACTGTTCACATTTGAATATTTAGTCTACCTGGAATTAATTTCTTTTAATATTTAGTTTGAGATAGGTATACAATTTCTTCATATTAATAACCAGTTGTCTCAGCACTGCTGAATTCTTTTTTTTCTTGGCTGTTCTGCAGTTCCACCTCTATCATACCTCAAGTCTGCATACACTGCAGTTTTAGGGACTTTGTCTCTATTCTGTTATTCTTTTGCTTATTTCCAGACCAGCATCACTTTCTTGATAACTATGGTTTTATAACAAATGTTCATTTTTGCACTCTACCGCTCTCAGCCAGAATTATTTTGAAGCAAAGCTCTGATGTCATAACATTTCATCTAATATCATACGGGTTTTTTTTCAAAAAATATTTTTCACATCTTTCTTTGAATTAGAAGCTAAACTGTATCCATACATTTCATTTTTCTGATATTTCTTTTGTCTCTTTTCACCTGTAACAGGCTCTCCTCCCCTTTTTCTCCTTGATATTTATTTTGTTATAGGGGTTAGCTCATGTATCAGGCTGAGTTTCCCATATTCTGGATTTGACTTTTCATTCTTCCATTGTCACTGAACCTGTTCTATCATGTGTGTTTCCTATAAACTGATAGTAGAATTTAGTTGCTTGATTAGATTTAGGTTTGACTACTTTTGGGGGGTAGAGACAAAAATACTTCTATGTGATAGAAGTTTATTACCATCCTATTGAATCATACCAGGAGGTCAAAGGCTTTGATAATATTTTTGAGACAATATCCTAATACAGATGGATTACGGATCATAGAATATTAATTTCCATGAGCTGTATTCCTCTGTAGTCATATCTCCTCTAACCCCCTTGTTTTTTAAGGTCCAGAGAGTTAAATATTTGTCAAAGGTCAAACAGCTACTTTAATAACAGAAGTAGGCCTCTTTCTCTCTTCCCATCCCCTTTTTAACATTTTGTCCAGTTGTACATACCTTCGGTATCTGTGCATCAGAAAGAAGTCTATTTGTGGTGGTCAGGATAGCATTTCTGCCTGTTCAACTAGAACAGGGATTTTATGACTGAGAAATAAGACAAAATTTCAACTACCTTGAATGGTTCTGTATTTGCTCTGCCAATGTGATAGCTAGGATTTGAGTTTGAAAGCAATAGATAGGGGGTTAGCTGGGTCCTAAAGCCTGGTAACTCCAGTATGGGAAGAATGCAAGAAAATCTTTATAAGCTACAATAGTACTTGGTCACTTAGTCCTGAATAACTTTTATTTGTGGTACTCACCTTATTTCTTTTCATACTAGTATGCTTTGCTTCCCATTTTATAAATATTAGCTATAAGTCAATATTAATGTTAAAATTAATTATTGAACAAAACCATAAGAAGTGAAAACTAGAGGGAGGTTGCATTCCGCTACAGCTTATGTGACTGAGCAAACAGAGTCAATGATGTGGAAAAATCTACAAGCCTGGTTGCACTTCACTGCATATCTTACAGTTGCTTCATCTATTTGGTGTGTAAAGTAGTCTGTAATGACAGGTTCACTGCTTTTTCAGTGATTCCTCGTGAACTGACAAAAATGTGCAAAAACAGTGATTATAGGTATATGACAAGTTAATTTATCATTAAAAAAACCCTTTACAGTGATTATTTTCTAACATGACAAATGTGTTAGTTGATAGGGAGAAAGGTTTTGAGTGAAATAAAAGTTTCATGAACAATACTTTAAGGGAAAAAAGTTATGATCACATATAATTTCACTAATATTTAAATGTAACATACAGAAATAACTCCAAAGAAACATGATACAAATAAAAATGGGGGAACATTTTATTTAATGTGATGAGTATGCTGTCTTATAAGTTCATTCCAGTCTAAGATCACAAGGACAATTCTCACCTATCTCATATGCTGTTAGCCCCATTTCTTTGCTTTTAATTGGGTTAAGTATTATGAGTACTAATAACAGTACTATATTCATTCTGCCTAGTAATGAACAGTCTTATTGTGTCCAAAAGAATGATACATTTAATGTTTCATAATCATTTAACGTTTATGAAGACGTAAGCTATAATATCTGGTGTTCTGCAGGTACCAAGTATAGCTCAGCTTTTAATTCAGAGTTTTAAAAAGCAAATGAATCTATCCAGATGTTTTCTTCACTGCATCAGTATTTTCTTCTGGGATGTGATGGCTAAGTTTGAGATAGCCCAAAAACAGTAAAAAATGAACAAAATATATGAAGCAAAGTTTTCCAGCATATTGGATATGAGACTGAAGGACAGTGACCCTGACAGGAAACAAGGTAAGTTTTATGACTGCCTCAGTTTATTGCCTTGAGAGAATTCTAGGCCACAGCACAGGGAACATATGCAGCCTGATGGAATCCCTCAGCTGACAGAGCTAAGAGCCTGGTGAAACCAAAGCAATTAGAGTTTGCAGCACAGCGTTGGAGTGGAGAGAGCTACACAGAAAAAATTACAGAAATGTGGAACAGATCTCTTAATTTTTAGGTAAGTACTGATCAGATATTGCATATGAGGAAATGGCCTAAGGCCAAGGAAAGGACTACCCAAAAGTGTTACAGGTATAGTCATGGGTCACATAACATTTCAGTCAAAGATGAACCACATAGATGATGATGGTCCCATAAGATTATAAAAATTCACCTGGGCGTGGTAGCTCACACCCGTAACCCCAGCACTTTGGAAGGCTGAGACAAGAGGAGTGCCTGAGCCCGCAGGTTCAAGACCAGCCCTGGCACCTTGGTGAGACCTCGTCTCTACAATAAATCAAAACCAGACCGGGTAGCGCGCAACTGTAGTTCCAGTTCCTCTCACCTCGGCCACCCAGAGTGCTGGGATTTCAGGCATGAGCCACTGTGCCTGGCCTTTTTCCAGTTTCATTTTACAGTGGAATGATACTGCTTCTGACCCTCTGTAGGTCTAGGCTAATGTTAATGTCTGTTTATATCTTAATTTTTAACAAAAAGGTTTAAAAGTAAAAAATTTTGCTGGGCCCGCTGGCTCAGCCTGTAATCCCACACTTTGGGAGGCTGAAGTGAGTGGATTGCCTGAGCCCGCGGGTTTGAGACCCGCCTGGGTAACTTGGCAAGACCTCATCTCTACAATAAATCAAAAAATTGGCCAGACATGGTAGCACATACCTGTAGTTCTGGCTACTTGGAAGGCTGAGGCGGAAGGATCGCTGGAGCCCAGCAGGTCGAGGCTGTGGGGGCAGGGAGCGGCCACTGCCTTCCAGCCTGGGCGACAGAGTGAGACTCCAACTCAAAAAAAAAAAAAAAAAAGTAAAAAATTTTTTAAAATCTTAAAAATAGAAACAAGTTTATAAAGTGACATATTAAAAAATATTTACAGCTGTACAATGTTTTAAGCTGAGTATTGCTGCAAAAGAGTAAAAAGTAAAAGAAAAATTTTTAAGTTCGTAACAAAAAATTACAGTAAGCTAGGGATAATTTATTGAAGAAAGTTTTTTTTTTTTTTTTTGAGTTGGAGTCTCACTCTGTCGCCAGACAAGTGCAGTGGCCGCTCCCGGCCACTGCACCTTGACCTGCTGGGCTCCTGCGATCCTTCCACCTCAGCCTTTCAAGTGGCTGGAACTACAGGCACACACTACCATGCCCAGTTCATTTTTGATGTGTTGTAGAGATGAGGTTTTGCCAAGTTGCCGAAGCGGGTCTCGAACCTGCGGGCTCCCAAAGCGCTGGGATTACAGGCTGAGCCACCGAGCCCGGCCAGAAAGAAATTTTTTAAATAGATTTTGTGTAGTCCAAGTGTACAGTGTTTATAAAGTCTACAGTAGTGTATAGTAATATCCTACACCTTCACATTCACATACCATTCACTGACTCACGCAGAGCAACTTCCAGTCCTGCAAACTCCATTCCCTATATAGGTATGCCCTTTTACATTTTTTTATACTGTATTTCTACTGTGTTTTAGACAGACAAATAATTAGCATTGTGCTACAACTGCCTTCAGTATTCAGCACAGTAGCATGCTGTACAGGTTTGTAACCTAGGAACAATAGGGCATGTCATATTTCCTAGGCATAAAGTAGGCAATGCCATCTAGATTTGTGTAAGTATACTCTATGATGTTTGCACAATAACAAAATTGCTTAAGATGCATTTCTCAGAATGTATCCTTGTTATTAAGCAACACATAACTGTAACTGTGTCCCACTCAGAAAGGGCTGGGATAGTGGCTATTTCCACAAAACAGACGGGAAAACCTCATCATTCACAGAGCATTGGGTAAAGTATGTAGAAGATTGTTGCCTCATTTGGAAATAAATCACCCTAGAATGAGCACTGTTCCTGTCTTGCCTAACAAGTATTTAAAGCAAGACCTGAAAGCATCAAACGATTTCTGAGGAACTTAACTGTGTTCCAGAATAAAGCTCAGGAAGATTTATAGGAATACAACAATATTCAGTATCCAGAAAGGTAAAATTTGCAGTGTCCAATCTCCAATCAAAAACTACCAAGAATGCAAATAAGCAGGAAAATGGCACCCATAATGAGAAGAAAAATGACATTAGAATTCACAGACATTATAACTATTCCATATGTTCAAAATGTTAAGAAGAGACATGGAAGATAACACCAATCAACCACTAGAAATGAGAAAATACAATGTGTGAAATATAAAGTCCACTGGGTGGAATCAGTGACCAGTTAGACATTGCAGAAGAAAATGATCAGCCAGGCATGGTGGCTCATGCCTGGAATCCCAGCACTTTGGGAGGCTGAGGTGAGAAGATTGCCTGAGCCTACAGGTTCGAGACCAGCCTGGGCAACTTAGTGAGACTTCATCTTTATAATAAATAAATTTTTAAAAAAACATTTAGCTGGGTGTGGTGGTGCACGCCTATAGTCCCAGGTACTTGGAAGGCTGAGGTGAAAGGATAGCCTGAGCCCAGCAGGTCGAGGCTGCGGTGGCTGTGAACGTGCCACTGCACTCCAGCCTGGGAGAGAGTGAAACTCCAGTTCACAAAGAAAAAGAAAAGTGATGAGTTTGAAGACCCAATGGAAACTAATCAAAGTCAAACAAACAAAAAAATAGACCATCAGTGAGTTGTGCATACATTTAAGCAGCCTAGTATGTAACAAGACAGGGGAGGGAGCATAAAAAATATTGGAAGAAATGGCTTTAAAGTTTGATGGAAACTATGAATCCACAGATCCAGGGTCAGTGAACTCCAAGCACAAGAAGTATACAACAAAACCACACCAAAGTGCACCATAATCAAATGACTTAATACCATTAATAAAGATAAGCTCTTAAGAGACTAGCAGCATAAAGGCAGTTTCCAAATAACTTGAACAAGTTACAAAGGTAAGAATGAAGTCAGGTTTCTTGTAGGAAACAACTTAACTGAGAAATCAGTAGAGCAACATATTTCAAGTACAGAATAGAGAAAAGCCCTGTCAATCTAAGTTCCTATGTCCAGAGAAAATATCTTTGAAAAACAAAAGTAGAATACTTTTTCAGACAAAAGCTGAAAGAATTCATCAGTACTCTATATTACAAGAAATGTTAAAGGAAGTTAAGTCTTTCAGGCAGGTGGAAATACACCAGCGGCCAGCAAACTATGGTCTGCAATCTGCTATTTTACTGCCTGCAAGCTAAGAAGACGTTTTTCCTTTTTGCAAGGATTATGAAAGAAAAAGCAAAAGTGACTAAATATGTATCTCCAGACATTGCCAAATGTTTCTTGGGAGGCAAAACTACCTCCAACTGAGAACCATTGGTTATGCATACATCTGAAAAGCTAGAAGGCTTCATGCCTGTAATGCTAGCACTTTGGGAGGTCAAAGCGGTGGAATTGCTTGAGCCCAGGAATTCAAGACCCAGTCTGGGCTGCAGCAAATTTTTAAAAAATTAAATAATTAGCTGAGCGTGGTGATGTGCATCTGTAGTCTCAACTACTCAAGAGGCTGAGGTGGAAGGACTGCCTGAGCCCCCAAAGATCAAGACTACCCTGAGCTGTGATCATGTCACTGCACTCTAGCCTGGGTGACAGAGTGAGACCCCCCAAGTCAAAAAAACCCTAAAATACTGGAGATTGTTGGATTGGATTAAAAAGCAAGATCTTATATGCTGTTTATAAGACACATACTTTAAATATAAAGATCGAAATAGGTTAAAAGGTTGGAAAACGATATGATAGTAACACCAGTCAAAAGAAAGCTAGGGTGGCTATATTAGATAGAGTAGATTTTAGGGCAAAGAATATTCCCAGGGATAAATATTGTGAAATAGAGCAACCATTTGGAAACTACTTTGGCAATTTCTTGTAAAGTTAAATATGCATGTACCATACATATGATCTAGCCATTTTACTCCTAGTTATCTACCCAAGAGAAACGGAAATATTTGTTCATGCAGAGACTTTTACATGGACATTTGTAAAATTTTACATATTTTAGAATTCACAGACATTATAACTATCACATATATTAAAAAGTTAGGGAGAGATATGGAAGATAGACACCAAACTTCTAGAGATGAAAAAACTGCAATGTATGAAATATGAGGACCCCAAATTTTACAAATGTTCGTAGCACCTCTATCTTTAATAACCAAAAATTAGAAACCACTAAAATGTCTATCAAGTGAATTGGTGAACAGTAATACAATGGAACACATACAAGAACACTACTCAGGAATAAAAAGGAATGAACTATTGATACAAATGTGCATCATTTAAAGTTAAACTGCCACAAATTATTTTTATAAGCTTGAGTGTGAGGAAGGTGAGATATAACAATACAGTATTTCTATTTCTTTCAAAACTTCTATAATAATGTTCTCTTGCATATGTTGCAAAAATTTGAGAAGCATGTAGTAACTAGTGTGATTACTGCCATAATAATGTTATTTGGAATCCTTTGATAAGTTTGAATGTTGAAATCCCTGTAATTGTAAATGTAGTTTATCAAGAATGCTGAAAATAGCAGTTAAATATGTGATGTTATTACTTCGATATTGTCTTTGAAAATATTTGCCAAATAGTAATTGCTTTTCATCTAGAAATAAATAGTTGACCAAGTAGCATCGAATACTTAATAAAAAACTTTTTACAGTATGAAATAAGCAGAAGTGTTTAGATGCTAGAGATTTGTTGGTAATTGCTGAAGTCAGGTATTAGGTACAAGAGGGACATTTATTACTATTTTTTCTAGTTTTATGTTTGTTTAAAAATTTTTATAATAAAATATTTAATAATTTATATTGCTTAGTTGTATATTTTCTTCTCCTTTAAATACAACATCTACTGCATAACGACATCCTGTCCACAGACAAAAAAGGCATATGTGACAGTGGTTCAAGAGTTTATACTGTATTTTTGCTGTACTGTCTATGTTGAGCTAACACATACTTGTCCATGAATTACAGTTGCCTGTAGTACAGTACATCCTATAGTACAGTATCCATCTAGGTCCATGTACACTGTTGACTTTGCACAACATGACATCCTGTACTATGATCTTGCAAGTGTTGTAAGTGTTGCAGCATTTACAAGTGTTATGTAGCTTGTTCTCAACAAGGTGGATTATGAAATCTGTCTAAAGTATTTCTTCTAAATGTTCTGCAATGGTAAAAAGTAAACAAGCTGGTGTTTTTTAATTAACTGAGACTTAAAATTGTACATTTCATATCCAAATGTACTGGAAGAAGATATGTAAGTCGTTTTCTGTCTCATAATATGCTTTAATAATGATAATAAGGCTTGGTCACTAATAGTAGTGGGATAACTAAGAAGTTAGGCTGGAAATGTGGATGCATTTTTTTTTTTTTTCTTTATCAATAAATTCAAGCCGGGCTCGGTGGCTCAGCCTGTAATCCTGCGCCTTTGGGAGGCTGAGGTGAGTGGATTGCCTGAGCCCGCGGGTTCGAGACCCACCTGGGCAGCGAGACCTCATCTCTACAATAAATCAAAAAATCAGCCAGGAGTGGTAGCGCATGCCTGTAATTCCAGCTACTTGGAAGGCTGAGGCGGAAGGATCACCGGAGCCCAGCAGGTCGAGGCTGCGGTGGCCGGAAGTGGCCACTGCACTCCAGTCTAGGTGACAGAGTGAGACTACAACTGAAAAAAATAAAAATAAAAATAAGTTCAGCATGTTGCTTCCAAATAGCTTTTTAATTTTTAAGATTTTAAGCTTTTGTTTCAAGAATGTTATTGGCACATTTGATAAATGCACATTAAATTATCTTCATTATAATCTTTTATACTTTTTCATTTTAGAATATTATTTGAATAAAGTAAAAACTTGCTGTTTAAAAACTCAACATTTTTCTTGTGTTGTCACTTATTTTACATGAAATTGAACACTATTTTCATTTCATTCTTTATTTTTATTTTTTAAAAATATGGTTAAAGTGCAATTTGTGGTATTTTGATTAAAATGTTACAAGCTATAAATTTAAAGAATCACAGTATCACACTAGATAATGTGTTTTGACAAAAGAACTGAATATTTGTAACATACTTTTTTGTCTCCATACTTCTACCTGTAGCAGATAAAATTCCTTCACACATTAAGTCACAACTAATTGAATTATATTAACCAAAATTTTGATTGTATAATCATTGACTTTTCTATTAAGGTGATAGTTAAATTGACACCTTATATCAGGAAATCATATAAGACAATAACAAAAATAGCCAATTCATGTTTTAGTTATCAGATCTTCTCCATTAATTATTTCTAACAATGCCACAGTTGGTCGTGGTATTTGTGGCAGCAGGCCCAATCCTTGCTCACACTTTTATTAAATTGCTTGTGTTTTTATTTGAAAGATTTGTTGCTTTCAATCCACAATTAGCTTGTGATCTGTGGTTAAAAAACAACAACAATGCTATACTATGCCATTTGATTCAGTGTTTGGAGGCAATATGGGACTTTCCTTAGTATCATTTGGATTAAATGAGTTTTTCCAGATCTACATGTCAAATAGGAGGGTACTGCAACTTAGTATGTAACTCATAAAGAATATGAATTGTAAATATAAGGATATATAATAATACAGGAAAAATAATATGAAATATAAATAGGAGTTAAAGCTTCAATTTTAACAAATACAAAAAGCCTATGTCATATGACAAGCATTGCACTAGGTACTTTTACATGGTTTCTCATGGACTGCCATAAAAGAGTTTGCCCATTATCATGTGGCTGTTTAGTGAAAGAGTCAAGAAAACAACCTCAGGACTGTGACATGTTCAAGTGCCCTTTGTACTATTCCATGATTCCAGTCATTAAGAGCGAGATGATATTTTCAAGACTATTTGATAGTTGCAATTTGTAATAGTGCAAATATAGTTTACAATATTCACATTAAAGTAGAAAGTATTCAAGTTATTTTGTAATATTTTTGATTAACAATTTATAGTTGTATACATTTATGGGGTGTGATGTTTTGATATATGTAGACAATGTGAAATGATGAAATCAAACTAATTAACACATCCAGTGGTCAGTGACAGTGGCTCATGCCTGTAATCCCAGTTCCTTAGGAGGCCAAGAGTTATGGACCAGCCTGGGCAACATAGCACGGCCTTGTCTCTTGCTTACCTATTATTTTTTAAGGGTGAGACATTTGAAATTTACTCTTAGTTATTTTGAAATGCACATTATTATCAACTATAGTCACCCTGCTGTATAACAAATCTCAAAGCCTAGTTCTGCCGTCCATCTGAAACTCTGTACCCTGTGATCAACAACTCCTCACTCCTTCCCTTCCCATTCTCCTCTGGTAAACATCATTCTACCCTACTTCTATGAGTTCAATTCTTAAAAATTACACATAAGTGAGATCATGTGGTATTGGTCTTTCTGTGCCTGGCTTCTAATAATTTCATTTCATGAAGCTCATTGAATACCAGTGAATGAAAATGCTACCAACGTCTAAAACCCTAAACTAGTAAGCAATTGGATTCATCTTCTTCATTAATACTACTTTCCTAACAGACTGCAGTTTCACCAAAAAGCAGCACATGCACAAAACAACAAAAACTCATATTTTTAAACTCTGAAAAGTCAGATCAACCTAAAAGATTTGCATTACATGAGCAAGATAAGGAAATGGTATTTTGTTTTTTTATTTTGAAAATTTTTTTGGTGTCATCTGGGCACCAACATTTGAAAGTGTAGTCCCAGCATCTTGGGAGGCAGAGGTGGGAGGATTGCTTGAGCCCAGGAGTTCAATACCAGCCTAGGCAACATAGCGAGACCTCTTCTCTACAAAATCAAAAAAATTAGCCGGGCATGGTAGGAGGCTGAGGCAGGAAGATCGCCTAAGCCCAGAGGGCTGAGGCTTCAGTAAGCCAGGTTCTTACCATTACACTCCAGCCTGGGCAACAGAGTGAGACCCCAAATCAAAGAAAGAAAAAAAGTGTCAATAGGAAATTGAAGCAATTCTGTGTGTTTGCATTTGGCCATAAGGAAAGTGAGTCAACTTCCTCTTGCTTCAGCCCAAGGGTGTGGCATGTGGTCTTAGTTCACTTGATTATGACCCAGATTTATTTTTTTTAAATTAGATAATATAGCTTATTTAGAAAGCAAATTAGAGAGAGAGAGAGAGAGAAGAGTCACCTCCCCAAGGTAGGGAAGGGGGTCAAAGTTAAGAAAACACGATGGCCATAGTTCAAAGAACACATGACCTGGCCAATGCTTAACAAAACCCAGTGGCATGACCCAGATTTCTTTGGAGGTACCAGAACATTGTTGCAGGTCAGTTCCTAGCAACAGTCAATTCTATCTCAGCTGAGATCCTTAAATTATCTTGTTTCCTCCCCCAACCCCACCACATACACACACTTTTTTTTTTAAGACACAGGGTCTTATTATGTTGCCCAGGCTGGTCTTGAACTTATGACCTCAAGTGATCCTCCTGCCTTGGCCTCCCAAAGTGGTGGGATTAAACCACCGAGTCCAGGCTTTTTTCCTTAAATTTGGGAGTTCTGTACAGTTTTGGACTGGAGCCTGGAAGTCTCATCCTAAGTTTGTGTTGCTTTCCTCAAATAAACTTTAGCTCTCCTAAAGTAGCATGAAATTTTTATTTTTTATTACATGTTTAAAAATGTACTGAGGCTTTATGCTAGGCAATGGAGTTGGGGAGAGGGTTGGAAAGGAATGAGACAAATGTATGCTGTGGGTGCTTTGGGATTCAAATGATTTTAGATACATTTGGCAAATCTTTAGGGTAACTCCATAAAAGTTTTTTTGTTTTGTTTTTAATCAAATTAGCAAAGATAACTCCTGCAGGGCAAGTCATCCTAAGGGAAGAAGTAATAAGCTGGACCAATAATAAAGCTGCTATTGGAATGAGGATTTATTATTATTATTATTATTATCATCATCTGAATTGGAGTGTCACTCTGGCACACTCACAGTCACCCCAGTGTCAACCTGCTGGGCTCCAGCGATTCTTCCACCTCAGCCTTCCAAGTAACTGGAACTACAGGCATGTGCTCCCATGCCTGGCTAATTTTTTATTTATTGTAGAGACGAGGTCTTGCCAAATGACCTGGGCTGGTCTCAAACCTGCGGGCTCAGGCAATCCACTCACCTTGGCCTTCCAAAGTGCTGGGATTACAGACTGAGCCATCAAGCCAGGCCTGAGGGAGGGATTTTGATTCTGGTGGTACAGCTGTGCCTCAAATTTGCCCTGGCTCAGACCCCTGACAGCATATCTGATGCCAAGGGTGCTAGAAGGCTCTAAGTAACTACGATTGAAAGCAACTTCACTAAACACATATGCTGAAGCAGCCCTCCACTGGAACTGCTCGAACAGTATGTCACAAACAAGAAAGCCATTCTTTTCTACCTTGGCACCCAAACTCATGATGGCTGCGTGAGAACACAGGGCCCAGAGGAAGACCAGGAAAGACACAGTGGCTCACTTTTCCTCAGCAGCATAGCTGGAGTGGGAATGAATTTATGACTGAGCATGTGAAAAAACACTCCTGAGGACTTTGTTGTAAGGATGGAGAGAATTTTGCTGAAGCTAGAGGTTCTAAACTTGAAGGTGGTACCTTAAATTGTTTGTTTTTTTCAGGGTAACAGTAGCTGTCGTTTATTGAACATCTATTATATGAAAGGTTAATATATATGTGAATTGCATAACACATATTTACCCTAGTTCTTATTACTATCCCCGTTTTATAGAAATGAATGCTCCAAGAAGTTAAGTAATTTGTTCAAAGTTACATGGCCAGTAAGTGACAGATCTGGAATTTGTACTATGCCATGACAGTGGGAAAAGTTGAGATTAGTTATCAGTCATTATTCAGGTATGGAGATTATGCTTTGTTTATTTTTTATTTTATTTTATTATAAAGATGTGGGGTACAAGTCAGGATTAGGTAAATTGTGTGCAGGTGAAGTATGGGCCTCCAACTGGTCCTCAATTCCCCTGGTTTAGAATCAGGTACCCTTTGTGTTGTTACATACAATAAATTATTAAAATTCATATACTAATATTTTTACTTCATTTGTACCCGTGGGCTCTTGGGGCCTGGAGAAATAAGGGCTAAAGATGAGCAAAACAAGACCTGATATGGTGGCTCACACCTATAATTCCAGCACTTTGGGAGGCTGAGGCAAGAAGATTGCTTGAGGCCAGGAGTTCAAGACTAACCTGGGCAAGACCTCGTCTCTACAAAAAAAATCAAAAAATTAACTGGGTGTGATGGAGCACACCTGCAGTTCCAGCTACTCCAAATGCTGAGGTAAAAGGATCGCTTGAGCGGGGCTCCGTGGCTCAGCCTGTAATCCCCCGCTTTGGGAAGCTGAGGTGAATGAATTGCCTGAGCCTGCAGGTTCAAGACCCGCCTGGGCAATTTGTCGAGACCTCATCTCTGCAATAAATCAAAAAAAGTAGCCGGGCATGGTAGCGTGCGCCTGTAGTTCCGGCTACTTGGAAGGCTGAGGCGTAAGGATCGCTGGAGCCCAGCAGGTCGAGGCTGCAGTGGCCAGGAGCGTGCCACTGCATTCCAGTCTGGGCGACAGAGTGAGACTCCAACTCAAAAAAAAAAAAAACAACAACAAAAAAAAGAAAGGATCGCTTGAAGCCAGGAGGTCAAGGCTGCAGTGAACCATGATCGTCATGATCATGGCACTCTGCACTCCAGCTTGGGTGACAGAGTGAGACTGACTCAAAAAAAAAAAAGTCAAAACAGTGTCCCTACCTTCAAAAAGGTCCCACTTTTACTAATAATAAAATGCAATATATTTATCTTTACAGTATAAGTGAGGTACTGTACTAGTTGCCTATGTAAACATTTCTAGTCCCTTTTGATAGATATCAAAGTGCTATTAAAATGACTTTTTTTGTTTTTTGAGTTGGAGTCTCACTCTGTCGCCCAGGCTGGAGTGCAGTGGCACGCTCCCAGCCACTGCAGCCTCGACCTGCTGGGATCTGGCGATCCTTCCATCTCAGCCTTCCAAGTAGCCGGAACTATAGGCGCGAGCTACCACGCCCAGCTCATTTTTTTTATTTATTGTAGAGATGATGTCTCGCCAAGTTGCCTGGGTGGGTCTTGAACCCACGGGCTCAGGCAATCCACTCGCCTCGGCCTCCCAAAGTGCTGGGATTACAGGCTGAGCCACCGAGCCTAGCCTATTAAAATGTTTTTAACCAAGGGGAAGTCATCAGAAATGTTTTTAGAAACATTTCTGGCTAGTTGGCTTGGCAGAAGGATTGGAATAGGAAGCTAAAAGCAGGGAGACTGGGAGTTCAAGCAGAAGGCAGCAGGGCCTATACTAGGTCTGTATTCATGTGAGTGGTGAAGGGGGATGGATTAGAGATGTTTAACAGGACTGCGTATCTTATTAGATCTTGAAGTGATGGAAATTGAAAGCTCTAAAGTAACTCCCAACTCTCTAGAAGCAGTATCACATATTACTTTGAAAGATATAAGTTCTGAGGCTAGACTGCCTGGGTTTGAATCTTGGCTCTGCTATTTATTAATAGAATAATCACCTTGGGCAAATGATGCACTCTCTTCCAGCTTTTTTAATCTGTAAAATTGGGATAATAGTGCCTATGAGTCCAGTCATTCTGTGAATGGAAATCATTTAATACCAAAGTCCTTAGAATAATGTCTTGTACTCTGGTTTGCTTGCTATCAGTATTCTAGCTACAGTAACTAGATGAACAGTAAGTAATAAAAGCTAATGAGATGGGAATACAGAAGGCTCGGCAAACTCAGGACAAAGAAAATGGTGAGTTCACTTTTGGACATGCTGAATCTAGTTTCTGGCACACACTAGTCACATATTAAGTGTTTGTTGAATCATAAGGGAAATAAGCAGATTAAAAAAAAAACTTAAAAAAAATCATGTGCCATTCCTGGAAGAAGTGATAAAGGAAAAAAAAAATCATGTGCCAAATACTGTTGTAAGCTCTTTAACTGTATAATCTCACTTAATCCTCACCATAATCTTGTGAGATAGGTAGTATTATTTCCATTTCACAGCTGATTTAACAGAATACTGAACAGGTCTGTGGCTTAACAATATTATTAGCAAAGGCCTCATTTCCAGAAGGCAAAAGTGGTATGGTTTACCTTGCTGTTTAGTAAGTCAGAAAGTGGGCCAGCTGAGATTTGAACCCACACAATCTGACTCCAACTCTAGTGTGCTTAACCACTACAATGATTCAAACTTTTTTGAAGCTTCTGGCCCCTAATATCTCCATGGCAATATTGAGACTAGAATCTGTTAAGACTGATATGCTATTTTATACAGTGTTAGATATTTAATAATAAAGATACTTATAAATTATTGAGCAGCTACTATAGTGCCAGGCATTATATATACATATAGTGTGTGTGTGTGTGTGTGTGTGTGTGTGTGTGTGTGTGTGTGTGTGTGTATGTATGGATTTCTGTCTTCACAATCACCCTTCAGGGTGTTATAATCACTGTTTTACTGCAATAGAAACTAAGACTCAGAGTACATGTCCATAGTTGCATAACTACTAAGTGGCAGAAAAGATTTTAGCTCAGGTCTATTTTCCCTGAAGGTTTATATTCTTTCCATACTTATCTTCTAGATTTAGCAACATTATATTTAGTGTATCATACTGTATTTTGCAAATAACTGTCACTTCAATGGACTCTGCAACCACTTTATCAAGTTTGAAAAACAATTTTACTTAGGAAGCATAGTTGGTAACTGGAATCATATTTCTCAAACTTTAGTTGCATAAGAATTATATAGAGTCCAAGACCTTGACACAAATGTACTGAACCAAATTTCCAAGGCTGACAGATATCACATCATTAAAAGTAACTGATGTGAGCTAGGCGTGGTGGTTCGCGCTTGTAATCCCAGCACTTTGGGAGGTAGAAGTGAAAGGATTGCCTGAGCCCAGAGATTTGAGACCAGTCTGGGCAAGCTGGCAAGACCTTGTTCCACAATAAATAAAAAAATGGAAGGATCACCTGAGCCCAGCAGGATAAGGCTGCAGTGGTCATGAGTGTGCCACTGCACTCCAGCCTGGGTGACAGAGTGAGACTCTGACTCAAAAAAAAAAAAAAAAAAAAAAAGGGCCTGATGCCTGATGTGATTCTGTTGCAGGTTCTCCAAAGACCATATTTTGAGGAACATTGTAAGGGGTGGCATGAGCTCTTTGATTGAAGTCTTACTACACTTGGCATCGTCAGTACCATACAGTTTATTATCTTAATTATTATTTCATATCTGCTACCAGTAATTTAACTGAGAGCAAGCACGTAGCTCTCAGGCTGAGAGCCCTGAGGCTGGGTACACTCTGCCTTCTGTTCTGCTGTCCATTATTTTCCACTCCCCACACCCCTTTTTACTGATAAAGCACCCAGCAAGGTTACATGGAGAGACTTGTACTTAAACGTATAAAGATGTGATAGTTGTATAACGAGAGAGTACTGACTACAAATCCTACTACCGTCTCTGAATTTTCCCCTTCATCTGTAAAATTCAGTTGACAAAACCTACTTCACAATGTTGTGAGATAATGTGGTGCCTCGTATACTGTTAGCCTTTCAATAACTGATAGCTATCATCAACACACCTTTACCTTTGGAGAGAAATATCATAGAGAAGTGTTATGTAAAGAAAGAGAATCATTTCTCAGGAATGTTCAATAAGAGACTGGCAAGATTAAACATATGTAAACTTGTAATTCTTCAGGAATAATAGCACTCCTTTTATTCTGACCCATCCTAAAGCTGACCCAAATTAGACAATTACATTTGGTAAATGTTTCACAACTGTCTCATTTATTTATTGCTTAACTTGCAGACTAGGTCAATATGGCCTACTATTTTCTTTTATGAGTCAGTTATTCAGCTATGGAAACATTATTTTGACAAAAATCTGGAAGCAACAAATGTGCACACTTACACTTTTTTCTTGGGAAAATACTGTTAAGCCACAAACTTGTTCACTATTCTGTTCCTTGTCAGCAACAAGACCACTTTTGCAAAGAAAAAAAATGCATAACTTACTACAGTGTCAATTACCTAGGAATATTTTGCATTACTGAAAGATAACAGGTTGATGCAATTTTAACTCCCTCTAGAAAGCTATTGAAGAAAAGAATTTTTATTCTTCACCATTCTTAGGCTGGGAACAGTGAAGAGAGGCTCAGATGAACTATATAACTTGAGCTTTTTAAAACCATCGATTTCTAAGCCTGACTTTTCAAAGGAACAGGACATCTCTGATTATCTCTTGGAATATTCTTATTATTTTAATTTGTATAATATTATTATTATTTCGAGTTGGAGTCTCACTCTGTCACTCAGACTGGAGTGCAGTGGCCGCTCCCGGCCACTGCAGCCTCGACCTGCTGGGCTCTGGCGATCCTTCTGCCTCAGCCTTCCAAGTAGCTGGAACTACAGGCATGCACTACCATGCCCAGCTAATTTTTGATTTATTGTAGAGATGAGGTCTCGTCAAGTTGCCCAGGCGGGTCTTGAACCCGCGGGCTCAGGCAATCCACTCACCTCGGCCTCCCAAAGTGCTGGGATTACAGGCTGAGCCACCGAGTCCGACCTAATGTGTATAATATTAAAAGATAACATTGAATGCTTAGTGTGCTAGGAACTTGAAAGCCTGTTACACTTATTAATTCAATTAATCTTTACAACACTATCAGCATTTGCCCTGGGTCACACCACAAGGAAGGATGGAGCTGGGATGGGAACCTAAATCTGTCTGTCTCAGTCTTCTAACACTTTGCTGTTCTTCCACCAAACCCTCAAAAGTGAATCACTTGTTTTTTTAAGATAAATATATGCCATACAGCAGTTTTTCAAAAATGCATACCAGCCGGGCTCGGTGGCTCAGCCTGTAATCCCGCGCCTTTGGGAGGCTGAGGTGAGTGGATTGCCTGAGCCCGTGGGTTCGAGACCCGCCTGGGCAGCGAGACCTCCTCTCTACAATAAATCAAAAAATCAGCCGGGCGTGGTGGCACGCGCCTGTAATTCCGGCTACACGGAAGGCTGAGGCGGAAGGATCGCCGGAGCCCAGCGGGTCGAGGCTGCGGTGGCCGGGAGCGGCCACTGCACTCCAGTCTAGGCGACAGAGTGAGACTCCAACTCAAAAAAAAAAAAAAAAAAAATTGGATACCACTAACTCAAACAACATGACAGTATTATAATTCCAAATAATGGGAATCACTGCTGTCTGCATATCTGATTCATCAGATTTGCTCAGCTTTCTATTATAAATTTTTATTTCGAGTATCTATTCCAGCTCATTTTTTACAAGTTTTTTCAATATTTTAATTATGATGATAATAGAGTAACAGTTGTAAAGTGTGGGAGGCAGTATAGCATTCTGTTTGATGTTTACTAGCTATACAACTGACGCTAGAGCCTTGGTTTACCCAGACGTAAAGTTTGGGATAATAATACATCTTTATAAGCCAGGCTCAGTGGCTCAGCCAGTAATCTCAACAGTTTGGGAGGCTGAGGTGAGTGGATTGCCTGAGCCTGTGGGTTCGAGACCTGCCTGGGCAACTTGGCGAGACCTCATCTCTCTAATAAATCAAAACCTACCCAGGCGTGGTAGCACACGCCTGTAGTTCCAGCTACTTGAAAGGCTGAGGTGGAAGGATCGCCGGAGCCCAGCAGGTTGAGGCTGCGGTGGCCAGGAGCGGCCACTGCACTCCAGTCTGGGCGACAGAGTGAGACTCCAACTCCAAATAATAATAATAATAATAATACATCTTTATAAGGTGAAGATATGAAGATAACTTTATCATTATGAGATAATGAATCTTAAGTATTTAGAGTATTGCCTGTTATATTATTCAGTACATTCCCATTTATGATTTTATTTCCAAATAATCTTCTGAGATATATACTATTATCATGTCTATTTTTAGTTGAGAAATCTTTCTAAAAATTTCACTGATATATTTCACTTTCTAGGAAGGGCTAGATTCTGGGTTGCAGGTCATTCAAAGTAAGACTGAGTTTTAGTCAAGATGAAATGAAGACTACAACAGGAAGGCAATGCTACATTATTTGTTCGAATGAGTTTTGGGCAGAGACCTCTGTTTACTCCGCTCCCACCTCCCAGATCTGTTCTTCCCTCCCACAGTCATGGATCCTCCTGATTTCTGGTTTGGTACATGGCCACCCTGAATACATGGATGCATTTCCCACCTTTCTTTCTACTAGGTGAGCTATGCGATAAAAGTTCTTGCTTATTGCCATGGATTAAATGTCTGTTACCCCCAAAACTCCTGCTGAAATTTAATCCCCAGTGTGTTAGTATTACAAAGTGGGGTCTTTAAGAGGTGATTGGAGAGGGACTGGTGGCTTTATCAGAAGAGGAAGAGAGACCTGAGCTAGCATGCTCAGCCCCAAGAGTCCCCACCAGAAAAAAAGGACCTCATCAGATGTGGCCCCACAACCTTGGACTTCTCAGCCTCCATAACTAAGTAATAAATTCCTTTTTTTAAAAAAAACATATCATCCAGTTTCTTACCTATAGGATGAAAATGGGGGAGTCTTTCGAAACTTTAAGAGATAGTATGTATGTAGTCTTTGACTCCCTTTTTCCATTTTATGGCCATGACTACAAGTGCCACAATCTTTGAACTTAAATATGAAGACTGCCTTCTAGAGTTGGTATAGCAAGAGCCAAACACGAAATGGAGTATAGCTGCCCAAGTTGGTCCTGGACCATTTGTGCTGGTCTATACATCAGTGTGGTAACCATCTTCCAGGGTGGCCCTGAAATGATCCCTGCCTGTGTTATGTACACCCTTATGTAACCTTCTCCCACACTGTACTGGGGTTGGTTTAGATAACCAATGGCATATGGCAGAAGTGATGGAATATCTCTTCTGAGATTACATTAGAAAGGACAGACTCCTCTGGGGTATTGGAATTCACATCCCTCTTTCTTGGCACTCTCCTTGAGGAAAGCAAACTGCTGTGTTCTAAGTATCCCTATGAAGAGTCTCATGCAGGAGATTTCTTAAGTCTAACAGTCTATGAGGGCGTGAAGCCTCCCAACAACCACTTGAGTGAGCCTGAAAGCAGATCCCTCAGTACCAGTTTATGTCATGAGATGATCGCAGGTAGCTCTGGCTGACAACTTGACTGCAGTTTCATGCGAGAACCTGGGCTAAGACTCTCTGGAATTCCTGGTCCTCAGAAACTGTGACATAATCAATATTGCTGTCTTAAGCCACTAAGTTTTGGGGGTAATCTGTTATACAACAATAGATAATACATGAGAAAAAAATACCCCTATTTTGTTTGTCAGTTGTTTTCTGTTTCTTTTCACTTGCAACTAAATCTAACTCCAAGTTTCTTCTCCAGGCAAATTAATTTGTAGAGTTAACCTAAAGAAACTGCTTTTAGGTGCTATTCCCAGGGTTCCCAGAAACAAAACTGACAGAGACCAAAGAGAACATCGTGTCCAATCTCATTTTATAGGTAAAAGTAATAGCTAACATTTAGTTTGTCCTATGCCAGGCTCTTTGCTAAATTCCATAAACATTTCATTCTCGGGATGCTTTGTGAGGTAGAGACCTCACTCTCCATTTACAGATGAGGATATTGGGTCAACAATTTTATCCATTTTGCTTTATTGTCTCTTTACTGTAAAGAATACTTTAAAAACCATTACAAGCATATGACAATGCTTTGCTAGAATCTTGCACACAAAGAAAAAGATCGATCGTAGTCCAAAGAAGTACCTTTTAGGTAGAGACATTTTAGGAAAAGTGAATGGAACTAATCACAATTAAAGTGGTTAGACAGAAGAATGACTAGCTAAATCCTTGACTTACCCATCTAGGTGATGAGTGACTGATTTTCCACAAGAGGTAAGCCTGGGAGAGTCCTTTATATAAAAGTACAGATTAATCAAAATATATAGATTATTTAGCATTCATCACTCAAAAGTGTCTCAGATCAAGTCTGCTCAGTTGTGAAAACTGAGGCCTCAGCATGCTCAAGTGATTTGGGTAGGTAGGTGATGACAGAGGTGGGATTAGAATTCACATTGATGTTTTATGTATTAGCCAGGCTGTTCCAAAAGAACAGATATTAGTCAATGAATAGGAATCAGACATAAATTTGACATCCCTGTTTCTTTCTGCCTACATGCTCTCAGCATTTAAAAGTGTTCTGGGAGTTGCCTTACATAATTGGGGATGTATTTTTTATACTCTGTTTTGAGGCTTTTTTTTTTTAATACAGGGATAGAGAGGAAGGAAAGAGAACTGACACTTTCCTAAATACTTCTCTCTCTCTCTGTCTCTCTGTAGGCAGGGATTAAGCAATCGCCTGCCAGATTTCATCATTACAATGAATATAAGCCCTACACTTTACAGGAAGCTTATCATTCCTTTCCATTCCAGAAACTTGTGATACTTTCTCTCACTACATGGTGCAAACAGCTAAATCAAGTTGTCCATGAGACTAGCCACCTTTCCCTCAGGCCATACACACTGCACCATTCTTACTCTGTGCAAGCCGATCCATAATAGAGCCTTTGATTGGAAGTCAAAGTATGGGCATTGACTTGGCACTGTTTACCAAGAACAAGATAGGTTAGTCTATAATACTGAGTGATCTATCACAAAAACAAAACTGCGTATCAGATGTTCTCATTCACAAGTGGACCTTGCACAATTATCGTAATACTATAAAAGGATTGTCAGTAGTGTGTGAGGGTGGGATTGGCAGAAGTGGGATTTTGTTTGCCCCGGGGGGGGGACGGGGGAAGGACACCTCATCAACAAGGGTACCTGCATAATAAACATTTGTATACTTAACCCTGAATTGTACCCATCTTTAAAATAAAAAATTTAAAAAAGACAACAAGATATGTGATACACAGGTTGTTTGGGAAATGAAATTTTGCAAAGAAACATGGACTACTATACATATTATATCTGCATATTCATAATGAAACGAACTATGGTTTTAGCATTATCTAAACTTCTCTTCAGGAGATGATCTAAGGAATAGGACTACTTTGTATTTGGACACTTACGTAGTTTGTTTATAACTCACATTCTTCTGGAGAAGGAATTGAAAATCTGGGTAAAAAGGGGACCGTGGCTGAGTCTCACTCAGTATCCAGTATAGGGATGAACTCCTGCCTAAGGGGTCAAGATGAGAACCCTTTAAAATGAGAAAACAATTGTTGAAAGTAAGGAGGACCTTAAATGTAGCTTATTTTTTTTAAGTCATTTATGTATACTATAGGATAATGGGAATTTTGGTTTGTAAAGGCTTTTCAAATTCTCATTTATCCATGCAGCAGGGAATATTTTATGCCTATTATGTAATACTACTACTTGTCCTGGGAACATAGATAAAAGCAGATAAGCAAACTATCACATAGTGTCAGGGACTTAAAATTACTAAAGAAATAAGATAAATTACGTTTTTCATTGGGTATTCTTTCATTTATGTCACTCTTCTGATTTTTTTTTTTTAATATTATGCATTTAAAGCTGCAGTCATCCAC
This sequence comes from Cephalopachus bancanus, assembly GCA_027257055.1. Classification (NCBI taxonomy): domain Eukaryota; kingdom Metazoa; phylum Chordata; class Mammalia; order Primates; family Tarsiidae; genus Cephalopachus; species Cephalopachus bancanus. The sequence goes on from JAPVLO010000029.1 coordinate 25,278,880, forward strand.
AGGAGGGACCAGAATTAACAAGGAAGAAACACTAACTGATCACTGTAATTGATAATTCAGGATGAGGTGGGTAACATAAAACTTTGAATCTCCTTAAAAATTGTGAGTCTCAAGAACAGTAATCTGGATTTATTCAAGTTCATATCCTGAGCCCCTGCTGGACAGCAGGTGTCCAATTAATGCTAAATATGTGAAAATAAAGTCCCTGGAGTTCCAGATGGATAATTGTTCTGAATCTTAACACTGATCTTAAGGGCCACTCCTACCAGGAAGCCCTCTTTGGCTGTCTAGAGAGTAGATTAAGATACCATCCTATAGGTGCCTTAGTCTGTCATTTGTAACTGAATACCTGAAACTGGATGATACGTTTTTTTAAAAAAAAGGAATTTATTACTTACAGTTATGGAGGCTGAGAAGTCCAAGGTTGTGGGGCCACATCTGATGAGGTCCTTTTTTTCTGGTGGGGACTCTTGGGGCTGAGCATGCTAGCTCAGGTCTCTCTCTTCTGATAAAGCCACCAGTCCCTCTCCAATCACCTCTTAAAGACCCCACTTTGTAATACTAACACACTGGGGATTAAAATTCAGCAGGAGTTTTGGAGGTGACAAACATTTAATCCATGGCAATCCTTAAATTATATCAGCTTGCTTCAACAGTTGTTAATTGACTATTTTGACTGACAGGATCAACTCTGGTACTAAGAGCTATGATTCCAACTATCTTGTAACTGAAACATTCTTTTATTGCTTGTTTTCACAACTAACCCTCTATTGGGGAAAGAGCTGTGTCACATAAACAGAGTTAAATGCCTTAGAATTGACCTTTCTTGATCAGTAACCTTTTCTAGGGTCCTTAAAATTAGAGTTGGATAAAACGGCAGAAGAGGCCTAGTGTCACATATTTTTAGATTACCAGGGATTATTTATTTATTTGCCCCTGTAGCATCAAGTCTTTCAGGGGAATGAGAGTGGGAAAGAGAAAATGACCAGTTCTACAAGCATTCTCCAATATGGGTTTTCACTGCTCTGCTCACATGCCTTATCGTCTTCTTGTGGTGGCCAATGGTTAGATGGTCTGTTAGAGTGGTCTGCTGTCATATACCCAGGAAGTCAACTAGAAGGGTGACTGAAAGTGCAACCTTGACCTTAATAACTGTTCCTATCTGCTATAATTCAGTAACCTAAGGCAATGGTACCACACTGACCAATGATTTTCCCCTAGAGTCAAAGTTCAATATATTAATGAAGCAGTCATTTATTCTGGATATATCAGGTTGATTAACTGCTACATTACTCAGCACATGAAGCTAATGTTAACAGGTTCTTTCCAAGGGAAACATGACCCACAGGGCTTATTTTTTATCACTTTCTCTTTCATTTTGTCATCTTAAACTCCTGAAATGGCCAGAGTCCAAAGTGGCTATTATTACTATTCAGCTGCCTACACAGCTCCAAATCTTGGTTACTGTGAAACTCTGGGTGTAGATGGACTTTCTTGTTGCTAAACATTGTCTTAACGTGCCAAGTTCTTGGGATATGTTAGTGAGCAACATGGCACACACAGGTGAATGGAAAATACAGCATAGTGTATTAAAGGTCAGGAAAAATGAGGAAATTGCAAAATGTCATGAGTACTAACAGTATGCTAGATAGACACTCTTCTACGTGCTGAAGATAAAGTGCATTTTTCCATGGAGCTCATTCTCTACATAACTGGTCCTCCTGAGGTCCGACTCTACATTCCAAAAAAGTTGGAGTGAAAGATTAGAATGAAGTAAAGACATAGAGGGTAAATAAAAGAATGTCCTCTGAGGGTTATTAAAAAGTACAGAGGCAAAGCCCTAGGGAAAGAGCAGAGGAAGAGAAAGGGAGAGACAGGGTGAGAGGGAGGAGTGAGTAAGAGATTGCTCTATAAAGAACTTTATTAACTCCTTAAGTGTTATTCCTACTTCTTTAGAACAGTCTGTGTGTAAGCCATCTCTGTATCCCAATTAACACAGTCCCTGGGAAGGTATTATCAGACCCAGATTTATAAGGCCGGCTCATTCATTTACCAATCTGTGGTACCCTAGCCAATTAATTACCAGAATGTCTTCAAGACTTAGTTTTCTACAGCACTACCTCATAGACTTGTTTTGTTTACTATTAATACCCTATAGACAGTATTTACTACATGCCAGACAGTATAAGCACTTCAAATATAGACACTAGCTTAATCCTCATTAAAATCCTGTGAGGTTTAGCCCCTTTTTATATAAGAGGAAACCGAGGCACAAAGAAGTCATATAGCTCGCTCATGGTTGTACAGCCAGTATCTGGCAAAACCAGTAATCTAACTGCATCCCGAGTCTGCTTTAACTGTGGCTCACATCGCTTGTCAGTAAAATGGCTCACAGTAAGATCAGAACTCAACAGGATGCATTCCACTGCACGTTCTTTCTCACCTGGTCTACTCCACGGTTTGTTGACTAATTATTGAACCCCGCTGTTGTCATGGAACCGTGATAGCAGAGACACAAGGGTGAACACAGCACATCTGGCTCTTCCCTCTTGGAGTTTGTGGCCATCAAGCCAGTAACATATCCTCCCCAGGTTCCCAGCCTTCCCAGTTTCCTCGCGTTTCTCTCTCTCTCACTTGATGGGAAAATATAGCTTATTGAGAAAGTAAACGAGAGTGAGAGGACATTCACCTCCCCAGGGTAGGGAGGGGCCCAAACCAGCAAACATGGTGGCTGGCTCAAAGAGCCACGTGGCCACACCAGAGTTTAACCAAGCAATGGCCTCCCTGCATTTCTGTCGACCGTCAGTCCTCCCGGACGGGTCGGAACGCGCAGGCAGGGCGAGGCCGGGAGGCACGCGGGGCGGGGACATGCCGGCCTTTCGCCGGTGGGCACCTCGTGGGGGCCCCTTTTTTGGGCCTCGGCGTCAAACAGAGGGACCCGTCCCCGGGTTCTTCCTGCTGCCGCCCCGCGCTATGGCCGCAATGGCGCCCTCCCGCGCCCGAAGCCGGCGGGCCCGTCCCCGACCCGGCTTCCCGCAGAAGGCGCGTTTCCGCCTGGGTCCCCAGATCCCGGCTCTCCCCGCTGGATCCATGCGGCCTTTCCCTCGCGACCCCCGCCCAGTCCTCGCGCCCGGGTTCCGGCCCGCCGTGGGCCGCCGCCTGGGCCCGGCCGGCGGCAGGGCCTCGGAGGCGCCGAGCCGGGCTCACCCAGCCGCGGGGCGGGGTCGGCGCGCGCTCCGAGTCGCGGGGGGCCAGGGGCGGCAGGCGCGGGCCGGGCCGCGCGGCCACCCGGACCGACGGGGCAGCGCTCACGCCGCGACCGCGGCCACCGCGCCAGGCCGCCTCGGCTCGGGAGAGGCGCCGAGAGAGCGCGCCCCTAGCGCGACATGCCGCGCTCCCGGGATGCGCGCTTTCACGCGGCGAAACGCGCAGGGAGGAGGGCGGGTCCACCCGCGGCACACGCAGGGGCCGGGGACTAAGGGCGGGTCGGTAGGGAGCGCCCCGCGCCCGCGGGTCACGTGGGCCGCGGGGCGCATGGCGGCGGCCCGCGCGCCCCCGCGGCCCGGCCGTCCCGGGCGCGCGCGCCGACGGGGCGGGCGCATGCGCAGGGGGGCGCGCCGCCTCTGCCCCGCGGCGAGGGTGTCTATGGAGAGGCGGCGGCCGCGGCGGCTGAGGCGGAGGCCGCGGCGGCAGCGGCGATGGCGCCCTTCCCCGAGGAGGTGGACGTCTTCACCGCCCCGCACTGGCGGATGAAGCAGCTGGTGGGGCTCTACTGCGACAAGGTAACGGGCGCGGGCCTGCGCCGGGCGGCGCGGAGGCGCGGGCGGGGCCCGGGCGGCCTGGCCTGCGCGGCGCCCGCAGCCCCGAGCCGCCGCCGCGCGGGTCGCCGCCTGCGCCGCTGTCAGCGCCGCGCCGCGCCCGCACCTCCCCCCGCCGCGGGGCCTGGGGCGCCCGCGTCCCCGCCCGGCCGCGGCTCCCCCGCGCCCTCGGGGCGGCCCGGGCGGCGGGATGTCCCTGCCCGCGGGCCCGGCGGGCGGGAGGGCCTCGCCGGCGCCCCCTGGCTCCGCGCCGCGCTCCGGGCGCCCCCGGGGGCTTCCCCCCGCGTGGGGCGGCCTGCCGGGGTCCTCGCCCCGGCCCGCGCTGCGCTCTCTGGGGCTCTGCGGACGCCCCCGGACCCGCTGGCGAGGAGCGCTCCCCCTCCGAGTGCAGGAGCCGCTTCTCCCGACGACTCTCCCCCCCGTCGCCCCCGGCTCCGCTGGCCGGTTCGCGTCGGGAGAGCCGAAGGGCCGTCGCTCTCTCTTTGGGGCTGTCTCCTTCCTGGCGACTCCGACTGCGGGATGCGGATGGGCGTCCGCGACGGCCCTTCTCTGCCGGAATTCCTTGCGGGGCGCCCGTGGAAGGGGCCCCGGGAAAAGTTGGTTTCCCGGCAAGAACCATTTTGGGCTCGTCTCCGGTGCCGCATAAGCGGAGAAGCGCAGGGCCGCTCGCTCAAGGTTTTAAAACAATGTTAGCATCCCACATATTTGTCAGTTTCTGCTGGGGAAAGTCACGTGAGTCGCCCGCAGACTTCGGGCAGTCCCGTTTCTGGTAGATGAGAGACGGCCAGAAAGCGTGTGTGTGCCTATTGTCAAGCCTAGAAGGCAACTTTTAAGCATTTTCAGGAATTGTGTTGCATTCCGCAGAACCGTGGTGGCCAGAAACGGGTGGGGTCTTCCAGCCCAGCCAGGCGGTTGGAGGATGCCCGGGGTGTTCGCAGGTAGGCCGCACACTCAAGACCAGCAATGTCGGGTGGTGAGGGGGACTTTCAGATCTTTGCACCTCTGCCCCACAACCATCTTTTCCCCTCCCTCCATTTTGAGCATTTAGAAATAACCGATTCGGATGCAGATCGAAACACCAGGGCTGTCTAGGACAGTGGTTTGCGACCTTGGTTGCTTATTGCAATGAACCTCACGGCTCTTAAAAGTCTTGATGTCTAAATCTTTAAAATTAGGATTTTAGAGGGTAGAGCCCAGACATCAGCTCTCTAGGTGAGTGCAGCGTGCAGCCAAGGATGAGAACCGGTTATCTAGGAGAAACTTTAAGGAGTGGTTATGCCGTCAAGCAGAAGTGTATAACCCTGAATTTTTCAGTTGACTGTGGTGTTTTTATCCCTCCTGTCTTTTGAATTTAGTTCATTCTGACACTTCTTTCATTGCAAAGAAAAAAGAAAAAAAAAACCAGACTTTTCACGTCTCACAAATCAAAAAAAAAGTTTGGACGAGTGGAATCCAAGGTTTTCTCTCCAGTTTAAATCTTGGAGATGTAGTTTAGAGATTACCTGAGATTATGTGGAAAATTTTGAGCATGTGTACATTTTCTTAGGGAGTTTGTAGCTTTGGTTCAATTTCCAGATGCTTGTGACTTCCCAAAATAAAGAATCACGATTTTATTTATTTGTATATGAGGTTAACCTGTCTTACTTAAAAAATTTTCAAGAAATCAGCCACTGTTTTGTGTGTCTTTTCCTGGTGATTGAGAACATTTGAACAAATTTTGAAAATGCAGCTGCTTTTTTAAAAAATATCTGAGTCAAATAAGATTCTTTTCAGTAGTTAAAGGTTCCCTCTTGCATTTAGTTTAATAAAGCATTTTCAAATCAGTGTAGTATAAGTCAAAATTACAACTAAGTCTGAATTAATTATAGTTGATGAAATTGCTGTGTATATTCATCAAGATTAAAAGTTCAGTTTTCTGAATTGTGACCAGGTAATTCAGAGGAAAAAAACCTGCATAGGGATTTTATATCCATCTTTCTTCGTGATACTCAGAGCCAATGGAAATCTTCCTTTATATGTCCTTTGAGAGCTGGAGTGGAAAAATAAGTATTTTGTAATAGCTGAATAGTCTTATAGGCATTAAAGGAAGAGGGCCTTATTTTTATCGATTTGTCATTTCAAGTTTTGCCATCACACTTCTTTGGCTTTGTAGCCCAAAACCCAAACAGCTCTCAATAAAACTGTACAAAGCAAGAACTAGTTTTTGTACTCAAACTAAAAAGGTACAAAGTATGTTATTTCACTGTAATATTCCAAATTTTGGCCCTGAATGTCCAGTTATTATAAAGAAACCAGTTTTGTTTCTAGTATTGAACTTTTCAAGTATAATATGTTTGAGAAGTATCCTTTTACTAGCATTACATCAATCTTTATGTGCTTAAACTAGTTTACTTAGAATAATTTATTCTGAAGTTCCCTGTCATTTTAAAATTTGTTATATTTTAGGTATAAAAGTGAATATTTAACATGATAAAAAAGCACAGCAAATTTTCAAAAGCAGACAAACTGTCTTAGGTCATTTTAAATACTGCTGTATAATACCTTTATTTAATACATTGCTCATGGATTTCTTCTTAAATTTGTAAAAAGTTTTATGGAAAAGTTTTTGACCTTTGTTATCCAGACAATAGTTCTTTGAGGCACGTAAAGGGCAGGAGGTGTTTCTGTTTTATAGCTGAGGACTTGTAGGCTTAGATTAGCTAGGCCAAAGTCACATAAACAGCTGGTGATGGATCTAGATAACTAGCCCAAGTCAGTGTTAGGATTCCTAGTTTAATTTCTTTGCATGAAGCCATAGTAATTTCTGGTTTTTTTGGTAACAGTCTGCTAAGAAATTTTTTGTTAATTGACCTTCCAAATTAGGATGATTTGAGTGAAAATTTACATTGAATGACATCCTTTTTCCAGTTTACTTCAATTCCTTAGTCGTTCCTGCAGTCCTCAAAGCTCAACTCTATTAATTGTCAATGAACTTGGAGTTTCTGCTGTCTGTTTTGTAGTAGCTTGTGCTGGCAATGTGAGTTGTGGTTCCTGCTCTTAAAAAGTTTACATGTATACCTTTTCTAATATGTAGTATCATCTATGTTAGGGTAGAAATCAAAATAGGATATAATGGGAGCAAAGGGAGGTATATGGTTAGCTTCACATTAAAGTGTCACGAGTGGTCTCTGTAAATTGATTTCTGAGAACAAAGTAGGTAGTGATTGTAAGGATGTGGTTAGTACAGAGATTCCCAGGCTTGTATGTAAACCACTTATTAAAAACTTAAGTGGTGATGGCCTTAAGGAGTGTCCAAGTTTTTCAGTTAGCAGTATTAAAAAAAAAACTTTATCATCTTTTGTAAAGAGAGGACATCTTATGACCAAAACTCTTTAGAAGGAAGAAGCCCAGAATAATTTGAAAGGGTTATTTTTTAAAAAATTGAATGAATATAGCTTTATGATCAATTTTTCTTTTTCTCATTTCGCTGCATGCCTGTAAAAGTTTTTGACTGGAATTTGGGAAGATTGGCATAGTGGAGAGACTACTGAATTGAGAGCTAGGAGAGGAAAGAAAAAGGAATTTAATGAATTCCTACTACATGCTTACATTATTTCTTTCAATCCTCACAAGATCCCTGTAAGACAAGTATTATCCTTCATTTAAGGTTGAGGAAACAGTCTTAGTGGTTAAATAACTTACCCAACACATTCAACTGGCAGTTAGTGGAGCCTGAATTTTAATATTAGGACTTTTTTCCCTTTCTGAAGCCCATGGGCTTCATATTACATTGCTGGTTCTGCTACTTATTGCTAGCTCTATGATTTTATGTAAAACATTTCACTTGTGGGTCATTGTTTTTTCATCTGTAAATCTGGTCAGATAGTTACTAAGGTTTCTTCAGAGTGTAAATCTCCCTCGATTAAATGAAAGCGTTGTCTTTCTGAGTAGACAAAGTAAAAAACATTTGAGGTAAAATAATGTTTGGGTTTTTATTGTGCTGTTTTCACATCTATTTTTGAACTTACTGCCTGTAAGTAATGCACTACTTTTACGAATCAGTTTGAAGCCAGGCTGTAATATTTTAGGTTGTAGAGTGTCTGAGACAGGTCAGTTATAATTCCTTTTAAAATAGGAAGATACTATGTTACTATTTGTTGATGATGTTTCCTGTTGTATATAGGTTCCTTGCTGAATTTGTGAGGCACCAGAATATACAACTTTACAGGTCACTAGGAACATCATTTATATTCTACTGTAGAGCAGTGTCTTTCAACAAATGTGTCCTATGACCTATTAGTAGGTCATAAATCAATTTTGTGGGTCAGAAACAGTATTAAAAATTAAATGGAAAAGTAAATATTAGAGTACATCACAGGCTAGAGAGGGAAATGCTGTTTCCTGAAATTTGTTTGAAGTGATTGTGATGTGTGTGAATCTGAATTGCACTGTCTTTCATACTGAAGGTCATGGTTAATGATGTTTGAAAACAATTCTTTAGAGCAACATTTCTCAACTGAAGCACTGTTGACATTTTGGGCTAGATGATTCTTTGTTGTGCGGGTTGTTCTGTGCGTTATAGAATGTTTTGCCACATCCTGGCTTTTACCCACTAGATGTCAGTAGCACTTCTCCAGTGGTGACAATCAGTGTTGTCTGCAGATCTTGCCCTTTCTCTCCCCCGGTTACTTTAGAGCAAGTATTCTTTCTTGCAGTTTATTCTCCTGTGTCCGAAAAAGCAGCTTGTGAATGGGGCTAACTTTGTATCTGTGCAAAGACCATAAGTCTTAGAGTCTGAAGGACTTGGTCTTTGTTTTGTTGTCTACTAGCTGTATGAGTTGTGGTAAGTTATTTTCTGAGCCTTTGTTTTTGTTTAATCTATAAAGTGGGGATTATAATACCTACTTTCTGCATTGTTTTAAGAATTAAGTAATAACTAAAGACACCTCGTGTAGTGCCTAGCATATCATAGTCCTCAGTATGTCCCAGAAATTATTAGTGTCCAGGTCTGTTATTTTCTCAGTGAAGTCTATATATTTGTGGAGGCAAACAAAATTAAAAAGCAAGCAAACATAAAAACTATTCATGTAAACATTTTTTTAAAAGTAAATATTATGTGTTCTGGTTTTAAAAAAATTTTTTTTTGAGTTGGGATCTCAAACTGTCACCCAGGCTGGAGTGCAGTGGAGTGTACCTCCTGGGCTCAGGAGATCCTTCTGCCTCTTGAGTAGCTGGGACTAGAGGCACATGCCACCATACCTGCCTAAATTTTTGATTTTTTTGTATGGATGAGGTCTTGCTGTGTTGCATAGATTTGTCTCAAACTTCTGTGTTCAAGCAATCTCTTGCCTCAGTGGTGGAATTACAGGCATGAGCCGGCTACTGCACTTGGCCTGGCTCTTCTTTTAATTGCAAATCTACTTACTGACTTTAGGTACCAGGTTAACATTTATACTTTTCATGTGGAGAAAAACTGACTTGAATCGTACCGTTAAAGACTTTTTCTTTCTCTGCCTCTTTTTTTGCTGTCTTCATTTATTTATCAAATCAAACATATGTTGAAGATGAAACTCCTACACCTTCAACCTGTTGTACAAATTGTTTTTCTGTTCTCCACCAAGAATACGGCTTCATCTCTTGATCATTTTCCCCCAGCATTATTGATGTATAATTGACAAGTAAAAATTGTATATATTCAAGGGGTACGATGTGATGGTTTTATATACATTTATATTGTGTAATGATGACCAAAATCAAATTGATCAAGTCACCCATTGTCACAAATAGTTACCTTTTTGTGTGTGTGTGTGTGTGTGTGTGTGTGTGTGTGTGTGTGTGCGCGCGTGCGCGCGTGCGCGCGCATGCGGGGCGGGGATGGGGGATGAGGGCATTGAAGACCTACTCTCATAGCAAATTTCAGGTAAACGATGCAATATTATTAACCGCAGTCGCCATGCTGTACATTATGAGAACTTACTCCTCTTGTAACTGAAAGTTAGTGTTCTTTGATCAGCATCTCCCTGTTTCCCGCACACCTCATCCTTTGGCAGCTACCTTTCTACTTTCTGCTTCTTGGGAATTCTACCTTTTTAGATTTCCACTGGTAGGTGAGATGGCATACATTGTCCTTTTGTGTCTGGCTGATTTCACTTAGCATAATACCCTCCAGGTTTATCCATGTTGTAGCAAATAGCAGAATTTCCTTTTGTTTTGAGTCAGGGTCTCACTCTGTTGCCCAGGCTAGAGTGCAGTGGCACGCTCACGGCGACTGTAGCCTCGACCTACTGGGTTCAGGTGATTCTTCTGCTTCAACCTTCCAAGTAGCTGGAACTACAGATATGCACTACCACGCCCAGCTAATTTTTTTTTTTGATTTATTGTAGAGATGAGGTCTCACCTATGTTGCCCAGACTGATCTTGAACCCGTGGGCTCAGGCAGTCCTCTTGCTCATCTCCTAAAGTGCTGGGATTACAGGTGTGAGCCACCGCACCCTGCCAGAATTTCCTTTTGAAATGGTTGAGTAATAGTCCATTGTGTTTGTATATTACATTTTCCTTATTTATGGACAGGCACTTAGATTGCTTACTTATCTTGGCTACTGTGAATAATACTGCAGTGAACATGGGACTGCAGATATTTCTTTGAGTTACTGATTTTTTTCCTTTGAAGATATACCCAAAAGTGAGACTGCTGATCATATGGTCGTTCTATTTTTAATTTTTTTTTTTTTTGAGGTGGAGTCTCACTCTGTCACGCAGGCTGGAGTGCAGTGGCATACTCGCCATAGCCTCAGCCTGCTGGGCTCAGGTGATTCTTCCACCTCAGTCTTCCAAGTAGCTGGAATTTCAGACATGCGCCACCACACCCGGCTCATTTTTTTTACCCCCGATTTTTTGTAGAGATGAGGCCTCACCAGTTTGCCCAGGCTGGTCTCAAACCCATGGGCTCATGCAATCCTCTCATCTTAACCTCCCAAAGTGCTAGGATTATAGGTGTGAGCCACCACTCCTGGCCTATTTTTAATTTTTTGAGGAACCTTTATACTGTTTTCCATAATGGCTGTAACAATTTCTTTAAGGATATCTAATGATATTTTATTTGGGGCTGACTATGGAAATAATAACAGAAAGTGTAAGTAAGGCTTACAGCTGTCTAAGTAGGGCTTATATTATGTGTTAGTTTTTCTTTATTCTTCTTTTTTGGTCTCTTTTTTTTGAGGCAGGGTCTTGCTCCTGTAACCCAAGCTAGAGTGAAGTGGTTTGATCTCAGCTCACTGCAGTCTCAACTTCCTAGACTCAAGTGATCCTTCTGTCTCAGCCTCCCGAGCAGCTGGGACTACAGGTGCATGCCACCACACCTGGCTCTTTTTTTTTTTTTTTTTTTGTAGAAATGAGGTCTCATTATTTTGCTCAGGCTGGTCTCAAACTCTTTGGTCTCAAGTGATCTGCGTAGGTCTCCCAAAGTGCCGGGATTACAGGAGTGAGCTGCCACGCCCAGCCTGTGTTCTTTATCGATATTGATTTGAATCATCACAACTAGCTGGGAGTGGTGGCTGCCTGTAATTCCAGCTACCTGGCAGGCTGAAGCATGAAGATCACTTCAGCCCAGGAGTTCAAGGCTTTGGTGACCTATGATGGCATCACTGCACTCCAGCCTAGGCAACAGAGTTAGAGATCATCTCGAAAGAAAGAAAAAAAATCTTCACAAGAACTCTGTGAGATAGTTAATATTATTAGCCTTATCTTACAAACAAAGAACTAAGATACTGAGAAATGTGATGATTTGCTGGCAGAGTGGATTGATACCTAGGCAATCTGGCTCCACAGCCAGTGCTTTTAACCACTACGCTGGATTGACTCTATAATGTTGAGTTTCTTTATATGGTTAATTAATTCTCATTTGTAGCATGAAACTGATCTTTACCTTAGCCTGTTATTAAATCTAAATGAATTCCTAATACATGTCTTTATTTTATTATTTTCCTTAACTCATGTTTGGGAATTACAGTCCTTTCTTGGTATTTCTCCCTGCTACTTCTAACCTCCTTGGTGGGAGATTGGGTCCAGGATCCCCGTGGATACCAAAATCTACAGATGCTGAAGTCCCTTATATAAAATAGCATAATATTTGCATGTAACCTATATACATCCTTCTGTATACTTCCAAGTCATCTCTAGGTTTTTTGTAATACCTAATACCTCAAAATACTATGTAAATAATTGTCATACTGCATTGTTTATTTGTTTTATTTTTAGTTTTGTATTGTTAGTTTTAATTTTAATTTTTTTGAGTGTTTTCATCTGCAGGTGGTTGATTCTTGGATTTGGAACCCACAGATATGGAAGGCTGGCTGTATTTATTTTTTTGTGATTAAAAAAGTTATAGCCATTATTAATGTTTTCTTTGATTTGTGTCATATTTCTAGTAAGACTTTTTAAGGCATTTTTCTTTGCAACAAAATGACACAAAGTAGTATTTGCAGAGGCCAGCCATTAATGGATTTTGTTGTAATTTTGTGTGGCACATAATTATGATTTTAAAAATCTGCAATATGGATTTAGCTAAATCTGTCCTGCTTGTTATTTTTGGATGGTTCAGGAGCTACTTTACATATTTAAATAGTTAAAAATAATCAAGAGAATAATGTTTTCTGACTGTTTGTCTATAAATATAAAGTTTCAAAAGTATAGCTACACTTACCATTTACATATTGTCTGTGACTACTTTTGTGCTGTAACAGCTGAGTTAAATAGTAGCTATAGACCATAAGCCCTGCAGTAGTTAAAATATTTACTGTCTGGTTCTTTACTGAAAAAATTGCCTACCCCTGTTTTAGATGATTTATTTATGTATTGCAGTTAATTCTTCATTGTCTTCTTTTCCTTTACTAGAATACAAACTCCATAAAGGCAGAGGTCTTTGTTTTGTTCACTCATGTATCCCAAGTACCAGGAACAGTGCTTGGCTCATAATAGCTACTCAGTAAATACTTGTAATAAAATGTATGAGTTTATAAAAATGAATGTTTAATTTTCAAAATGATGATAGGTGACATTTATTCATATGTAAACATTTATCAACAGCTGTGGGAAGTGCATATATTTTATTATTCCCATTTAACACCAAGAAGAAACTAAGACATTGAGAAAGAGAAGTAACTTACTCAGGGTTACAGTTAAATAAATGGTAGAGCTGGGATGTAGAGCTGGAATCTGATCCTGGAAATCTGACTCTGACTCTAGAATTGATTCTCTATAAATGACTCTTAATGCCTGATCTATACTGCCTTTTTTTTTTTTTTTTTTTTTGAGTTGGAGTCTCATTCTGTCACCCAGACTGGAGTGTAGTGACACGCTCCCGGCCACTGCAGCCTTGACCTGCTGGGCTCCGGCGATCCTTTCGCCTCAGCCTTCCAAGTAGCTGGAACTACAGGCATGCGCTACTATGCCTAGCTAATTTTTGATTTATTGTAGAGATGAGATCTCGCCAAGTTGCCCAGGCAGGTCTCGAACCCGCGGGCTCAGGCAATCCATTCACCTCAGCCTCCCAAAGCGGGGATTGCAGGCTGAGCCACCGAGCCCGGCTCATACTGCCTTTCATAGATAATACTTAGTTAATTTTGTTATGTATGGTAGAATAGTTTTTGTATTAGGAGTTTGTATGTCACCTGTTTTGATGCTCTGTCATGAGACTACAGTTTCTGCTGAGAACAGGCAATAAAGACAGCTTAGACTGCTCCATTCAAGGAACACTAGATCATAAGACAGAGGGTACCAAAAATATGTATACACATTTTAAGAAAGGAAAAAGCTATTAAAATTGTAACACTCAATATATATTGGTAACAAAAGATGAATACAAGTCACTTTGACTTCTGGAATTACAAGAGGTGCACATTGTTTGGTAGATCTCTGTGGTGAGCGTGTAAACTGTTCTAACACCATAACAGAAGAAACAGGACTTGTTGCTGTGCAGGGCTGCCCTATCTTTCCTCATACATGTCACACACAGTACCATGCGTCTCAAACATGAATGCGTGCAGTTGCTAGGTATATTGGAGGTTCTGCTGCATACTCACACCTCCATTGTTGTCCTTTCATAGCATTCTTGAATTTCAGATACCACTTCAAAATAGTCTTGTACTCCTTGAAAGACAGCGGTGCTTTTGCCGTTTTCTTTGTCCTGTCTGTCCCATGGTGACACTAGCATTCATTTGATTAAAGCCATCTTTTGAGCCAACACCATTGCTATCATAATTCAATTCAACTTCGAAAAGTGATATATAGATAATACCTCTTAAAATGTGTATACATTCTTTTGGCACCCCAGTACTTGAGAAAACAAGTCTAGGAAGTATGATATTAGTAGCTTTTCCCTTTACCTGTCTGTTGTATTTAACCTAATAAGATTTTCCTCTTTAAAATGAATTTTGAAACTGAGACTTATATAATAGAAAGTAGATTTAATGTAGGTAATGAAGGGTTTGAATCTTACTTTGAATTTTAACCTGAAACAAGTTTCTTGATAATATATGTATGTTTTAAATATTAGAATTTAATTTATCATTAAGTGTAAAAAATTAAAGTTATATCAGAATAATAATTTTCTCTTGTTGAATACTAGAATTAAAGAAAATCGTGTATATGTTGCTTTATATTTTTATTGATTTGTATCTTTTCTTCAAGTGTGTTTACTTTATGTCCTAATGTACTAGGTTTTCACATTACACTATGATATTGCCTTTGGCTCAGAATAGTAGTTTTTTTGTTTGTTTTGAATATAAGCTGCTAAGTGTTTATCTCAGTTTTCTTTTTTCTCTCTTTTTTTTAAAACCTTCTCTATTAATTATCTAATAATATTGCAGTAGTGCAATGCTTTATAATTATTTCCTGAACAGATTATTGTCATCTTGACATTGAAGTTTAAACTGTAATAGAATATTTTTGAGCTTTTAAATTATAAAAGTAGTATGATAGCATAAATAACATTTTGCACAAAGAAGCATCACGTTATTCTAACATTATTTTTAAAAAATTTTTTATTTTAAAGATGTGGGGTACAAGTCAGGGTTACGTATGCAAATATTCATTATGCAGGTGCCCTTGTTGATGAGGTGTGCCTCCCCCCACCCCCGAGTTTCCCACTACTGCCAGTCCCTTTCTTATAGTATTATGGTAATTGTTCAAGGTCTGCTTATGAGTGAGAACATGTGGTACTCAGTTCTTTGTTTCTGTGATAGATCACTCAGTATTATAGCCTCTGAGTCCATCCAAGTTGCTGCAAAGTTTATAATTTTGTCCTTCTTTATGGCTGTGTAATATTCTGTTGTGTGTATACCACATTTTTTTATCCAGTCCTCGTTTATTTATTTATTTAAAATATGTGGGGAACAATTCAGGGTTAGGTATACAAATGTTCATTATGCAGGTACTCTTGTCAATGAGGTGTATCCCCCTCTCCTGGCAGTTTCCCACTACTGCCAATCTTTTTCTTATAGTATTACGATAGTTGTTCAAGGTCTGCTTATGAGTGAGAACATGTGTTACTCGGTTTTTTGTTTCTGTGATAGATTACTCAGTATTTTATAGACTCTTAAGTCCATCCAAGTTGCTGCTAAGCCCATAAATGTGTCCTTCATGGCTGCGTAATTCCATCATGTGTATTGCCACATTTTTTGAATCCAGTCCTCTTTTGATGGGCAACACGGTTGGTTTCATGTTTTTGCTATTGTGAGTAATGCTACAATAAACGTGTGTGCAGGTATCTTTTTATTTTATTATATTTTATTTTTGAGTTGGAGTCTCACTCTTTCACCCAGGCTGGAGTACAGTGGCACGCTCATGGCTACTGCAGCCTTGACCTGCTCGGCTTAGGTGACCCTTCCGCTTCAGCCTTGCAGGTAGCTGGAATTACAGGCACGTGCCACTGTCCCTGGCTAATTTTTTGATGTATTACAGACATGAGGTCTCACCAAGTTGCCCAGACTGGTCTCAAACCTCTGGGTTCAGGCAGTCCTCTCACCTCAGCCTCCCAAAGTGCTGGGATTATAGGCGTGAGCCACCGCGTCTGGCTTAGGTATCTTTTTCATAGAGCGATTTCGGTTCCTCTGGGTCTATTCCCAGCAGGGGAATTGCAGGGTTGTTTAGAAGGTTGATTTTTAGATTTTTTAGGAATTGCCACACTGTTTTCCTCAGAGGTTGTGTTAGTTTACACTCCCATCAACAATGTAGAAGTGTTACCTTTTCCCTTCATTCTCTTCAGCATCTGTTTTTTGAGTTATTGATGATGGCCATACTGACTGGAGTTAGGTAGTATCTCAGCGTGGTTTTAACTTGCATTTCTTCTGATAAAACTATTTTAGTGATTATGTAATATCTCTGTGGTGTACCTGCCTTTATTTAGTATACATATAGAGTAGCAATTTTAGGTTTGAAGGAGGCCTCGTCTAATTCCTTTCTCTTAAGGAAACTATATGATTTGTGCATGCATCATTTTTCTGTATCACCTAACCTTTCAGAATGCAAACCAACATCTTCCTGGCCTAGGGTATTTTAAAAATTATATTATTATGAATTTTCTTCATTTGCGCTTTGATGAAACTAAGTGTAAGAGAGATATCTTGCTATGTGTAAAAGTCAATAGGGTTGTATTTGAATATTTCTTATTGGTGCATATTGCATGTATTTATTATACCTTTCTTTTTAAATTTTTATTCAGCTTTCTAAAACCAATTTTTCCAACAACAACGATTTCCGTGCTCTTCTGCAGTCTTTGTATGCTACTTTCAAGGAGTTCAAAATGCATGAGCAGATTGAAAATGAATACATTATTGGTTTGCTTCAACAACGCAGCCAGACCATTTATAATGTACATTCTGACAATAAACTCTCTGAGATGCTTAGCCTCTTTGAAAAGGGACTGAAGAATGTTAAGGTGAGTTGCAAAAATGGATATTTAATGATCACAACTGGTGCCATCTTTTGGTATGTCATTGGCAAAACTCTATGGCATTTTATAGTAAATGATGTAATATTAAAGTAAAAAATTTATTTTGTGACTTGTTAAAGAAGGAAGACTTTTTTCAAGAGGGATGTTTGTAGTAGGGACTGCAGTAGGGGCTCAACTCCAAAGACAACAAGGATAAGTGGAAATTATATAAATATATAAATGGTAAATCAAATCAGTAGAAGTTTTAAGCAGATACTTGCTATTTTTAGACTTCTTTTGACTTTTTAAAAATTATTTTTTAGTTAGAATCTTACTCTGTCGCCCAGACTGAAGTGCAGTGGCACAATCACAGTTCACCAGAGCCTCCTCCTACTGGGCTCAAGTGATCTTTCTGTCTCAGCTTCCCAAGTAGCTGGGACAACAAACTTGTACCATCACACCTAGCTTCTTTTTTTGATTTTGTGGAGATGAGGTCTTACATGTTGCTTAGGCTGGTCTTGAACTTTTGGAATCAAGTAGTCCTCCTTGCTTCAGCCTTCCAAAGTTTTTAAAAATAAACGTGAGATCACATGAATAAAAAAACTCAAAGCTTACTGTTTTACAGACATCATATATACTGAAGAAAGTATACTTTGCTATTTATCAATCTGTTTTTTTTCCTCCCTGAGGTTTTATGTAGTGTTTTAAACTGAAATCCTGGGATCAGGCATAAAATAATATAAATAATAAAGCAAAACTTTTATAAAATTCAAAAATTTTGTTTTCAGAATGAGTATGAGCAGTTAAATTATGCAAAACAACTGAAAGAAAGATTGGAGGCTTTTACAAGAGATTTTCTTCCCCACATGAAAGAGGAAGAGGAGGTAAGCAAAATTTTTTCCCCTTGTGATTTAGATCTGTAAAATTCTCAAAATACCATTTTATCCTAAAGGTTCTTCAAAATAGTGTACTGGAAGATATGACTGGTTGATAAAGAGAAGCCTCCAGCTTCTTTTGGGGCTTAAGAAAAACCTAACAGAAAAAATAAAAGCCTAATTTTGTTCCCTTAGAAACGTTGCTGCTTTTCATTGAATGAATGACTTAATTCATTTACTCGATAAATTTTTTTTATCTGTAAATGGCACTGTGTTAAATGTTAATGACTTTCTCTTACTCTAATGTGTTTTCAGATCCTTAAGAGATTCTTTTTGTTTGTTTGTTTTTAGAAAGCTGGATTTATTGAGAGGACAGAAAAGCTCCCACAGTGGGAGGGGACCCAAAGGGGTTGCCCAAGAGAGTATTTAAACTTTAAAATTTTTTTTGTATTTTCATGCTAAGTTTAAATAATTGTTAGTGTTTTTTTCTTTTCTAGCAAGTAGTGGACTTTAGTAATTAAATAGTGGTTTTAAGATTATCAGCCCTATGACTAATACACATGTATTAGGTTGTCATTGACTAGGTGGGCAACACATTTTTCATTTCTGTTCTTCCTCTAATTTGAAGGGAATATCAGTGTAAGAAATAGAGAAATTGTTTAAGTGGATACCTGTTCAGCTGTAAATCAGTTACTATAGTGTTTCTTAACTATGACTTCATTTTATAGTCAGGTTGGTATTTAAAAAACAAACTTCTTCTTAAACCCTTTCCAGACCAGTTAAATCAAGTGAGAGGCATTGGCATGGATATTTTTTTCAAGGTCCTCTAACTCACATGCAGCTAGCATTGAAATCACTGAATTACTAGAGCAGTGTTTCTCATCCTGTGATATGAGGTCCATCAAAATTATCTGTGAAAAAACAACAAAAAGCCTCGGTTCTACCTCTCAAGATTCTAATTCTATAAACTGGAGGTTGGGACTGAGCATCTGTTTGCAGAAAAAAAATCTTCATAGATAACTATCATAGGAACCACTACACTAAAATAATGATTTGAAGAAACATCTCTAGCCGGGCTCAGTGGCTCAGCCTGTAATCCCGCGCCTTTGGGAGGCTGAGGTGAGTGGATTGCCTGAGCCTGCGGGTTCAAGACCCGCCTGGGCAGTGAGACCTCATCTCTACAATAAATCAAAAAATCAGCCGGGCATGGTAGCACATGCCTGTAATTCCGGCTACTTGGAAGGCTGAGGCGGAAGGATCGCCAGAGCCCAGCAGGTCGAGGCTGCGGTGGCTGGGAGCAGCCACTGCACTCCAGTCTGGGCGACGGAGTGAGACTCCAGCTCAAAAAAAAGAAACATCTCCAAAATCTAGAAATAGTATGGAGAAGTTTAAGATCTCAGTTCAAGTACACTTTAATTTGAGGCAGAGAACCTGTTTGAGTAGAATTCCGTTACTATGGTACCAGAAAGCAGTTAACTGACGTAAATGTTTAATAGTAAGAGAATGATTTAGAGTGTTTATAAGCTCTGTAAGGGAAAACTTTCTGGTCCTGATACTTTAAAATGATTTAGGGATTGACTTATTAGCTGGAGAACCCATAGCAGTAAGGAATTTTTTGGTGATATTCTTTTCTGCAGTTTTTAGATAACTAACTCTGTGGTGATAACTGAATTTTTTTTCAAGTTAGAGTATCGCTCTGTCACCCAGGTTGGAGTGCAGTGGCAGGGTCACGGCTCACCACAGCCTCAACCTCCTGATTTCAGGTGATACTTACACCTCAGCCTCCCAAATAGCTGGGACTATAGGCGTGTGCCACCATGTCCAGCTAATTTTTTTTTGTTTTGTAGAGATGAGGTCTGGTTATGTTGCCTAAACTGATCTCGGACTCCTGGGCTCAAGCGATCCTCCCACATGGCCACCCAAATTGCTGGGGTTATCGGAATGAGCCTCTATTAGACTCCCGTTCCTCTTTTAAGATACATATGTATATATCTTATATATATATGGTCATAGTCCTACACTTGAGCCATTAATAATTTAAAGAGTGTAGAATAAAACAAAACTTAGTTAAGCATCTTTCCTGATGAATACTTTGTTTAATTTAGGTTTTTCAGCCCATGTTAATGGAGTATTTTACCTATGAAGAGCTTAAGGATATTAAAAAGAAAGTAATTGCGCAGCATTGCTCTCAGAAGGATACTGCAGAACTTCTTAGAGGTCTTAGCCTATGGAATCAAGCTGAAGAACGACAGAAGTTTTTTAAATATTCTGTGGATGAAAAGTCAGATAAAGGTGAGATTCATATATGTAGAGAGCAGTTTATTAGTTCCAAGGCCATTGACATCTTGTTAATATGAATTACAGATTTTGTTTGACAAATAATTTAGGTTAGGCTTGCACTGTGGTGTTAGTTAAAGCATTTGTTTTCGTTTATAAATTGAAATGAAGACAGTAGTTTGTATTTTGTAATTTAGCGTGTCTGTGATAATTTAACATCTCATATGCTTGGGTCATATGCAGTGTGGTTCATATGCAATGTAGTGTTTTTTGAATGGATTTATATATGCACAATGAAAAGTATTAAACTATCAATACAGAACACTCATGTGCTCAAAGTTGGCCAATTAAAATTACTGAAAATTGCTTAACCCTTAACTGTACCCCACAATTTTAAAATAAAAAATATGTATTAAAAAAATTACTGAAAATTACCATTATACAGAGCATTTTTGCTCCATTGACCATAGTGGCTGCTTTTTATCTTTCCTTGTGTTTTTCATCAGTTTTCAAAATCAGTTATGGTTATAGTTTATTTTCATCCTTTTCCATGTGTCTCTCAGCTTAAATCCAGTAGTATTCAGAGGAATGAGTAGGAGAGGCAGAGTTTTCCTGTGTGTAGTTACATGGAGAGGTTTTCTATGTACAGTTACTTTGAGAATACAAATGAGAAATGCAAGTAAAATATGTTTGCCTGTTTTCTTAATAGGCTACTTCCTCATTTTTTATTCTTATTTATGTTCAATAGCTTTTTTTTTTTTTTTTTGAGTTGGAGTCTCACTTTGTCACCCAGACTGGAGTGCAGTGGCACACTTCTGGCCACCGCAGCCTCGACCTGCTAGACTCTGGTGATCCTTCCACCTCAGCCTTTCAAGTAGCTGGAACTACAGGTGTGCACTACCACACCCGGCTAATTTTTTTGATTTATTGTAGAGATGAGGTCTCGCCAAATTGCCCAGGCGGGTCTCGAATCCGCGGGCTCAGGCAATCCACTCACCTCAGCCTCCCAAAGCATGGGACAGTTGGGATTCTTAAGCTAGTAAGCATTCCCTACTTCTTCGAGATGGGTGACACCAATGGTATTTCTGTTAAAATAGCTTAAAATGTTTTGAAATTGGTCAGTTTATTTTATTTAACAAGGTAGGTGAGATGCATGTTTAAACAAAAATGATTTTATAAGTTAAGCTATAATTGAGTCTATAAAACTTGTTATGCTTTACTCTGAAATGTAGCTTGTGCCTTAGATACCAAGCTAAGATCTATTGTGTCTGGTTTCATTATAATTATAACATGGGATTTAAAAGCATCACACTTATTACATTTAATTTTCCCACTCCTTCAAAGCAAATTATAGCTGTTTTATGTTTTAAATATTTGGCATTTTAAGAGTGGTAGCTTAATGTGATTCTAGGCCGGGCTCGGTGGCTTAGCCTGTAATTCCAGCACTTTGGGAGTCCAAGGCGAGTGGATTGCCTGAGCCCGGGGGTTCAAGACCAGCCCAGGCAACTTGGCGAGACTTCGTCTCTACATTAAATAAAAAAGATTAGACAGGCATGGTATTGCACACCTATAGTTCCAGTTACTTGGAAGGCTGAGGTGGACGGTTCACTGGAGCCCAGCAGGTCAATGCTGGGGGTTACTGTGAGCGAGCCACTGCACTCCAGCCTGGGCGATGGAATGAGACTCTGACTTAAAAATTAAAAAAAAGAATGTGATTCTAGCATTTCTATATTTAAGTTGCTTTGTGAAGATAAATCAAATATACACAGAGTACTCAAATTCTTCATAGTACTTTGATGATTAATGCTTCATATTTTATATTGCAACACCACATTTAAACTTTAATTTGGAAAATTGTTACTGAAATAATACATTATAGAAATTGTACATACAGTGACTACTTCCTATAATAGTTGCTGACAGAAGATTTCTTATCAGTGTGTAACAGTATCAGAAATATTTGCATTCTGTTGTCTCAGACTGGGGTATAAATAACTTAAGTAGGTTAAAGAAGTCAGATTTCACAGAATTTTTGTATGAAATGTGAAAATTCAAGATGGAACATAAGGAAGGTAGTGACAGGAGTCGTGATACGTGAATGGAAAAGGTTGTGAGATTTGTGTGTGCCATTAAAAATGCCAGGCAGTCTCATAATCTAGCTGACTCTGAAGCTGTGTAACCTGTTTGGTTCCTTTTTCCAATGATGCTACTTATGCTACAAAGTGAGTATTGTTTTTTTCCTGTGATGCCTTTGTAAGAGGAAGTTAATTCTGTGTTCATTATTGTAGCATCCACTGATGAAGTATGATTTGAGCCATGATAGTTTAACCCTACTGCTTCTTAACAAGTTTAACATCCTCATGTTACCTCTAATACGTGTTATTTCCTTTTCCCATCTTGCAAGTAGAAAGAAATTGACTTCAGGCACTGAATTTTATTTATGGATATATGGTTGTAATCTGTTATTGCATTTGCTCTTATAGCCTTTACTGCTAACTTTTTCTTTTTTATTTCAGAAGCAGAAGTGTCAGACCACTCCACAGGTATAACCCATCTTCCTCCTGAGGTAATGCTGTCCATTTTCAGTTACCTTAATCCTCAAGAGTTATGCCGATGCAGTCAAGTAAGCACTAAATGGTCTCAGCTGGCAAAAACTGGATCGCTTTGGAAATATCTTTACCCTGTTCATTGGGCCAGAGGTAGGTAAATGGCACTTTAAGTTTGTTTTAAAAATATGTCCATCTGCTTTCCTAGATGAATACGCAGACATTAATAAGCAAGATCAAGGAGGGAAACTCTGAAAGTTGACCCGAAAAGTAGATTTCATAGTTAGATGATGTCTTTTTGGGAGACAGTTTTGAAAAGCTAATGATGGTGAAGTAGTCATGGGTAAATTATACGATGTCTGCAATTTCTTTTAAAATAATTAGGAAAATATAGTGGGGGGAGGAAATGCAAAAAGATTGGTAAAACTTGTTAGTTGTTGAAGATAAGTAATGGGTACATGGGGATTCATTATGCTAGTTCTTTCTATTTTGGACAATGTTTGGAATTTTTCATAGTTAAAAGTAAAATCAATTGGTTTTCAGAAATGCTTTAAATAACTAGATTATGAGTATTTCAAAAATACAGAGTAAAATACAATTTAAAGTGAAGGTACCATTATGGCTCTGGTTGTGGCTCAAAAAGCTATGAATCAATCTTTGCCTTTTTTTTTTGGAGTTGGAGTCTCACTCTGTCACCCAGACTGGAGTGCAGTGACATGCTCCCAGCCACCACAGCCTCAACCTGCTGGGCTCCAACAATCCTTCTGCGTCAGCCTTCCAAGTAGCTGGAACTACGGGCACACACTACCGCGCCCGGCTAATTTTTGATTTATTGTAGAGATGAGATCTCGCCAAGTTGCCCAGGCGGGTCTCGAACCCGCGGGCTCAGGCAATCCGCTCACCTCAGCCTTCCAAAGGCGCGGGATTATAGGCTGAGCCACCGAGCCCAGCTATTGTATCTTTTTTTTAAAACTGGTAATACCTCCTTCTCTAAATCACAATTTCACATTAATTAGGTTACTTTTACATGTGAACAGTTAAAGAAAAATTTTATGAAAGTGTAATGCAGGTGTAAGTTAAATACAGTTGACATGGCATACATTTTTTGAATTTCACTGAATTAAAAGTTTCTTCTAGGTGAGTATTAGCCTCAAAATTCACTTTTTTTTTTTAAGTTTTTTATTTGAGACTTTATATCTGATTTGAATTTTAAGTCTAATTTAAAAGCAGTTTTAGTTGTTACAGTTGTAGATGGTGTTCTTAAAATAAGCTGTTGTTAGATATTTAGTTTCTTAAGTGAAGCTATTTGAAGTATTATATGATCTGAGTGATTAGAATTGTTATTTTTATGTGGAATAATTGCTCCTATTGTAGAATAATGAAATATTGAGTGAAACATCAAATAAGGGAAACATGGTTGTATCAACTACTTTTTTGTTCAGCTATTTTTAATTTTTAAGGATTATGAATTAGTTATTAAGAATTAATACATAATTATGTACAATTTGATATGAATATAAAAATATGATAATGCTTTTATATGATAATGCTTTTCTAATTTCCGTGAATTCACCCAAATCTTAAATATGCTTCCTTTTTATGTTTTTAATATATTTAAACAAAAAGTTCCAGTAAAAATGACTTTTTTATTTTGTTTTGAGTAATTCTCAAAACAAATAAACTTTATGTAAGTCTTCATATAGTCTAAAAATAGTGTTTATGTAATACTGTTGACAGTTATTTTTCTTATAATTGCTGTCTTCCAGGGAACGTTTGGAATGCCTGAAACATTTTCTTTGTCCCTTCTTTGGCATCTATTGGGTAGAGACTTGGGTTGCTGCTATGTACCCTGTAATCCACAGGACAGCCCCACAGCAAAGAATTACCCAACTCATAATGTCAATAGTGTTAAGATTGAGAAATCCTAATTTAGATGTATTGTTAAGAGTTCAGTAAATTCTACTTTACTTCTCACTTCGCGATCATGTGACTTAGTTGGCAGTGTATTCTCTAAGAGCTGTAAATTTATGGTTTAGCTTTAGCTTAATCTTTCCCCTTGCCTTCTGTTCCCACCTACTTCTGAACTGCTGACTGATTAACTACAGAATAGAAAGTCTTGCTTCCTTTTGCTTATTAGCTGTTATCATAATGGGGCTATTGTCAGTATGAAACCATAGAAAGGGTAAAGGTTAATTTGTTTTTGGAGATCTCTAAAATTTTATATAAGACTATTGATAATTATTTTTCTTATAAATAGGATTGTAACCATTAAACATACTGTAAAAGACAAAACTGAAAAACTTTGAGAGTAGATACATAACAAGTACATAGTAGACTATGTAAATTTTTATAGTTATTGCTCTGTTTTCATAGTGTCAAAGAGAATTTTGGGAAAATATGAACTATTGGTTAATTAATTAATATAGTTAATCGAATCCACCTAGTAATAGTTCTTTTCAGTATATTTGAAATTGAATTCTAGTCGGGCTCAGTGGCTCAGCCTGTAATCCCACACTTTGGGAGGCTGAGGTGAGTGGATTGCCTGAGTCCCCAGGTTCGAGACTTGCCTGGACAACTTGGCGAGACCTCATCTCTACAATAAATCAAAAAATCAGCCAGGCATGGTAACGCGTGCCTGTAATTCCGTCTACTCGGAAGGCTGAGGTGGAAGGATCACTGGAGCCCAGCAGGTCAAGGCTGCAGTGGCCGAGAGTGGCCACTGCACTCCAGTCTGGGCGACAGAGTGAGACTCCAACTCAAAAAAAAAAAAAAAAAAGTTGAATCCTTTGCTCACGTGTAATTTTTTTTTAGCCACAATTAAATATTTCTAAAAATATCTGAACTGCCTAGAGCACAAATGTTTTCTGTGTGTAAAGGTTTTTCTTGTGAATACATTAGTTGTAATGACAGGCAATCTGATCTTTTTTTGTTTCTCTTATTTATTCATTGAGTAGGTGACTGGTATAGTGGTCCTGCAACTGAACTTGATAATGAACCTGATGAAGAATGGGTGAAAAATAGGAAAGATGAAAGTCGTGCTTTTCATGAATGGGATGAAGATGCTGACATAGATGAATCTGGTAAGCCTGTTTGGAATTAAAATTATTACATAGTATTTTAATGATTGATACTATATTAGCTAAGTTCTTCTAATTATATGTTAAGAGTGATGTGTCTTCTAAGGGGCACTGGTATTTCTAAGATTACTGCTTTTTATAATTTCAAGGAAAAATAAAATTTAAGATTTATTTAGTATGATTTTTAAAAAATATGTAGGACTGTTTCCCACTTGCTTTTATAGTAAAATAAAAAATCAGAAAATTATACCTTTTTTCCTTGTGGAAAAAACATATATTCATTATAGTGCTTTATAGTTTATAATGTGCTTTTTAGGGCCATTCCAGTTCATCATTTATTAAGTTAATTGTGGCCTGGGTGAAGAAGGATGAAGCTGTTGAATGTACTTACTAATTTGTAAACCATCCTAACACTTGCCTCATAGAGTTATTGTAGGATTAAGGAGAAATATGTATGAAATATGAAGTTTTTTGTAAGTGGTAAGATATTATAAAAATTAGTGTAGCCATTCGTTAAACCTTGTGGGAGAGTTCAAGGGTAAGACTTTAAAACTATCTTTAAAGAACTCACAAATGGCAGAGAATTTAGAATACATTATTTGTTTATTTAATTATTTGAGGCAGTGTCTTGCTCTGTTCCAGACTGGAGTGCAGTGGCATGATCATGGCTCACTGCAACCTTGACCTCCTGGCTTCAGGCAATCCTCCCACTTCAGCCTCCCAAATAGCTGGGACTATACAAACACGCTACCATGTGGAGACAGGGTCTTGCTGTGTTGCTCAAGCTAGTCTTAAACCCTGACCTCAAGCAGTCCTCTCACCTCAGTTTCCCGTAGTGCTGGGATTATAGCAATGAGCTACCACGCTTGGCTGGAATGCATAATTCTTAGAGGTACAGAGAAGTGCTGTTTGGGTGTATAAGGAAGACATAAATTCTGTCTTAGATAATCTAGGTAAAAGGTGAAGTAGTAAAAAATTAACAGATAGCCAGGCTCGTTGGCTCAGCCTGTAATCCCGTGCCTTGGGAGGCTGAGGTGAGTGGATTACCTGAGCCTGCGGGTTCGAGACCCACCTGGGCAACTTGGTGAGACCTCATCGCTAAAATAAATAAAAAAATTAGCCGGGTGTGGTAGCACACACCTGTAATTCCAGCTACTTGGAAGACTGAGGCGGAAGGATCACCGGAGCCCAGCAGGTCGAGGCTGCGGTGACTGGGAGCGGCCACTGCACTCCAGTCTGGGCGACAGAGTGACTCCAACTCAAAAAAAAAAAAAAATTAACAGATGAGACATTCTTTTTAACTTGGTAAAACTGAAACTGTATTTGTAAAGCTGCCAACTTAAAGAAAAAATCTGATCTGGTAAAAGAGCCAAATGTGTAGAAAGTAATCACTATAAATGCAAACATTATTATTTCAGCAGCTAAAGTAGTTTATTTTTATGAAACAAAGATGCTGCACTTTGGTATGATGAAAAGTTTGGAAGGTACTATATAAGGAAGAGGACCACTCCAGTTAATGTTTGGTGAGGTGCATACAGTGGCAGGCATTGTTTTAGGAGGTAAGGATATAATGATGAAACACTGGCCTTATTGAGCTTAAAATTTGGAGAGGGGAGGCAGACAACAAACATAGGTAAAATACAGGCTGTATTAGATGTGGCAAGTGTTGTGGAGAAAAGTCAAGAAGGGAGAGCCTGCCAGGGAGAGAGGAAAGAGGTTGCAATTTTAAGCAGAATGATTAGTTGGCAAGGTCCTCTGAGAAATTTGAGCAGAGACCTAAAGGAGCTGAGGTTTTTGCTCCAATAGCAAACTTAAGGGAGATTCAATTTATTCTAGAAATGTGACAAAGCAGGACTGCAATTCAAAAAATAAAAATAATAAATAGATAAGTAGATGTATGAAACATAAAAGTAAAACTTGGATACTCTAGTAATCTCTCTTTTCTCTCTGAAAAATTGATTTATAATCTCCAATATAAGAATTTTAAAGACTTTACCAAACTCAGTGTATTTATAGTCAAAATGTTGACTGTCATTCTCCTTCATATTGAAAAGGAAAGGGTAAGACTATAAGGATTGAACCTTTTTACAATAATATATCTGTTCAGTTGATTAGTGGATTTAAGACTAAATTATAAATCTACCATCTGCTTCAGGACTTTTTCAACTTAGCTGGTCTTGTAGAGAAGTTACTGTTCTTCATTGAATGCCCTTTTTTTTTAAGATTTCATAGTCCCAATTACCCTGATTTGATCATTATACATTGTATACAGATATCAAGATATCACATGTACTCTCAACTATATATATCACTAAAAATAAAGATAGATTTCACAGTAAACAGCACACATTTAGATAGGGCCACAGAAACAAAACAATGGCTTCGGAATAAAATCACAAATTAAATGGAGATCACAGAGTAGTTTTTAATCTCTTTGTATATTACACAGATATTTGGCTAAAAAGGAATTTAGGATAATATCTATATTATCCTAATTCAGTGGAAAGATTACTGAATTTGTTAAGTGATCCTTCTGCCTCAGCCTCCCAAGTAGCTGGGACTACAGGCATGCACTACCACACCTGGCTTATTTTTTTAATTTTTGTAGTAATGAGGTCTCACTATATTGCCTATGCTGGTCTCGAACTCCTGGGCTCAAGCCTTCCTCTTGCCTCAGCCTCCCAAAGTGCTGGGATTATAGGTGTGAACCACCACACTTGGCCAGTTTTGTTTTAAATGATACTTTTTAAACTTACTCTGTTTAAATGTTTTGTCTTTCAAGTTAGTTAGGTCTTCCAGTAAGCATAATAACAAAAGGATCCTGAGAAAGGTGATACAATTATTAGTTCATTCTTTTTAGTGTAGTTTGTTTTTTCCTTATATCAAATTGGAGTTTGTAGTTTTTTGTTGTGATTGCTGTTACAGAAGTGCATCTTGCTGTAAACGTCCAAACTACGTAGAAGTTACCAAGTAAAACAAAAGTCATTCTCACTTTTAACTTTATAAAAATTCTGTGGTACCTTCCTTTGCTTGATTTATTGTCACCTGGCTACTTGAGTTGAGTTGCAAATCTTTTCTATTTCTGTTCCCTTTTTAATTAGGAAGAATAACTGATGGTTCTTTTTTCTATGGATCATTTTTGTGTGTGTGTTGGAGTCTCATTCTGTCCCCCAATTTATAAAAATTCTATGGTACCTTCCTTTGCTTGATTTATTGTCACCTGGCTACTTGAGTTGAGTTGCAAATCTTTTCTATTTCTGTTCCCTTTTTAATTAGGAAGAATAACTGATGGTTCTTTTTTCTATGGATCATTTTTGTGTGTGTGTTGGAGTCTCATTCTGTCCCCCAGGCTGGAGTGCAGTGGCACGCTCACAGCCACTGCAGCCTCGACCTGCCGGGCTCAGGTGATCATTCCACCTCAGCCTTCCAAGCATCTGGAACTATAGGCATGCACCACCACGCCCTGCTAATTTTTTGATTTATTGTAGAGATGAGGTCTCACCATGTTGCCCAGGCTGGTCTCAAGCCCATAGACTCAGGCAGTCTTCTCGCCTCCGCCTCCCAAAGTGCTGGGATTACAGACGTGAGCCACTGTGTCCGGCTGGATCACTTTTTTATAACATCTATTCCTTTGAAGGACTTACTTTTCTTTTAGTATGCACAACTTTTTAAAAAACTTTTTTCATTGCCTAAAAATGGAATTTTTTACATAAGTGAATATAAGGATAGCGCAAACTATTTCATATTTAACAATTTGATGAGTTCTTGAGTAGCCTAATTATAATTAGTGTGTCAAGTTCTTAGACTTTTGAATTCATTTTACAGAAGAGTCTGCAGAGGAATCAATTGCTATCAGCATTGCACAAATGGAAAAACGTTTACTCCATGGCTTAATTCATAATGTTCTGCCATATGTCGGTACTTCCGTAAAAACTTTAGTATTAGCATACAGCTCTGCAGTTTCCAGCAAAATGGTATGTATGAATTAGCACTCGTTTAGTACTAAGAAAAAGCCATGATGTAACTTTGGTTTGCTTATTCCTGAGTTTGATTAAGGAAAAACCCCACAAGTATTGAGTGCCTTCATGGGTAGACATATATTACTAGGTTTCATATTATTTCAGTTCTTACAACAATCTTTGTAGCATAGATATCATTGCTTATACATTATAAATAAGGAAACTGAGACTTGGAGAGGCTGAACATTTTATACAATTGCGTAGATGTTAAGTGATAAAGCCCAGTTTTATATGATTCTGTATAATACCTAGGGCATGGTAAGATGGGTGAGATGAAACCACTGTTTTTTAAAAGTGTGTCTTGTTAGAATCTCCTTGTATTTGCCTTGAAAATGTAAATTTCCTGGGCTTACTCTCACAACTACTGAAACAGATTCTCAGGGAAATGAACCCAGAATATTTTTAATGCCTCGTTGAAGTGGTTTTTTTTATATTGACAAAAGTTTGAAAAATCACTGAATTATTTTTTCTAATAGTTATCTGCTACTTAATAACTAAAGGTCTTCAGATCTTCACAGTGACAATTTTTTTCCTCATAGGTTAGGCAGATTTTAGAGCTTTGCCCTAACCTGGAACATCTGGATCTTACCCAAACTGACATTTCAGATTCTGCATTTGACAGGTTAGTTATTTTTAAATGTTTAAACATTAAAATATTTAAACATAAAAAAATTGTTCTGTGATTTCTCATTTACATAATTGCCATTTATTCATGCTGTTTATTTTTGTTTTTTATATATATATATATACATATATATATATGTATATATATATTTTGAGTCAGGGTCTCACTGTGTCACCCAGACTGGAGTGTAGTAACACAATCACAGCTCACTGTAGCCTCAACCTCCTGGGCTCAGACCATCCTTTCACCTTAGCGTCCTGAGTAGCTGGGACTATAGGTGCACTCCACCATGCCTGGCTGTTTTTGACTTTTTGTAGAGACGAAGTCTGGCTATGTTGCTTAGGCTGATCTCAAATTTCTGGGTTCAAGCAGTCCTCTCACTTTGGCCTCCCAAAGTACTGAGATTACAGGCATGCACCACTGTGGTTAGCCAGTGCTGTTAATTTTTACTGCCAGATATAAGTCATGTACATAACTTGATAGCACTTCCAATTTTTGCCTCTTGTTCATAGGTCCCAGGTGATCGAAAATTCCCCCGTGTGTCATCTTGCTGTTTCCGTGTACTATGTCTAGGCTTTTGAGCCTTGCTGTGTAACCATGTAGATTGGTATTACAAGTTTTTTTTTTTTTTTTTTTTGAGTTGGAGTCTTACTCTGTCATCCAGGCTGGAGTGCAGTGGCACACTCATGGCCATCCCAGTGTCGACCTGCAGGGCTCCGGTGATCCTTCTGCCTCAGCCTTCCAAGTAGCCGGATGCAGGCATGTGCTATTGCACCCGGCTAATTTTTGATTTATTGTAGAGACAAGGTCTTGCCAAGTTGCCTGGGCTGGTCTCAAACCCATGGGCTCAGGCAATCCACGTGAACCACCGAGCCCAGCCAATATTACATGTTTTTAAGAAGCTTTAGTTTTAGTTGGGCTTGAAAGCTCCTCAGATTCCTCACAGTTACTCTGAAATACTATTGTTTTCTTCAAACTACACTCTTCACTGAGTATATTTCCTTGGATATCACCAATTTCCCGCCTATTGTGGCTCACTGTCTCTTTCCTACCCTAGCATTTATATCACCTTTTGTCCTGTTTTCAGAGGGAGAGGTACTCTTCTCTTGCTAAGACTAATGCTCTACCAATCCCTGCTTCTTGTTTCTTCTGGATTTTTCTCCATTCATCATTAGTTACTTTCTTTATCTCATGTGTTTACAGCCTCTCTTCTACTGGATACTTTTAGGATAATAAACTTAAGTCTTTCCCAGCCTTACTCCTCTCCCATTCTACCTTTATGTTAGGTTAGAAATATTGTTAATCCAAAAAGTTTTTTTCTTTTTCTTTTTTTTTTGAGTTGGAGTCTCAGTCTGTCACCCAGGCTGGAGTGCAGTGACAGGATCAAGGCTCACCGCAGCCTTAGTCTCCTGGGCTCAGGCGATCCTTCCACCTCAGACTCCTGAGTAACTGGGACTATAGGCAAATGTCATTGTGCCCAACTGAAATTAAAAAAAAAATTTTTTTTGTAGAGATGAGGTCTCTGTGTTGCCCAGGCCAATCTCGAATTTCTGGCCTCAAGTAATCCTCCTGCCTTGGCCTCCCAGTGTGCTGGGATTACAGATGTGAGTCACTGTGCCCAGCTACTCTTAGTTTCTTATTACTTTCATTGTATTTTTGTATTCCTAGCACCAAAAATAGTGTCTGACAATAGATAACTCAGTAAATGTTTCAGTGATTATATTAGATATAAAATCATTCTTCTAGTTTTCATCTACCTACCTATAGTGAAATGCTTTTGAAGAATTTAACGATATTCATTAATCCTCTTGCTACCTCTTAATTATAGTTGGTCTTGGCTCGGTTGCTGCCAGAGTCTTCGGCATCTTGATCTGTCTGGATGTGAGAAAATCACAGATGTGGCGCTAGAGAAGATTTCCAGAGCTCTTGGAATTCTGACATCTCATCAGAATGGCTTTTTGAAAACTTCTACAAGCAAAATTACTTCGACTACGTGGAAAAATAAAGACATTACCATGCAGGCCACCAAGCAGTATGCCTGTTTGCCTGATTTAACTAACAAGGGCATTGGAGAAGAAATAGATAATGAGCACCCCTGGACTAAGCCTGTTTCTTCTGAAAATTTTACTTCTCCTTATGTGTGGATGTTAGATGCTGAAGATTTGGCTGATATTGAAGATGCTGTGGAATGGAGACATAGAAATGTTGAAAGTCTTTGTGTGATGGAAGCAGCATCTAGCTTTGGTTGTTCCACCTCTTGTTGTTATAGTAAGGATATTGTTGGACTAAGGACTAGTGTCTGCTGGCAACAGCATTGTGCTTCTCCGGCCTTTGCATATTGTGGTCATTCATTTTGTTGTACAGGAACAGCTTTAAGAACTATGTCCACACTCCCAGAGTCTTCTCCAGTGTGTAGAAAAGCATCAAGGACTAGATTGCCTAGGGGAAAAGACTTAATTTACTTTGGGAGTGAAAAATCTGATCAAGAGACTGGACGTGTACTTCTGTTTCTCAGTCTGTCTGGATGTTATCAGATCACAGACCATGGTCTCAGGTGAGAAATCAGTTCAAGAGTGGTAGGAAATGGATAGGTTTTCATTTTCAAGTAGTATATAAAAATTTTGGTCTAAGTAATTCCTTTCATTTGATGTACTTTAAGCAATCGTGTTAACCAACTTCTGCCTTAGTTCAGTGTTGGAACAATAGAACTTCTGTTATCAACATGAAGTTTCATTTCAGTTAGTTTATATCTTCATGTTGATAACAGAAGTTCTCTTGTGATATATGGAAGAATATAAATTTAAGTTTATGAATACTTAGTAAATGGCTATATCACATATTTTAAGGTATGAATAAGATACACTTTTTACACTCAAGAACATGCAACAGAAGAAAATGTGTATGACATATTTTGTTGCTCTGTATTATTTGTGTATGTTACGGTTTTATATTGAGGGTTTTATATTGAGGGTTTTGGAAAATGTAGAATGTACACAGAAGTATTATATATCTCTGAAGTGTTTATAAAAACCAAAGCACGTCTGAGCTAAGATTTAGGTTGTGTAGCAAGAGTTTGGAACTTTTTGTGCTTGATCATGATCTACGTACCTTCTGTTGCTTTCTTAAGTCATAAGGAGAACATGTGAAAGAAGTTCTACATTTTATTTTCTCTCTTTTTTTTTTTCCTCAAGGAAGGGAGGGGTGGAGGTAAAACATTATTAGCCTACAGAGGTAGCTCTTCTCAACAGCCAGGTTCTACTTTATGATTTATAGGATCCACTTGGAACTGTTAGGTTATGAGTGTCGAGATCATAACATGGTTCACTGATTGAGGACTGGACAGATTTGGTCTAAATTGGTATTTGTTTTTTCTTTTTTCTGTAGAATTGGCTTTGTGCAAAATACTTAATCTCATAGTCGCGAGACTTATATAAGCTGCATATGTGTAAAGTATCTAACAGTGATACAGAATAGGTTTTCAATAAGTGGTAGCAGCAGTTCAGTAATTGATTTTCTTTGATATGAGCCATTTAGATTAATTGCATGTTTCCTTTTAATATTGGGATGTCAGATATTTTATAATGAAAAATTCTTCCAGTGCAAAACCTAATATTCCTTGCCACTATAAAAAATACTTAATATGAAATATTACAAAAATCTTTTGTAAGTCACGTACAGTAACCAAAAGTATTCTCCCTTGCGGTAACTTCTATTGCCATGGTTTGGCTACTGCGAATCATTTCATTCATATTTTGTTTATTTAAATCCATGTGCATTTATTATAGTTTCTTTAAAAAGCAAAGATAACCTTATTCTGAGTTTTATACTTTTTTTTTTGAATCAGAATCTCACTCTGTCGTCTAGGCTGAAGTGCAGTGGCACACTCACGGCCATCACAGCCTTGACCTGCTAGGCTCAGGCAGTCCTTCCACTTTAGCCTTCCAAATAGCTGGAAACACAGGCACTTACCACCATCGAAGCCTGCCTAATTTTTTGATTTGTTGTAGAGACGAAGTCTCGCCATGTTGCCCAGACTGGTCTCAAACACGTGGGCTCAGGCAATCCTCTCGCCTCCGCCTCCCAAAGTGCTAGAATTACATGCATGAGCCACCGTGCCTGGCTAGTTTGGTTCTTTTTTTTTTTTTTTTTAAAGCAGGATTTATTGAGAAGACAGAAAAGCTCCCACAGTGGGAGGGGACCCGAGTAAGTTGCCAGAGTTTTATTCTTTAAGAAAATTTTTATTATATAGGTTGCCAAAAAAAACCAAACAAACATATTTTAAGACATGTTATCCATGTATTACTTTTTGAAGTTGAATTAAATTAAATTATGGTAGCAGTGTGTAGTATTAACATTTGTTCGATCATACTTCTGTTTTCTTTGATTGCTTTGCTTGTCACATGGTGATGCTAGCATTCATTTGATTGACACCATCTTTTGGGGGAATGTCATACTTAAAATGTGTATACATTTTTTGGGCACCCTCATATATTTATATTTTAACAAATATGATTTCAGGGTTTTTTTAGTGCAACTTGGTTTTAAAGTAAAAGTAATTTTTGGTTCAATTTAAGACCTAATAACTCATTTTTCATTGCCATATCTTTTTCATTACTATCTTACCTTACTAAAATTTATTTGTGGCTCCATTCAGTTGCATTTTCAACATGACTATACTGTTTGTTCAAAGAATAAAGTAATATGTACCATTGTAATTCTTCAGAGTGACATTGATTTCTGGCCATGTGGCAGTTTTCCTTTTTTAAAAAAAAAAAAAAATTTCTAAGAATGTTTAAAAAATAGCCCAGAACTTATTCAAATTCTTTATAATTAAAGATTGATTTCAAGGGTAGTCAAAATTTTGATGAATCCAAGAGGTGTTTTTTTGCTTTCAATGATAAAGGATTTAGAAATTCATCTGGTATTTGGGGGGGATACTTCTTCTGAAAGCAGAGTTGTAAGGTTTTGTTTGATAACCAGAGAGTTTCCTGCTCCCCTTCTTGATAAGGCAGAGTTAATTTCCTAAGTAAAATTTGAAGAAGAGCAGAAAAGTGTCTTTTAGTTTATCAAGTGATTTGGGGCAGTTATTATTAACAAAATCTGATGGTTTTAAACCTTGGACTAAATGGATAATATATCATTACTGGGATTTGAAATAAGTTGCATTTCTTCCTTAGGCTTTTCAGGAGTAGTGGTTAGGAGTTTGCATATGAGGTATTCTTGAGAAAAACAGTTGTGTTTGAATTGAAGAAAGAATGCTTTTTGGGAATGGGAGGGAGCACACAGGATCTGTAGTATCTGTGGCTGGTTGAAAAAGTCTTCAGTCTGCAGATTTTCTCTTTTTAATTAGACTTTATCTTGAAGGACTCTTTTTAAATCATTAAATATTTATTGATCACATACTGTTTGTCTTGCACTATTCCAATTGCTAGAGATCCAAAAGAAATAAGATAATTCCTCACCTTCATGGAGTTTATAATCTATTGGTTGTAATAGACAAAAAATATGTATATTCTTAAACTAAATGAATGTTCTGAAGAAAGGTAAAGTAGAGTTACAAAAGAAAGAATACAGAGAATGGTATTTCATATTTGATGAACCAAGAGAGGCTTCTTTGCAAAGAAGCAAATACCTTTTTTTTTTTTTTGAATTGGAGTCTCACCCAGGCTGGAGTGCAGTGGTATACTCACAGAACTGCTCCCAGATATCTCTTACCCCTGTTGTATTGTTATTGTCACAGATTACATCTTTACATATTATATTCTTTAAGATAGATTTATACTTACTGTTTTATGCATTTGTATATGTATCTTTAACTTATCACTTTCTACCTTAAAATAATATACGAATTCATATATAATGAAAGAGCCTTAAAACAGTAAGTACATGTTCCACCTCCTATTATTTGTTATTTTTGCTAAAAAACAACAAAAAAAATTCTACGTAAGTTATAAGTCTTATAATACATAACTACTATTCGTTCTTTAAACAATTGTTTTTTGGAAAAATTAAATATAGAAAAAAATCTTTTGTATTCACATATCTACCTTTTCTTTATTCTTTATTTTGTATATATCCATATTTCTATCTGCTGTCATTTTTCTCTGCCTGCAGAACTCACCTTAATATTTTTTGTAGTTTAGGTCTCTTATCAATGAATTATCTTATCTCAGCTCTTATGAAAAAAAATTTCATTTTGCCTTTATTTTAGAAAGATTTTTCAGTGTATAGAATTCTAAGTTGACTTTTTTATTTTGGTACTTTCAAGATTTTCTTTTTCAGCTTGTGTAGTTTCTTTCTTTTCTTTTTTTTTTTTAAGCAGGGTTTATTGAGGGGACATAAAAGCTCCCACAGTGGGAGAGGACCCAAAGGGGCTGCCTGCGTATTTTCTGATGAGACATCTATTTAATTTTTTGTCTTTGTTTCTTAAATATGTAATGTGTTTCTTTTCTCCAACTGCTTGCAATTTTTTTCTTTATTGATGGTTTTAATGCAGTTTGAATATCGCACGTGTTAATGTGATTTTCTTCATCTTTATCCTGTGTAGGGTTTGTTGAGTTTCTTTGATCTGTGGCTTTATAGTTTCTATAAAATTGGGGGGAAAATTCAGCCATTATTTTTTCAAGAGTTTTTTCTCCCCTCCTTCTCTCTTTTCCTTGCTTCTTGCTAGGACGTTGTTTATGTTAGACTTCTTGATCTCCTTACAGATCACTTAGTGGATTCATTTTTAGGACTATCTTAAGTAACTGCCATAGATTGGGTGGCTTAAGACAACAAAATTTATTCCCTCACAGTTCTGGAGGCTAGAAATCCAAAATCAGGGTGTTGACCAAGCTATTCTCCCTCCACATCCTCTAAGGAAGGATTCTTCCTTAGCTTTTCTAGCTTTCGTCAGACTCAGGTGTTGCGTGTCTTGGGGCAGCATGACTTCAAGCTCTGCCTTCATCTTTATACAAGGCCATCTTCCGTTCATGTCCATGTGTTTCTATGTCTCTACATGGTGTTCTCCCTGTTATATTTGTGTCCAAATTTCCCTCTTTGGATTAAGGCCCACTCTCATGACCTCGTTTTAACGAAATTAAATTGACAAAGACCCTATTTCTAGCTAATGTCACTATCATGGATACTGGGGGTTAGGACTTTACTGTATCTTTTTCTTGGGGAGACCCAATTCAACTCATAACAACAGGGCTCTCATTTCTTGCTTTTGTTGATTTTTCTCTTGTTGCCTCATTTCAGATGATCTGCTTGTGTCTTCAGGTCTTATCATTTTTATAATGTCTAATCACTGTTTCTCTCATCCAGTGTATTTTTTATTTCAGATATTATATTATCTCTAGAAGTTCCATTGGGCATTCTCTCTCTCTCTCTCTCTGTTCACACAACGCACACATATAGGTACATACATACACATATAAATATATAATGATATATATAAATATAAAAATAATATACATGATAGTACATGAAATATATATAAACATTTTCTATTTCTCCCATTATTATTAATAATTTTCTTTTAAATTGTTAAGCAGTCTGGGTGCAGTGGCTCACATCTGTAATCCCAGCACTTTGGGAGGCCAAGATAGGAGAGTTGCTTGAGCCCAGGAGTTTTAGACCAGCCTGAGCAACATCATGAGACCTTGACTCTACAAAAAATTAAAAAGTCAGTTGGGTACGGTGGCACATGAGGTAGAAGGATTGCCTGATCCCAGGAGTTCAAGGCTGCAATGAGCTATGATCATGCCTCTGTACTCCAACCTCAGTGGCAGAGTGTGACCCTGACTCAAAAAAAATAAGTTCTTTAAAATGAAAATAAGAGGGAGAAGTATACATTTAAACGTCTCATGGAGTTTGGCTTCTTAATTTTTTTTTCTGTGTTGCTGATTAATGAACTGTTTTTAATAGGTTGATTTCGTCTTTAAACCTCGGTTCCAAAACTTTAAAATGTGCCCTCCTAATTTTAGCCATTCAAATCCTCATTGAATATATTCATCAATAATATATCTACAAGCCCGGCTCGGTAGCTCAGCCTGTAATCCTGCGCCTTTGGGAGTCTGAGGTGAGTGGATTGCCTGAGCCCGCAGGTTCGAGACCCGCCTGGGCAGCGAGACCTCATCTCTACAATAAAATAAAAAAATCAGCCGGGCATGGTAGCACATGCCTGTAATTCCAGCTACTCAGAAGGCTGAGGTGGAAGGATCACTAGAGCCCAGCAGCAGGGCTGCGGTGGCCGGGAGCGGCCACTGCACTCTAGTCTAGGCGATCGAGTGAGACTCCAGCTCAAAAACAAACAAAACAAAACAAAACAAAATATATCTACAATTTTTTTCTCAATCAACTTAACTTTTATCTACTACATTAATCACAATGTTAGTTTCTTGACATCCCTTTTCAGTTTCCAGTTTTTCTGATTTTTGCTGTTGTACTATTACTTTCATAGTACTATTGTACAGAAAGTTGATCTCATTGTCATTTTAACCACCTTTTAATTCTATTTATATCAATGTTTTTATTCTAAAGTATGCCATTAGTTTTTTCATTTTTATTGAAATGCAATTCACTCACCATTGAATTTGCTTTTTTTTAAGTGTACAGTTAATTCAGTAAATTTTAGTATGTTTACAAGATTTTTCATCCATTACCATCATCTAATTTAGAAACATTTTTATCATCCCCAAAAGAAACCCCATACTTATGAACAGTCACCCCCCATTCTACCTCATAAGCACTAATCTGCTTTCTGTCTTTGTGGATTTACGTATTCTGGAATAATAGTATTAATGAAATCATACAATGTGTAACCTTTGGTATCTGGCTTTTTTCACTTAGCATAATGTATGTTATAGTTTGTTTCAGAACTTTGTGACTGCATAATATATAATTGTATAGATATACCACGTTTTATTTGTCTATTCATCAATTTATGGACATTTGAGTTGTTTCTGTTTTCTGACTATTATGAATAATGATAATGTTACTGTGAACATTCATGTGCAAGGTTTTGTATAAACATATGTTTTTAATTCTCTTGAATATATACCAAAGACAGGAATTGCTGGGTCATATGCTAACTCTAATTCTTCTCAGAAGTGCCAGACTGGTCATTAGGTTTAAAACTTAAATAAATTTCTTGATAATTTTTACCTAGACAATAAAGTAGGAGAATGACCATTATAATTCCAAGTTTCAGTACTTAGAATTGAATTACTGTAATGTTTTTATAAAGAAGTTTCATAGACTTCTTTACTGAATGTCTTTAGGGAACATGTGTAAAGTTTTTCTGAGTTAAATGTATTCCTTCCTAAGGATGAGGTTAGTTATCAGTGTTTTGCAGAAGTTGTTAAATGATTTATTACCAAGTAAAAGGTATGTAAAATAGTTGTTCAGCCATAGGAATATGTACGTTTGCATAGATTAATATATTCTAATTGCCAAATTATTTTTCTTACAGGGTTTTGACTCTGGGAGGAGGGCTGCCTTATTTGGAGCACCTTAATCTCTCTGGTTGTCTTACTGTAACTGGTGCAGGCCTGCAGGATTTGGTTTCAGTGTGTCCCTCTCTCAATGATGAATACTTTTACTACTGTGACAACATTAACGGTAATGCTTTTTAACAATGAGTTAATTTTGAAGGAACTGGTTTTTAAAAATTTAGGGGTTCTTACAAATTTTATAGTTTTCATTTAACTTCTAGATTTCTAATTACCAAACTGTCTTACTTTCAGATTTCGTTCTTTTAAATTGTTTTTATTAACTAACTTCTTGAAAGGTAAGTTTTTCTTGCAGACAAATATTTCAAATATTCATTCTGCTGAATTTTGAAGCATGTAATAGTTTAATTTTTAAAATGGTAAATTTTTAATAGAAATACTAAAATTCTTAAAAGTTTTGGTACTTCCTGTAGAGTGTTGTAGCACTCATTAACAATTTAGAGGTGTTGATGTTCTAGATATACTAATTTCTTAGAAATGATAGACTCATTGTTTTTGTAAGACAGCTTTATTAACTGCAGTATGAGGAGTTTGGTAATGTAGACTTTTGCAGAGACTCTGAATCTGATGTTAAATTATTACTGAAGATTGAGGAGAGGGGTAGGGTAGTATATGGTATTGAGAAGAGGCCAAGATTCTTTAGACATGACTAAAATTCCTATAGTATTTTGGAAGTTGATTCCTGAACCTGCTTTTAAAAATCCTAAGATAAATAATTTGTGATCTTTGTTTTGTTTTGTTTCTTTTTCGTAAGCCTATTATATCCTGCAATGGATCTGTTGAATATACTTTTTCAAAATACATTCAGTGCCTTTTTGGGCATTTGATAGCCAGTGGTAGAAACTGAATTTCCCAGAAGCATAGAAAACTGCTCTTCAGTTATTAGTAAGCAAATCAACTTCCTGTATTTATAACTGGAAAAAATTTACTTACTATGTAACTGTCTTTTTATAACATATACTGTTGTCTTTGAGTGCCCAATTCATTTTAAGATGATAGGAAGATCACTGAGTTTTTCTTAGGCAGAAAGATCGATGAGAGCCAGGAAGACTAGAGCAAGTAATAATGACATACCAGGAAGTAGAGAAGTTGGCAAATCTGCTATTTCTCAGAGATCAGATTTTCCTTAAAACCTATATGAAGAGAGAGAAGATCACAGCTCTCTTATTTCTGGAATCACATTGTTACGCAGGAGAAGACCTACCATGTTTTTGATACATCAACACTAAATCTGACATTTCTTTACTCTCTGTTGCTTTCATTCCCTGTGTATAATCAAGGAATGGTGAAACTGTCATTTTAGTTGCAACCTGCTAAGCCTATAAAACACAGTGTAATGAGGTGAAGCAGTTACTTTTGTGTATGCAATGGATTTGAGAAGGGAGATCTTTTTTTAAACATAAAGTTATGTCATTTGTATGTTCAGTGGCTTCTTAAGGCTTATAGGACACATTATCAAGAGTAATCAATAAGCAGTTATTTTTATAAGAAAAAATTTTATTTGTATGTTGCACTCAAGTTTTCCATATTTATTTCAGTATAGGCTGTATTTGGAAATAAATCTCAGATCCTAGTTCATTATATTTATTTGGGGGGTATATAGATATTACTGGGTAGAGGCGGGATTGGGTTTCAGTTCATTTTTATGCCTGCTTATTTTGTGTTTGTGTGTTTTTAAACTTCTTGAAATAATTTAGATGATTTTGCACTTTGTCACTATTTATATCTTAACTGGTTTTGAATATATAAATATTAAATTATTTCAAAGGAGCAATAATATACCTTTTGTTGAATATAAGACTTTTTTGGATAAATGATTGGTGATTTTTGATAAATGAATTGTAATGAAAATATCTGGCTTTGAAAAATTTGAAAGGAAACTGCCATGTTTATATATCAATATTAAGTCTCTTTTTATAGCTTGTTAAAGCATGATTTGGGGAAAATGAAAATCCTTTAAAGTTTACAAGGTGACATGTCATATAACATGTGTTGCAGAGTTTCACATAGTTGTTCTTAAAGCTATACTGTTATATAATCTTTTCCTTGAAAGGTCATATGGTCAACCTAGAAAGTGTTTTATTATTTTTTTAATTACTTCAGAAAGCAGTCAGTATGTATGTTTTAATAGATGGCGTTAAAGTAATCGAGAATTGTATATAGGCGACAAATTGTATTTCAAACATTTGAGAGTGATGTTTAACTAAAAATATATTTTGTTAAAAGAAAGTCTACATAGTTAACTACCAGGTTACTAGCTAAAAATAGTAAATACTTATAAACATTAGTCATTAACTAAATAGTAACTATGATAAGTAAAGTAGAATGACCTAGTTTCTAAGAATTAGCAGAGATTTTTGGAGTAGATAAGTTAGTAATCACATATTCAAACAATAACTACCTTGAGCAATGCGTTGTACTAAGCATTGATATAAAATGCAAATTTTGATTCTTCTGAATGATTCTTTGACTTTTAAATTTATTTGAAAACTTCTTAGTCATAGCATTTAAAAAATTCTTTATTATTTAAGAAGTGTTAAATGGAACAGCATAGTTATAGAGCTGGGAAGAATATTTGAACAATGATAGAAAAATAGACCTTTTTTGTACTGACTTGCATTTCAATGTATGTGTAATTTATACATTAAGGTAGATTAGCTCATAGTTTTGGAGGTGACACAGTCTCAGATGATATGCTGTCTTATGTTTCTAATTTAAGTTAAAGAGGAGTTAAAGGTAAGTGAAGGTAAGTGCAGATATACAGCATAAGTAATGTACTTTAAACCCAGGAAAGCAACTAATTTATAATAAAAATTTGGAGAAATTATAGCTAGCTTTATAGTTTTTCTCATTTAATGCTTAAAAGTGCTGTCTTACAAAATTATTCTTTACCATGCATTTAAATATTTCATTTGATGATTATGCAATTTTATTTTCCTATTTTCTTTATTAATTTTCATTCTTTAATTTAGCCCTCATATGTCATAATCATTTGGTTCTCTGTTCTACATCAAGAAAGAAGTCAAATGTTTAAATGGAACTACCTTGTGAATTGGCAATATCTATTGAAGCACAGCTGTCTACTTGAGATGCTAGGCAATCCAAAATATTTTAGTCATATTTCTTTCTAATGCTCCCTCACCTTTTCTGTTGTCCATTTAGTCTCTTTTCTTAACATTCGTGTGAAACTTCAGGATCTTACTTTAATGTTGCTTACAGTTTTCATGCTTTGGAAAGTGCTATTCTTCCTTGTTTTTTACAGTGTGATATTAAGTATAAAACAGTGATTGTCTTCACTTTTGCTTTGCACTGCACCTTCAGCAAAATAAAATCCCTTGATGGATGCTATCGCTTTCATGGTTATTGAGATCAGGCACCAGTTACAGCTCTGTTATTGATCTTTTGATGGGATTGTAGTTTGGAATGATTTAATATTACAGTTATTGATTAATTGCCTATAGGCTTCTTTAGATAGATCCTACTTTTGGAATTTGGAAGCATCAACATATTCTCTCTCTTTATATACTTAGAATCTCACTGACACTCATATCCTAGTACATATTTGAATGAAGGGATACATTATATATCAATATGTGCAAGAATTTTATTTTGTGACGAATAAGGAGATGCAGACAGTAAGATTGTGCTTTTTGTCTAATATAGGTACAGACTTTTATTCTTACATTTTTCTTACCCTATTATCCCTGCCATCATTCCTTAGACTTCAAGAGCAAGAGTGACCCAGGTGGCCAGGGTGGAGACTGAGGATACTGGATCCTGTGTCTTTGGGGAGGATTGTGAAAAGCTGTGGTGCCTGGTTAGATCTGAATGTCTTAGGAGAAGAGCTTCCTTTATCCAGTTGTGACTTTGAAGCTCCCTTTTCCTTTTTCCCTTGAAAACCACCTGCTTATTTTACTTAGTCACTTCCAGTCATGAGATATGATTTTTCCTAGGCCGCTGTTGAATTTAGTATAACATTTCTTCCTTACCTTTGTCCTTTTTAAAAATAGGAATATAGTAAGTCCTCACTTAACATCATCAATAGATTCTTCAAGCAAAACTGTATTACAAAGCCAATTTTTTTTTGTTCTCTTCGTTTTGACGAAACAACATTATTTGTTTGCTGTATGTTGTTTTGCTTAAAGTGGCAGTTTCCAAGAACCTATCGGCAACGTTAAGTGAGAACTTACTGTATAAATATTTTGAAGTATTTTAGGGTGTTTTAGTTAGAAAATTGTATGAAAGTCTTCATATCCCTTTCCTCTTATTCTTTTTAAAAATTTAGAATAGAATTACATTATGATGAAATGATGATCAGATACATCATTGGTCTATGGTAGGTGATAGGTAGGCAAAACAGGAGGTAGTATAAGGGGTGAGGAAGACAGACGAAGGAAAGGTGTGGAGGACAGATTGGTGCACGTAGGTAAAGCTGGAAATGCATTCGAAGTAAAAACTTCATCAAAAGTTGACAGTGGAAGAAGAATTTCAAACCATAGGATTTAGCAGGGCATTTCTAATAAATACTCAATGTATACTAAACAACTATTTTATCTTGACTTAG
The DNA here is from genome assembly GCA_027257055.1 of Cephalopachus bancanus. Lineage (NCBI taxonomy): Eukaryota > Metazoa > Chordata > Mammalia > Primates > Tarsiidae > Cephalopachus > Cephalopachus bancanus. The sequence continues at coordinate 25,323,082 of JAPVLO010000029.1, forward strand.
TGATTAAGATGACTAACATTGTGTCTGTTTTAAGGGCAAATAATCCTAACAAAAATGCTGCTTTGCGAATTTCAAATATTTGACACATGTAATGTTTCATTTAAAATAGAACAGATTTTTATTTTGATTAAATAAAAATGGACTTGTGGTAATTCAGTATATTTAAAATAATTTTAAACTTTCAATTATGGACCATTTTAAACATATAGACATAGAATAATATAATGAATTCTCATGTACCATCAACTTAGACAGTAATAAATCTTTGGCCAATCTTTCATTTACATCATTGCCCATTCCCATTCCTTCTCCTTCATTAACTTGAAACTAATCATAGGCATCATTTCAATTTTAAAATGAAATATAACTATTTGAGATCATAAGCTTTGCATTTCCACACACACATGTAAAGTTCATTAGTTTCTTTTCTTGATGGTAATGTCATTTCCATAATGAAGTATATGAACATTATCCTTTAATGACTATGTATCTTAGGAAATTTGCCCTTTGTAATTCGCATAAACTATCTGGGGAATACAAGGAAAAGTTAAATTTCTGGATATAAATGTGTTCAGTTGCAACTAATTAGTTTATTATGGTGGTAATAGAATAGTTGACTTATTTTGCAATTCTAAAAAAACACAAAGTAAATTTAAAATATGTATCTGAGTTAAACTAGATATCACCTGAGTACTGTGATTTTTTTTTTTTTTAGCTATAATCCATATGATATATTCTGCAGTAAAATTATATTTCATGTACTTTTTTCATTTTGTATTGTCCTTTTACTTTGGTTGTTCTAGTTGATGTGCAAAGAACTAGTTAACTACTCTTTATTTGTTCATGGTGCAGACATACTGAAAGACTTCAATACAGTCGAAATTGTCTTTTTCACATTTGCCTGCCTTTATGAAAACTGTCATTCACTCAGAATACTTAACATTTGAATATGTGCTACGAAACCTCTTCTTTGATATTTTCTAATTCTCAGCTATATTTCCTAATGAATATTTTACCTACTGTCTGGGTAGCATAGTATGGGATAAAATGTTTGTTATTCTACACATGTTTTATTTCTCTTCTCTGTAAGTGAATGACAGTTTTTATTATGACTTAGATAAGGTTTAATTAATCACTCATTATATATTTAATTTTGGAAAATAATTGCATCTAACCCTACCATATGTTTGTTTGTTTGTTTTGCTTTAGATATTAAATAAAAATATGGCAAACATGTTAAGTCTATTTGTGTTTATATACGTATATAGTTTATTTTGCTTTAAGTTTTGAATATAATATCTATAATAATTGCTCAGTACTGGATTCTTTAGCTGATCTGTTACACCTAGGGTTGTTTTTGCCTTAATTTTATTTCTGAGAATGTTCAGGTTATCAGAATCTGTCGTTAAGTTAGCTTGGCAGTCTTACTTCTGTGAATTGTCTCCTTTCCTTTTTGGGCTTTTTATATTGTAAAATTGTTACCAAAAGTTATTTTTTCCCTTCTTCCATATTCCTTTTAGACGATGAAGCATATATTAGTTAAAGTTGAGCTGCTGTTGGTGATTTTTGTGTCTGAATAATTTTTTATACACCTGTCATGAGATTTTATTTATAAATGTACTGCTAGTAAAACACATTTTGTAGCTCCTTCATAAACAAAATTTTTTTCATGTAATTGCTGAGAAATTCCTCCTTTCACATTTTTCTGTTTTCACACAGGTCCTCATGCTGATACTGCCAGTGGATGCCAGAATTTGCAGTGTGGTTTTCGAGCCTGCTGCCGCTCTGGCGAATGATCCTTGACTTCTGACCTTTGTCTACTTCATTTAGCTGAGCAGGCTTCCTTTCATGCACTTTACTTATAGCACATTTCTTGTGTTAACCATCCCTTTTTGACGTGACTTCTTTTGGCCCACTTCTTACAACTTCAGAAATCCTAATTTACCAGTGAACTGTACAGTGTTGTTTCTCTTTCAAATTATATTTTTGTTTTAGGGATTAGGCCTTTTCATAAGGGTGAAAATAGTCTTATCAGATCACTTTTAAAATGCTTTGAAAAAAATGTTGTTAATGCCATGACATTTAAAGTATTTTATAGATTATTCTGAGTTTTAAAATCAACCGGGATTATTGGTTCTCTTTACATACAAACACTGTACCTGTACCAAGCTTTGCAGGTCTTTTCAGACATGCATTTCTGAACATTTATTTTCAAAGACTGTACATTTTGGAAACTCATCTCTTTTCCATAATGTTTCCTTTATTTGAATAATTACAAGAGGGCCAATTCAAACAAACCCACATATAATATTCTTTAATATTGTAGAATAAATTGGTTTCTTGGTGTCAGCTCAGTGAGCTAGCAAAGCACCAATCTTCATCTTTGCTTTCTTCCAAGACCCTGGTTCTCACCATTGTCCCTAAGTTGTCAAATTTGGGAGGGATTTTTACAAATTCCCACAATCATTTGAAGAAATGTATAAATAAAACTTACTTTGAGGACTTTACCAAGTAATATCTGTTGTGTTGTGATTTTATTATAAATCTCAATCAGGTTTACTTCAGTGTAAGATAGGACTAAGTATTTTATCTTTTAAGCATCCATGAAATTATAGCCCTGGCATGACAGTTTTAGACAGGTATTTTGTTGAATTGAATATCTTAAAAATTAGTTACTGAATAGTCGGAATTTGAATTTTAAGTTTATATTGCTTTGTGACAAAGAAAGGCACATAAATACTGAGTTAACTGTACATCAAGCTACGTGGAATTTTATGTCATGAAGAAGAAAATGGCAGTGTGCCTCCAGTTTTTACAAATACAGGCATACTTTATTTTATTATGCTTCATTTCATTGCACGTCACAGATACTGCATTTTTTTTTTACAAGTTGAAGATTTGTGGTAACCGTAGAGCAAGTCTGTTGGCACCATCTTTTCAACAGCATGTACTCACTTAGTGTCTCTGTTGCATTAGGATAATTCTTGAAATATTTCAGACTTTTTATTATAATTGTTACGGTGATCTGTGATCTATGATGTTACTATTGTGCTTGTTTTGGAATGCCTTGAGCCATGCCCAAATAAGACAGAGAACTTAACTGATAAATGTTATACGTGTTCTAACTATTAACACTGACTGGCTGTTCCCCCGTCTCTCTCCCTCTCGTTGGACCTCCTTATTCCCTGAGACACAATATTGAAATTAGGCTCCACGTAATAACTGCAACGGCCTCTAAGTGTTCAAGTGAAAGAAAGAGTTGTATATCTCTCACTTTAAAACAAAAGCCAGAAATGATTAAGCTTAGTGAGGGAGGCATGTCGAAAGCTGAGAAAAACTGAAAGGTAGGCCTCTTGTACCAAACAGCCAAGTTGTAAATGCAAAGCAAAATTAAAAAGTGCTACTCCACTAAACACACAAATTATAAGAAAGTAAAACAGCCTTATTGCTGATACAGAGAAAGTTTTAGTGATCTGCATAGATCAAACCAGCCACAAAATTTCTCTAAGCCAAAGCATAATCCAGAGCAAAAAGACAAGAGAGATGGGGAAGCTGCAGGAAAAAAGTGAAGCTAGCAGAGGTTCATGAGGTTTAAGGAAAGAAGACATCTCTATTGACATAAAAGTGCAAGATGAAGCAGCAAATTATCCAGAAGATCTGGCTAAGGTCATTGATGAAGGTGCCTATACAAAACAACAGATTTTTAGTGTAGGCGAAACAACCTATTGGAAGAAGATACGATGTTGGACTTTCACAACTAGAGAGGAGAAATCAATGCCTGGCTTCAAAGCTTGAAAGGACAGGCTGACTCTTCAGGGGCTAATACAGCTGGTGACTTAAAGTTGAAGCCAGTGCTCATTGACCATTCTGAAAAACCTAGGACCCTTAAGAATTATGCTAAAGCTACTCTGCCTGTGTATTATAAATGGAACAACAAAGTCTTGATGACAGCACATCTGTTTACATCATGGTTTACTGGATATTTTAGACCTGTTGACCTGCTCAAAAAAAGATTCCTTTCAGAATATTGTTGTTTATTGATGATGTCTCTGGTTACCCAAGAGCTCTGATGGAGATATACAAGGGGTAATATAGTTTCCTTGCCTGCTTCACAACATCTGTTTTGTAGTCCGTGGATCAAGGTGTAATTTTAACTTTCAAGTCTTAAGTATTTAAGAAATAGTATTTAAGGTAATAGCTGCCATAGATAGTGCTTCCTCTGATAAAACTAGGCAAGTAAGTTGAAAAGATTCTGGGAAGGATTCATCTAGAAGGATTCATCTTAGATGCCATTAAGAATTTTTGTGATTTATAGGAGGTCAGAATATCATCAGTATTAATAAGAGTTTGGAAGAAGTTGATTTCCAATTCTTTTGAATGACTTTGAAGGGTTCAAGACTCCCGTGGAGGAACCAACTGCAGGCTTGGTGGAAATAGAATGTGGAGCCTGAAGGTGTGTCTGAGTTGCTGCGATCTCATGATGAAACTTGAGATGTTTCTTGAGATGGCACCTACTTCTGGTTAAGATGCTATGAACATTGTTCAAAGCAAAGGATTATTACAACGTTATGCAAACTTAGCTGATAAAGCCACAGCAGCATTTGAGAGGGTTGACTCCAATTTTTAACAAAGTTTTGTGGGTAAGATGTTATCAAACATTGCATGCTGCAGAGAAATTTCTTAGGAAAGGAAGAGTCCAACAGTCTTCATTGTCTTATTTTAAGAAATTGCCATAGCCATTCCAAGATTCAGCAGTCACTACCCTGATTAGTTGGCAGCCATCAGTATTGAGGCAAGACCCTCCACCAGCAAAAAAGGTTACAACTTGCTGAAGGCCCAAATTATTGTTAGCATTTTTTAAGCAATAAGCATTTTAAAATTAAGTTTAAATTAAGTTTTTAGACATAACGCTGTTACACACGAAATAGACTACAATATAGAACAAGAGTAACTTTTATGTGCATTAGGAAACCAAAAAATTTGTCTGACTTGCTTTATTACAATATAAACTTTATTGTGGTGGTCTGGAACCAAGTGCACAGTATCTCTGAGGTATGCCTGTATATGCAAAGCTGTGGAAGAGGACTGATCTTGGAATCTGGTTCTTTGTGGCCTGGTCCATCTGTCCATCCCTCCTTCCCTCCCTCCCTCCCTTTTTTCGAGGGGAGGACTAGGAGAAAAACTACAGGTAGACATACTTCAAGAGAAAACTTAGCTTTAGACAGTATTGTCTAAAAAGGAAGGAACATTTGATGCAATATATGTAAGGAGAACTCACTACTACTTTTTAATTCAACTAATGAATTTAAACATTACATAAGAAGATGAACTTTAAAGGGAGGCTTTCTGGCTGGGCGTGGTGGCTCACACCTGTAATCCAGCACTTGGGGAGGCTGAGGTGAGAGGGTTGCCTGCCACTGGGGGTTCGAGACCAGCCTGGGCAACTTGGCGAGACCTTGTCTCTACAATAAATCAAAAAATTAGCTGGGCATGGTGGTGTGTGCCTGTAGTTCCAGCTATTTGGAAGGTTGAGGCGGAAGGATCTCCTGAGCCCAGCAGGTTGAGTCTGCGTTGAGCCTGCCACTGCACTACAGCTTGGGTGACAGTGAGACTCTGCCTCAAAAACAAAAAAACAAGGGAGGCTTTCTATGATACTCACTGAAGTTTTACCTTTCTCTAAGAATTCTCTCCTTTTGATGCCATTGCTGTTAATATTTACAAAACAAGAGATGGAAGCCTACAGGCTTCTTGCATATAGAGTAGGGCGGACTATGTTACCTTTTGAGTTTGTTAGCTCTTAAGCTTAATTTGTCATGTCTTTTGTGGCACCACTACGCTCAACCTCCTGTAAAAGTCTGATTTAAGCACAAGGAAGAAAACAATCTTGATTCTCCTAGATAACTTGAAATCTGAGTTTAGTGTGTTTACAGGGTCAGAAATTTTATGTTCTAAGGTTCACTGTTTTGTAGTTACTGTATTTTTATTTCCCTAAGTGTTCAATAAAATTTATTTGAAAAGTTTACATCAGGGACTATTTCGAGAAAATCTACTACAAGAAGTCTTATGGAGTGAGTCCCAGTCTACTCCACACTTTATTTTATCTTTATTCATATGGACTTTATAGTAAAATTGCTCATTCATAACAATGGCCCTGAGTCATCAAGGGAGGATTAAAGTGTATCTTCTAATCAGAAAACAACATATTTAGGAGGAATTTTTTTTATAATCCTTATGGAAAAAGATCATGATTAAATGATGTTTCAGAACTTGACTTAAATGTCATCATTTATACATTATTTTGAGCAGCTAATTTCCCCAGAGGTTCCAAGTAATTGAGGTGCCACTTTTTTGCTTTGTCTCACGCTGCTTGATATTAACAAATCATTAAATAAGGACTTGGCAATCTTGAATCAAACCGACTAAAATATGTCAGCACATTGTTACGTCAAATCTTATTATTTTGAATGCCACTGCTAAGTGGCAGAACTAGGATTTCTCCAGAATTGATGCTCTTAACCACTATGCTAGTCAGTCTTTAAACTATTACATTGGTAGATGTTATAGGTCGGTCACGGAGCTCTTTCTTGAGTTCATAGTAGAGGTATCAGAGGCATGTAAACACATAATTGTGATATAATTTGATAGGGGATGCATAAGGAAATCAAGCAGATGTGAGGATATATGTTCCTTAACTCAGTCCCTTCTGTGTTTATGATTTTTCTTTTCTTTCTTTTTTTTTTTGAGTTGGAGTCTCTGTTGCCCAGGCTGGAGTTGCAGTGGCATGCTCATGGCCACCACAGCCTTGACCTGCTGGGCTCAGGCAATCCTTCCACTTCAGCCTTCCAAATAGCTGGAACTACAGGCAGTGAGAACTCTATCAGTGGTTCTCAGCTGGAGGCCATTTGTCTCTTAGAGGACATTCAGCAATGTTAGGAGACATTTTTAGTTGTCACAGTTTGGCAAATGGGAGGGATGCAACTAACATCTAGTAGGTAGAGGTAGGATGCTGGTAAACGCCGCACAGTACACAGGGCAGCCCTCTACAACAAATAATTACTTGGCCTAAATGTCAATAGTGCTGCTGTTGAGAAGCCCTACCCTACATATTTTACCCTCCCTGCCACTACCACCTGGGTGTTGGCTGTTAAAAGCTGGCATTTGCTCAGGCTGGGGGCTGTTCTGTGAGAGGAGCACCGTTTGTGCAGCTGCCTAGTGCTTCTTCCTGCTTTACGTACTTCTATTTTGTGTGCATCTTTCCAGATCAGCACACACATTTAATCCTTTTTAATAGTTTAGTATAATATTATATGAATGTGTGTCTTAGTTTGGACTGCTATATAACAATACTGGTTGGTTTAAACAAGAGATGTGTATTTCTCACAGTTCTGGAGCTGGAAAGTCCAAGATCAAGTACAAGATCTGTTGGAAGCCAGGAGTTCCAAGGTCTGGTGAGGGCAGTCTTTCTGGCTTGCAGAAGGCTATTGTATCTTCACGTGGGAGAGGGCAGTAGAGCAGGGAGAAGAGGAGAGGAAGCAAGCACTCTCCTATTTCTTTCATGAGGACTCCATCCTCCTGACCCAATGATCTCCTAAGGCCAGCCCCATCTCCAAATAACTGCCACGTTGGGGGTTAGGGTTGAAGGGTGGGGGCACAAAAATTTGGTCTATACCAGTGTCTTAGTTTTGTATGTGTGTGTTTAACCTGCTTCTCTTTTTATAACTATTTAAATATATGCCTCCCCACACCAATGCATATTACTTCATATGTTTGTTTGTGTACACATGTGCTCTTGTGTATGCTTCCTTAGCATTTTTTTTTTGTGAGGAAATATGAGGTATTCAACAGTAAAAATAAAAATTTGATACTGCAAAGTTGTTCCTCCTTTCTCCAGAAAAGTTGTAAAGTGTTATTCTACTGGGTCTTAAAAGTCTGGCTCATATCTGCTGAACTGGCAAAGAAACAGAAGGATATCCCAAGCAAAAGGTAAGTACGTACAAAGGCACAGAGGCATGAAGCTGATAGTGTGCCCTACTGTGGGTAGTCTCAGTTGAATTTAGGGTCAAAGCGCCAGAGACAAGGCAGACTACTAAATAAAACACTTATTTTGCACAGTTTGAAAGTAGATCATGATAATTTTATTTCATTATTTGCAAGTAATGTATTCTAATGATGTGATCAATATAATTTTTAAAAAATATCTTAAATGTAGTTTTTACATGATATAAAAAGTACAGTGAAAAAAATTACCTGTTGCATAAAAGGGAGGCAACATAGATCCAAAATCTTATATCTTAAATGTAGATTTTACAAGATACAAAAAGTACAATGAAAAAATTACCTGTTGCGTATAAGGGAGGCAACATAGATCCAAACAGACAAAACATTTTTGGGATATGGGTGTATGTATACAGCCAAAGCAAATTCAACATTGGGAACGTCAATGTTATGTACTCCAGTGCTATACACAGCGTCAATTAAAGGCTTCACTTCAGAATAAGGCATATGAAGGGGAAATCCAGAGAACTGAAAGGAGGGGGGGAAATTGTAATCAGTAAAGCTTGAAGTATTTTTTCCTATGTAAATATATGTAATTCTTAATACAGTAAGTCTTCTGGATATTGGAGTAATTTAGTTCTGTTTCTATTTTGCTATACACAATAGAGAAAATGGAGAGGGTTTTAACGTCTTTTTTGCTTTTGTTCCTAGTGTATTGGTATATAAGAAACCTGTTATCCCATCACCCTCCACTGTTCCCTTCCCTCTTCCAGATAGACCCTATGGAATTCAGAAGCCTAGGTTAAGCTAGTCAGTACGTTCTATCCTCCTGGCCACAATGACTGATCCATAGACATGGGTGTGTGATCAAAGGGAGCCTCAAGGTGAGTCTCAGGAAACTTGCAGGAAAAATGGCACTTTGATGCCCTCTCCTGCAGATGGAAGTCTTGGAAGTGTTCCAGCATTTGCTACTGTGTAAAAACCCAGCCTGAGCATGAAGCCATCACTCGGTAGAGGGGGATAGAGTGGGAAAACTTGTAGAAAAATGGGACAGCCCTGAGGGCTACTCACCTCTACATTTTAGTTAAGCCAATAACTACTTTATTGCTCAAGCCTGTGAGTTTTCTGTTACTTGAACTGAAAACTAAACTTTATTGCTCAAGCCTGTGAGTTTTCTGTTACTTGAACTGAAAACAGGCTAAGAATCTGACTGTATAGGTTACAGGATACATTTTACTCAGTGAATAATCAAATTTGACCTCCATGCCGTTTAGCCAATATGGCTTACTGTCTTAGTTAGGAGACTGCTTTCTAGGCTGTATTATCCAGCTATCAGATGTGAATACATAGCACTACCACCAGGCAATAGGATATGCTGTCTATTAATGAGAATTTTTCTTAGCAATGGTGTGAAACCATATTCTTTAAAAAAAAAAAACAAAAAAAAAACCTGGTGTAGAGTGTTTGTTTTCATCTTTATTCACAGTTGAGTCTGACATGATTTAGCCAGATGTTTTTATTTTATTTAATACTTCAATGTATTTCATAAAAGATAATTATTTTTCATGGGATCCTTTTACACAAAATGGTGGTATTTTCATCTTATAGAGGCACTTTGCTATAAAGTGATAGGTTTAAAACTTATAATCACATTTTTAAGTCTATGCTACCTATCTATGTACTTTGGCGGGGGGGATATATACATTTTGACTCCAAAAACCCATTATTGGCTAATTTCCGATTTGAAATAAGGAAATCCACAGGGTCCATTGAGGAACCATTTGCACTTACCCTGTAGTCTCCCAGCTGTTTCAGCAGCTCCGCTCTGTGATCATCTTCTACGTCTTCTTGACTTCTTTCTAGCAGAGGCAAGAAATGACGCAGCGTGGAGGTACAGTACCTATTCCATCGAGTCAGATGGCGTGGCCTCCAGTCCATGATTTTTTCTTTTAATATTTTTTCAATCCTGTTTATAAAAAATAAATTGAGGGCTTTTTTTTTTTTTTAATGAATTCACTTTTTCCCTGTAAAAAATAGTTTGTATACAGTGGGGAGTCAGGCGAATGCATGACCACATTTTTGGTGGTGGAGTTGTCATTCACTAGGCATAGTAAGTAATAATGGGCTAATCCCTGGGGATCCCTGACTGGCCTTCTCCATGTGTAAGGTTCATAAACTAGCTGTAGAGCTGTAAGCCACTAATCGGACAAAAGAGGCATGTTTAAGCTGAGGATTATTATGTGCTTCAACAAGATCCACAGTGACATGACAAGCTCTAGTAGGAGCTTAAGTCTTTGGAGAACTATGAATGACTGGTGCTCCACTTTGGTTTGTTCCATAGCATGCTGATGCTAATAAAGGCTCCTTTTGAGCCATGGATTTGGAGATCCCATCTGTACTTGGAATCTGTAAATATGAATGAAAGTTTAATTGCCTACATTATTTCACACTCATCTGGGCTGAAAGTCATTCAAAGTTTGGCATTCCACTCCTAGTGACAGATTACATGTGATTTATGGAAATTACGTTACCTGTCTTGTAACTCAGCTGCAGCTGCTTTGTCTGTGTGTTGATAAATTAGCTCCTCAGGCTATAAAAGAGAAAATAGTTCAGAAATTCTAGAAATCCCCTATGCTTAACTTGAATAGCTATATGCCATTTTTGAAATCTTCAAGTAATGCACTCTCGTACATTGAATAAGATTGTAGAGAGGAATATGATGCATGTCACTGTACCCATGGCCCATCATATGTAAAACTGATAAATTTTAGCGTGGTGTAGTTCTTTCTCAATATCATTTCTCTTCCCTCTCACCACAGAAGTAACTATGTCTGAGTTTATTTTTTAGCAGTCCTTCATTAAACAAATAATGAGTATATACTATGGGCCAGGCACTTTCACAGGTAAGGAAGATAGGGATTTGGCCATGAGTGAAAATTCTTGTCTTCATAGTGATTATGTTATTGTAAGTAGAGACAGACAAAATTAATGCGATGTGCTTATGGTTTTACAACAGATATGTATACTTCTAAATGTATTTTAATATTTTGCATGTTTCCTAAACCTTATTTAATAGTTTTATTTTATGAACATGCAACTTACTCTTTCTCCCTTAACATTATATTTAATGGTAATAGCAAGCATGTATTTTTAGAATACTTATTAAGATTCATTAATGTTGATTCATTTACTATACAATATTTCATCATGTACCATAATTTATCTTTTCTGTCATTCTAATTTTTATACAGGATGGTGCTTTTGTTGAGAGCCTCAAATATTTGTGGGGTTGTTAACGCTACAAACTAACTTTTTTCAGTGACTTCTATTCATGACAATAGAATTTTTTCCTAAGTTACCTTAAAATTGCCTTTATAATACCAACCATCATTATAACTTAATTTTTAATATATATTATATATCTACATATATAATAAATACATAATAATGTTCCTGTGAAAAATCTTATATATGTCACCTTGTACATATATGGGAGAATTTCTCTAGGGCATGTTCTTCAAAGCTTTTTCTGAAAGGTATGATCTAAAGTATAAAATAATGTTTTGTATTACACACCCAGCACACACATACATACATCTGTCAAATGAGACAAAGGTTTTAGTAAACAATGCTTAGAATTACTACTTACAATCTACTACTGGTCATGACCTTCTAAGTTGATTTTATGAGCCCCTGGTGGATCATACCCTGCAGTTTTTATCAGTCATGAAATCAATTTCGTGAATTGACACCAGTATTTACGAAAGTTAAATAAAATACATTTTTTGGTACTTTTCATTGTTTTTTATTTTTTATTTAAGTCGGGGTCTCACTCTGTTGCCCAGGATGGAGTGCAGTGGCATGATCATGGTTCACTGCAGTCTTGAACCCGGGCTCAAGTGACCCTCCTGCCTCACCCTCCCAAGTAGCTGAGACTACAGGTGCATGCCACCATGTCTGGCTAATTTTTTTTTTTTTTGAGTTGGAGTCTCACTCTGTCGCCCTGACTGGAGTGCAGTGGCTGCTTCAAGCCACCACAGCCTTGACCTGCTGGGCTCCGGCGATCCTTCCGCCTCAGCCTTCCAAGTAGCTTTTTTTTTTTTTTTTTTTTTGAGTTGGAGTCTCACTCTGTCGCCCAGACTGGAGTACAGTGGCTGCTGCCGGCCACCGCAGCCTCGACCTGCAGGGCTCCGGCGATCCTTCGGCCTCAGCCTTCTGAATAGCTGGAATTACAGGTGTGCGCTACCACGCCCGGCTAATTTTTTGATTTATTGTAGAGATGAGGTCTTGCCTGCCCAGGTGGGTCTCAAACCCGTGGGCTCAGGCAATCCACTCACCTCAGCCTCCCAAAACCGCGGGATTATAGGCTGAGCCACCGAGCCCGGCTTTTTTTTTAAAGAGATGAGGCCCTGGAACTTCTGAGCTCAAGCAGTCGCCTGTCCTCCCAAAGTGCTAGGATTACAGTAGGTGTGAGCTGCAGTGCTTATTAGCCTTTTTGGTATTTTATATCATAGGACTTTTAATATCAAAGCATTTTCTTTCACATATGTGTAAAATATATATACTGTTTATTACACATATATGTAAAGGCATACATGTGTTTCTTATTGTGAGTTGGGTTCAGCTACATTTGAAAAGCAAATACTGTTTTAGACTACCCAGGAGTGTGATTAAGGACCAAAAAATATCTGGTGACCGAGTATATTGATTTCATATATGTCGCTTTCTTTGTCTATATTTGTTCAAAGAAATTATACCTGAACACTGGAAAGGCCAGGATATGGAAGACTTCTTGAAAAGAAAGGTTTCCATAGCTTAGGCTTGGTGACATCAAAATTCATCCTTAGTGGAGAATCATATTGTTGAATATTAAGCCAAATCTAAAAAAGACAAGACTGCATTAGCAGACATGTATGAATACATGTGTGTTGGTATACACATGATATGGAGAGAGGAAGCAGAGACAGCAAATGTTCACATAGGCTGCGCACTTTTTGTCATTTTTTGATTTGTAAATTTTGTATGCATTTTATAATCAGTGCATCAAACAATTGTCATTGGCTATTTTTCCACATTTAAAAAATCTGAAGTTGGTTTTTAAAATACTATTGGTTGTAGGTTTGATAAAATAAGGTGTTTTCTAATGATAAGAAACAAACATTTTTAGGAAAAGACAGACAAGGCCTCTCCTTTTTTGGACTAGTCTTTCCTGACCTTGCTCTCCCAACCTCCTGATTGAGTTAAGTGTCTGTCTACCTCTGCTTCCACAGTAATCTCCAGTCTCTGAGATAACACTTGTCTTGTTGAGGCAATGTGGCCTACTCGCTTGGGGAGTCAGACCACTTGCATTTGAATTCTGGCATCAGCATTTACTACTTGTGTGGCCTTGGATGATTTATGTAACTTCTGTGTATCTCAGTTTCCTCCTCTAAAAAAGCCGGATAATAATAGTATCTACTGCATAAGATTGAGTGGATTCAGTGAGTTAGTTAATCTATACCTCCTAGAACAAAGTCTGATATGTAGCAAGTGCTCAATAATTATGAGCTGTTTTATTAGTTATTACGTATCACTTATAATTGCCTGTCTGTCTATATCCTCACTAGCTTATTAGACTGTTGTCCTGAGGACATTCCCATGTGCCTTATCTACCACTGTATCTTTAGCTCCAGGCATATAATAGTCATATTGAGTAACTGTGTGCTTGAATGGCAAATGGCAAAAATTCAACATATTTAACCAAGCACCTACTGTGTTCAGGCTTAGTTCTAGTCACTGGAGATAAAGTAGTGAGTGAAACATTTCTTATCCTCATGGAATATCTAATGAGAATATACAGTAAACAAGTATATGGGATATCAGATTGTGTCATCGGCCCCAATTCTTCCCCTTCCTATATGTATACCTTTTCTCTTGTTACTTTGCAGCTCGTCCCACCAACAGGGAGGAAATATGCTTTCTCATTTCCTGATTTCTAGCCTCTGGACTAGGACAGACATGTCAGTGTCTGACTTCTGAGTCTAAGCTTAAGGGGCTTTGTGTGATTCTGGTTGTCCTTTTGTGCATCTGTCATTTTCATTGCCCTGTGTCCCAGAAGAAACACATAGGAAGCAGAGCTGTTCTGATCAACCCACAGGTCTTCAGTGAGAAGCAGAGCTGATCTAGCCACCACAACTTGGAGCAGAACCTTCCCAGCTGACCTACAGACTTCTGAGAATAAATGTTTGAAGCCATTTAATTTGGGGACAGGTTGAAGTGAGGGAGAAATTTAGGAAGGTATACAGCCAAGGGGAGGTGGTTATCTGTGCAGAGGAAACAGCAAATACAAAACATGCTTGTAGTGTTTCAGGAATAGAATACAAAGAATGAGCAAGTTGGAGAGTGCAAGAGATGACAGCAGCATAGGAGGTGGGGGGAGATGGGCGGGGTGGGTGTCAGACCATGGAGGCCTGGGCCATTTTGAAGATTTAGCCTTTGAATCACGTGAGCTAGGAAGTCGTTGGAGTTCTTTGGGCAGAGAAGTGACATAATTTGCCTTCCATTTTAACAGGTACTTTCTTTGCTGTTATGAGACTAGACAGAAGAGGGTAGTGAAGTCTCCAGTCAGGCTATTTTGAATAATACAGGTGAGAATCACAATGACTTGCACGAAAGTGTTTGGCTTCTGGGTATAGTGTGAAGGTAGAGCCAGTGGGATTTGCTGATGGACTGGATGTAGGGGAGAGAGAAAGAGAAAGACAGGAATCAAACACGATTTCAAGGATTTTGGCCTAAGTAATGGGACTAATAAGGCTGTCATTTTTTTGAGACAGGAAAGGCTGGATAGGGGAATCATTTGAAGTTTGGGCGTGTGAAATTTGAGACGTCCATCTGACATCCATATGAGGATGTTGAGTAGGTGGTTGGATATTTGAGAGTGAAGCCAGGTGAGCTGGAGATACACATTTGGGAATCATCAGCATATATATGCTGTTCCTAGGGAAGAGGTTCAGATAGAAGTTTGATGAACTTTGGGGATCACTAATGTTCAAATTTGGAGAATAAGAAAAAAGCAGCCAAGAATACAGAGAAGTGCCAGCCAGTGAAGTAGTAGGCCTTGATGACTTGGAACCCAAGTCAAGAAATTGACTTGAGGAGACAAGATCTTTGAGAACTACAATTTGGCTGTAGGACA
Organism: Cephalopachus bancanus; assembly: GCA_027257055.1. Lineage (NCBI taxonomy): Eukaryota > Metazoa > Chordata > Mammalia > Primates > Tarsiidae > Cephalopachus > Cephalopachus bancanus. The sequence goes on from JAPVLO010000029.1 coordinate 25,338,251, forward strand.
GGTTCAGAAAAGTAGTGGGAAACAGAGCTGGATAAAGAGAGTTGAGGTCAGATGACACTGGGTTTTCAAATCCAAGTGGAAAGTTTATTCTGAAATCTATAGGCAGTAAGGCACTCCTACGTACTTTTTGAGCCAGAGAATGAGAAAAGCTGAATGTTAAAAAACGCAGCCAGGTGTGGTGACTCAATGCCTGAAATCCCAGCACTTTAGGAGGCTGAGGTGGGAGGATTGTTTGAGTACGGCAGTTCAAGACCTGCCTGGGCAACGTGGCAAGTCCTTGTCTCTACAAAAAATCAAAAGAACAGCCGGGTGTGGCAGCAGGAGCCTGTAGTCCCGGCTACTCAGGAGGCTGAGGTAAAAGGATCACCTGAGTCCAGGAGATTGAGGTGGCGGTGAGCTGTGACCATGCCACTGTACTCCAGCCTGGACAAGCAAGACCTGACCAAAAAAAAAAAAAAAAACAGCTTAACCAGGCATCAGTGTATCAAAAAAATGAACTTGCCGGGCTCGGTGGCTCAGCCTGTAATCCAGCGCCTTTAGGAGGCTGAGGTGAGTGGATTGCCTGAGCCCACGGGTTCGAGACCCGCCTGGGCAGGCGAGACCTCATCTCTACAATAAATCAAAAAATTAGCCAGGTGTGGTAGTGCTTGCCTGTAGTTCCAGCTACTGGAAGGCTGAGGCGGAAGGATCGCCGGAGCCCGGCAGGTCGAGGCTGCAGTGGCCGGGAGCGGCCACTGCACTCCAGTCTGGGCGACAGAGTAAGACTCCAACTCAAAAAAAAAAAAGTGAACTGAATTGGAGACAAATTATTTAGTTTGTTATTTATAATAACTTAGGGCAAAACAATAGTGGCATGACCTGGGAAACAGAAGAGGCAAAATTATGATTTGGTATCTATAAATAGGATTGAAGTAGGACAAAAGTATGGGAGAAGGAAAATCAAGGACAATTCTGTGGTTCAAATTTGGAAACCTGACATCCACAGAAATACGAAGCCAGGAGGAGGAGCTGGTTTTGGGTGAAATTACTTGAGTTTTGGATGTGCTGAGTTTGACAAAGCACTTGGGTGTCTAACAAACAGGTGGCATTTTAAGACTCAAAGATTCTGGGGCTGGTGATAGAATTATGACTTCTCTGCCAGAATAAACTAGATAGAGACACAGTAATAATAGGTGTGGTACTGGAAGAAATCCAAATATAGACTCTTCAGGAACATCTGCTTTTAATGGGTGAGAAGAGCCAGTGAAAGAAACATTGCAGGGAAATGAAAACGAACTGTCCTTTATCTGTAAGTCGGGAGGCAGGGGGGAGGGGAGTTTTTTTTTTTCCATGAAGAAAGGATCAGTCATGTCATATTCCACAGAAAAGGAGAGAAGAGAGAGCAGTATGAGTAAATCATTCATTAGCAAGACAATGGTGCTTCTCAGTGTTTGATTTCTGTAGTAAGGTCAGGGAAGAAGAGCTACATGATAGTCATCTGAGGTCTGAGTGTGTTGAGAAAGTGGAAACAAAAGATATAACTAGTATTGGAAGAATTCTGAAGGGAAAGAAAAGAGAAGCAATGGTAGTTCAGGGTGTAGCTGGGTAGGAAGAAGTGTATTTTAGAATTGTTGGACTCCTGTGCCTATCAATAGCTCAAGAAGGAAAGAGGATAGTTGGGTCAATTAGTAGAGGATGGAGTAGGAATGGAAAACAGATGGAAAGGAAAGCGTCTTATCTTGGAAAACAAGCGAAGGAGGAGAAATTCTGACATCCATAGATGTGTTATGGAGTAGAGAACCGTTGAGGTTTCAGAGTGCTTTTACTCAATGGTCAAGGCTTAGAGCAGGTTTAGAACAGCTGCCAGGGATACCCATCATAAGCTACTGTTACCCAGCTCATAGAAGAGGAGAAAAGAGGGTTCTTTCTTCCTCACAAAACTTTGACTTTATGAGAATTAGTCAACCATACTGTAATTGTTTTGAGAGCCGGTAATAATTTTGACTTATAATGGAGTTCTTTGAAAGGCTTTTTTAGTGCCTATTGACCTGCTTGATTACTAATGACCTGAAAATGATTCTCCAAGTGTAGATGGAGCATAGCAGATCATTTATGATTATGATAATGACCTTAATTAAAAATAATTACCATGAGAATAGTTTTCCATAGTGCTCTTTTTTAACATTTGTAAATAATAATGCTATTAGTTGCCATTTGTTGAATACTTATGAAAGACAGGTACTTTGCTGGATGCTAGGCATATATTATCTTTAATTTTAGCAGTAACCTAAAAAACAGACCAGTGGCCTTCAAAGAGGGTACATACCCCAGGAATATGAGGAGAAAATATTAAATTTTCTAATCATTTCTTTGTATTTTAAGGTATGGTTTTGTATAAATATATTGATGCACAAGTACATATAATTTATAAATAAAAATACATATGTTGAGGATCTCTGTGCAAATGATTTTGACAGACAGATGCACAAAGTTTAGAGACCACTAAGGCAGATGATGATTATAAAGATAATTATTCAGTATTAAAGAGTTGTAACTATTCATTAGGTGCTTACTTACATTGACTATCTCATTTACTTTTCACAACTACCCTATAAAGTAGTGAGTTTATAAAGTAATGACTTTACTATTGCCTGCATTTTACCAATGAAGAAACTGAGGCTGTGAGAGATTAAGAAACTTTCCCGAGCTCATACAACTAGTAAATGATGAGGCTGGAATTTAAACTGAGGAGCCTGACCCCCTGTGACTTGTTTTTAACCACTGCTTTATATAATACCCTTCACAGATAAATCAAACAGCCCCTAAAACTGAGTTAGCTCACACAGCCAGTAAATGATGAGGCTAGAATTTAAAATGAAGCAGTCTGACCCTATAACTTATGTTTTTAACCACTGTTTTATGTAATATACTCCACAGCTAAATCAAACAGCCCCCAAAACTAGGTACAACCACAATTATCTGGGGACATTGCAGGTCAAGTAGTACTCTTTTTAAGAAGAGAGAAAAACCTAATCTCAAGTGGTAAATTGCCTCAGTAAATTCTCAGAACACATGACTTGGGCATTGTAAACTCTGTTTTGGATGAGAAAACAAAGACAAAGCTAAGACACAAACTCAGGTCCTCTGAATCTAAATCCTATGTTCCTTTTTTAACTTAATTCTGCTTCTTGGCATGTCAGATGACTAATTCAACAAAAAGTTTTGTTTAGCACAGTTCCACTGCTGTGCCTGACACTACATCTTTAAATTTGGTATATGTGTAGGTATAAGTGTGTATATATATTTATTTGTATACATTTTGGCTACATAAAATATTATTTAAATCAATTAGTCAGATAAAGCAACAATTCATGTTTAAGAAAAATGTTAATACTTACATTATCAGGACCTATTAAACAGCCCACATTTTTCAAGGGACAGAATGTATCAAATTGTCCATAAAAATGTCCACTGCAGGGATTCCATATTAAATAATGAGTCTGCTCCCAAGTTAGCACATAGGCAGTTGGACCCTGAAGGAAAATAGCCATCAAAAACAGTTTCCAAGTAATTATGCAATTAAGGTCCCTAGTAGTTTGCACAGATAATTCACCATTTTAGTTGGATCCCGATTTCTAAAATCCCATGGTAAATGGTGAAAATTAGTTTGAGGTTCTAGGTTGTGCTGGACTTAAAAAATAAAATCAAGTGCTTGTTTTTGCAAAATTCTTGCATCTGATACTAGTGCAGTGATCAAATAAAGATAGCAGTCATCTTACCCAACCAATATATCTTAAGTTGAGTGAAGAATTATTATTGATGGAAATAAGCAGTCACTAACATTTTCTTTTTAGAATCTATAAAATTGCCATGTAAGTAAGTAGAATTCTGACTATGTCTCAATAGAAATATTTCTGTTTCTAATACAGTAACTTATAGTTGCTATACATTTGTAACTATGCAAATGAACAAAAGATTTGCAAGGATATATACCAAACTATTAAAAATGACTATACTATACTGAGAGATCTATCACAGAAACAAAGAACTGAGTGCCACATGCTCTCACTCATAAGTTGACCTTGAACAATTATCATAATACTATAAAAAAGGGATTGGCAGTAGGCAACTGCTGGGGGTGGGGGCAGGAATGACAGTAGTGGGAAACTGCCAGGGGAGGGGGGCACACCTCATCAACAAGAGTACCTGCATAATGAACATTTGTATACCTAACCTTGAATTGTACCCCACATCTTCAAAAAAAAAAAAAAAGGAATGACTATACTTGAGAAGCAGAGTGAGCTTAGGGGTTGTAGCCTTAAGAGTGACTTTTATATTTTACTCAGAATACTTATGTATTGTTTGATTCTTTTACAATGAGAATATATTCATTTATTGCCCCTTTGATACAATCATCTTCCTTTGATACAATAGTCTTCTGGGGAAGGCAGAGCAGAAATTATTATTCCAGTTTCCTTATAAAACTCACAGTTGTGAAGTGATGTGCTTAGCATCACACAACTGACCAGGAGTGGACACAGAACACTGAACACAGGCCCAGTGACTTTCTAGCCCAATGCTCTTTTCCTTGTATTAGGCTATCTGTGAGATTGATGGAGAATGAGTTCAAATACAAACATGATACTACTTTATGACCTGCCTCACAGCAACTCATGCCATCTGATTTCCAAAGGTAACTAGAGTCTTGAGGCCTCTTTTTGAAACCCTCTTTGGCTATGCTGCTTCAACCCATGTGAATTTTCTAAACTTGCACAGAATTACCCATTGTGCCTCAAATGTAGCGACATTTGCAGCGGGCTAGGAAAACAATTCTAATAGTCACGAAGCCGCTAATCTAATAAAATTAGGAATGATAATATAAAAATATAGCTGCTAACATTCTTTTCTTTCTTTGTTGTCTGGCTTATCTCCCATGTCTGCCAGGTTAGCAGCAGGTGCCTACAAAAGCAGTACACACGAAAGGAGAAATCTCTACTCTTACCACACGTCTTTGGATCCCTTTTGCTTCTAAACATGAAGAACACTACTTCACTAAGGAGGATCACTAAGGGGATCAGAATTCTTGGGAACATGGATGGGAAGAGTACTGAAAGAACAACTAGGTGGGGGCTTTGGGTAGCAAAGGGTTTGGGCTTGCTAAAAAAAACAGTCTGCAGTGTTGCCTAGGGCCCTGAGTACCAGTGTAAGCCAGTTCATGTCTTATCATTGGTACTTCTCTCTGCCTGTTGTGACATCTCTGGACCGTTCTCCTGGAGACCCAAAGGCTCATTATGAAAATAAGTACAGCCTGTGATTGGAACATACAACTAAATTAGACAACCACCTCCTCTGTTAAAGGCAGCCTCCAGGGTCTTACCTCAGGAATAGCATTGCCCATCACCAGCCAGACCTTCTTACCCAGGGACAGAAAATAATTACACAGTAATACTGCATGCTCTTCTTCATCTCCTGCCAGGAGATCGAGAAATTGCTGACAAAAAGAAAAAAATAATAGTGTCGTATTGACTGACTGCTTTACTCTGGATTGGCTATGCAAGATTTTAATGTATCATGGTTGAGACTATAAGACCTGTTTTTCAAATCTTTCCCCAAATTTTGACACTATGTTGAAAATACATGTAAAAAACCCACTTTTAGTGTACATGGTGTTTTTCTGACATTGATGATATGGATTTCTAGAATCAATAATCACTATGGTTAGAGTGGGGAGGGGGAGACAAATTTTAAAGTTTCACTTTCATTTTTAATGTATATGTGATAGTTCACTGTGTGTAAAAAATCTTTAAAGCACGCATGCATGAACTAACTCATTTAAACCTAGAACAACCCTTTAAGGAAGTATTCCTTTTTCCCCATTATACAGATAAGGAAGTAGAGGTACAGATCAGTAAGGTGACACCTAGGAAGTGGTAAAGTAGTAAAGACAATCTGGCTCTAGAGCCCATGAACGATTCTATTCTTTGTCTTCCTAGAGATGTCTCAAGATTGTTGATATTTTGTCTCTAAAACTGCCACCATTTATGTTGCCAAAATATGTTGGGAATCAAAAAATTTCCTCTGAAGGAATTTATAAAGTACAGTTCAATTTTATGCAAAAACAGTACAACATGAGATCTAGAAACAGAATACCTGTGATAATATGTGTGTTTTACACTACCTAACATCCCTTTGAAACTTTATGTTATATACACAGATTATAAAATCCATGAAGGCAAAGACTAAGCTTATTTTACTTATAGCCAGAACTTAGTACAGTGTCGGGTATGTGAGAGGTAACTAAGAAATACATAATGAATAAATAATATGACATGATTTACAAAGCCCACAAATTAAGAAATAAATACTTTCCAATTTAATACAGAATATAATTTTGATATTTTTGATGAACAAAACTGGAGTATTGTTAAGGTAATACTGGAGAAGGTAAACGGTATTAAGACATCTGAAGTGTTAATTAGGTTTTTTGAGTTGGAGTCTCCCTCTGTTGCCCAGGCTGGAGTGTGGTGGCATGCTCATGGCCACCACAGCCTCGACCTGCTGGGCTCAGGCAATCCTGCTTCAGCCTTCTAAGTAGCTGGAACTACAGGCATGTGCCACCACACCCAGTTAATTCTGTGATTGATTGTAGAGATGGGGAGTCTCACCATGTTGCTAAGGCTGGTCTTGAACCCGTGAACTCAGGCAGTCCTCTCACCTCTGCCTCCCAAAGTGCTGGGATTACAGGCATGAGCCACTGCGCCAGGCTTGAATTATTTTTTAATTTTAATTTCAATAGCTTTAGAGGGTACAAATGATTTTTGGTTACATGGATGCATTATTTAGTAGCAACAGCCTGGGCCACAGAGTGAAACTCCAACTCAAAAAAAAAAAAAGACTTCTGGACTTTAAGTGTACCCTCTACCCCCACCTGTGCACATTGTACCTAATAGGTGATTTTTCATTCCTACCCCTCTTTCTACCCTCTTTTATCTGAGTCTTCAATGCCCTTATGTCATTCTATATGCCTTTGCAATTCCTTAGTTTAGCTCTCACTTATAAGTGAAAAATACAGTGTTTAGTTTTCCATTTCTGTGTTATGAAGTGTTATTTTTTAATTCTTTGTATGAGTAATTTTTGTAACATCTGAACTTTGGGGAAATTGCACCAGGAAGAAAAATTCTCCTAAACAGATGGCCAGTTAGATTTTCATGATGACTGATGAATGTTGCAATTTAAAACTAGGCAAGCCAATTAGTTAATATTCAGTTAAGACAGTTCAAGTTAGTAAATCCGTGAGGAAGAGCTACTTACATCAGATGTGCTCCATAGGTCACAGATGCCAGCAAATGAAACACTGTCAGGCAAGAAAGGAATCAAGGACACATATCGAGCCACCAGTTCCTGTATAATCGATATTAGCTTTTAAAAAATAGTTTCTAATAAAACAGAAAGCTGAATTTCCTACTTAATTTCTTAAAATGTTTCAACATTTTTGTGTACAAAATGAAACTAATGCTTATTGAACACTTATTAAATGTTGTATTAATATCACCTTAATCCTAACCAACATTCTATGCATTTGGTTATTGTTATTATTCATCTTTTATGGATGAAGAAATTGACTCCTGCACCCTTCTGAACTGTCCTTGTCACTTTTTTTTTTTTTTCACTTTTTAACTTTCTGGTATAATGACTTTCCAGAATCATCTTAAACTTTCACTTATCCCAGTCCTGAAAGCAGCCATTTCTCTAGGGAGCCCTGATTCCTTTAAGGCTAACAAAAAAAATCCTGTAATTATGGTAATTTATTTTAAACTGATGATAATTTAACTTTGATCACAAGGAACAGAAACAAATGGAAAAAAAAAACCTAAAAAAAGTCTACACTTTAACTTTGTTGCCCCCTACATTTTGACATCTCAATGTACATCTTTTATATTACCTATCTCTTAAAAATGTGGTTATTTGTAATAATTTTGTCATTTAGTCCTCTTACTAAATATTTGGTTGGTTTACACATATTAACAGCATTAGAGTATTCTGAATTTGTCTGTAAACTTACTTTTACCAGTGGATTTTATACCTTGACATGTTTTCTTGTTACATGTAAGTATTCTTTTTTCTTTTTTCTCAAACTGAAGAACTCCCTTGAGTGTTTTTTGTAAAGATTAAGGTAATGAATTTCATCAACTTTTGTTTATCTGGAAAAGTCTTTATCTCTCTCCTTCATATCTGAAGGATAGATTGGTGGGTTTTAATTTCTATTCATTTATTTCTATTTAAATATTTTGCACATTTTCTTTTTCTTTTTTTAACATTTTTTATTTTAAAATTGTGGGGTACAGTTAAGGGTTAGGTATACAAATATGCATCGTTCAGGCACCCTTGTTGATAAGGGGTGTCCCCCGTGCACATTTTCTTACTGCTTTGTAGGTTCTTAAAGTATACTCTGGTGGATTATTCCACTCCCTCCTGGCCTTAAGTTTTCCAATGAGAAATCTGCTTCCTGACATATAGGAGCTCCTTTACACGTTATTTGCTTCTTCTGTCTTGCTGCTTTTAGGATCCTCTCTTTTTTCGTACCTTTTGAGATTTTATCATCTGCCCTGGGATAATCTTATTTGAGTTTTATCTTATTAGGGACTTTTAACCTCCTGTACCTGGATATTTATATCTTTCTCTTGGTTTGGAAAATTTTCTGTTTCTTTGTTTTCTTTTTGCTTTTGTTTTCTTGAGTCAGGGTCTCACTCTGTCATCCAGGTTGGAATGCAGTGGCAGGTTCATGGCTCACCACAGCCTCAAACTCCAAACTCCAGGATGCAAGTAATCCTCCCTCTTTAGCCTCCTGAGTAACTGGAACTATAGGCACATGCCACCATGCCTGGCTAATTTTTAAAAGTTTTTTTGTAAAGACAGGGTCTCGCTATATTATCCGGGCTGGTCTCAAATTCCTGGACTCAAGCAATCCTCTTGCCTCAGCCTCCCAAAATGCTGGATTACAGCCATGAGCCACCATGCCTAGTCAAGTTTTCTGATATTATTTCTTTAACAAATTTTACTGCTTTCTCATTCTCTACTCTCTCGAAGGTCAGTGACTCTTACAATTGCTCTTTTGATGCTATATCACAGATCTTGTACGTTTTTTCTAATTCCTTTTATTTTTCTCCTTTGTGAATTTTCAAATAGCCTGTCTTTAAGCTCACCAATTTTTTTTCTGCTGTTGAAATTCTCTAATGTATTTTTCAGTTTGTTCATTATTTATTTATTTATTTCAACTGGAGTCTCTGTTGCCTAGACTGGAGTGCAGTGGCACGCTTCTGGCCACTGCAGCCTCGACCTGCTGGGCTCTGGCGAGCCTTCCAAGTAGCTGGAACTATGGGCGTGCGCTACCACCCCCGGCTAATTTTTTGATTTATTGTAGAGATGAGGTCTCGCCAAGTTGCCCAGGCGGGTCTCAAACCTGCGGACTCAGGCAATCCACTCACCACGGGATTACAGGCTGAGCCACCAAGCCCGGCCTGTTCATTGTATTTTTAGCTCTAGGATTTATGTTTGATGTTTTTATTATTTCAATTTCTGTTAAATTTCTCTGATAAATTTATGAATTATTTATCTGTGTTTTCTTGAAGTTTCATCTCTTCAAATCAGCTATTTTGAATTTACTGTCTGAGTAATGTCACATCTCCTCTCTAGAGTTGGTCTCTGGTACCTTATTTAGTCTGTTTGATGAAGTCTTCGTTCTCTGATGTTCTTGACGCTTGTGGATGTACACCAATGTCTTTGCATTGAAGATTAAGGTATTTATTTCAGTCTTTGCAGCTTGGCCCTTTTGTACCTGTTCTTCAGAGCTTCTTCCAGGACTTAAAAAGTGACTGGTAAATTTCTTAAGTCTGTGGTCACTGCATCCATTTCAGCATTAGAGGCTACTCTCAGCCCAGGTTCACCATGACTCTCTTATAAACTCTGTGGTCCCTGGTCCTGATGGAGGTGGAAAGACCGGGGGTGGAAAGACTGGGTTCCCAAAGTTCCTTGCTCAGCTTCTTTCTTCATTCTGCACTGCTTGGGATTGGGGAAGGAGTGACATGGGCAATCCCATGGCTGCTGTAGCTGACACTGTACCAGAGTCACAACCGAAGCCCATGGCCTCCCAGTCCAGTGGAGCACCAAAGCTCACCCATGGCCCATGACCACTATGGCCTACCTGCTGTTGAAATTTATTTGGAGCTCAAGGCCTCTTTATTCAGCTGCCAACGAATTGGGGTGGGAACCCTTCTGGCCTGGGATGAGTCTGGAAGCTCCATCTGATTCGAGGGAGCTGGCCTCGAATCAGGCCACGGGGTACTGCCTGGTGCTGTGTTTCACTGTGGTGGGACTGGTACTAGATGCCAAGGCAAAATCTCACGCATGCTTACCTCTTCTTCCCCACAAGTGGACAGAGTCTGTCTCCATGCTGTGCTGCCTGAGGGAGGTGGAGGGGTGGTGTAGATAGTGCAAGACTGTCCTTTCTACCCTCTTCAATGTGTCTTTTCTTCTTATTATGCTAAAACAAAGTACTCTGACTTGCTTAACTCTTAGAAAGGTGTTTTCTTGCATGGATATTTGTTTAAATTGATACTCCTGTGGGGGGGATGGTCTCTGAGGTATCTATTTTACCACCTTCCTCTGCCTCTTATTCCATTTGAGGTTTTTTTCCATATGTTTATTGACCTTTCATGTTTCTACTTCAGTGGATTTCTGTTTAAGTATTTTGCACATTTTCTTATTGATTTGTAAGTTTTTAAAGTATACTCTGGTGACTATTCCATATGTACTATATATGTTGTAAATATCCTCTTCTTTTGTGTGGCTTTTTTTTTTTCCCCATTTTCTTCTTGGAGTCTTTTGAGAAACTCAAGTTTTCAATTTTAATGTGGTTAAATTATTTGTTCTCTTTCTTTATAGTTGTTCTTTTTTTCTGTCTTGTCTGAGAAATACATCCTATCTCAGGTCATAAAGATAAAAATGCTTTTCACATTTAAGTTCTCAATCTAATCCATTTGCAACAGAGTATTTTGAAGTAGGAGTCTCTTTTCATTTTTTTTCAAATGAAAAGTCAATGATTCCAGTACAATTTATGTAACAGGCAATCTGTTCTTTACTAATCTCCAATCTTGTCACACCTGGTTTCCATTTTTGAATGGGTCTATTCTGGGCTTTTTATTCTCTTCCATCTTTCATTTGTTATCTCTGTGTGAATACCATTTTGCCTTAATTACTGTGGTCTCATAAGTAGTGTGGATATATGATATGGCAAGTCTTCCCACTAGGTTCTTATTCTATTAATTGTTTTGGCTATATTTTGCTCCTTGCAATTCCATATAGATATAAGAATCAGCTTGTCAATTTCCAGTAAAAACTGTTTTAAAAATCTAGCTTACAATCTCTGTGTTTTAGTTGGAAAGTTTAGTCCCTTTTTTTGATTGTGAATATTGGTATTTATATTATTTTTACTATCTTATTCTGTACTCCTTACTTTTCATACTTTTTCTGTTTCCTTTTTCCTTCCCACTTTTCACCCCATTTGTAATTTTTTTTTCTGTTAGTTTAGAAGATATGTGCACTGCTTTCATTTTTGTTTTTTTGGTTTTTTTAGAAAGTAGAATTTATTGAGGGGACAGAAAAGCTCCCACGGCAGGTGGGGACCTCAGGGGGTTACCTGTTTTCATTTTTAAGTAGTCTTTCTAGAAATTTCAACATGTATATTTAACTTAAATATTAAAGTTAATAAATATCTTTGCCCTCATCTTAGGAAATGCAAGGACATTAAAATACTCGTATTAGTCCTATCATGACACATATGTATTTTTTCAGGATGTTTGTTCTATCCTGATTTTTCACCCACATTGCTATTGCTATTAAGACAATGCTTGTTTAGATTACTCACAAGTTTCCCATTTTCTCTGCCTAGCATTTTGTGTTGCATCTAGGATTTTACTTCCTTCTCTTTAAAATATATTTTTTAGAAATTTCTTTAGTCAGAATCTTTTGGTTGTGAATTCTACCAACATTTGTTTAAAAGTAGTTTGAGAGGTTTTTTTTTTCCAGCCTTTTGAAGATATTTCCTGGATTTCATTTTGTACAGCTAAAAAGTCTTGATCTAATCATTCTGCTTTTGTAGATGATATGTTTTCTCTCTAACTGATTTTAAGATTATCTTTGTCATGGTAGTTCCCTATGATATACTCAGATTTTGATTTTTTTTTTTTGAGTTGGAATCTCACTCCTTTGCCCAGGCTGGGGTACAGTGGCATGCACGCTCACGGCCACCCCAGCGTTGACCTTATACGCACCAGTGATCCTTCCGTGTCAGCCTTCCAACTACAGACACGTGCTACCATGCCTGGCTTTTTATTTTATTGTGGAGATGAGGTCTCGAACCCGCGGGCTCAGGCAATCCATTCGCCTCGGCCTCCCAAAGTGCTGGGAGCCACCAACCCCGGCTGATTTTTTTTTTAATTGTATCTTTATTTGCTGGAAATTTTTTCTGTGGACTTTTTTGAGGCTGAGCTTAAAGGGCTTTCTTCTACAAGTATTTGTGTTTGCTTTTGACAGGGATCTAGGGGCATTACCAACAGGAAATACTTTAAACTAAATTTTCCGTTGTCTTTAAAGTCATCTAGGTAGTGCAAATTCCAGTCCCAGATGTGAATAAATACAGGTTAGTGATGAGAAATTATCGGGAGAGATTATTTTTCCCCTCTTCTGTCCAGAGTCAAGACTGAGACAGGCAGAATTCCTTTTCAGGGCCTGGTATTTCCTAGATTACCCATTGAGCGTATTACCGTGAGAAGTTCTGACTTGGCATCTGAGTCTCTAATCGAACCCTAAAAACCTGCTCTAGTCCCATGTGTTACCTCCTGTCTCCCACAGCCTTGTGACTCACTGAATCTGAGTTCTGGTGATTAGGAATTATCAGATGACCTGAGAGCAAACAATATTTCAAGCCCTCTACCTTTCTTTCTTCTTTGCTTTGTTTTGTTTTCACCAGGGCTGAAGTGCAGTGATTTAGCTGAAGTCACTGCAGCCTTGAATTCCTGGGATCAAGTGGTTCTCCTGACTCAGCCTCCTGAGTAGCTAGGTCCACAAGTGCACACCACCACACCTGACTCACTTTTTTTTTTTTGAGTTGGAGTCTCACTCTGTTGCCCAGACTGGAGTGCAGTGGCCGCTCCCAGCCACCACAGCCTCGACCTTCTGGGCTCCGGCGATCCTTCCGCCTCAGCCTTCCACGTAGCTGGAATTACAGGCATGCGCTACCACACCTGGCTGATTTTTTTTGATTTATTGTAGAGATGAGGTCTCGCCAAGTTGCCCAGGTGGGTCTCGAACCTGCGGGCTCAGGCAATCCACTCACCTCAACCTCCGAAAGGCGCGGGATTACAGGCTGAGCCACCGAGCCTGGCTCTGACTCACTTTTAAATTTTCTGTAGAGATATGGGGACTTACTGTGTTGCTCAAGTTGGTCTCGAACCCCTGTTCTCAAGCAACTCTCCTGCCTCAGCTTCCCAAACTATTGGGATTAAAGGGATAAGCCACTGTACCTGGCCTAATATTGCTTTCTTCTTGTTTCATGCCTCTGATTTCCACCCCCCTCACTTTACTTCTATCTCAACCATGATTTCTTAAATTTTTAAAATATCTTATTAATCACTGTGAAATATTTTCCACTGGGAGAAATCCGCACATCTACTATACTAGGTAGAACAGAAGTTCCTATTATGGTTTCCTATGAAAATTGATTAATAAAAAAATAAATAAAAGGTGGGATTTTGGGGGGTGCTTAAATATCTGCAAATACATATAACTTTACCTGTTTCTAAATTACTATATTAATGACAACTAGCAGCAATTATTCCTATATTATCCACTTTAATGGGATATTGTATTTGCTTAAAATTAGCCTGGTTAACATATAGCTTCTGGTACACACGAGTCTGTGAAGGGTATGGTGCTTTGAAACCAGAGAATGGCACATGCAAATTTAATGGCCCAGTATGGATATTCTTTGGGATGATGGCTTGAATGATAAAAGTACTTAAATTTTTTAGATAATTTTTGCTTAATTTATATTCAGTGATACTTATAGCATTAAGCATAATACTGAATACTATCTTAAGATAGTAGAAAATACATGAATTCTGACATTAGAGGCATCAGTTCATATCCTAACAAAGTTATTGAGAATACATAATTAAAACATTTATGGAAGACATTTTGAAAGCATAGATTGGCCAGGCTTGGTGGCTCAGCCTGTAATCCCGCACTTTACATCCACTGAAAAATACACTGAGGTGAGTGGATTGCCTGAGCTTGTGGGTTCGAGACCCGCCTGGGCAACTTGTCGAAACCTCATCTCTACAATAAATCAAAAAATCAGCTGGGCGTGGTAGCGCGTGCCTGTAATTCCGGCTACTTGGAAGGCTGAGGTGGAAGGATCTCCAGAGCCCAGCAGGTCGAGGCTGTGGTGGCCGGGAGCGGCCACTGCACTCCAGTCTGGGCCACAGAGTGAGACTCCGACTCAAAAAAAAAAAAGAAAGCATAGATTATATGTTCATTTTCCAACACCTAATATAGTGCCAGTAACATAGTAAGCACTCAATAATTGTTTGTTGAAACAACAAGCTAAGGATTATTATCAACCCTGGTATCTTCAGACTTTTCTAAAAAAGAAAGTCTTATGTTAATTAAAAAAAAAAGTTTTACATATTCAAGTTAAGTTAGTGGCTAATTAAATCAAAGATGCTCTTTTTAAAAAAAGTATAAAGGGCTCTGGTTCTATGCTTTCCTAGCTTTGAACCCTTGGGAAAGGGATTTATATGCTCTGTACCTCAAGTTTTCATTTATAAAACAGATATAATAATAATACCTACCTAATTACATCATTGTGAGGATTAACTGACAAAATCTTTGCCATGCATCTAAGACTGAAACCAATCCAGCTTCTTTTTAGAACTAATGATTATAGCATTAAAAAAAGTAAACATAGAAACTGATCCTTCTGGACTTAAAGCTTGAAGCTTAGTTTATTTGTCTTGTCTGAGTTCCTTTCCCAGGAAACCAACTCTCAGTCCTAGAGGATCAAGGAACTGAAGCTCACCAGATACAGCATCCAGAGAATGAGATGCCATATTCCTGTTTGCCAGCCCCTACTCCTTAACCCTCTTTAGTTCCTGTTGTCTCCATTCCTTCCCCACTATAGAAACCCCTGACTTCAGTGGGATGGGAAAAAGATTTGAGGCAGAATCTCCCATTCTTATTAACTGGTATCACCCAAATAAAAAGTCTCCTTCCCTAGCAATAAAAAGTAAAAATAAAAAAGCTTTAATCATTACTTTTATCACGAATGATCTTGATATAGTTAACATTATTAAGCACTATGAAATATAATCATTAAAATGGCAACATATTGACATTTGAAAAAAATTTTAGCAACAGCACCGACTGGCTATGGAATACTTACTGCAGTTGCCTGTGGATTATTGGGGTAGACATCAAGGAGCTCCTGAGGAGGGTTTAAAGGTTTAAGATAACGTGTAATAAAAACTGTCTTTCCGCTTATGTCAATTACTGTTGTAAGGCACTGTCGATTTGGAAACTTTAAGGCACATTCAGCTTGAAACTTCTCTGTTGCTTGAAGCAATTTCTCATCCTCCTGAGAATCAAACTTCAAAAAGAGAGACTCCATGCAGTTTATATACAATGACAAGGGAGAAAGTAGAACATGCTGAGATTCTACAGTCAACATGAACTAAGTGTGTGGTTTGGGAAGTAGGATTAAATGATTCCTTATAAAACTGTCATGTCCTGTTGTCCCTGCAGCTTTATTTAAATTATATTTACAGTTTGAAAATTAGACTTATTCATACTTAAAATATATTCAACCAGGCTGAAAGAAAGTCAACAGGCAAGCTGCCATGTGGAAACTACTGGATTAATAAAATAATCTATGAAAATTAAACTGCAATGTACTAATTCTGACTGATGAGACCAAGAAAAGGTTTTATGTATATCTTGATGTTGATTTTAAGTGTGTGTGTGTGTGTGTGTGTGTGTGTGTGTGTGTGTGTGGTGGGGGGTGTGATACTTAGAAAATCTAACATCTCAAATGCAAAGCTTAAACAGCTCATGTTAGATGGACAGCAAATACATACATAGATTTACACAGTTGTGTTAAAAATTTTCAAGTCCATAAGCAATGGCACTGATTGGCTGTGAAATACTTACTGCAATTGCCAGGGAATTATTGGGGTAGACACCAAGGAGCTTCTGAGGAGAGTTTAAAGGTTTGAGATAATGGCTGGGCTCGGTGGCTCAGCCTGTAATCCCGCGCTTTTGGGAGGCTGAGGTGAGTGGATTGCCTGAACCCTCGGGTTCGAGACCCGCCTGGGCAGCAAGACCTCATCTCTACAATAAATCAAAAAATCAGCCGGGCGTGGTAGCGCGTGCCTGTAATTCCGGCTACTTGGAAGGCTGAGGCGGAAGGATCGCTGGAGCCCAGAAGGTCGAGGCTGCGGTGGCCGGGAGCGGCCACTGCACTCCAGTCTGGGCAACAGAGACTCCAACTCAAAAAAAAAAGGTTTGAGATAATGTGTAATAAAAACTGTCTTTCCAAAACTTATGTCAATTACTGTTGTAAGGTACTGACCGTAATAAATAATAGTAATGGATCTCAAGAAGAAAGAAAACAGAACTGGAAACATCAAATGTATAATAATTATTTTAAGTGGTTCTCTGATTCAAGATGAGCAACCAGTTCCCAGACTTTAAAAAAGTAAATCAAAGCAGATGAAACAACAAATTTAAATTACCTTTAGACATATATTGTCATTTCCCCCCAGAAAACCTTTGCTAACAAAAATAGCATGAAAAGAGCAGATATTTAAATCTTTTCACAAAGTTTTTGCTGTTAAGTATAAAAATATTTGCATGGTTTTTACATTCCAAAGGTTTTCAAGACAAATTGAGTATTTTATTTTAAAAATTGTTTTAAGTAGAGGCAGTACTTGAATTTTTTTGGGGGGGAGGGACATGCATCTAACTATTTTCCTGCTCTCTGCTTTATTTTTCTTTTTAATTCTTAAAGCCACTGATATATGTTGTTTACTCTGCCTTTTCTATATAAGGCTCTTGAATTCAAAAATTTTGTTTTGATCTCATTTTTTAAAAAAATCTCCAGTACCAAGAAGACTACCTGGCACTTAAGTAAGTATTTAACAAATATTGTTGAGTGATGAGTGAACAGAAAACATTTCATTACTTTTTTTATGATTTTGAATTAAATCTAGATTATCCCAAATGTTCTTGACTGCCCTCACATTGGGGCTGGACTGCGGCTTCCATTTCTACTTTGATTACTGTACCCTAAGAAGTTGGGGTAATCATGACAGCTATATAGAATGGAAACATTTCCAGAATTCTATGTATTTTTATAGGATGTCTCCCTGGCATCTTAATCTTATCATCATAATCCTAACTGCTTAATGCTCAGCATAGTGTAAAGAAACAATAGCTACCTAATAGGGGTTATGATGAATTAATAATTAAATGAAAAATTTGAGCTCATAAGGCTTTTGTGTGGGTGTGTCACAGATAGCTAGGGTAGAATTGTTAAGTCAGAAATAACTGTAATTGTAGAAAAGTGGCGAATTATAAAACAAGGATGATGCTAAAAAAAAAAAAAAAGCACACAGTTGAAGACATCCTGGCTCCTTTAAACTCTTTCATTTACTCATCATCTAATTATTTGAAAAATATTTGTTGAGAATCTAAAAAGTTCTTGGCACTCTGGATAAATGAGTATGAAACACTTTTCTCAAGGAACTTCTCGTCTGCAGGGGAATATTAACAAGCAATTAGGTACTTAACATCCTTGACCAGAGATTCTACGGGGATAAATACTGGGTACTATGGGAGCATTTAAGAGAGACATCTATAGGTACTGTACAGGAAAAAATTAAAAAATCTGGAATCAGTACTAGTTACTGGCCTTTCATTTTTTTTTAAAGTGTGCTGAAACTTTTTCTACCACTTGAACCTGAATATTTTGTTGTGTATCTTGACTCTATAACTAGTGCTTCTTGATGGCTGGGTTTGAATAAGTATGAGTTCCTTCCCATACCTAGTGGGCACATGACAAGAATTTAATAAAGCAGCTATTAATAACCATTAATTTGTTTTAGGCCACCAGGATGCCATTTCATGGCGTGAAACAGGAATTTAAGGAGTCATATGCTATTGTGGTCATCTAAGAAGTGCCAAGGAAAAGCTAAATACCAAAAAATTTGGGTCACTTATGATGAACAAATTAAGGTAGAACTGACAAATCCATAGTTTGATTCAGCCCAAAGTTTGGAAGATTCTTAACTGACTCAATCCTTTGACCTCTAAGGTAATGTAAACATTTACAGAAAAGCCAGTGGATTTTTCCTGTTGTTGAATAGCTACACTGTGACAGTCCCAGCCCACCAGAAATGATTGTCAAAGATACACTGTCTCTGGAAGGATAAGTTTATGGGTTTTACGGATTTGGAAAGAGTGGAAGTAGCTCCCAGTGTGCAGGTGACATTCAGACTGATGACTTCTTAGAGTCAAAGCTAGCAGACTTTTTCTGACAAATAAAATGGGCCAAAGACAAAGCAGGGCATTCTTCATGGAGCTGCAGACATCTATAGTTCATTGCCCAGGGATCAAACATACAGTAGCACCCAGCATCTGTCCCCAAGTAGCAGTGGACAAAAGCAGTTAAGTAAAGTCTAATGCCTATTGACTGATGAATAGTAAAACAAAATACTTGGTACCTTCTTAAGCATGTCATTCATCTATCAGAGGCAAGAAAGAAAAAAAAAAGACTTTTATTAACAGAAATACTCATTTTTCAAAACTTGTTTTTAACAAAGACCCTGTAGGTGATGTTAAAATAAGAGTTTCAGAAGTTACTACTGATTTTAAAAAAATTCTCTTTAGTAAATAAATAACTTTTAAAAGTCCTACAGAATGGTGCCATATGGGATGGTGGTAGAGGGAAAATAATCTGCTAATTTTGGATGTTGCTGTAAGTGGAAACCAATTCCAGGTTTGTGGTCCCTATTACTGTAAAATGTCCCAGAATCATCTTCAGGTGAATCACTAAGTGGTGTTTTCTGCCACTGCGTGTTCAGCACATCAGGGTCCTGTCGATCAGTATGCCTTCCTTATAAACAGTGACAAAGAACTTGTGCTTCCAGAGGAGTTTGCTGTCTTGGTTTTAGAAACCTAAGCGAAATGCTTCATACAGCCACAATGGGGCAGTGACGTGCTACCAAAGGCAGCAGCTGACTGCTCGTTAACAGCTGTAGGGAAGGAAGGCTGCAGGACTTGAGGGCTATGTTTCTGAGTCCTGGAGACCTCTTCAAAGTCCTGTAATAGGAGGTCAGGACCCATGAAGGATGCCTGGTGTGGAGTGGGCTTTCATCCCTTCTGCCAGGCACAGACAGACATGTCACATGTTTTGGAAGCTCACACCCAGATGGGTACTAGCTGACTGCAGCTTCTTCCGTTAAGTATACATAGAAATAACAAAATCATCTTTTGTCAGGGAGCATTTTTCTGAGTAAACATGTTTGTAGGCTTTCTCTTGAGTTTGCACATGAAGACAAACATTCAGAATATGTATTTCCCTTTATAAAAATATTTTTGAAATTCATATATTCTAATGTGTTTTCTAGAGAACCACAGCTTTAGTGACGAAGCCTAGCATATAAGTTAATGTAAATTTCAGTACATTTGTTTTCCTAGGAATCTTTCATATCCTTTTGTAAATTCCTTGCAAATGAAAGACAATAATAGTATTTTTCTCTGTGAACCAAATAGTAATACTGGGAGAAAAAAAAAACCAGGAGTGTGCTCATTTTCCTTCATTCCCTTTTGAGTCTTAATTACAATGGATAAATTAAAGAGTCAGCATAATAATCTATGCAATATAGTTTAGTAGTTTTTTTAAATTTTATTTTACTTTGAAGTTGTGGGGTATAAGTCAGTATCACATACATAAGTGGTTTAGGTGCAGGTGAAGTTTGGGGCCTCCCCTTGGACCTCACTTTGCCAGGATCAGGATCGGGCACCTGTACAGATGTTATATGCCTGCCCCCTCCCTTGGCCATGTCCAGCTACTGCCAACCCCTTTTTTGTAGTATGATAGGTGCTCAGGGTCCACTTAGAGTGAGAACATATGGTACTCAGTTCTTTGTTTCTGTATAGATCACTGAGTATGATAGACTCCAAGTTGCTGTGGAGTCCATAATTTTGTTCTTCTTTATGGCTGTGTAATATTTCATTATGTATATGTACCACATTTTAAAACTCCAGTCCAGTTTCTATGAGCATCACCGTTAGTTCCATATTTTTGCTGTTGTGAATAGTGCTGCAATAAACATGCATGTGCAGGTATTTCTTTTTTGTGGAATGATTTGAGTTCCTCCAAGTATATTCCCAGAAGGGGAATTGCTGGGTTATATAGAAGTTTGATTTCTAGTTGTTTTAGAAATCATCCCACTGTTTTCCATAGAGGTTGAATTAGTTTGCACTTCCAACAGTGTAGCAGTGTTCCCTTTTCTCTGCAATCTTACCAGCATCTGTTGTTTTTGTTTGATAAATGATGGCCATTCTTACTGGAATTAAGTGGTATCTCAATGTGGTTTTGATTTGCATTTCTCTGATGATTAGTGAAGCTGAGAATTTTTTCATGTGTCTGTTGGCTGCTCATATACCTTCTTATTCATACCCTTTGCCCTTTTTTTTTTTTTTTTTTTTTTGAGTTGGAGTGTCACTCTGTCGCCCAGACTGGAGAGCAGTGGCCACTCTCGATCACCGCAGCCTCGACCTGCTGGGCTCCAGCGATCCTTCTGCCTCAGCCTTCCAAGTAGCTGGAAGTACAGGCGCGCGCTACCACGCCCAGCTAATTTTTGATTTATTGTAGAGATGAGGTCTCATCAAGTTGCCCAGGCGGGTCCCAAACCCGCGGGCTTAGGCAGTCCACTTGCCTCAGCCTCCCCAAGCGAGGGATTACAGGCTGAGCCACCGAGCCCCGCTGTGCCCACTTTTTAATGGGGCTGTTTATTTATTTTCTTTTGGCACATTTGAGTTCCTTGTAGATCCTGGATGTTAGGGCTTTGTCAGATATACAGCTGGGCTGTGGGCTGTCTCCTCATTCTTGATGGTTTCTTTTGCTTTGCAGAAGCTTTTCAATTTGATGAGGTCCCACTTGTCTATCTTCTCTCTTATGGCATGGGCACTTGGGGTTTTGATCAGGAATTGATTGCTAGTTCCAATTTCCATAAGAGTGTCTCCTGCATTTTCTAAGGTTTTTATAGTTTGAGGCTTTAATTTTAGGTCTTTGATTCATTTGGAGTTGATTTTTTGTGTATGGTGATAGGTAGGGGTCCTGTTTCATTCTTTTGCATGTGGTCAGCCAGTTTTCCCAGCACCATATACTGAATAGGTTCTCCTCTCCCCAGTGGTTGTTGGTGGAGGCTTTGTTGAAGATGAGTTGGTTGAGAAATTGAGGTTTTGATTCTGGAGTCTCTATTCTGTTTCATTTGTCTATATACCTGTTTTAGTACCAATACCAGGCTGTTTTGATTATTGTAGTCTTATAATAAAGTTTAAAGTCTGGGAGTGTGATACCTTCTGCTGTGTTTCTTTTGCTGAGGATTGTTTTGGCTATTTGTGGTCATTTTTGTTTCCATATGAATTTCT